>WUAM01000146.1:535773-564596 GCA_024336885.1 Actenoides hombroni | reverse complement strand
GTGATAAGGTCTCCTCCAAACTAAACAATCCCAGTTCCCTCAGCCTGTCCTCACAGGACTTGTTCTCCAGACCCTTCACCAGCTTGGTTGCCCTTCTCTGAACTCGCTCCAGCAACTCAATGTCTTCTTCTGTGGTGAGGGGGCCAGAACTGGACACAATACTTAAGTGACACAGGAGTTAAACCAAAGGCAGCACATCTCGTGCTTACACAAGCATCACCTGAGGATTTACGTCAGTGCATCACAATAAATCTGCATTTCCATCCTTGCTGCTACAATATCTTAAGGTCTTCAGGGTGTGTCAGAACCACACTCTAGTTTAGGCCCTGTCCTGAACAGGAGGGAAAAGAACAATTTGAGGATCCCAGTCCCTCCTTCCCTCAGAACATGGAGATTTCCTACTCACTTTTTCCAGCTGGTGGCTGGACCTGCCCTCCCTCCTCCCTCCAGTTGGGTTAGCTTATGAGCAGGCAGGTGGGGACCAAATCCTCTCCAGCTCTCTGGGCACCACTGACAAGAGTCTGACCCCATCCTCTTGATATGTACTCTTTAGCTATTGATAAGCATTGATCAGATCCCCTCTCAGTCTTTTCCAGGCTAAACAGCCCCGGGTCCCTCAGCCTTTCCTTGACAGAGATGCTCCAGTCCCCTCAGCATCTTCATAGCCTCTACTGGACTCTCTCTTCCTTGTCTCTCTTGAACTGGGGAGCACAGAACCTGACATAATACTCCAGATGTGGCCTCATGTAATAACTCATTAAGGGGACCAAAAACACGCTGGGCATTACAAAAATCCATGAGGCAGCTGACAGCTGTACAGAGAAATTACAAAAAGGCAGAGCTAGGGAAGAGAAAAGAGCAAGGAGTTTGTTTCTTTTGTTCCTCCACGGCCCTGTGAGTAGAAGAGTGCTCCAGTGGGTGCAGCCCCACCAGTTTCTTCCCATACGGAAGGAACACTAAACAGGCAGCAAAGCCCCTGGTGTCACACCCAGGGACTGACCCCAAACCCTGCAAGGGGTTTTCAATCCAAGTCACTGGGGGCTCCTCCAATCTCTAGACTTGCCAGAGAAGCAACCCGCATGGCACCAATCCAGCTGCGAGCAGACACTTGGGAAAGTTACAGCAAATCAGAGAAGGTGGGACCCAACACAGGTTGCATATTAATAGGCATATTAAACCCCCCTGTAAATAGTCTCAGGAAGGAGCCTGCATGGAGGAGCATCTGCAGGGGGGCTAATGAGCTTCAGCTCCCGCAAGCAGAACGCATCTTTTGTCCTTTCCTATTAGCTCACCCAAGCATCCCTAATTCAAGACACCGGTTCCTACAACAGATGGTCTTATTAGTGTCTGCTTGTAGTGACAAGGAGACAACAACAGGTGGCCTAGACCGTAACTGAAACACTTCACCCCACTTGCCCCAAAACAGGTTCAAGATCATGCCAAGGGCAACCAGGATCAAAGCGCAGATCAGTTGTCGTCCCTAAGTGGTCCACATTGTCCCCTCATGCTTCCTGTGCTAAGAGTTCAGCTGGAACACGCTGTCCGGTTTGGGATACTGATCTCCAAGACTGTATGAACAACTGGAGATAGTCCAAAGGAGACAGACAAGAGTGACTGGAAATCTATAGGAGATGGCTGGCAAGGAGAGGTGGAAAGCATTTGTGGCGCTCCGTCGAGAGAGGATGGAGACATGGTTACAGACTTCAGACAGGCAAAAAGGAGGGTGGTGAAGGGAGAAAAAAAAAAAAACAAAAACAGAAACAAAAAAAACCCCACAAGCTTTCCCCACTTGTGAAAAGGACGAGAAATCCTGAACTTAATTTAAACCAGGGACCCTTTCAGTGAAACATTAAGAAAAACCTTTCCAAGTGTACGGAGAGCAAAAGCACCAGACAGTTGTCAGATCTCCACTGCTTTCTTCAAAACATCCACGGTTAAATTAAACCCTTTGGACTATGCTACAGAAGACTCCAATAACTCAGCCATGAGGCAGTCAAGAGAGTTACGAGCTCATTCTGCACAGTGACGTGGGAACAGATAGTCCAACGCCAGTGAAAAAGAAATTAATTTCCAGCTCATCATAAAAAAAAAAAACCCCACCAAAAAAACCATCCAAAAGCCACACTGCAAAAAAACCATCCAGAAGCAGCTGCTGCTTAGAGGGACCTTTGTAAACCTTTCCAGTGTGAAAAGGCCAGTAGGGGAGGGAGTGGGTGAGAGCTCTGAGGGCTGGCAGGAGCCGGAGGATGGAGAGGAAAAAGCCACAGCAAAGCTGGGCCTGCTAGGGTTGAGGCAAACAGATGAAGAGAAGAGCAGCAATGCCCACCTGGCAAAGCAAAGCCCTGCTGAAGTCAAGAGGATGCTCCCAGAGTGTTCAAAGCTGTTACTCTGTTAAGTGACTCACCCACCACATGCTGCTCGGCTGTGCCATCGGCAAGAGAGGCCTCGTGCCCTCGCAGGACCTTCTGTGGAGTCTCGAGTGCTCTCCTCTGGCTCGTGCAAGCCCTGCTCTTTAAGCTGGTGGCCCCATCATTCACCTGTGCTGACTGTAGCAGTTCATGGCAGGAGCATGTGGTTGGGTGCTCCCAGCAGCCACTGGAGAAAGAGTTTTGTGATGTCCGTGTCCAACCAAATAAACCAAGAGATACCCAATCAAATTTTATATATATATATATATATATCCCACCAAATAAACCACAAAGTACAGAAGCTCTTCGAGCCTGAGACAAACCTGGGTGGCCCCAAACTTTCCTGAACCTGACTTTCCTTGGAACACGAGCAGGAGCCCAGGATTCACACCATCCTCCTTGGATTTTTGTCCTCACTACCTGTTAACTTCTTGTGCAAGCAAAAAACACATCTGTTTTGTTGGCTGCCCTATTCCAGATACATCAGCTGGAGCCAATTCCTGCATCCTATCTTCAAATTTGTCAAAGCCAAGACTACTTCTCACGCTCTGTGGCCCAAACCTCCCTGGATTTGAGCTTTTCACATATTTTTGGCTCAACCTGGAGTTCAGGGAGATGAGAGATGCTTGGAGAAACCAAACTCTGCCTGTATTCCTCAGTACTCATAGGAGAACGCAGCTTGATACAGATCCATGATAAAGCCCAACCATCTGATGGAGAGTCCCCCAGTGACGCAGACAAGGTTCGCAGCAGGTTTCACTCCCGATCTAGCCATTCTGTATGCCAGGCCTAAATTTTAAGCCCAGAAATATTCCTCCTGAGTTTGCCCTCCCACACTGACTTGCGTTTGTGAGAGGCTTGGCTCAGACCATCACGCTCTCTGTATTTGCAAGATGAAGTGCAGTCGAAGGCAGCTCACCTGAGAAGAAACTTCTTGACCTCTTCCACCACTCCTTTCCCCACATGCATCAGGGAGAGACCACAAGACATCTGAAGTGAACTATTATCCTCTGTGCTCTGCTTCCCTCTTTGTTTATAGAGTCTGGGGAGATTTGTGAGCCTGGTGATGAATTAGAGGGAGGAAGACAAACATATTTTACTGTTCTGGGCAAGGAGTGTTGGAATCCCGTGGACATCTGGAGGAATTATTTGCAGAAAATTAACATTGTTTGTCATTTGCGTGATGAACTTCTGGATCTCAAATGAGGGATGGGAAGAAACCGGTGGGAGATGTTCATTATCCCTGATGGAATGAAGCCCTTTGACGCGATGCTAAGGTCACCATGATCTATGGACCTGCTGACTGACAATGGCGAGCGCTCTGGAATTGAACCCAGAGTGTAACTGGGGGTGTAAGTGATCTGCCACATTAAATGCCGAGGCGTTAATAATTGTTGCTTGCCTCTGATTGCCGGAGTTTCAGCTGCACTTGTTCTGGCTGTCTCCCAGGACACGCCTGTTAACTCCTTCCTGACTAATTTCTGAGGACACGAAATTCGGTCCAGAGGCACCTGCAGGTAACCCAGGCAGCCTCATGGATTAAAACTTCCAGGCTTTCTTGTTTATCCCTTGATGTGCCTTTCGGGAGCGCACGCTCAGCAGCTCCCTGACACAGATTCTCCACCTCTGCCTCAGCAGCAGTTACAAATCCCAGGCAGTGGCAGCTGACCCGCCTTCACCAGCCCTGCAAGGGAAACAACTCAAACCCACAGCGTGGCAGAGGAGCCCTCAAAGCTTTCCCAGTACCACAGAGCAGCACACCTCGCTCCTCCGTACATTAATGTTTCCTGCTTGGGAGCCAACCTCAGGTTTTTTTTTTCCTTGCATCTCATCTACGGATGGCAAGGAGCAGCTCTTCTCAAGAACTGCAAGGCAGGGTGGCCAGCACCCAACTGAACTGTCTAAGAAATGCCATCTCACCTAGGACGTGGCTCTTGCTCTCTCAGCATTTCAGTCTCTTCCTTTGAAAAGCTGAAATATTATTTGATCTGCTTCTGAATTGTTGCTCTTAAGTCCCTTGAGTTGGTGTTTCCCAAACTTGGGGGGGGGTGGCAAGGTGGTCCTCTGCTACCCAAGGAGAGGAGCATAGTTGGGGTGCAGAAGGGATGTGAGGTCTCTCCAGAGGAGCTGTGTAGGTGCATGGGCTGTGGCAGCCTTATTAGAGAGTGAGAGTAGAGGGCACCTGGGCCTGGATCAAATTCACTCGCAGAAGCACTGCCTCAAGTGCTTTTGTAAGCTCCTCTAAATTCATTTCCCAGCGCTTTCACCCCACTACCTTTAAGAACAGAGAGCAGCACACCCCTTCCTCACAGGGCTGCTGGGAAGACAAATTCACAAACATTACTGTGGCAAGAAAGCAGCAGAATGTATACTTGCGGAAAGATGTAATGAAAAACCCACACCTTTTGGGTACCAGGACCACCCCAGCACCACCACACGATGAGGAAAGCAAGAGTGGCCCTGCAGCCACCCCAGGAGCACGAGGAGGGCAGGGTTCTGAGGAGAGATAATTACACTGCCAGTATTCTCGGTGCCAAAGGTACTGCCAAAACGTGCTGACACCTTTTCTTACATCAAACGAAGTGCCACGCTAATTAACAAGGGCAGGAAAATTCAATCCCTGCCTCTTCGAAACATCTTGAGGCCACAATGCCACGAACAAATGGATGGGGCGATGCAGTTTGATTTTGCCTGGGAGATGGGGGACGAGAGCACCCTATAGATTTGGGGGCAGGCATGGGAGAGCCAGCATCGTACCCATCAAGTGCTCTGTGATCAACTGCAGCCCAGGGACTGGCTCTACTCCAAGCTCTGTCCCTCCCTCCCGCCCCTTCACCAGGGCCAGAGCTGAGACAAGGAAGAAAAATGAGCATCTGGAAGTCTATATGAATAAGCTAATGCCGCAGGGCTGTCAGTCATGTGCTAATACCCTTAGCTAAAGAAACATATTGATCCTGATTGCCTGGAATTGCACTTGAAAAGGGCTGGGTGACATTTCCAAGGAGACACGAGCTACTTTCAAGTCAATTAGCGGCATTGGAGGCTTCATGCCGAGGGGACGCACTCACCTCCGAGGAATGCCAGGAGAGAATGAGAATTGAATTAAGCCTTTTCATACACCGAGAAACAAATCCTTTAATGGCCTGTAACAGCTGACGGGACACCCAGGGTCGCCAAAAGCATGCTGGCAGCAGCTAAGTGAAGAAGTTTCCCCGTGATGAAGCCGAGTACTGCAGAGGAGGTGAAGCCTTGCTAAGGACCCAGGAGGGAGCACAGAGCCGTACGGGGTAAATCCTCTAGGTAAGGGAACGGAGAGAAGCAAAGTTTAACTTCCATGTAAACTGTGCAGGTAAAGCTCTTTAGTCCTCTCCGGGTACCTGACTTTCCCTGGGGCTCGACTGGAAGACCACAGCCAGCAGCATCTCATGTAGGACTGAGCAGCATGTGACCCTCGTGGAACAGGCAGTTAGATGAGGTCTTTTGCCCGCTGCCTTCTCTGGAAAATTCCTTCCTCATATGGATCCCAAAGACTCCTTCAGACTCTAGGATCCCAGGCAGGTTTGAAATCTGAAGGCAGAGAAATTAGGATAAATCTGAAATCCCTCTGATTTTACTACTGGCGGGTGCTCTGACCCATATTTAGTTTCCATGGTTCCTTTTATGTTCCTATAAACATGAGGCTTGTACCTGAATTCAAGGATTTCTGGACAGCTTTACAGAGATGATTTCTCGCTTTCTCTCAGCATCTGCAGTCATTCTGTCTCACAAGCCAAGGAGCACAACCCTTCAATCCCTGTGCAGGAGGGTGAGGAGCTCCAGTGAAAAGCCTTTCAGTACATTCTGCCAGGTGAACATGACCCCACTAGCTACAGAGTGACCAAAAAGCCTCAGACCTGAACACGTCCCAGGAGAATTTGAATCTTCCTGAGTACGGCATAGGAGAAAACAAACAAACAAGCAAATCTGGAAAGAGAAGCCAGCGCACCCATTTTCCCCAGCCTCAGTTCTGCAGTAAGCTCTGCAAACTCTCAGACACCGTGGGTTTCCTTAGGCATCTTCAAAGCCATCTTCACCCTGCTGGTGACATTCTGAGGCCCCAGAAATGACCATGTGTTGTTCTGAGTGTTGCACCAGCTGCCCCTTGCCCCCACCTTCCGAAGCCAAGTAGCTCGGTCTAAGCCTAAGAGCCAAATCAGATCCTCAGCCCCTTCCTCATCCACCCACCTACACCAGGGATGCTGCAGCAAGAGCTCTAACGGGGCTAATCCTTCTGGCAGAAAACCACTGCTGCAACAGCACAAGTTTTACTGGGCTTGTAATCACAGGATTTGCTGCCCGTCCTCACCACAATGCAGGTTTTCCCAGCCCAACGCAAACCCAGACCCTCTCAATGCTCTCCTGGCTTTCCCCCCTCCCCTCTTCTCCCCACTGCTACAGTCCTGAACCAAGAAACAGAGACAGCCTGCTCCAGTCCCAAAGGAAATCAAACAGAATCCAGCTCAGCTGAAGAAAGGAGCTTGTGTTTAGAAACCTGCGAGCTTCGAGCAAAATAAATGAATCTCCTCATAGCCTCTGCAGACAGACAGGAGACTTGTGAAATGGATTCTCCCATGGGTTCACCGTGGAGCATCCCTCCGAGTTTTGAACCAAGCTTTTTCTCCTCGGGGAGTCTCGCATGGCCAGTGATCTTCCAGAGCACGAAATGAAAGGATTCTGACCCACGTCCGACTAGCCCTGCAGAGCCAGAGCACCCATTCGCTTGGCGACAGAGATTACAGGCACACCTCTGACCACAAACGTCTGTCCAAAGCACGGCCGAGAAGCTTAAGAAACACATTTTTCACTCCAACACCACAGGGCAGGGTGTCAGGCTTGTTTTGCAAGGACTGGTAGGAGCCTAGGTCTCAATTAGAGCTCGCAGGGCTCCAAAGAGCCTTCTGCAGTGTTTCCAGTCTGGAATGTCAAGTGTGGGTTGTATTACTGAAAGCACCCGAGAAACACACACATCTGAGGCTCAGCTTCAAAGTGACCCTTGTTTCAACACTCACCTATTTTCCTCTGCGGATGGAATATGGTTAAAAGGGACACACGACTATCAGTTAATGCTAAAGAAGTCAGGCCAGACCACGATGCTGCAGAGTAGAGATTACACCGCAAATCCAAAGCGCAACAGAGACTGAACCCCAGAGTCTTTCAAACGCCTCTTTTTCTCCCAAACCATTGCACTTTTTCCTCTGCCTGCTATTAAATGGCAACGGAAGGGATATGGCGTGGCTGCGTGGACGTGCTCAGCAACCAGCTCCCCAGTGAGGGGCAAAACCAAGAGAGAGAATCCACTCCCTTTTGTGCGATGGGGAAAAAAGCAGCAAGGAACAGCAGGGCGCTCCTGATGAGATGGGAAGGAAAGCAAAGGGGGGTTATTTTTTGCCTTTAACTGTGAAGAAACGTCTGCATTTCCCTTATTAACAGCAAGGCTCAGCCCTAGCTAGAGAACAGCAGGAGAGGCTAAAAAATGGGGTCTTTTCAAAGCACCATTCCTCTATAAATATCAAGCATGAGCTGTTGCCCACGAGAGCAGCCCATTACTTTTCTGGGGCGCTCTCTCTTAGCCACGCAGGAAGCCAAACTGGTTGATTTAATGACACTTTCTGGGTTTCAAACAAAGCAGCAGCATCCCCTCAACCACCAGCAGCTCAGAAGGACCCACTAAGGTACTAAGCCAACAAAGTCAACTTTGATTGTCCAAGGGTCTGTGGGGGCAGAGGGGAGGCTTCAGCTCGCTTACAGGCCCAAGGGACCATCAATTCATCTGTAGGAAGATGCTACCATATGTGCTGGCTTGTTTTATCACTTTTTGTTATTAAAAAGAGTCATTCTCTTTGCTCCAGAGCAGGAGGGGCTGACCCAACTGACATGGATGCTGTAGGAGGGGCATGGGGACAGAGGCACCAGAGGTGGATGTGCTTAACTGGCCAAGTGATGAGCCACTGGGTTAATGGTGGGCGAGTGGAAGGGGAGTGAGAAGGTGGCTGGGAAAGCTGGAGGGATAGGAGAGGGGGAGGACCCGCATCCAATTTTAAAGCTGTTTGTTCTGGCTCTATTTACCATTATGAATTTCTTCTTGCAAAGAACAACCTCGTATGAAGTTGAAGGACGACCCCGGTTGGTTTTTAGAAGGGGGGGGTTGTGTGGGGTTTTTTTGTTTGTTTGTTTTGTTTTTCACAGCCAGCTTCAATTCTCTTCAAATTCCAGTTCACCCCAGCAACCCCCATGTCTGGGGCCTCAGCAAATCCAACGACCCCTGGAGTCCACCCCCACACACACACCGTGAAAGTGCTTAAATAAACACATACACCCTGGGGAGAGATCTTCCCTTTACCTTCTCATATCTAGACCCGAGGGCTCAGCTGTGTCTTCTTACATCGATATTTTTATGGCGGCAGGGAAATTAAGTTTTATTAAAATCAGGGCTGTGATTCTCTCTGTCACATGCTCCCACAACACCGGAGTTCAACATGACACGTATCACCAGGAGGGCTACCAGTAAAATTGCAAGAACTAGCAACCAAAAGACCACGGCTCAGGCCAGAGGCAAAGACAAGACACAACATGACGAGAGGCTGAACATCTTGTATTGCTGTCACGTGTGTCCTCGGGTCAGGTGTGGAGCAGAGACAGCGAGGCAAGGCAGCAATGAAACAATGCTGATCGTGTTTTCCTTGCCTTGTGCCATTCATACTCTAAGGCTGTTCGAGCTGCAGCCACGTGTTCCCCCACAGAGCTACAGACAGAGGGGGATTTTATTTTTTTTCTCTCTCTGAAGCTAAATCTCTAATCCCAAAACCTATGGATAAAACCCAGGGTTGGGAAAGGAAGCCGCGTCCGGCTTTCGCCGCCCGAGAACCGACTGCGCAACCGCCTGGGTGCCAACAGGACAGAGATAACGACACTGAAGTAGATAAAAATCACTTGTTCTGCAAGAGCTTTCTGGGACCATTAGTTAATTAAGTTGCCAACAGATAAAGGGCTATATATAAAAAAGCTCCGATCACCTTCAGCACCCGAGATTAAAGAGGAGGAGGAGGTTTTGGTGCCCACCCCCTAGTCAACCAGCAAAATGCAAAACTATTTTCTCTCTGCATGCTCCCTGCTTTCACAGAGCAGTAAGAGTTAAAAGCAAATCCACCCTCCTTCAGCGAATGCAGAGACACTGCCAAGCACACAAACACCAGGGAGAAGGCGAGCAGAAGCCCACGGCTTGCAAGCTGCCCAGCCTTATTATTTCTTAAAAAACAGACATCACTCAGTGCAAAGATTTTTCTTTGGGATGCAAGACCTGCTATGAGCCCCTTCCAGACCCATCGTCCTCTTGGGAGCATCATCTGGGAGATGACGAGCAGTTTTTTGCTTTGCCCATCCTCAGCCCACCACAAGCCACATCTCAGCTCTCTCTATAGATGCTGAAGTGGTCTCATTCTCACCCAAGGAAGGTTGGACCTACCCTATCCATGCTGTACTCCAGTGGCCTCAGCAGAGTTAAACCCAGGCAGGGTCTTCCTAGACAGTGGTCTCCTTCACAGGGTGGACTGAAAAGAAAAAAGGGATTTAGAAGCCCAAGAATGGATGGGAGAAAAGAGGGACTGTTCTCTAAAGACCTTTGAAACCACAGAGCATCACGAGGCCTCAGCAAACAGGAAAGCCAAGGACTGCAATTACTTTCCTGACTACCCTTGAGAATGTTTCAGGACTAAGCCACGCTCTTCTCTTACCTTGCCTTTCCCCAAGTGATGGCTACCCAGTGTACCTTTACCCCACCTGTAGCTCACGGAGTCCTTGTAACCACATTTCCATCCTTGCTTTTAAATCTCACTCAGGAGCTGAAGCCAGAAGTTAAGTGGTTTACACACTTCTGCTGAGAGGAGTAGAATAATTTTCTCCTGGCTCCCCACGTGAGTTACAGCCCCCTCTGGGCAGTGCAGAATTGCTTTTGAAGAGCAGCTAGAAACACTTCAGCACTTTCTGAACAGATAAAAGGAGAGTTGTCGAATCCAGTACATTTTGAGGAAGAGAGAGATTTTGCTTCCCGACGGCTGTTTACAGCTCTAGCACAGCCCCAGCTAGGATACCATTAACTGCCGTTGTGCTCCAGCGAAGTTTCCTTCACCGCCCCATGCTTGCATTTGCCATAGGATAGAGGAGAACGTTACTCTGGTTAACACGCAAAACCCAGCAAGCTCACGTATCTCCATCCAGCTTTTCTGAGGCACTGATTCCCAGCGCTCTAAAGTCAGAGACAGTCCCAGCTGGAGGGCAGAAGCTGGAAAGGCAGGAAAGAGGAGCCCTGGGGAGGAAGAAACAGGCAGATAGACTCATTTGGGTTAGAAGGGACCTTTAAAGCTCACGTAGTCCAATCCCACCACAGGGACATCTGCAACTAGAGCAGGTTGCTCAGAGCCCAGTCCAACCTCACCTGGAACGGGTCCAGGGATGGGGTATCGACCACCTCTCTGGGCAACCTGGGCCAGGGTCTCATCACCCTCAGCGTAAAAAATTTCTTCCTTCTCTCCAGTCTCAATCTCCCTCTTTTAGTTGCCAGCGCTTGACTGGAACAGAGCAGTGTGATGGGCTTCTGGTCCATCACAACAGCACGGCATGGTCAGAGCTGTGCACCAGTGACAGCGTGACCAGTGGCACCACAAAACCAGCCGTGACACCATGGGACAGAGCCGTGCCATTTTAGCCCTCCTCCCATTGCTTATCCCAATCTCACAAGTCCTCCCAGCAACACACCGCTGGGGAACATCTGCCATTACTTGGTTTAAATGCTTTCCAAACCCATTTAATCTTCAGCACCCACAGTATCCCATGGCAATGAGTTCCGCAGTTGGCCCGCACGTCGCGGCAAGCGACTTCTCCTTTTGAAGCAGCCACAAAGTCAGCTCAGTGCCAATGCAGAACGAGATGAAAAAGCAGGAGGCAGTCCAGAGGAGAAGAAATAAAACCGTCGCAGCTGTGGGAAGAACAACTGGCAAGGAAAGGTTAAATGAACTAGGTTCATTCAGCCTAGATAAAAAAAAAAAAAGAAAAGAAAAGAAAAAAAAAAGAGAAGACTAAGGCACAGAGGCATAACAATCTTCCAGCAGCTAGCAGGTTATTAAGACAGCAGTCGATTGTTCTCTGTGTTCATGGTGGCAGGAGAAGAAGAAATCATTTAACTCGGAGCAAAGAAAGCTTAAGTTTAGACATTAAAAAAAACCCTAAAACTAAACAAAACAAAGCAAAAAAAAAACCCCCTGTTCTCACTAGAACAGATACCAGGGAAGTTGCAGAATTTTTCCACCGGAGACCTCTGAGGAAAGGTTAAACAAACACCTGCGTGGAGGGGAAAGGTGGAATTGATCTCCCCTCAATGCCAGCATATGGAGGAGATTATCTGCAGAGGCTCGTTCTGCTCCTGTGATACCGACAACAAACTTCCAAAGGGCTTTCTTCATGCATTTTTAATTCCGTGTTAATTTTTGTCCTCATATGGCTCGAGACAAGTGTAAAAAAAATTAAAAAAAAAAAAAAAGGAGCCATGTCTAATAAATCAGAAATTACACGGTTTCCGTTTCTCCCATGCAATAAAAAGGAGGGAGAAGTTTGAAATGGGAGTAGATATATGTTAAGCTATACAGTCGGGCCAATAAATATGTATGGGCGTCACGTCCCCTCTTGCTTGGCCAAAAATAGCACCAAATTATGCCAACCAATGAGAAACTACGTTTCATTAGGAAATGAACTTTAAAATACAAGATTAAAACGTGTTCTTTTAAATCAAGATTTCCTGCTTGTTGATTTAAACCGTGATTAAAATGGGCGATTTAAATCAACCATCCTGAACAAGACATGCCTCTTTCTCAAGTCTTCAGGGTGGAGAAGACAGAGGTAGCTTGAAGATCAGTCAGATAATTCTCGTTTGTACCGCTTTGCTCTTTCTCCAGCTAAGGGGTCCTACCACATTCATCTTCTCTGAGGAAAAAGCCATTTCCATACCCGAGCCTGACACCCCCAGACTTCATTATCCTCCTCCGGACCTCGTGCCCGCACAGTTCTCCTGCCCAACGAGCATCATCAAGGAATTCCAAGCTGACACAGAATCCGTTCTCAAACGAACTTCCCCGCGACAATTATAATCAGGTCCTCCCTGGATGCAAATCGTGTTCCCTGAGCACAGGCTCCAATCACAGCTCGTGAATAATTACGACGGGCTTTCAAAAAGCCGCCCTTCGAGAAGAAGCGGAATGCGGAATCAAGACGCCTTCTCGCGGGGCTGGATGTACACAGGCAAGAAGGGAACTGCCTGCCAGCAAGATGCGGAGCAGAGAGCCCCGAAGACCTCATTATAAACAGATATTGGGTATTTCATCCCGGAGTTGGACCCGTGGCTCGTGTCGGGGCTGCACTGCACCTTTGCCAGAACACAGTCGCTTCTGGTATGATCTCAAACATTTCAGGCAGAGGTGGCTGAGCCTTCTCTCACCATCCTCTCCTTCTTACAGCTGGTGTCCTCTTTGCTGCCCAATGGAAAGAGCAGCTTGATGCTTAGACCAGCTCCACCCTGTCCCTGTTAAGTGAACTTCAGCTTGTGCCTAAAGGAACCATGAGGTTTATGGGCTTAGGTAGCTCTGGAAGCCCCACGACAGCCATACCTCACACGTTTGGGTGGTGCATGGCCAAAGCCAATCTCTGGCTCCAGGAACAGACCCAGCCAGATACTGTTGTCTGTGGCTCACCCCCACAAAGCAAAAGGAAATTCATGGTCAAACACAGTAAGAGAGCACTGCCAAGGGTCACATTCCTCAGCCACGGTCCAGAGCAACAGGCTACCACAAAAGGTGGTAGCTCCACTCTCCGGCAGATGATTCTGGCTCAGGGATGGGCAGGCTACATCTCCGAGGTTGTGCCACAGGTTTCACATAGAAGCAGCTCCCCTTTAGCTCTGAAGAGAGCTCCAGACTCCTGAGACCTCTGATTTTCAGGCCCCTCTGCCAAGACCACCAGAGATGCAAACCAATGGTGTTTCAGCATGCACATGCCGATCAGAACTAGGCTGAACACCAGTTCACCCCGGACCCACGGACACAGAAGGGACTGAGATAGAAAGCAAAGCCCAAAGTGTACACCCCTGGCTCCCAGCTTTCTCTTTCCTCCAGATGAAAGATCAACCTGTTGTTCCAAAGATTCCCCACATGGCTTCCACCATTACTATTTATTTACTTATTTAACTAATCTGAGCCACAGAGGAACAGAAAACTATCAAGGAAGCTGAACCAAAAAAGCCAGAATGACTCTCCAGTCACCACAAGTAGAGATCCTCAAGCCACATGGAATATCCCACTGCCAGAATCTGCCTTTCCACATAAAAAGAAGCAGAGGGAGGTACCCCGAGCTGAATGATGAAAACTTGCCAGCAACAATGTGTGAAATGAAGGCAACTTGGTCAGCCTGGGACTATAGCTCTGAGCATCGCAAAGATCTCAATCCCAACTAGTTCATCCAGGAAGAAAATGCCTCATAGCCAGTTTAACTGTCTGGGTGGTGACATCTGTAGTGGAACAGGAGGAGGAGTGGAAAAAGGCATGAGCAAGGATGGAGGGGGAAAAGAACAAACAAGGACAAATTGAAAGAAACAACCACAGCTCTCAGAGGGATTGGACAGCCCAGAAACATCTTGAAATTTTCTCAGTGCCTACTGAGCTTTCATCAGAAACAAAACAATTGCAACAAATGACATTTCATTAGGAATCCACCAAAACAAAAATTCAGGATTCCTCCACCGCTACCAAATACTGTCATTTTCTCTGGTTTGGCTTTTAAGAGTCTGTCAAAAATCACAGAACTGTCAAGCTTTTGAATGCGTTTTTCTTCTTACTCCTGCCATTAAATTAAACAAAGAATGGCACCCAGGCAGGATTCACCTGCCTTTACCTTCCTACCTATTCCTAACTTGCCAAGACTTCCTTCTTTTTTAAACGAAATACAAAGAATCTGTGAAAGGAAAAGCTAATATATTAAAAATTGCCTTAGCAAAAAGTCAAGGAATCTTTGAATGCAAATACAAAATAATAACGAAAAAACCCTAAAACATTACTGAAAATAAGTTCAAGCTTCTCATTAAGAGAAGTCCTTCTGTTCGGTACAATGGAACTCTTGGCATTTTTATTTTTTTTTTCTTTAAATTGATTTCTGTGTTGTTTTCTTCGGGGCTTTTTAGCCATTTAATATTTTCCCTCTGCATTGAGTCGGACAGCAGAACAGGGCACTGGGCAATTCAGTCTCAAAAGCCACAATCTGTCGTCGACCTCTTGGGTAGAACGGCGGCGAGAGGCCAGAGTGAGCTTTAAAAACCAACTCAAGACCTTCCGCAGACCGAGAGGCATCTCTTTCCATCTGTCATCCCCAGCAATTCTCCTTGCAGCAGGAGAAGCAGGCCAGCACCCCGGCATAATTTTGCAGATCCTCCTGTGATTTTTTTGCAAAACTCGCGCCGAGCGAAAGCGGCAGCGAGCTCCGGTCTCGTCTGCCTCTCTCCTCCTCTCGGCAAACAAACTGACTGCCTGGCTCCGGCTTCCGTCATTAGAGACAGGAGTCGTTAAGAATTCATGCCCACTGCCAACGCTGCATTTTTTTTTTTTTTTTTTGGAGAGGTCCTGCACTCAGGCAGAACTAATGAGCAGGCAAAGCGAGAGAACGGCAGTTAAAGCAGAAAACACGCACGCAAAATACAGGCAAAGCGAGAATACGGACTTATCTGCAGGTCTTCTCCCCTCCGAGGTGCTTCAGCAGCATCCCATAATGAAACGTTTACCCAAGGGAAGGGAGGATTGTCATACCTGCTATACGGATGGGGAGGCTGAGGTTGGGAGGATCTAACTGTACCCAGAGGTACTGGAGGGTTACGTTCGAACTGGGGCCGGGTTTGAAGGGACCGATCCCGACACGTCGGTTCGGCCGAGGCGATCACAAGGTGAAGACAACGCCATCGCCTAGATGACTCTGAAGGCTGCAAATTCTCAGCTGTAAAAATAGGCCAGATAATACCTGTCTGAAGGGGATTTACTCCGCCGTACTTGCAAAATACTTCGCAGCCATTGGACAAAGGATTTTATCAAATACAGCCAGAGGCTGGGCGAGATATTAACCTCCCCCTCTTCCAGCTCCTGTGAAAAAACCCTGCTGGTTTCTGGGAGCAGAAGGCAGCACTTCTTCCTGCCTTTCTATGCGTAACAGTCATCCCATGGAGCATGTGCTTACCACCAATAAAAACCCTAACTGCAATGGAAGAGCAGAGAATGTAATCACATATAGAAACAGGACATGCAGAGAAAGGATTCACAGAGGGACAGGGCTCCCTTTGTGTCCAGAGAGCAGTCTGTGTAAGGAAGGATGCTCTTCAACGTACACATTTCCGCGCACAGCTTTACTGAACTGGGGCTGCTGCTGCTGGAGAATCGTAACTAAAGCATTTCTCACTCGCATCTGTTTACAATGTAAGCTGTGATGTTATAGCAGCATTTATTCCTTCTTCCCTTTCTCTTCCCCTGCCTGCTTTTTTCCCCAAGCAACCAATTTTTCAGGCCTATAACCCTGAAAACGATGAAAGTCTCCCATTGATTTCAATCGGCTTTTGTTTAAGGGCTTGATAGCAGAGAGAAAAATTGAATGATCATTTGCTGAATGAGACAGGTTTGGCCCAGTTCCCCAGCCGGTGTAAATCAGCACGAGCCCCGAGGGCTCAGAGGGCTGCCGGCCCTCTGCTGATGACCTAGCCCACGTTTGTGCATGCAAGGAATTCTAATGCTGTCACCCCTGCCTCGATGGCACACGGACCCAGCGTGCAGGTCTCAGTGCTGCTCCACAGCTCCAGCCCAGGACCACACAGATTCTACCTCATACCCCTTTTGAGACACCCAGCACCACTGGCTGGAAGCCAGCAGTGAAGCTGCCAGGGTCCATCCCTTGGGCATAAGGCTTTCCATGCCCAGGAGGTGTCCCAGTCTACTGGATCTTCTCTTCCAGGAAAAGGTAGAGCAATGTTAATCCCAGCATTCAAACCAGGATGCTCTCAACGTTACACCAACGCTCTGGGCTGTGGCATAGGAAGGGTGAGGAACAGGCACTTACTTATTTGGCCTCCCTGACTCTCCTCACTCCCCAGAGGGAATCAGCCTGCCTGGGATGAGAGCAGGCAGCCTGCACTGGCAGCAAGGTAAGAGGCACGGGGAGGCTTTGCAGGAGCTCATGCCTGAGGCAAGACAAGAAGCATGCCAAGCATAACTCCTAAGCCACGCTGCTGCTGGAAATCCCCTGGAATTAGCTTTCACACGACGCAGATATTCCTCCTCTTCATAGATCACCTGTAGGCCTGTCCGACCCGAGGAAGGTGCTGCTGAGAGAGGTAGGAGGGTACCAGGAGAGGAAATGGTCCACCACACCACTGCCTTCTCAGGGCTAGCAGTAGGTTTGGGGTCTGGATAGGACTGAGGAGACAGAAGACAGGGCCAAAGGCAGTCAAACCTCTGCCAAAATGTGGTTTTTCTGTGAGTTTTCACTCACCTGATCAGAGACATGCTACAAGAGACAGTCTGAAGGAGCAAGAACCATTTGCCTACAAGCCTCTAGCAACTATCAGCTGGATCTTTCTTCCTCCATGGAGGAGATTGCTACAGTAGTCCAGGAAAGAAAGAGAAAAGCCACACCAAAGAAACGATTAAGCTAACACCAGGAAAATCTCCTCTGGCTGGCATGTCTCTTGCTCACCTTGATTAGTCGAGCAGGATATAGACATAAAATTACAACAGTTTCCTCCGTTCCCCCTTGGCCCCCTCCCTTTGCGCGGGGAAGATGTTAAAAACGTCAGGCTTGATTTACCCTGACACTCTGACTGACTCACGACAGCTATAAAACCCTCCCCACCCAACGCCATCTCCTCTACCTGCTGCACGGCCGCGGATGGCAGGGGGAGGAGGCGGGGAAACGCGGTCTCCCCCTCTTCCCCGTGCACATCAAGCCCAATAACAACTTCTTTCGCCCACCTCAAAAGAGGAGACAGGCAGCTTTTGTTCAGGTCGCTCACGCTTCCGTGCGAGCGCGGTTTAAACAAGGCCGTGCGGTATCTCTTTGGCTTTGTGGCTGTCTGTGTTCATTTTCAGCGAGGCAAGAATCTGGGTATGTGCTGGAGCACACACGTTCAGCTCAATCTGACCACTGTCAACTACATTACAGCTCAATTTCGCCAGGGTGATTAGCTCCAAAAGGGGAAAGGAGATAAAAAAAAACAAAAACAACCAACCTATAAACACCAACCTATCTTTGGTGCAAGCTTCTAGGGAAGAGAAGCACGAAAGGCAATAGTTGAAAGTGTGTTTTGGATAGAATAGCAATAGAAAGCTCTAGCCAGGAGGGAAGGAAAAGAGGTAGATAAAAGGAGAGAGGGAAAGATCTAATAGGAGAAGAGGATGCGGTGCAGTCTGGGATATGGTTCTGGCACATCTCCAGAGGCCAAAGCAGTTCCTACAGGATGGAGGTTTTCTTTTAAAAATACTAATGGGCTGCTTTGCAGAGCTGCTTGTCTCCCAGGTCTCCCATGGGAACTACTCCTCAAACATCATTAACATGGGCACACTGCTGAGAAAGCCTTCCAGACACGACCCCGTGGCCACGCTGCCTGGCTGCAGCAGCCAACTCCAACAGTCCCTGAATGAGAGATGAAAAGGATCTGCCTTCCCTCGCCCAGCCCTCACATACCACCCTCACACACCGGTGTTTGTTGCAGCACTGTCTCATCTGATAGCTGGGATGAGATACACATGTTTGGCTCTTACCTCTCGAGGCCACTGTCAGGCCTCAGACTCCTGGGCTTGTGGTGTCCTCCACCTCCCCCGAGCTCAGGTCTTTCTGGTGAGAACCATGACGTAGCCCAGCACCATCACCCTTCCTTCATCACCTGCCCTCTGCTTCCTCAGCCGGTACACAACAGGTCTCACGTGGTGGGAGAAGACTCTGGGGACATCCGTCCCTGAGGAAAGAAGGTGCTGTCAGTCAAACCACAGCAGATACATCCTCCAGGACTCAGCCCCTGAGCCCCCGTTTCAAGACAAGGGACATAGAGGGCATAAGAACGCGGCCACAGCCTTGCTGAGGGGAGGAGGGAGGAAGCAAAGGAGGGATGGGATATCTACAGCCCTCTTCTCGCTGCAGACCCTTCAGTTACGTTCAGCACCCCCAGGGATCTGCTTTCCATGACAATCTAGTCCCGCTTCACATCGATTCTCCTCTTTTGAGCTCTGCAGCAGCACGTGGCAAGGAAATACATACATAATTACAGCAGAAAAACAGACTTCCCTGCATTTTCTTTATTAAACCTTCCGCTCATTGAGTTCACCGGGTAACCCTCAAAATCTGAATCACAAATTTTGAGGAAACAACCATCTGTGCCACCTCTTCTACTTCACTCTGGTCCGTACATGGCTTGATCGTACCCCTCTGCCAGCTGCCTCTTTACTCGAGCGACACATCTCAACCTGGTTAATCTCTCCTCGCATAGCCTCTCCCCTGTACCTTTGACCACAGTCTGTATCTGTTTGAGGTTTCCTACACGCTTCCCAAGAGAAAGCGGTCACAACTCCAGTGGTGGCAATCTTAGAGAGAGAATTTAATCCTCCCCCTCCTGGTAACGCATCGAATTCCTGGTTTGACCAGCACTGAGACACCTAAAACCCACGCCAATGCTGGCAGAGAGCTGGCCACCATACAGGGTTATTGATGGAGCCCAGCATCCCCTCGCCACCGCTATTCCAGATACTGAAGGATTAACAACATTGTTCACGTTGTACTTTCAGGAGGTTGCTGGAAGGATACTTTGTCAAATTACTGGAGGGACCAACAAGACACATCCTGCAGCTTGGGGCTACTTGTATTTACTAGCAGAACGACTACTGAGTTTATATCTTATCTACAAAAACCAACCCAGAACCCTCTCCATCCCAAGAGGGAGAAAACACCATTTGCACAGGACAATGCAACACAACAATTCGTGGTGACACTGGCATGCTGAGCTCCCTCTTGCAATCTCCTGGTTAAGAAAAGTTGCCCCCCCCCCAAAAAAAGTGTGTGTTGTGCGATAAACAAAAGCAGCACAGCTGGAACTCCTGCGATATGGAAGCCTGTTTCTCTGTAGTTATTTATAAATTCTACTTTCCAATAGTTGGTAGCTTCATAAACTAAAGCAGATCAATACACCTGAAAAGTTAGAGGCAGATCAGAGGGAATTAGATGACACTGGTGTACACAGCTTTAGAAATCACAAGAGAAGAGCTGATCAAAACGTGTAGGTCAAAGAAAGGCTTTCATTTTGGGGGTTTTTATGCACTATTTTTTCCTTTATCCATTTGCAAATAAATTTTCTCTAGGTGTCGGGCATGGGGAAAAAAAAAAGCCTATTTTATTTTTTTTCTCTCATCCCCCAACCCAAGTAATTTCTGATCTTTCCCACAGAAAAGAAAAAACACACAGAAATCAAATTTATCACGGTTTCGGAAGGGAGAAATTTGGAAAAATCTGTCATGGGTTATTTTATCTCGAGTCTTATTTCCGCTAATTTTTCACTCAAATCCAGTCACTGCTATTTTTCTTTTTTTTTTTTAAGCTCTTCAGAAAAAGAAAACAAAAAGCATTCCTTTCTCAGCAGCAGCACCACAGCTTCTGGGCAGACGCGCTTGTTCTTCATGTGTGAAAAACTTACGGGAGCTCCAGGCTGCTGAGACAGAGCAGAGATCACCCCCCAGCCCGGGGAACACGAACACGGCGTCCGGGTTTCTCCTCTGTGAGGCCAGCAACCGGGTCCTACTCTCCAAGTTCCCTCGGAGCCACTTCCCTGCAATCCCAACCAAATCACATCTGACTTCGGAGCAAGTTCAGAAAACTTCGTTTTCTTTCTCCCCCCGTCCGATGGGAGACGGGGGGTCGAGGAGAAAGGGAAGGGAGGAGTGAAAAATTAACACGAGCACTTAAGATGTTATGAAACTGCAATACGCATCTCTCGCCTGCCCCCTGGTCCTCAAGCCCATCCATTATTTAACAGAAAAGAAAGCACAAATGAGCCAGAACAATAGCTAGAGGGAGGGAGAGGAATATATAGATAGATTTTTTTTTTTTTTTAATTCCTTAAACCGTGCCCATTAGTTTTGTTTCTTATTTAGGATACCACATTAATCATGCTAATATTTTACAGCCAGGCTGTACACTTTAGCCATTACTTTAATCAAAGCCATCAGCGTACCCGAGAACACGCTACCAGGTGGGAATAGCTGCTACCGCTTGCTGTTAATTACTTTGCATTTTACAGCAATCAGCAGCAGGGGCTGAGATCATAATAAATTCATGACTTATGGGTCCATAAAATCATTACCGTAGGAAAATATGTTTTATCAGGCATTCGTCGGGCTGCTGCTCAGAGAGAGATTTCTTGAAGGAAATGACACCCATGAAATTAAACCAATCCTTGCAGTCAGCAGAAATGCTAATGTGGGCACAAACAGAGCCCAGGCTCGCGCGGAGCGGAGGGATGCGGGGAGCAGAGGGAGGGGAAGGTGGAGGAGGACTTTGCCAGGCTGGAAGGAGGGGAGGTACTGGGGGGAAGCCAGCTCCCTGTCCCAAGACAGAGGGAGGACGGGGAACTGGAGGGAAAAGGAAGAACCAAGAGCAGGATGCAGGGCTGCTAAGGGGTCTCAGCATTGTCACTGTCGCAGTCAGAACCTGCAGGAACATTGCTCCAGGGGGCATCTAAGCACGGGGACTTGGAAAAGTTACTCTCATCCTTCTAACAAGACTTCCAGTACCTGAAGGGGCCCTACAGGAAAGCTGGAGAGGGACTTTTTATAAGGGCACGTGGTGACAGGACAAGAGAAGATGGTTTTAAACTAGAGAAGGGTAGATTTAGATCAGACATTAGGAATTTCTTCACCATGAGGGTGGTGAGACATTGGAACAGGTTGCCCAGAGAAGCTGTGGACACCTCATCCCTGGATGGTGTTCAAGGCCAGACTGGACGGGGCTTTGAGCAACCTGCTCTAGTGGGAGGTGTCCCTGCCCCTGGCAGGGGGGTTGGAACCAGATGATCTTTAATGTCCCTTCCAACCCAAACCGTTCTATGATTAAGACAGATCTTTCCAGCTCAAGATGCACTGATGAGCTGACATGCAGCAGCTTCAGAAGCCTGGGCTATATTCCCTCTCTGATGGCAGTTTTCCAGCAGGGAACACACCACGTTCATGACTCACCACAAAAATCACTTCCCTTCAATGATACGCCTATGGCTTTGCACATAAGGAAATGTCAGCTTGGCCTGAACTTCCTAGCCCCAAACAGGGTCATCCAAAACCAGAAGCTTTGACTCAACCACCTAAAAGCCCACGCAGGTTGCAGAAATGTTACCAACGTGATGGGTGCAGACCCCGCTCCACAGTGAGCGCAGCAATGCCATCGAAGCAAAATTGAGAGCAGCAGTGAAATCAAGCGGTGTCAACTTGACATCAAGCAGCAATAAAAAAGCCTCTGGATTTGAGAAGCATTAAAGGAGCCTAAATGAACTTGCTGAATATTTTCTAAGTCTTTTCTGCACTCCTATGGTGCTTTGAGAGTCATTAGACCTGCCAGTTCCTAAAAAATAAACAATAAATTCACTTTAAATGTTTTTCTTTTTCTTTCTTTCTTTTTTTTTTTCTTCTTCCCCCTTCAATCCAAGACCAACTGAGTTTTCTTTGGCAAGAAGCCACTGGCTCTTGAATGCTCTTGTGTTTCTTGGCCTGTGAAAATGAGAAAGGGGAATGCCAACTAGAAAATACCCCCAAAGTGTTAAATTGGCCAAGCCCTTGTTTTTTACTATTAGTTTCAGTTTAGCAGTACTAAGGAAGCTCGGTCATAGCTGGTTTGTTTGGTTTATTTGCCTCTTCCAATTACACTGTGCAAACAGGCAACATTATTTAGTGTTATTTAAGCATGAAATTATAACAGATCATTTTAAATATCAAGGTCCTAAAAATAAATCTTTCTATCAAGGCACAGCAGGTCTAGATCTACTAGCTTGTTAACATCCACCAGGGTGGGCAGATGGCAGGAAAACCACGATGGAGAGCTCACCGCGTACAAGATTTGGTGCCATCCTTCCTGGAGATCATGCAAATTTGGGCAGCCCAGCTCTAGGACTGCACTGCTGGGGTTACCATAGGAAGGGACATAGGTGCAGAGTCAGCAGCATGGCCAGAGCAAGCCTGATGTTCCCCAGAACAGCATCCTGTATAGTGCCCTGGGCTCTCTCTTCCAAGTCCACACAGCCCAGAGGAGCAACACCAGCCTGAGATCTCCATGGAATGTCTCTCTGGGTCTCACTGTTGTAAAACCTGGCCTTTAAGAGGGGTTTTGTTATTCCTTCACTCCAGGAGGCTTTCCTACCATGCCTGCAGCACCTCACACAGCTCTGTGTGGTATTTACACCTCCATTCAGCGGAGAAGGGGTCCCCACACCCTTACAATTAAACCAGGACTCTTGGCCAGACCATGGCTCCCTCTTCAAGCACTTCATCTGGATTTCTTTCCCATAAAATTGAGGGAGATGTGGGAAAGCACAAAATGAGATTGGCCCATGTTGGCCAAAAGGAAAAGGCATGGACCTACGCCATGGGAGAAGCTCCCAGGTCTAGTTTAAGCTCATTAGAGATTTTCACACTCTAGTTCCAGGAGATAACACCACACAGAAACAACCAGGACTACATCAGCCTGACACCAACCCTCATCCAGCTTCCACCTACTTCGTGCTACATCAAAGTGTCTTCAGTGTCCTATCCGGGGCCTGAGAACAAGCACCAGGGCTCAGTTTGCAGAAATGCTTATGCCTCCCTTGCAGCCCTGTCAGCCACACAAGACCATCACAGCTCTGCTGCCCAGCCCCGATCCCACGTGGTGACCTCCCTTTTCAACGGGTGGTGGATCAGAGGCGATGTGCAAATGCAGTCTTTTTGTGTAGAGCCATGGGGAAGAGCAGGTTGCAGCGGAGCTCCGCTGTCCCCAGACATGCTGCTTTTTAACTCGTAAGTTGTCTTGACCTTAAGAAACCCCAATCACTCTAATCCCTGGGAGTAAACTGCTCCAACCACAGCCTAGACAGCTGCTCGCTACTCGGCATCGCAGGCCTGGCTTCAACCCTGGCTGAGAGGGAGTGAGGAGGAACTGAGACCTGCAGCCAGATGCTCCATCAGCCCCTGAAGATGTCCTAACCACCCAGGGCAAGCAAGCCCCAGCCTGAATGATGAGCTATCTTCCTTCGGGTTTGGCATCTCTAGTTAACCCCTTCCCCACCTGCCCAAGGGCCAGGAACAGTCCAGACCACACCAAGATCACCCTGTACCAGTACTCCCCAAGATTCAGAAGGGCAGCAAAGGACAGTGAGCCGAAAGGAAAACATTTGCCCAGAAAATACCATGCTCCATCCAAGCCTACCTTCAGTCCTTAAGGAATTAGGTCAAATTACCCAGGATAGACCCCCGCTGTGTAGCCCAGGGCTGGACCCTCACCTTTTTGCTTCCTGTAGTGGGTTCCAGGTTGGCTGTTACTATCGGGGCTGTAAGTAACCTCATCTGACAGGTATGGCAGCCTGGAGATTTCCCCATTACAGTCCTACCCAGCTATAAATATCCTTTTCTTCTTCAGGGAAAGAGCGTCTGACCCGAAGTGTATGAAGCTTCCTGACAGGCTGGGAAAAGAGAAGAGAAGAGGTTTAAATGTCAGCTAAAACAATCTTGATTTTCTTTTCTAAATTTGCAAAGCTCCCAGAGTCACTGGAGTGAGGCATTTGCCTGTTTGAAGTTCAGCCTGAAAAATCCTTTTGCAAAATATTTGCTGAGACACAATAATGTTGGAATTGGAGGGGATTAAAACAGCTTCTGTCTCGGCCCCGTCCCCCCTGAAGCCCCTCTTGAAGAGGGTTTCTGTAGACTTAGGTCCCTATGTCTTGAAGGCGCAACACAAAAGAGAGCAGAAAAGAAATGAAAACGTAAAGCTCCGAACATCACTATTATTGAAATGCCTCATTTGACATTTTGACTGTTTCAATTAGCTAACAAGGAACGCTCCACTTAATCCACCCTCAGATGCCGAAAGAAACTAAATCTTTCCCTTCCCCCAATCCCAGATCCTGCCTGGCAGCTACTTCCCAACCACCAGAGAAATTCCAGCCTGGGTGACAGCTCCTGCCCCAGGGAAACCATCAAGCCAGAGTTTACCCAGCCCAATGCTGGCTGACATCAGGGAGCATCCTTCCCCCAAACCCTGTGCACCTTCAGATTAAGCATCAGAACATCTGGGGAAGAAGCATTTTAGGAATGACAAGAGTAATGTGGCGCTGAGAGACCATCCAAGAGTTGGCCTCTCTCCCTCATTAGGCTTAATCAACAAAGACCCCTTGCTGGTTTGAACTGCAGCAAGCAGAAAAATTACCCGCAGTGATTTGGTACCCAGAAGAGAGGATGAAACACCATGAAAACATTCCCCACCTCCCGCACATGGTACTGGGCTAATTCCATTGTCTGTTTGACTTCTCTCATCATGGTGACACTTGGGTACCCTCAGCTGTGGGTTAAGAAAGCCCCACACATCTGGGGCATGAATTTCCCTCAGCTCCTCCCCAGCAGGGGCAATACTGCGTTTGTTTAGACCGGGCTGCCTCACCCTACCTTTGCTCCTCTGTATTCCCACCGCAGAAAGGCAGGGTGGAGAGCTGGAAAGGTCCTGAACTCCTGGGAAAGGCAGCTGAAGTCCCAGCAGGCTCAGCCCAGCACCCAGGAGCCACCTTACCCACAAATAGAGCTGTCTCTTCACGAAGAAAAAAAACCCAAAAACATCACTGTGCCTGCAGAAGGGACCTGGCAACAACAACTTCCCAGGCAATTGCCTGGATAATCCACAGGCACAAAATACCCGATGCATCCCCACCCAAGGCACCTCTATTAATCACAGCTCTCCGCAGTTAAAGTTATTTAATTCAGAGGTGAGAGAAGCTGCTCAGCTGTTAATGTCCAAGGGTTAAACTTGCCCCAGCTGCACACTAAACCCATTTTTACAATCTGGCAGTGCTCCTTGCCTATTAAGCAGCTCTGGCTTCAGAGAAGAGGTATTGATTTATTTCACTTTTATGGCTGGAGGTATTTATTCCTATTTGCTTTCTCGCTTCTTCACCCCCACTGGGGGTGGGGGAATAAGGAGGAGAAGGAAAAAAAAAAAAAGAAAAAAAGAATTACCAGGCTGGTGGAGCCAAAAGGTGATGACTCAGGGGTTTCTGAGGGAGGGCACAAAGGCTGGGACAAGGGAAGTGGGGACAAACTCCTGAGAGTGGGGACAAGTCCTGAGACAAGCTCCCTGAGCTACGCCAGGTTTGTCACGGCTTTTATTTTTTGTGATGAAAAGAAGCAAATATGTGGCGGGGAAAAAAAAAAGGAAATCACGTCAAACTTCAGAGGGAAGGTTCCTATCAAAGTTGTGTCCCCATACGGTGCTTTGTGAGTTAGAGCTTGATTGATTTGTACCAGCTAAGGACCTCAGCAAATCTCTCCTGTGGGGAGAATGGCAACGCTTGCCCGTGTCTTAAAGCCAATCTGGAAAGGAAGGTAAAACCATACTGCTGCCAGAGACGAGAGTGGACCAACATCCCTGATCTTAGCCCATTCCCCATCCTGCTACAGACACCCATTTCCATTTCCCACCTGGCTTCAACCTTCTTTCAGGGAGTTGTTGAGATTGAGGTGGTCTCCCCTGAGCCTCCTTTTCTCCAGGCTGAACAACCCCAGGTCCCTCAGCTGCTCCTCACAAGACTTGAGCTCTGGACCCTTCCCCAGCTTCCTTGCCCTTTTCTCTGGACACGCTCCAGCCCCAAACTGTCCTCCTTGGAGTGAGGGGCCCAAAGCCGGACCCAGGATTCAAGGTGCAATATTTAGCCTAGTGCAGGAAAGGAGAATTTGAGCTCCCACCCCAGCTGCTTGTTTGCCACCCCCCCCTCCTTCCCAGAGAGGTTGCATTTCCATTCATCAAACGCCACATGCAAATACGGTGAGAATGAAAGGGAAGGAAGGAGCGGAGGGGGCAGGCTGGTGGCAGATAGCACAGGAGCCACCACAGAGCACAGCCAGTTCACGCTTCATTAGCATCCTCTCCACCAAGCTGCGAGCACAGCCTTTCAGTCTGGCTACACACAGACAGGGAGGGAAGGAAGGAAGGAGGCACATTTGCCATTTGGAGCCCCGTCTCCTTCCTTCCAAAACCCAGCTAAGCTCCAGTGAGGCTCCCCTGGGCTGAAAGGTGCACACTTCTGCTCCAGCATCTCCGGCTCTAGTTAAATATACCTTCAGGCAAACGTCAAGAGTGAGCCCAGTTTGAAACTTACTGCGTTGTCAAGATGACAAGTGCTCTGCCAGGCTGTTAGTCTCTGCTGCCCTTCCTGTGTCTGTTCCCCCTCCCCTTCTGTTCATTAGAAGCTCCCTTGATAAACCAAGGCTGGGTTGTTGTGGGTTTTTTTTTTTTAATCATTTAAATGTTTTCTTAACTTGAAAACATCAACAGCTGCGGGACTGAAAGAAGGATGATGCTTTCCCTCCAATACAGATAGGGATTCAGCCCGGGCAACACAGCACAGTGGGCTGGTGGACAGAGGACAGCCCCAGTGTGTTGCACTCATGGGTGAGTAAGCAGGAACCCAGCCTGGAGGTCTCAGTTCCCCACGCAGACTGGCTGCTGCCAGCTCACCCCAGCTTGGCGATTCTGCTGAGCGATTCAGGGGAGCCAGCAGGCACATGCTGCTGCAGCTTCACCTACTTCAGTTTTCTCCATTCTCACCCCCCCAGTATGATCTTCAAAGTCTCCTGCTTCTGTCCTCCACATGATAGCCTTCACAGGCAACCCAAACCTGTGTTTATGTGAGGCTGGAGCCAAGGATGGATCCAGAGTCCCGATGACACTCAGGAGCGTCAACAGCACAAACCAAAATGTCCTGACAAAGGAGCTCAGGAGCCAGGCAGGAGCACAGGCTGAAAGACGCCTGGAAGTCCAAGACATGGGCTAGAGACAGAGCCAGGCACCCAACAGCTCAGTCACAACTGATCCCAGCGTAGGACTGCGATGACTTTCTCTGTGAGGAAAGACTGAAAGCCCTGGGGCTGTTCAGCCTGGAGAAGAGAAAGCCTAGAAGGTATCTGATCACTGCTGATCAATAGCTAAAGGGCAGGGGTAAGAGGATGGAGTCAGACTCTTTTCAGTGGTATCCAGTGACAGGACAAGGGGCAACAGACACAAACAGGAACACAGGAGATTCCATCTGAACAGAAGTAAAAACTTTTCCTGCGAGGACGGCAGAGCCTGGCCCAGGCTGCCCAGAGAGGTTGTGGAGTCTCCTTCTCTGGAGAGATTCCAAACCTGCCTGGACAATGAGATCCTGGGCCCCCTGCTCTGGGTGACCCTGCTGGAGCAGGGGGGTTGGATGAGATGATCTCCAGAGGTCCCTTCCAACCTTCACTGGTCTGTGATTGTTACCCACAGGACAATTTCTCGCACTGTCTTCAATGCTTCCCCTTTATTTTCAGCAAAGTCTGCTTGTGACACGTTCCTCCCTACATGACCCCACCAAATGTCAGGGCTGGGGGTGGGAGGCAGATTCTTACCCCTTCAAAGCTCCAGCAATGGCATGGGGAGTCCCTCACAGGAAGATGCACTGACAGTTGACTCTGGTGTTGACTCTCTGCGAGACAGATGGGAGGAGAAGATCAGCAATTTGGCACATGGCTTTCTCCCTCCTGGCCGTCTTCTCAGTCCCTCTGCCTCCAAGTCCTTGGATTTCTGCTCCTGGCTTCTGGGTCATTTAAACTTATCCATTAAGGATGGAGTTAACTGGTTTTGAGAAGCACAAACCAAACTCCTCTTGAAAACAAGCTGGTGCACTGAACCCTCCTACAGGCATTTTCTATTGCATCCTTCTGCCTGCGTTGCTCACGGCAATAAAATAATAATTCTCTTGCCCTGTTAGATGTGCTGGAAAGCATCTTGACTAACAGCCCAAGCCCCTGGAAGGGCTTGCTTTAAGTCTTGGCCAAGCCCTTGAATCAAAACAGCTTGAAAGGGGAGATGAATTAAGCATTCTCCTCTTTGCCTGCAAACAAAGGCCTGGGGGTGAGGAATAGGGGCCATCTGAAACAGAAGGGACTCACAGGGCTGTCAGGCACTCCTCTTGCCACAATTTACCCTTCCCGTCAAGCTGTACTCCAGAGTTAAAGCTTTCACTTGTCACTTACACTCTGGCTTCCTTGGCAAAAGAGGTTTATACAACTCCCCGATCGC
>WUAM01000146.1:512085-531526 GCA_024336885.1 Actenoides hombroni | reverse complement strand
AGGGTTTCCAAGCCATGGAGATGTGGTGCTGAGGGACATGGGTTAGTGGTGCCCTGGCAGTGCTGGGTTAATGGTTGGACTTGATGACCTTACAGGTATCTTCCAACCAGAACAATTATGTGTTTCTATAATTTGTCATCTCTTGTCCCAGAGGACTTCTGACTTCGTACATGTTCCAGTTTAAAGAAAGCTCTTGTAAACTCAGCTGGAACTTTAAAAGTTCTCAGTATATCAAGATGAAGAGAGTCCCTTTTGAGATGTCCCTTTAAGGGCTGTGTACAGCACAGGCTTGTGAGACCTTGACTGCAGGCAAGCCAGGAGAACCTTGCCTAGGGATCTTGACTTGTCAAATGTCTGTGCATCTCACCCATCGCAAATCAGTAGAGAAATTTTTAGCTCTTGTGTTGTGTAGGACCCCAGTCATCAGCTTCATATTTAACAATCACAAAACCAGAATTGATTAAAGGAAAAGGCCTCACATCATGGCCATGCACTGCAGCTCAGACCAGTGCTCACTGGAGATGAAACACTCTACAAACTGGTTTAGAACAAGCAGTAAAGAGTCAGGTCGGGTGCTTACCTGCAATTCTGCTCAGCATTTTCTGGTCTTCCTCCAACATTTTCACATATATCACTTGATTGTTAAACTGTCCAATGCCATGAAATGTCATGTTGAGGCCTTTACCCTGCAAGATGGCTTCCACTTTAGTCTTGCTTTCCTTCAGTGCCAGAACAGCCCTTAAAAAAAAAAAGATTAATCTATTTATTCTGAAGGAAAGTTGATTACTACATCAGGAAATATTGTTATATTTTGAATACCAGGCAATATACCTGATTTTAGCCTCTCTGCAATGCTCTGCATTTGCTTTTCTGTAGATAATGGTTTTCTAACAGAAAATGCACAGGCATTTTAAATACATTATGTCTTTCAATAACTTCAAGCTTAGCTTATATATCTGAAGCCAGTTTTGCTAGAAAAGAAAACATTGGGGTCATTAACATGCCAGAGACAGCTTTGTGACTACACGCCACCAAAGAGTCAAAAAAGGATGAAACTTAGTGTCATGTGCCTTAAAAACTTCACTGTTACCATTTTCAGCTGGCTCACTAGTTTTCTTCTGAAACCAAAATAAATTCATTCTCCCACCTGAAGCACATGTGGAATTTGTCTCCATTACATTCCCCATCTCATTTAAACTATATGTTCAACTCATTTAAACTCTCTCTCTCTATATATGGTTTACCTTAAAAGGTTGGACTAGATGATCCTTGAAATCCCTTCCAACCTGGTATTGTATCACTTTATGATTCTGCTTTTCTAGGCCAAATAAAAATATGAAAGTGATGCTCATGTTGGGATCTCTACGTCCCATTTCAACAAAGGTGAAATGTGCACTGTGCTGTGCACAGTAAATATCTGCAAAGTGAATTACCCAAAGACATAAATACAGCAAATTCAACCTTTTTTTTTTTCCTTGAAGACAAAAAAATTAAAAACGTAGCTAACAGGTTTTTTAAATGCAGATGCCAAGTCTTTCAGCAACTTAATGCCCTCTGAAGTTTTACAGTTGCCCCTCTTTCCCCTGGTGTCTCAGGAAGAGGGGATCCCATCAACCTTCAAACCAAGTCTGAGCAGAAACCTTCTATTAACACTTCATGCTTCTGACAAAATGCTGCATGACTAAGGACTTCAGGACACCAGCCCATGGGTTGCTGTGGTTCCTGTAGCCACATTTACTTTATCATTACACCTAGAGTAGGTTTTACCCACATTAATTAAAAAACCAAGACAATGTGATTAATCAGAGAATGGTCAGGGTTGAGAGGGACATTAAAGATCATCCAGTTCCACCCCTCCTGCCACAGGCAGGAACACCTGCCACTAGACCAGGTTTCTCAAAGCCCCATCCAACCTGGTCTTGAACACACCCAGTGATGGAGCATCCACAGCTTCCTTGGGCAACCTGGGCCACTGTCTCACCACTATCACACTGAAGAACTTTGAAAAAAAAATAATTCTTTCAATTGTGACATAAACCAATTACAAATCAGGCACTGGGACCCACAGAGCATAAAGAGGTCACCTTACAGACGCCTGTCTCATACATACAAAGGCCACTTCAGCCAACACTACGAGCACTCCTCAGTACTACATTGGAGTTCTTCCAGCTATAACATGGGAGCCTCTCCTTTCCAAGAATCCTGGGGATGCTCTGGAACTCTGCGGATGCCCATTTGGTGAGGACAGGGCTGAAGGTGGAAAGATAATGAATTCTCTGCAGAGGCTCTTGCTTCCTCCACCTGAATCACAAGCAGGGTTAAGCTAGCCCTTTGTTTAAGTTCATAATGTCTAAGCTACCATTAAATACTGCTAGAACAGCTTCTGCCATGAGCTATGGAGATGTCCCCCTACCTCTGCGAGGGGCTGGACTGGCTGTTTCAGCAGCACTGTTAGGTTGGGAAGATAAATACTCCGTCTAAGACCTTAAGACAGTCTTTCATATGACAGCACAGGGCAGAACCCACTGAACTATAGCCTCACTGAGCAGAGCTCTGTAGATAGGTAGAAGATAAAGGATGAAAAGCAGTTGGCAAAGATGACCTGATTTTCATTAGGTGTGCTCATTATTTTTATACTACAGGCACACATCCACTCCTAAGTTCATTAACACTACTTACCTCCGTTCACCTCCCTAACCGCTTGATTCCCATTTTAATTGCTATTCTCTTCCAGCTTCCTCTTCTCTTGGAGAAGAGCCTACCCAGTAAGCAGCACCAGAACAGGTTTTTGTTACTGAATTACTACACTTGGTGTCTTCTGCATGTAGGCTCCTTAGCCCAAGATGTCCAGAGAAGTGGTGGCTGCCCCATCTCTGGCACCATTGCAGGTGAGGTTGGCTGGGGCTCTGAGCAACCTGCTCTAGTTGCAGATGTCCCTGCTCAGTGCAGGGGGGTTGGATCAGATGTCCCTTAAAGGTCCCTTCTCACCCAAACCATTCTATGAGTCTGTGATTCCATATTGCCAGTGGGGGGAATGGAAAAAAAAGTCAATGACATTTCACCCTGTAGGAATGGCAGCAAAATTGTACTAATGACAAAAACAAAATGTAATTCCAACTCTATCACCTGTCCTACAGGAGACTTCACTGTAGATGCAGAAAGATCCTGAGAAGTTGATGTATAGCACCCATTGACAGAGAGACGTCAAATGTGGAGGAATAAACCACCTTTATCTCAGTAACAGAACCATTAAACTTCAAGGGCAAAGTTTTTTAGGCTCCTCATGCTAGATTATAAAGATTAGCTAATAATTCTCTGTGGAAAATGGAATTCTCAAATGCCTTTGCCCTTCCCTAGCTCATAATGTGATGTCTTATTGCCCTCCAGCAAAGGCAAGGAATTCTTAAGCCGATTTTTTTCACGGATGCTCTGCGCAGCCTCAACAGCTGGGAGAGGCTGGGGAGTCCGTGGGAAAGGCATCTGCCTGCTCTTGGACGCATCAAGCGTTCTCCTAGCACTTGACAAATGACTTTGCAGCTGTGGTTGACGGCTCCGTTTTGCAGAGCTGGCCATTTTAGATATCATTTTTAAACGCGTTGTCGCTTTTCTGTCCTGAAGTTTCCCTCCGAGGTCTTCTGCCTAAAGTCAGACTTGTTGTAGGGTGAAAGTTTTGAGGTTGACAGAACATGGCACGGGAGAGGGGTTTATGTCCACGAGACCTTGCAGATTTCATAAAAGGTGCTGAGATGTTTTTAGCAGGCTCTTCTCAGGTCGATTCATGGAGGTTACACTCTTCAAGACCAATGAAACCCAGTGGTTCCCTAGACTTCAAGAAGCTACACTGAGCAGTGGTGCATCTACTCCCAGATCTGGCAAGTCATGAATTTTAGAGTTTGAGCCCCTGACAGGGAAGATTTACATGACATTATCAGATGAAACCTGAGTCTTTTTCATAAAGGTTCAGCTCTAGGTGAACCTGCCTTGGCCGGGGGGTTGGACTAGATCATCTCCAGACGTCCCTTCCAGCCCCTATCATTCCGTGATTCATAAAGCCACCATTCTCTGAAGTCTAACATGTGCTCAGTAAATCAAGTTGGGAAAGTGGCTTTAACTTGATGACAGGGTTTTCCTCCTCTGCTTTGTTCCCTTGCAGAAAATCACCATGATGAACGGTACATCCTCTCAGGCTGTAACTGGCCTCGGCCAGCTCTACATGAGGCTTCTTCTTAGGCCAGCTGTGGGCAGTGGGAACAGAGGAGGAGGTTGTAGCAAGGTGGGGTTGGTCTCTTCTTCCAAGGAACAAGCAACAAGACAGGAGGAAATGGCCTCAAGTTGCACCAGGGGAAGTTTAGGTTGGACTTTCAGAACAATTCCTTCCCCACAAGGGTTGTGAAGACCTGGTCCAGGTTGCCCAGGGCAGTGGTGGAGTTCCCATGATCCCTGGAGGGGTTTCAAAGCTGTGGAGATGTGGTGCTGAGGGACATGGGTTAGTGGTGACCTGGCAGTGCTGGGTTAATGGTTTGATGTGATGATCTTAAAGGTCTCTTCCAATCCAAATGATTCTGTGAGCACACCAACTCCAAAGAGACTATTATCCATGCCAGAGGGAAAACACCAAGAAGTAACCAGTGTCTCCCTTTGGCATCAGTTCAAAACAGCAAGAAAAGGATCACTGTCTCCATTTCATGCAGAGAGAAATGCTGCACAGGGAGACAGGAAGGAATTCTCCTCTGCTGTGGCAGAGCTAGAAATCCATCAGCATCTCCTGCAGCCCCTGATACCACGTACCTCCTCCATGCTCTGCAGCACCAGTTTTGTTCCACCAACCAGGACCAGCTCCAGGCACTGGCAAAGCAGAGTATGAGCAGCCCTGAGCGAGGGGACAGGGCTGGGAGAGCCAGGCCCTGGGGAGAGAGGAGGAATGAAGAGCAAGGAGCAGGTCTCACTACTCTTACTCTTGCTCTCGCCATGCAGGTAGGAAACACTGCCACACACACCTCAATGCTTCCCTTGGTGGAAGCAGCAGGAGTTAGCTCAAACCACCACCAAAAACTGAAGAGGAGGAAGTCCTGGATCCCAGGTCAGCTGTTACCATGCCAGACAAGTTCAAGCAAGATCTAGGTCTAGCTTCTATTTCTGGTCCACAAAACAGATCTAGCCTTCCCAAGATGAGTACACTTGGATTCACAAAACTCCAAGGAGCCCAAAGATGTACAAACTGCTCACCTGATCTCTTGCTCAGACCTTTGCTGAACATGGTACTTGATTTCCACCCCGTTCAGCTCTTCTGGGGACCTTGGCAAGGGGCTGTATTTTCTTGCTAGCTTTCGGGAGAAGGGCGAGAGGGAAGAGTTACTGACTCCAGTCTACACGTGCTGCATTTCACAGTGCCCAGAGGCTGGAAGACATCCCCAGCTCTGTGAGTCTTACTCTTCTCTTGACCACAACTGGGTTGAGCCCATGATAAAACATGGTCAGGAGAAGCCAGGTTAGCTCAGTCCCCTTAAGAGCTTCAAGGACTTCAGGAAGAGGCCAAAGGCCTACAGCAGCTGGCTCCTCAGGCAGCCCATCACCCAGACTGTTTTTGAAGGATCATGCACTGTGTGCCAGAAAGATTTGGCTTGAACTGACACTGTCTCTGAGGGACAGGAGCCTCCCGGGAGGCCTCCAAGCCTCCCTTCAGCCTCTCTCCCTTGACGGTGATGGACAAAGAAAATACCTGTTGTATTGGCATCCAGGAGAGATGACAAACACAGGCACGGCCTCTGAGATGCGGTCTCCATCTAGACACACATCAGGAGCCCTGGGACAGGCAGAAGGTATTTAGCCCAGCATCCCCAAGGTGGCAAGTGACAGGTCTAAGCACACAGGAGCAGTTAGTCCTCTCTCCATCAACATTTTCCTTCCCTAACCTTGCAGCTCTTCCCCAGCCCAGCAGGAAGGCCCTATTCCCACACAGGCACCCTCCACGCACACCGGCTCGTCGGAGGGAGCAGAATCTTCTGACTGCATCCACAAGCACGTATGGGAAACGAGCTGGGAGTCATTAATGATGAGCCATTTACCAGCAGCTCCCAGTCACAGCAAGGGACTCCCACCCCCTCCAAAAACCCAGTTCCTCCCCCACCAACGGACAGCTGCCTGAGCAGTCAAGCCTGAGCTGATTTCATCACTCAGAGGGAAGGACAGCCAGAAAACTACTGTCCAGCCTGATAAAAACCCCGGTCCCCTGAGGTCACAAAATCCAAGTCCCTCTCACTGGAAGAGATAAGAGGCAGCGGGGTGCTAAGCTGTCCACTTCAGCCCAGAGTAAATCTCAGAGCTTCTCCAAAGCTCCTCACAAAAGGAAACACAAGAGCAGCCGGTGGCCTCCTGAACAGAAACATTGCCATCTAGAGGCCCCTTGCCTTGGTTAGGGAAGGGCTTGGGAAAACTTGGGAGGAATTTAGCAGGGACACAGGACCAGAGGTTTGCAGGGGCCAGACTCCAACATCAATCAACATTAGGTAGAGAGCTTTAAGGGATGTTGCAACACTCGGGTCTGTCTTCTCTCCTTGGGAGAACTTGATGAGAGCTCAGGCAACTGTTCCTCCTGCTTTGGTGTGTTTGAAGGCTTACGTTGCCCTCAGCAACCCACTTGGAAAGACAAGCTGGACAATCTTCCCCATACCCATGGGCAGGCCGTCTCAAGGTGACCAAGCTTGTCCTGTGTGGGGACACCAGTGGGGCTATAACTGGAGTCAGTGCAATGGGGACAAGTGTGAAAGCACCTGGCTCAGCCATGGGTCTCAAGCCCTTTCTGCACACGAAGTACCAACCACCCAGCTAAATCCCCTCTAAATGTGGGCTCAGGTGCCAGCAGACCCCATTTTGAATCAGCCCCTTGCTCCCCAGCAGAGACACTCTGCAGAAGCTGGTTTAGTCCACACTCCTCTCCAAGACAGCCCCTCACACTCTACTCTGTCTCCATCACACAAGATCAGAGGCACATCAGGCCACATCGTGACATACAAGTAGCACTTCCTGGTCAGCAGAAAGAGGCAGGTCCTCCAAAGAGGAGTGTGTTTCAGGCAGCAAACAAGTATCTCCTGCAAGGTTGCCCCCAGCGTCCTCCACTGGCACACTCACTGCTGCAGAGATCACACCTACACTAAAGGCCCTGGGAACCTCAGCCCCAAGAAACCCAAGGGACAGCAAGGGCAAGCTGGACATGAAGCAAGGCAAGGAAAGTGGGGGCTTAGATAGACCACATGGCAGATGATGTGCCAGGGAATTCAGCTGACATCAAAGACAACGTTCTCATTTGGGGTAAACTGAGGCTGGCCCATTGAAACCAGCAGCTGTAAACTGCCTTGCACCAGCAAAGAACAGGAGCTGGAACATGTAGCCTCACAGAAAATGGCCCAGACACCCTTCACTCTGCCCCATGGAGAGTACACACCCCGCTGCCATGCACTGTCCCATGCAGTGGGACACATCCACCTTCCCAAGCTCACCTGGAAGCACCCTTCTCCCACTCAAGTGCAACTTCAAGCACGTCCTGAAATCCAGACCAGTGCTTAGTCGGGAAGCTCTTGTCAGCACAGATTAATTTCTGCTGTTTGCAGCTTTCTACCTGAGCTACCTCAGAACTCGAGCTGTCTGGGGAGGAAGAGAAGAGATAATAAAATCCCCTGAATGTGTTGATCAGAGAGAAAGACCGGTTGGGTGCCCCACAGTCCTCTCACATTTTTAAACTGGTGAATTAATGGAACTACTAAGGAGTAGGAAGGAAAAGCCTACCCTGAGCTCCAGAAATCTCATCTTGGAAGGTGAGAGAATACCAAAACCACACTTCAACAGGAGTTCTTCAGTCTTAATTAGGGCTGGTCCAGGCCAGGCAGCCATTAAGGTGCTTCCACAGGGAGCTGTAGTTAGTAGCTGCTAACAGACGAGTGAGAAGACACCCCAGGATTAAACCCACCAGCACCTCCGAGGACCAACGGAGGGGAAGCTTCCTGGCAGCTTTTCCTTCCTCTCCTCTGCGGTCAGCAGGTTGATGATGGATGTCTGAGTCCCAACCCTCCCCTCCCGCGGCACATCATTTGATTTGCCGCAGACACGGGGCTGGAGGTCCCCGGCAGCGCTCCGCGCGCCAGGAGAGGTCACCGTCTCTTTGAATAACGTCCTCTTGGAGTGCCAAGAAGTGACATCAAGCTTTGCCCCTTGCCACCCCCTTGGCATCACGAGGATGTTCGTCAGAGTAGGGGTTACAGGAGGCGCGTTCCTCGCCGTCTCCGGCTGCCCATACGTGATTTATACTGGCTGTGTCAGACCAACATTTACATACGTTGGCGTGACGCGCACGCTGCCTCCCAGCAGCGGCCCCACGGCTTACGGAGACGGCTGGGAAGACTGGTTCTACACCATGCCAACCCAAGACCTCCCGCAGCCCACCACCACAGAGGATTCCTGATTCCCTTAACCCTGCCAGAGATGCTGGGCTTGCGCAGGAGACCATCTCCTGGGATGCCACTCTTCAAGGGACCATGCTGGACAACCTAAATCACTTGAAAGCTTCGCTGCTGAGATCCTGAGACAATGTGAGAGCCAACAACACACCGGCACAAAGAGCCAGGATGCAAGTCACATTGAAGGCACTTGACTCCCAACGTACCTTTCCCAAACCTCCTTTGCAAGCCTGCCTTCTGCTCTCTGGCCCTGCTTTGACAGGCAACGGCTGGTCTACAGATCAGCAGATCAAACAAGAGATGGCACATGGCTGACAGAGCCGGGGAGGAACAGCTGAAATACGTAAGAGACAGACCTAGCTCCAGGGAATGCACAGAGGGAGTCAGCACCATGAAATGGGCTGGCTCTGCAGAGCAAGGACCATCTCAGATCACGTCTGAGAAGCTCCCCTGCTCCCACCATCTGCAGTTTCAAGTTATTAAATGGCCTTACTTTAAAACAACCCCAAACATCTCATAAGCTCATTACACTACAGAGTCTACAACTGCATTTCCTCCTTCTTCCCCTCCAAACCCCACCTTCCCTGCTGCTCACCAGCCCACGCACAACCACGTGTGAACAGACACCTACAAACATCACCAACCACTCTGGAGCCAATTGATGTTTATGGTGGCATCTCTGCTGCCCTCTCTAGCCGATAGGACCAAGGGATGATGGTGAGGGTTGAGAGCTGTACAGCAAGGCACTCAACCCAAGATTACAACACTGTCCCACCAGTGGGTCACTCACCACAAGATCTTCCACCACCACGGCCAGCTCGGACCCTCGGTGATTTTTCAGCTTCCCAGTCAGCATTCAGAGAGAGCTGGTGCTGCTCTTCCAGCCACCAACCGTGGATTTAAAAACCACAGCGCAAAGGGGGAAGCGCCGCAGGAGGTGGCAAGGGAGGGGAAGAGATGTTCATTTGTCCTTGGCAGAGCGGCATCGCGGCACCAGCAGACGCTCGACTTCGAGGGCAGAGGAAAGCACTGGCAGCTACAAATTACTAATCAATGTCGGGTAACAACAACAGCAGCTAATAATGAAGGGCTGATCAGCTTACTACGGCAGTAATTATTCCTGACACCAGCCCTCAGAAGGTGCATCCAGGCTTAGCACGCTGTCTACCATGATGATAACCCAAGATAACTAGAGAAATTTTCTGCCGGAGAAAAGGAGGGGGAAGAGAAAAAGCCCTCAGCAATTAGCAAGACTTGTGGTGCTAATTACATTGTGAATGGCGCGCAGGCTTTGTCAGAGCTAACTTGAGCCTTCCCCACGATGCCAGGGAAGGAGGCGAAGTGCCAGCACGCCTTTCGCAAAGCGGTGGTGACAAACAGCTCTGGCACCTGGTTATTTTTGAGAAGACACAACTCGCTGGCTGCCGACGGCAAACTCGGCACCAAGCCTTGGCCACCACGACCACCCGGGGAAAAGCCTCTCGCTGACACAGCGTAGAACCGGCTGGGCTTCTCTTTACATCACTGGGTGGTACTGTGCACGCCAAAGCTGGGTACAGGACCAGTTCAGCCAGTGCGAGGCTAGAAATCATAACTTACCAATGTGCCTGAGGGATGGATGTTCAGAACACGCTGCGTTCATCCAGGGCTGCTCAGGATCCTGGGGCAATGATGCTCTGCAGTGCTGCTGCAGCCTCGACACAAAGATCCCCATCGCTTCCAGCATGACGACCGGGCCTCCTGCTGAAGAAAAGTTTCTGTCAACATCCATTCATCAGCAGAGGAAAGATTATTGCACCCGGCAGGGGTAGCAGTGTGAACATGTGAACACGTGTGTGCTTCCCCCCACGCGCTTCTTACTGCTCGAACAGGTGAGAAAAACATCTAACAGCCCCAAAGGCTTGAGATCGCACATATCTCCTCACCCACTTCTCTCCCAAGCAGGCGTAATTAGGCACCGTTTTCTTGCACCCTTCATTCAAGGAGCTGCCAAACTGCTCCCTCAGCGACGGGACGTGTTTTATAGATACGAGCTTCGCAGCACGGCCGCTGCTTCAGGGTGGGGGTCACTGCAGCAGTCGCTCCCCGAATCCAAAGTTCCGCCAGTCCGGAGACGAGCGAAGAGGCTGCAGCATTTCTGCAGGCAGATCAGCAAGGTTAGAACAGCAGCAGCAGGCTGTAGCCATCTCCATCCTCCCAGGCTCTTCCCACTCCTCCAAGGCTCACAGGCTTTGGCTCCTTACAGGGAACAGGGGCTCTACCTTGGCCACAGTGACCTTGCAGAGAGCCCTGAAACCCACCAGGAATACAAACTAGGCATTTCACTGGCTTGGCAAGATCCAGCAGATTTGAGAGACATCAGGAGGTGCCCGTCAGCTCTGTGTTCGTGGCCTGCAAAACTTCCCAACACATCCCAAAGTCGAGTCCTACCCCTGTAAGGGTGTCCTGTGCTGTCCTGGACCACTCCCCAGCCCACGTGCCCTGCTCCAATACAGCCCACAAGCCTATTACAGGGCAGCGTCAGGGGGATGCAGCTACCAGCCCTTGTGCAAACAAAATCCTGTCACAACAGAGATCCCGATTCCAGGCTTTATTTACAGAAATTATTATTATTAGAAGGGACCCTGAGGGAAATCAAGGTTCTGGGCTTTACACACTGAATTCATCACTGCTAGGGAAGAAGCTTCATAATGCTCCGAGACACAGCAAGATGCAAACCACCTCCGAGCTGTATGTCGTGGAGTGGGGAAGGGAAAAAACCCCACAATCACAGACTAAGCCATTGCAGGAGGAGAGAAAGGGAATGGTGTACGTGCTTCTTTTGTCCAGCCCAAGGCAATTTCCATCTGCAAGGTGTACTCACTAAATCCTTTGTACCACTCAAACTACCGCTGACCTAAGTACAGGATGCTGTCCTGTCAAAAAAAGGGCAGTCCCACCTCAGCATCCTCCAGTCACGGCCCCGTACGGGCAGGGGGACAGCCAGAGGAGGCCTAGGGAGGGATGGAAGAGGGAGATGCCACAGGGCAGAAGCAGTTTGGAGCCTCTGCCCCATGTGATACTGCAAGCGGTGCCAGCACTGACACCGAATGCTGGGCTGGAGGTGTCTGGGTGAGAGGACACAGATGAGGAAGGGGAGCCAAGTCCCGTTGTATCCTCCCGAGATGCTGTGTTGGGATGTGCAGGGAATGTCAAGGCATCAAGCGCTCTGGGGCACCCTCCTGTCTGCAACTCATCCAGAACCCAGTGAGGCTTGAGCACCAACACGGTCTGGTGGTCAGAGCATTCCCCTGTCGCATACCTTGACTGGTTGATATGAGCAAAGAGGGGAGGATTCTGATGTCCAGTAGGGAACAGATGGGAGGTCTTCTTGGGGTAGATCAAGCTGTCAGATGCACACCGTTTAGGCACACTGCAGGTGAGGAGGAGGAAGGAGGAGGAGGTGGCATCTGACCTCACACAAATCTACACAAGTGGCTCCTAAAATTTGTCAGTGCAAAGCAAGCGAGGCATCAGAGAAGGGAAGGTGGCCCATACAGCAAAGTCCCACGACATGGGTGGGCTTCATCTTAAAGATCTTTTTGACCCTAAATGATTCTGTGATTGTGACACTGCAGCATGAGTACCGTAGCACCATCAGGGTTATAAATCAGAGGGCTGGCACCAGACTGATCGTATAGACTGCACCAGGCACCAGCAGAGTGACATACACCCGCTGCAGAGAGACCTTCTCCAGCAGAAAGGTCTCCCTCCCCCTGCAGATAACCTGGAATAAACAACCCATCATCACTTTGCTGGTACAGAGCCAGAAATTTTGACCTTAATGCCAGTTACACAGGCCAAGAATACTCTGACAGTGCCTGATCTGGGCGCATTTTCAGAAGATGTTTCTTCAGCTGTCCCTATGCACCTGCACCTAGAAAGTAGGTGCTCCACTGGAAAGTATCTCCCCATGGTGAAGGGCCACAGGAGGGGTCCAGCATGTCATGACATAGAATCGTTTTGGTTGGAAGAGACCTTCAACATCATCAAGTCCAACCAATAACCTGGCACAGACAGGTCACCACCACTAAACCATGTCCCTCAGCACCACATCTACAAGGCTATTCCATCCCTTTGGGGATGGTGACCACCACCATCCTGAGCAGCCTGTTCAGGGCTTGACAAACTTTTCTGTGAAGAAACTTCTCCTAAGATCCAACCTAAACTTTACTTTTCTCTTGTCCTATCATTAGAAGGCAGCAGGAAGGTCTCACCAGCTGACAACGACAGCTCTCCAAAAGAGAACGAGGAGAAATGGTGCTGCTCAGCTACAGCCCAGGTATGACTGACATGTCACAGAGGGGAAATCAGCACAGGGCACAAACTCAAATGCTGAACCAGAGTGGAGAAATTGAGGCTGGAATCAAACTGTCCCTTCCTTTGTGTCCTCAGCCAACTCTTACCTCCTGCTGCTCTCTCCACCAGGAAGGGAGGCCACAGTCTTCCTCCCTTCTACGAGCTACAGCTAACGCAGCAGCCCCGACAACACAGGGCAACACGGGGGGGGTGGCCCCTGCGAAGCCGTTTGCCAGCGTTCCAAGGTGAGTCTGATGACTCAGCTGCTTTCCAAAGCGTTAAGACCACGCTTCACTCCAGCTTTTCATCTCGAGCAACACGCAACGCCGCGGGCAGCTTGCCAAAAGCAAAAACCGTATGCGTGCTGAAAGGCATCACCCCTGGGGAAACGCACGTCCAAGGAAGGCTGGAAACCTCCCCCCCCCGCCCCCATCATCAGAAAAACCCCAACCTGACAGAAGCACAAGGTTATTCAAACCCCTCCCCTGCCGAGCCAGTCTCTTCCAATTTGTTCAGACACGTTTCATGCCTCACCTGCCGAGTGATTCCTTCCTGGAGAAGGAGGAACCACGGAGAAGTTGGAGAGCAGCACAAAGCCAAACCTGGGTCGTGCCTCTCGGGTTTTACCGCTTCTCCCTCGACAAAGCACGTTTAGGGGGGGGAGATTTCAGAGAGACCGGCAACACCGTCAGCTTCCGAGTCACGAGACAGCAACCCTAAGCTGGAAGGAACACCACAGCCCTCTTCGTGAACCCGGCCTGCTTATCCTCTTTGCCCAACACAATCGGAGGCTGAAGAGGCACTCCAGCGACAGCGCCAGGGATGAGTCATCCTCACTGCTGTCAGCTGGAATGACACGGGTGAAGCCGCATCGCTTATCAGCAATGAGCCAGCAGGGAGGTGGCTGCAGGACCCGCTGGAGGGGCTGAGGTTTGCATCGGGAACCCGAGCCCGAAACAGAGACGTTCTCCAAAGCCCCAACCTTCTGCCCAGGTCCTAGGTGAGCTCAGCATTGCTTCAAAGCCTAAAAACCAAGTTAAACATCTGCTTGCTGAGACAGCAACAGCCACTTCCACCTTCCTATGAAGAAGAAAACTTTGCGGGGGCTCAATGACAATTTTAGCACCAAATTGTGGCAAGTTCTTAATGTTTTCAAGCTGGGAGTCCTGCAGGGTCAAGGTGGACTCACAGATCATAATGGCTCTGACTAATCACACCCAGCTCTTGGCTGACTGCCTGGTTAAAGATCTGGATTATTCCAATGGGAAGCTGACCCTGATTTAAAGTCAAGCCCAAACTTTACAGCTTCACATTGCAGCTGCCAAGCTCTACCTTACATACCTTCTTTTTGACATAGCTGTTTGGTCTCCTTCTCTTGGCGAGCCACCAAGAAGCAGGACCGTTGGCAGGGTTCCATAATTGACAGGTCTAAGAAAGCAACTTCCAGCCAGCTAACCAGCCTGATACATTAAATAGCCGAGCAACTAAAAATCCCTGGTGAAAATGACTTGCAGCAGAACATCAGTCCTTTGGGGAGGTCTCCCTAAGCCAGCCCACATTAGTATTTATTAATACTAATATTAATACCTTTCCACTCACACGCTTCGCCCTCAAGATGCAAGAGCAGGAAGCCAGGCCCAGAGAAAGAGTCACCCAATCTATTTAAGAAAACAATTTGAGAGCTCCTTTCCAGCTCTAAAAGCAGCCCTTGGCCTGCAAGACAGGTACCCATGCTCCTATGGTATGTTTAACCCTGAAGACCCAGGACTCACCAGCATTTTCCTCCTGTCATTCAAAACTTAATAAGCTGTGTAATGCCAGTTTGGGCTCGGTGATTCACGATGGGAGTGGGTATGCGAGACATCACCTCTTACCCAAATACATATAATTTTGTCTGACAGCTCTAATGGCCCTCGGAGCCTTGCTCTCCGTGGGAGATTCAGCCAGAGACCACCTCTGCTGGATCAGCAATCTGACCAGAATACAAAGGCAGCTGTTGGCATCGAGACCAGTGCTTCAGGGACCCAGAGCTGAACGAGGCAGTTGCCTTCCCAAATGGCTAAGTAAAGCAGATAAAGGAGCTTTAAGTTTATTTGATGATTTAATCAATAAGATAATTATATTAATTCAATAGTTTGATACAAAGCCACTTCCTTTCTGTTTGATTTAACTGCATTTCAGAGTTTTCATGGCTTAGTTGATCAAACACATAAAATAACAAATTTGTGCTAATTAATTTATCAGATATATTTTCCTTAACTATGAATTGCAAGAGGCCTGGAGGCAGAGAGTGCAGTCACCAAGTGACCACATAACCACAGCCTATAGATTTGCACCTACAGTCAGCACACATCCCATTAACAGTGCCAGAATTCATCGGAAAGGCAAGGGGACCAGGCAGAGACCAGAGATGCTGGAGCATCTACATCCTTGAAGCGTGTGTCTCCAGAATTCATACAGAAGGATCCAAACACTTCTGGCAATAAAGAAGGAGTGGTATCTAGTATATATAGTTTGTCATTGACAGGAAGATTCAAGTGTCTTCCTCTGGGAAGGTGGAAGAGTCTAGGGGTGCATTTTTTAGCCTTGCTTCCTACAGAAACACCAGCTACAAGAGCTACCACGGCTGCCCAAAGGCACAGTAACATGGCGAGACCCATCACTACTATTAATGCCCCAGAGAGCCACTGTAAGTGGCTGAAAAGCTGCAGTAGGAATCTCTACCCTTAGTACTAGTGCAGGGAATCCCCTCCCAGATACCTGCTCCCCTTCTGACAAAGGTACTCCTCGTGTTTGAGAAAGCAGACTGGAGAAGACCGTCCTCCAAAGCTGGGGAGACCGGTGCTGTTTGCAAAGATCCTTGGGTTTTTTGCCTTTCCCAGAGGGACAAAACCCTCACACATACACAGCCCTGCCTGCAACTCCAGCCGTACGGTAATTCCCAGCATTACCACAACCTGCTTTTGGGCTAATTCTTCCTCCACTCCCTCCTTACTCCACTTGAAAATCAGCCAACCCCTGACACTGCCAGAAGAGATACAGTGAAGGCGATCGCAGGTCAGCCTCCTTCAAACAATTCCAGGGTCATCTTGCCAGGTTCCTCTCTGGGTAATACCATCCCCTCCATCAAGAAAAAAAAAAAAGCCCCTAATTAAAAAGACCTGGACAGCAACCCACCAGCTCCCACTCCTGCCCTGATCAATGAAGCTTGCTAATTAAAAGCAGTTGACCTGAGCAAAGAATGGCTTCCAGGAGATTAGCCCAAGGGAGAGAAGATTTAAGAATTAAATTACTTGACTGGTCTGTTTCATTTTATTTTACGACCCTGGTTTTTCCTCCTCCCATGTGGAGGTAAATGGTGGGTTTGAGGACTCCATCCCAATTTGTAAGAGCAAAGGAGCAGGGAACATGGTCCTGCTGTTTAATTCACTGTCAAACACCACGGTCTGAGTGCTTGGGGCTGTCAGAGCAGCAGCTCTGTCTGATCACCGGGTGACAACTGAAAAATGGCCAGGTAGCACCTAATTCCTCCAGTTTGATTAACCAGTCCATTGCACCCTGCCACAGCAACGGCACTGTGAACTAACACACAAGCAATGCCTCAGACACTCAACTCTGACTCCACAGCCAGGGTCTTGCTTATGTATTTATCTCTGCCTGCAACCCCCCGAGAGATTTATGGCCAGCAATCAAAGGGAGATGACCACCATCCAACAACAACAGCACTCAGGTCAGGTCAGGTTTGAGTATCCCACCACACAGGGCTACAAAGTAGATGGGAGATCCTAAGGCAAACTGGCATGTAGCAAGCACTCTGGGTCTCACAGGTCTTGCATGATGCACTGGAACAGCAAGGAAGCAAATAGATGCCCAGGCTCTTTGGAGAGTGCTTGCATCTAATTTTCAGTGTTGCTTTGCCCTGCTGACATCAGTGGGAATCACAGCAGCTCAGCACCTCTGGAAACCCTGTTAGCAGGAGACAAAGGGGAGGATTCAGGAGAACTGGTATGGTTTGGTTTTTCCTCACATTTCCAACAGGCAGAAATTCCAGTGCAAACACGTTCTCCTTCAAACATCACCATTCAAGGGTCTTCACCAGAAAACAACTTGGTTGACCCGAGCATATGTGTTTGCACAGAAAGAAAGAATATTCTGGGGAGAAAAGAGCCGCTTTCTAACAAAGATTGAGGATTTTGTGCATGTGCCACATACAGCCTCAGCATTCTCTTTCTGTTAAAAATCACTGTCTTGGAGTTGAGGTGGATAAGACCAAGAACAGGAGCCATGGCAATCCAATTTATCTATTCTAGTAATCCCCTGCCCTTTTTTTCCTCCTGTAGCCCATTTCTTTCCTCATTCAAGAGCCTTCCTTGCTCAGATGCTGCAGCCCCAGCCTGGCTGGTTGGGGAGCTCTCACACTCCCAGAGACTGGGCCCTCCACCACCATCCCAAGGCTTTTCTGTGCCAAGAAAGACCTGCAGGGAGAATTAATGGTGCAGAATTAAGGTGTCCTGTGGCACAGTGGGCTGCCAGCCCGGGCAGCACAGCCTGCCACGGGCACATATCCCCAAGCCCTCACCGCGTTCGCAGTCACCAGGCACATGTGCTTGCCAAGAGCTGGCAAATGGGGCTGCTTTGGTCCTTGGCATGCTGCAGCAGCAACCCTGCCCTCCTCCAGCTTCCACCTGCTCAGGGGACTCCAGCTGCGAGCCAGCAGATGGGTGACCAGCTTCTTTCTCTGAGCACGAGGAGATCCCCTCTGGATAACCTGCTGTGGGGATCCCTGGGGATAAAGCAAGTGGTGGTGATGCATCTGGTCCTGTTCTGTCCCACTTAGCTCCAGCATGGCTGCAGGATTCAGAGGGTCCCCCCCCATACTCCTGTCTGTTGATACCAGCTCTTCAGAGTCATCTCAACTTCTGCTCCATGATCATTACGGTCTCTTCACCTTCATGCAGCCTGCAGCGACTTGTTTACCATTTTCCAACCAGCATATCTTGGACATGCCCGAGACCAAACTGACCATCAGAGTAAAACATTTCAGCTGCAATTCCCAAACTAAAATAATATTCCACTGCTTCCTCCAGTCCCTTTAAAAGATCTGATTGTAGGGTGAGGAAGAAGTGACTGAAGAGCATCCAGCAAAAGGAACTGGTCATGAATTAGGAACCTAAGGTAGTACCACCAGAAAAAAATATACAACACCTCCTTGCAGACGTCAACCAGAGGAAAAATAATTCAGCCCGAAAAACAACTCAGCCCCAGAAATCTAAGCATAGTCAAGCTGCCTCAGTGAGGCAGTAGCTCATATTCCTTTCCACTGCAGAAAGCAGCACAGAAGCATGTAGCAATAGACACAGAGTCAAACACCACATTGCAAAACCAGAGCTGTGTCTCCAAGGTGCCCTAGGAAGACCATACAGCTTGCAGGGCTCACCAAGCCCACAGGGACATTGTGGCTCATGCCCTGTTTTAAGCTGGATAAACAAAGATGCCTGAGATGATATAATATACTGTTACTCAGCCCTAATTCCCCATCCACTGTCCCTGAAGTAACCTCATCGGTTCTATTACCAAGAAGGAGCCAGTCACAAACCCAACCACTTTACCTTCTGAAGGGAAGCAATTTCATCAGAGATGCAGCAAAACACCTTCACCCGACTTGTGAAGCAAAAGATGGCTTTAAGAAAGTTCCTCTCTCCAGCAACACCTCCCTCCCACCCAAAAGCAAGAGAAGTACAGGAAGGTGCGAAGAGAAGCAATGTCAGAGAGTCCATCAGAGGAAGGTGCTGAGATACAGTGCCTTCCAGCTACCTGGCTGGAATTCAGATGTTGGATCAGTGTCTCTGGCACACTGTTAATAGGAAGCAAAGGAGAGAAATGTAATGCTTCCTTCCAGCCTTTCAGATCTACAAACCCCTCCGAGGTAGCAGACAGTCTGGTCCATCAAAGGGAGACTAGAATCAGAAATGAGACCCGTGTGCCATATAAAATTTCCAGGTATGAGGAGCCGAGATGAATTTCTATTGGGCAGAGATGCTGTAACAACACAGCAGCAGTTGGGAACTCCAGTCAGGTGAAGGTCAGGGCTTCCTGGCACCCGTTACAGTCACGGGCCTCCCAGAAAACCAGAAAAGGCAAAGGACAAACACTTCCCCTTGGCAAGTTTGCTTCCGTCCAGCTGCCTACAATGGGCTTTGAAGGTTGGAAACTCAATTGGCTGCAGTGAAACGGGGAGCGAAAGAGAGATAGGGAATAAAAGTTCATCTTCAAAAACTACGGGGGTTTGTTCATCTCCTCTTTGGTCGGCAAGGTAGTTCCAGTTGTGACTTGTGTTCTGGGACTGAAAACGCCAGCGGGAGCTCTCGGGAATTAAGAGTCACTTAAGTGTCATCTTTGTAGCGAGTTACAGCTCACATGGAAACGAGGGTGCCAAGCCCTGAAGGTGCCCTTTAGCCACATAAAGGGAAAAGTGCTGCAAAAAACAAACCCGGATAAAACAGGATATAAATGGGGACACATTCAGCATCCCTTGGGGTACGCGGCAGCTGTGCAGACAATCATCCTGATGCCTCCAGGTCAAACTCAGCCTCACATAAGCAATTTGTAATTTGCCATACATCTGGCATCCAAGACCTGTTTATCATCCGCAT
>WUAM01000146.1:487307-500062 GCA_024336885.1 Actenoides hombroni | reverse complement strand
TTATTCTTTACATCCCTTGCCAAGTTCAGCTCCAACAGTGCCTTGGCCCTCCTGACCTCATCCCTACACAGTCAGGCAGCATCCCTATACTCTTCCCAGGGTGCCTGTCCCTGCTTCCACCACCTGTGAAGCTCCTTCCTGCTCTTTAGTTTGACCAGTAGGTCACGGCTCAGCCACACTGGTTTCTTCCCTTCCTTGCTCAATTTCTTACACCTGAGGATCAAGATCTCTTGCAGTCTACGAAGAGTGTCCTTAAAAATCTGCCAGCTCTGATCTGCTCCCTTGTCTCTGAGGGCTATTTCCCAGGATATCCTACTGACTAACTCCTTGAAGAGCTGGAAGTTGGCTTTTCTGAAGTTCAAGGTCCTGACTGTGCTTTTTCACCGAGTTCTGACCCTTGGTACCGTGAATTCTACCACTGCATGGTCACTGCCACCCAGGCTGCCTCCAATCTCGAGATCCCTGATGAGCTCGTTTCCATTGGTAATCACCAGATGGAGTGTTGCTTCCCCTCTGGTAGGGGTGTCTACTTCCTGCTTCAGGAAGTTATCATCAGGGCACTCCAGCAGCCTCCTGGATTGCCTACTGCTTACTGTTATTACTTTCCCAGCAAATGGGGATGGTTGAAGTCTCCCAGCAGGACAAGAGCCTGTGAACGTGATGCTTCCTGTAGCTGGAGTAGGAACACTTCATCAAGAGTTTCCTCTTAGATAGGGTGGCCTGTAGTAGACTCCAACCACAAGGTTCCCCTTGTTGCCTTGATTTCTAATTCCTACCCTTAAGCTGTCAACTTGCCGGTGGTTATTCTTTAGAGACATCTCCTCACATGCAATCCATTTCTTAACATACAGGGCAACTCCTCCACCCCTCTTTCCTCTTCTGTCCCTTCTGAATAGCTTGTATCCATCAACAGCTACACTCCAGTCATAGGATTCATCCCACCATGCTTCCGTAATGGCCACTGTGTCATAGTCTTCTAGTAGTACGGTGGCTTCCAACTCCTCTTGTTTGTTGCCCATGCTTTGTGCATTCATGTAGAGGCATCTGAGCTGGGCTGTTGGCCGTATCATCTTTCCTGGGAAACTCCCCTTTATTCCCTTAAGGTGTTTCCCTGATGGCAGCTACTACCTGAAGGGAATCTGGGTCATCTCTGCAACACTTTGACTGCATTATTTTGTCCCCAGCATGCTTCTGGGCAGCAGGTTGAGAGCCCTTACTAGTCCCCCATCGCTCCCACACTGTTGTGTCCTCCCACGGCTTGCCACATGGAAGCCTGGTGACATCGTCCCCCTCCCCCTTCACATCTAGTTTAAAGCCCTGTCAATGAGCCCTGCAATCTCCTCCCCAAAAACCCTTTTCCCCCTTGGAGAGAGGCGTCTCCTGTTTGGTGTCAACAACCCTGGTGACACCATCCACGGAGCCATGTATTAAAAGACTGTATTTGGCCATTTAATCCAACGTCTCTGCCATTGGTTGGAATAACAGCAGAAAAGATGATTTGTGCCCCAGAATCTCGTGCCACTCGTCCCAAGGCTCTAAAGTCATTTTTGATCGTTCTAGGACTACCCATCAAAAGGCACACATTGTTTGCTCAGGACTAGCTCAACCAAACACAACTGCAAGCACATTCCCACCTGGTCCTCCAGCATCCCAGAGCCTGTCAGGAGCTGGCACACGATGGCAGCAACAAGATCCCTCCCTACTCGCTTCACTCCAGTCCCAAGAAAGCAGCACCACACTCGGAATTTTATGCCAACAGCCACCTGAGTCACGTAACCCAACCGCAGACAGGCTCGCTGGGGACGTTTCCCTGTCACTGCTGCTGCAGCAGATGACAGAGCTGAGCCCCACTGCATTTGAGAGGATTGCAAAACCTATTTTCTTCCCCCCCCCACCCCCCCCCACCCCCACCCCCTCCAAAAACCACAGCATGTTCCCACCCGCTTTGACCCCTCCCCTGCACCCTGCGTAAGGATGGAGCGACCGGCTGAGAGATGAATTCAAATCCCACTTCACATCAGGACCCCAAATCTCTGATTTCCTTCACTCACTTCAATACAAGCAACACTCCTGGTGCTATGCAGGGCTTTGTTTTTCTGGTTGCAGGTGTTGTGATGGCCGCGCTAGCAGCGCTTTGGTTGCGATCCGGACGGAGCAGCCTGCCATGTGTGCCGGCACGCGCCCGCTCTTCTACCGCTTGAGAAATGGGTCCGTTCCGCTTCCTTCTGCTACTGATAAAATATTGATTAGGGAATTTGAAAATCTGAAATGATTTAGGAGTCCCTGGATGGGAAACGTAATGTACTGTGCCGGTCGCATTATGAGCCATCCATCACCTGTCAGCAAGCAGCAAGAAAGTGACAGAATCAATACAAACGTGTCTGAAGATGGGTTTAACTCATTTCCCTTCCCCCCTCGGGCAATGGCTGGAGCATCCCAGCTGGAGGAGAAGGGAGGTTTGGTAGCTTACTGCCCGGCCTACCTCAATCCACCCAGAGTGCAAGGGGTTTAACTCCTTCCTCGGCGGTCCTCCCGCACCAGGGCCAAGAGCCAAGGTGAGAGATCTCAGCTGCGCTCCCCGGGGAGTGCAGCCAGGCCAGCCAGCCAGGAACTGCTAATCCAGAGCCCCAGGGCTGCATTCAGCTGCCCTCAGATCAGCACACAGAGCATTTTAAGCGGTCCAGGGTACCCAGGACCTCTATGTGGGTCACAGCACTTGCACAGCTCCTACCAATGCTGCTTATAACAACCTGCCCAGGTCGGTAGTCGTCCCTAAAGCCTCCCATGTCTGGTAAACGTTTTCAGCTCCTGCCTCTCCCAGCACACTTAACCCTGAAGAACATTCCAGGAGAATCATGTAACTTATTTCGCTTACAGAGGGATCAGGCAGAGCGCGATATAAATCCCTGCCTTGCTTCCCTACCCACTGCTGCCCATGTACATCCTCAGCATCGACTGCACCACTGACCTTCAGCCAGCAGGGCCGGATCCAGCTCCTCCTTACACCACAGAGCTTGCTCCCTAAACATCTCTTGTTCTTACCAGGTCTGAGAGCCTTTTAAAATAAAAAAAAGAAAGGGAGTAGAGGGGTGGAATCCATCGGTAGGGCGATACATCCTCCTCCTGTGCTCTGCAGACAGATTCAATTGGCCTGTGATCCTATTCTGCAGATTCCCTCAGAGCTCTGCAATTCACCCTGCGAGGCACTTCCAACGAGAGCGGGCAGAGCGCCAGGGAAACGATGGGAACCAAGCACCCTACCCTGCTCCCCAGGGCAGGCTGACCAGGCAGCCTATCGCTCGGCGTCTTAGCGGAGCCGATTATTCCGAGGGCACGCTGCGGGAGGGGATGGCAGCACAAGGCCGGGCCAAACAAAGCCAACAGAGTGGCCTGGGCCCAAAAAGGCTGTTCCCAGAAGCTGCTCCTCAAATCAAGCCAGCCCGCTGTGGGCAGCAGCTTTAATACGTGGCACAAAGGATGGAGGAGGGGAAAAGGTGATGTTCCACAGCACAAGACACTTTTTGACCTGTTAACCGACGGGGGAAGGCCCAGAACCTGCTGGGTGGGAGCAGTGAGGAACTCTAAGCTTGCCCATTGACTGGCCCCTTCTATCATGACAGAAGCCTGATAGATACCTCCTCCCAACAACTTCCAAGGCTTCAGGGACAATCAGAGGATGGTTTGGGTCAGGAGGGACCTTTCAAGGTCATCTAGTCCAACCCTCCTGCAGGGAGCAGGGGCATCTGCAACTAGAGCAGGTTGCTCAAAGCCCCGGCCAACCTCACCTGGAATGGTTCCAGGGATGGGGCAGCGACCACCTCTCTGGGCAACCTGGGCCAGGCTCTCACCGCCCTCAGTGTAAAAAATGTCTTCCTTCTCTCCAGTCTAAATCTCCCCTCTTCTAGTTTAAAACCATCACCCCTTGTCCTGTCCCAACAGGCCCTCTAAAAAGTCTGTCCCCATCTTTCTGCCAGGCCCCTTGAAGTACTGAAAGGCCACAAGAAGGTCTCCCCAGAGCTTTCTCTTCTCGAGGCTGAGCAAGCCCAACTCTCTCAGTCCAGCCTCCCAGCAAAGGGGTTCCAGCCCTCCCAGCATTGCTGGGGCTCCTCTGGCCCCGCTCCAACAGGTCCCTGTCTCTCCTGTGCTGAGGACTGCCACGATGGCCCCAGCACTGCAGGGGGAGGCTCACCAGATTGGAGTAGAGTGACAGAATCGCCACCCATGACCTCAGAGGCAGCACTGGCCAATGGATACAGGAGCAAACATTCCTCTTCTAGGCAGCTCTCTCCACCTCCGCTCTTTCTGCAGGGATGAAGCTTCAGCCTTCAAGCAGAGTGAAGTCATCACCTCAGCTTTAGGAGGTGCAGTCCTTCTACAGGCAGCAGCAGCAGCAGCCAGAAGGGTGCCACAGCTCAGCTCTACCACGTCAGCAGATGATCTGGCTGCAGGTAAAGCTTCCTGGACAAATCTCTCATTTATTTTGCTTTTAATTCCATTATTTAATAGACTGCAAAACCCTTAATGTGGGAGTCTCAACTACTGCCCCTGTGCAACTCACTCCGGATACGTCCCTTCTACCTTACCATCCCTAATAGACTCTATAAATGGTTTCCAAATCCAGCATAAGTGGTCTATTTGCTGCCTAGTATACCATGTAATCTTTTGTAGAGGTGGTATTGATCTTATTAAACCTGCAGCCATCGAGCCCTCAGATGTGTCTCAGCACTTGCTTTCCTACAGCAAAGGCAAAGCACTTCCTCTAGACCCCCAGGAACACGCTGGTGACAGCAGCAGCTACGCTGACCCAGAGACGAGGCGATTGCTGCATTTCTGAGAACAATTTAATAGTCAGTAGAGCCACGGCTGTAGGGTACTTTAGTCAGAACCAATACCCCATTTCAAAAAGAAATGTCTGAGTCATTTTAACGGTAAGGGACAGAAATTAGGGACTAATTCAGCCTGTAACAGGTACTGAATGCTGAGCCCACAAGCAGCTCTGCTCGTGGCTAATGGATTTTACACAGTGAAACCAGCTCAGGGCTCTCGGCTCGCTGCTCCAGGACACTCACAAGACTCATTCGCAGCCACCTCGCCAAATTTTCCTCACCTAACCACGAAAGGAGAAACTCATACGATTACCTGCAGAGCCCTCTCCAAACGACCAACCCTTCCCACAGCACCCAAGCTGGCTCCAAGTGAGAGAGGAAAGGCACAGGGTGCTGAGGCTGCAGGAGGCCGGGCAAAGGAAAAGGCATCAAGCCACAAAGCACAAAGTTGGAGCACTCTGAAAAGTACATATATACACGTCTATACGTGCAGAGACATGAAAGCTCACCTTTCCGAAGGGAAGGCAGCACCATGTTGTGCTGGGAGGGTGGAAGTGTAGAGCACAGTCTAACCAGCTGCTGCTTTGACAGAGCATCGGTGCTGGGTTATGTTCCCAGGCTGCCCTGGCAGCAGCATCCAAGGAGAGGACAGATGGCAGCTCCACAGAGCAGCGTTAGGACCATGACTAGTGTCTGTCTTCTGGATGAGGTCCTCATGCTGCCAGCTTGCAGCAGTCACTGAAGGAGGTGGTGATAAGTGGCCACTGTCTGGCCCAGAGGCACTGGGGTGCCAAGCAGAGGGGAGATAGAGACGCAGCTTCCACCTCTTCAACCTTCACACCGACCCAGTTGTGTCAGCCCCGCTTGTGAGCCCATCCGTCACAGTGCTGGTTCCTGCCAGGGCCTCAGGACCTGTGAAGGTGGCTGCACATGTTGAACTATTTATCTTCTCAGGTTGCTGGGACAAGGGGTCTGACAGCCCTATTAGTTATCCTACAAAGCAGAGCCCAAACACATTCTCAGAGAGGGGGACAGGGAATAGCCCCACGGATCGGGGGAACACCACGTGTCTCACGGCTTCCAACTCCCCAGGCCTCAGGGAATGGACCAGTCATCCATACTCACATGTCCTGGAAGCAGCAGGTAGAGACCTCTACCTCTCTACGCTACAGAAAAGCCAGGATGTATTCAACAGCTCATCAAGGCATCGAAGGAACCAGGCACTGTGTCTGGGTGACAAAGAAAAACAATGCTCTCCAAGTCCTCAGGACACATCAGTGGCAAGTGTCACTTCAGCAGGATAGCAAAAGTGCCCTGCTCCCAAAGTTGCCAAACCAAGAGCTCCTCCAACTAGTACAAGCGTCTCCAAGTGACACACATATGCTCAGAATAACAGACTATTAGGGGTCGGAAGGGACCTCTGGAGATCATCTCATCCAACCCCACTGCTCCAGCAGGGTCACCCAGAGCAGGGGGCCCAGAATCACAGTGCCCAGGCAGGTTTGGAATCTCTCCAGAGAAAGAGACTCCACAACCTCTCTGGGCAGCCTATTCCAGGGTTCTGTCAGGCCATGCATCGATGCAGCTCCCGACTCCTTGTCTGTACTGGCTCTTGGGTGAGGATCTCCACGTGAGCGATTATGAGCCAGTTACTCACTGCTACCCAAGGCCACCCACCTTGCCCTGCCAATATCTCCAGCAGAATGGAAACCCAGCCAGCACTAGGTCCAGGATCCAGCCCAGCACCTTAGGACACAGGCAGGAGCCAGAGACCAAGCAAAGGCTTCAATAAAATGGAGCGTGTTGTAGGTGGAGAGGAGGGGAGACAGCTCTTCAAGCAAGTCATTTCAATTGCCTTGGGAAAACAGGTTGTTAAAATGATGGAAATAAATGGGTTGTTTGAGCAGCCTCAGAAATGCTTTCAGAGAAAGCTTCCAGGTAAGAACGTTGATTGCAAACAGTTATTAGCTGCTCCTTCATTATCAAAGAGATGTGATACATATGTTTACATATTTTGATACGTTTTTATTAAGCCTACTTACTGTTTAATGCCCTAATCCTGCCAAGAAAAACCTGTCACCAAGCAACCCCCTAAAGCACAGCCTCAACTTCTGCACTGGCAGCCGTGGGCATTAGAGGAGTCCCCCAAGCATCTGCCTGTACCGAGGAACGAGCAGCACCAGCGTTAGACCTGAAACAACTCCTTTGATCACAGCCTCCCAGCAAGGAGGCCCTTGCTTCAGACCGAGAGTGGTAGGGTCATGCCTCCATCCGCTCATGACGGCCGTCAGCCAAGAGACTGCAGGTCCCCCCGATTCAGCCTTCTGTCTCCAACAGCAACCGAGCTTGACGCTAACGGAAAGAGCTGAACAGAAGGTGGAACGCGGAGGTGTTTTCCCAGGACAATTCTCCAGCTCCTAGCAGCCCAGCAGTCACAAACTCCCAAGCTGTAAATTGCTCCAGGGCTGTCTTCAGGCCCTTCATCAAGAGTTACCTGCCATGAAATTGCCAAATTCCTTTTTCTAAAGGTTCACGATACTTTTCAGGCTCCACAACATCCCAGGGAGAAGTTTCCAAGGCTGAGTTAGTTCCCCTCCAACACGTAGCATGCAATGCTGTTTGCCTTTAATCTGCAGCCTATTTTCAGCAGGGAGCCCTGGTGGCAACACCAAACAATTCCCTCCTAAACACCTTCTCGAGTGATTTTCTAGGTGTGTTTCAAGTCCTCCTCACACCCATCTGCACCAAGCTGGTGGATCCTGATCTAGGCTACCCTCAGATGGAAGCTGCAACACCATCAAGTTACATAAAGCACAGTTCTCTGCTCTGGCCAACATCATCTCCAGCAGCAATGTCAGCATGAGCAATGCACTACGCTGGGACAGGGGTTCTCTGGTGCTTCTCACTGGAGCTGTTCTTCCAGTGGAGAACCTGAAGGTCTGTTTCTTTTAAGCAGGGCTTGAAAGATGTACAGGCTGAGGATGGGTGAGGAGGATCCCTGCCCCTACACAACCACAGAGCCTTGTCACAGGCCACTGCTTCAAAAAGAGAGAAGATTTCTGCCTTGCCTCAAGGAGGTCTGTGATGGAGGGATGCAGAGATTGCCACCTCCTGCCTGCTCGGGCAGAGGTTTCTGTCCAAAGCAGAGGCATCATGCTGGTGGTCAGATCCCTGCAGGTTTCCAAAGCCTCCATCACCCTGCTGGAAGCAAAGAGTCCCGCCAACCCTCCTTCCAGCAATCCTGCCCCAGGGACCGCAATGTTCCAAGCTAGAAACTGCCCTCGGAGTCCGTGAGAAGCACAGCAACGTTGGTACCTTCTGCAAACTCCACCTGCCACAGGGATCACAGTCAGCCCACAGACACATTTCCTTTTCAAAAGGGGCAAAGTACTGATGAAAACCCCCGCGTGCCACCGAGTTGTGGATTCTTCACCATTAGCACCTCGCCTTAAGACTGCACACAGCACAGCTGGTGTTTGCAGCAGAAAAATGGGAAATATCCTTTCTCCCCATATGGTTGTTAGAAAACACTTCCCTGGAAGGGTAAACCCAGCAGGGGCCAAAGCAGATAGGCTCACAGGTACAAATTGGCAGGCACAGCATATCTGATGGTTTCTATTCCCTGGCAAGTATCTCCTACCAGCTCAAGCACTGGAAAAAGAAAAATCAGTTGCAGCTTTCTGTGTACAGCGAGGACGTTGCCGTGGTGTTACAATTTTCACACTGCTAGAGCAAAGACACCAGGTCACTGTATTTTGGCACCCAAAGGGGAGATTCACAGAGCTCCAGGCCCTCAGCATCTGTGCAGAGTCCCCAAACAGAACCAAGCTCTTTGGCACAAAAGCCAATCCCTAAAGTCACCTACAGGCAAAACCCAACTTCACCTCCCAGACATCTCCACCAGATGTGGCAACACATCTGCCCCAGAACACCCATACCAGCTTTAGTTCACTCCTAAACCAGCACCTGAGAAGCCCACTGAGAAGTACATCAAAGTGTGTCTTCTACCAGCATCCAAGTAGAGCTCTAGTCTTGTGTACACAGCCCAGACAGTATTTCCACCATAGAGAGAATACAGCGGCAGGACTTCCCACGTGCACAGACCTTCCTATCTCTCCCTCACTGCAACTCTGCAGTCCCAGGGGCCTTAATTAACTGTCAGGGAGCTGCTCTGTGGGAACATTTACATGTTCAACTCCTTTGGACAAGTTCAGAGGCAGGCGGCTAATCCTCTGCTAGGTCTCGATGTCATATCAATTTCCTGTTTGAAGCTGAGCTCTCTCCATCAGGGTTTTTAAACTAATGAGATGCACCGAGGCCATCAACTCTGGGAGTATCAAATGCAGTGGGATTCAGTTTCACTTGATTTTTGTGGGGTTTTCCCTTTGTAATTAACACCAGACAGTACGAAACATCTCTTCACCCTACCACGAGATACAATCTCCACTCAAGACAAACATGTCAAGAAAGGTGACACTTTTACCCTCCGCTGCCAAAGGCTTCTAACAATTCTTGGGTTTTTTCCCTCCTCCACAACTGTAATCCACATTCTCGACGTAAAAATATTCAAAACATTGCATCTCCAAGGGTAGTGCCATAGGTCCCTCTAGGGCTTGCAGATATAGCAGCCCCTCCTGCTTCTTACCTTGATTAAACTCCAGAAACACTGATGCATGAGCACGGGCCAAGAGGATTTTATAGTCTTTCCTTCCATCGTTAGGAGGCTAAAGTTCTCCAGTGTGTCTGAGCAAAGATGAAGAGGTATGAAACCATCCCGCATCCTTCCTCAAGGCAGCCTGTTCATTTTCCTTCCACAGCAAACGTCCCTTGTCCTCTTGTGCCACAACCCTCGTGGGTCACGCAAACCATGTCTCAGAACTGGTTGCCAGCTCCCCAGCAGGCACACGATGCTCCTGCACCAGCCAAGCTCTTCCACAAATTTTTGGGGAGCAGGAGGGAAGGATTCACTTTCTGATCCAGGAGAAATCCCTGTGATCTCTATGGCCAAGGAACACCCCAAGTCAGAGAGGAAGAAGATACTGCTCTATCCAAAAGGAAGGCAAGATGGGTCTGCTTTGCTCCAGGAGGGAAGCAGATTCTTCTGCACAGATAAGAAAATAAGAGTCACCAACCATCTACCCCACACAGCTTGACCCTGGGCTCTCATTTCAGGAGGCACATACCAGTTCAGAACAAGAGACCAAAACCTGGGCTTCTCAAGATAATCTTTTGGAGAACAGTTTTGTTGCCACTCAAACACAGATGCTGACCGTGCCCCATTAACAGGCACTGGGCACGGCCATGGGTAATATTTTCCAGATTTCAAGATTTCCAGATTCCAAAAGCCTCATTTTCCCAAAGACAACTGTTTTATTTAGAAGACCTCAGCTGTTACCCTGACTTTTCTACAGGGGGCAGCAGCATCTGGAAGGGACTTGCCTGGATTAGTGCAGGAAAAGCCCACTTTTCACAGACTCAAAATGTATTCTTTTCCCTCCTCCACACGTGAAAACCAGAATCCCATCCTTACAGCGATCCCCACTTGGTACCAGCAGCACAAAGACAAGATTTCAATAGATGTTCCATCTGCCCTTGCCCCAGTCCCAGCTCAGGGCCTTGGAGGACATTTAAGTTCCACCAACCAGACCATTTGCCACCTGAAGTTGCAACCAACAAGGTCTCCCATACCTGCAGCACCAAAAACCATCCCTGTGAGCCCCCCCAATGGCAACGCTCAACGCTGCTGTGAAAGAGAAACCACCAGGCCAGCCTCATGCTGCTGTGCCAGGAGCCTGCAAGGTCAAAGTCCTAAGCGGCACCTTGGAGGAGAGTTCACAAATACTTTATTATTGCTCCATCACAGAGCTCCCCACACTACCCAGCAGCTCCAAATGAGCCCTTCAGGGCCGTGACAGTCAGCACCACAGGACCACTGAGGTTTCATTAATATTCATGTCCCATTGACACTGGAGCAAGCAATGAAAGCCTGCTTTCTAGAGCGGATCATTAAGTGAGGGGAATGTGTGACCTCGTAAGACCAGCTGCAACACTGGTGTCACCAGGAGCTGAAGGGACAGAGGTAGGGTCATCACCCAGCACTTCTTTTAATAACTAACAGTTCTAAATGAGCGTGGCCTCGCCATGCCCAGCGGGACCCACATGAGAATGAAAGCACCTGGGAAGCAGATGCCCCAAGCACAAAGCCAGGCAGGGCAGCGTCTCCTCTCAGCAGCCCTGCCCAGGGCAAAGAGAGGCTGGGCAGCTGTGATGGGGAAGTGAGGAAGTAACATCTCTCCAGCAGATCAGGTATGCAATCCTGAAATCACACAGTGGTTCTGCAACCTGCTATAGGGGGACCTGCTTTAGCAGTGGGGTTAGCCCAGAAGATCTCCAGAGGTCCCTTCCAACCCCTAGCAGTCTATGATTGTTTCAGACAGAGTTAGACCAGCAGTGGGAACACACTCACCTCCCTCTACAAGTCCATAGCGTTTAGGAGCACCCCAGGGCTTCCTCAAAGCATCCCAGCTCAGGGTATTTAGCTGAGAGCTCCCTCAGGCAGCAGTTACAATGCACAACAACAGACACTCGGTCTTAGATTACAGCCCCTAATTGCTGCTACCAGAGTTAACAATTACCATCGGGTTAGTGCATTTCTGGTGCTCTTAAGAGATGATGAGGAAGAAAAAAGGGAGTCTTGGGCCCAGTTTACCTCAAGTTCACAGGCAAATTTCCCAGACACCCAGGTTCACCAGGATATTCATCACCCCATGAAAACAAAAGCTCCTCCAGCCCTCTCAGTCCAGACAGCTGCTCTACCTCCACCTTTCCACAGAAGGAAGCTAACAGAAGATCACATCTCACTCGAAATGAGTCGCCCCTCCCTGCTGCAAGAAGACACCAGCACCACCTGCAACCTCTCCTGGTTTTTTTCAGCTCTGTTACTGAAGCCTGACACCCAGCTCAAGTGCATCAGGTCCGCACCGGACAAGGGTGATTCATCCTCTTCACTTTCTACGACTCCATCTCCACACCCACGTGGTACCACGACTACAGAGCATAACAGGCCACACACCAGCAAGGAGACTCCTGTGCCCCCAACACGCGTGGCCACACACCAAGCTGACTCTCTCAAGGGGACGCGCATCACGCTCCACTGCAGGAAAACTTTGCCACCGACTCCTCGTAACCTCAGGGGAATCAAAAATAGCCAGAGAGATCCAAGGAGCAATCCCCAAACCACAAGATTTATTCCCGAAAGGTATCTGCCAGATCTGCAAACTCGTACAAGCAAGAAGTCCTCCGCAGTTATATAATTTTTTTTTTCCTCTGAAAAGGAGACTGCCTAAGGAATAACACAGACCACGTTCTGTCTCAGAAAAGCAGGACGCTTACGGCGCAAGGTGAGAGCTTCGCACACTGCTCTGCCCCTTTAAACCGACTCAGAAGACCGGAGAACACCAAAACCCCCTTAACACAGCCAGGAAAGGAACATCCTGACCCACACAAAGGCTTGCCCCTCAGCCCTGCTGCCCGAGGTGTCCCGTAGCTGGGACTGCAGGAGGGGAAGGCGTACACAGGGATGCAAGGCTGCAGCACACCGAGCGCTGAGGGCACCCAGGAAGGCCACAGCCTCAGCCCAGCCTGGGAATCCCTCTGCCTACAACTAGCGAGGCAGAAGCACCCCAGGACTAGGAGCCCTGTCCGCAAGAAACCCACTGGACCAGACTCACCCGGCGCAGTTGCTTCCACCTGTGCAGCCCCGAGAGCCAAACCTGGAGGCATCTGGCCCTGGTTACCAACCCTGGATGCTCTTGTCCCAGGCACCACCTGCTTGGTGTCTGCCCAGGAGAAAAAGCGAAGCAACCCCAACGCTAGGGCAGCTGGTGTTTCCGAGGGTGTTTTAAAGACCCCCACGCCCCCCCCCGCAGC
>WUAM01000146.1:453726-480650 GCA_024336885.1 Actenoides hombroni | reverse complement strand
CTGGGACAGTATCATCATGGCACACTGGAAAAGTCTGTAGGAACTCATAGCTGAGCATCTCACGTTTATCCCACAGCCAAACTTCTGAGCTCTGGGAGGATGTAAGGAGCAAGGAGCAGCTGCTGAGAATTGCTCTGTGGGCCAGGGAGGTACCTCCCAGCCCGTGGCAACACGAGGTGAAATCTGTTGCAGTGACCACAACCTGCAGCTTCATTTTCTTTACCTGTCATCAACGCAGGAGCCCAGGAGAGCTCTGGCTGAGCAGGCGCCACGTCCAGAGGGAAGTCATCTTCCACCTGCAAGGAGTCAGAGCAAAAGTGCGATGGAACAGATGGAAAAAGGGATGGTAAGGGGAGAAGACTAAGGAAACCACAAAGCCTGTGTCAAGAAAAAGCATGGTGCTCGTGGGTCCGGGGCTTACAGCCCACCCTAGGCTGCAGGAGCCCAGGTTAGAGGTGAGGCCCATACCAACATGGTCTCAGCTCTTTCCCAGAAAGCAAAGGGGGCTACAACACCACTGCCCTTCTAAGAGCAGGCAGGAGGAGAACTGGAGAACAGAAAAGGCCACAAAACCAAAAGCAGACATGAAACCTGAACAAAGAGCACTAATCCAAGGACCAGACCCCAGCTAAGGGACCTAAAAGCACATGTCTGCAAGCTGATGCCCCACCAGTGTCCTCTGCAACAGCCTCACTGCAAGAGGAGATCAACATTCACCCATCAGCCTCTGACTGCCCTCCCGGAGCCGAGACAAGGAGTGTTTTGCCCCGTTTGAAGCTCTGCAGCCTTTGCTGCTCACGCCCTGGGGTGCTGCAATCCCCCTGCTCTCGCTAAAGCTGCAGATCCCACATCAGAGAGCACATCACAAGCCAAGGGGAAAAGCATCTGGGGAACAACCGCCTTCAAACCTCCACCCTTATCCCCTTGGATTCAGGGCAGAGGAGGAGGATGCTCCTGCAAGACAAACCACAACACTTGCTGCCCCCCAGCATCCCCACCTCCTCCTTACCTCCCACTGCCGGCAGCAGGCTCGGAGCTGTACCAACCAGTCAGGCTCCAGCGTCTGATCCTGCTCCGGCATCTCCAGGAGCAGCGGGTCGGAGAGCTTCAGCCGCTCGGCTAACTGCGGGGCCAGGAGGACGAGAGGGCTCGTCACACATCTCAGCTCTCAGACCAACCCTTGTGGCAATTGCACACGGCCAGGCACACAGGCCCGGGGTAAAATAGCACCAGAGCTGCACTTCAGAATACAGGGGCAAATTAACCCCCAGCCTCTCCTGCAAGATTTATTCCCTCTCCTGCACTGCCACAGAGAGGTGCTGGCCCATCCCGTGCCCCGCTGAGAGCCTCCCAGCAGGGCTATCTCAGCCACCTCCACAGAGGTGTCAAAGTACTCACGTCACGGCCACTCTTCACATCAGAGAGGCAGGTAACTATAACCAGCCTTTTCTCCTCTGAGGAGAAATGAGCACCTTTAATCCCACTCCACAGCCAGCCCGGAGCACCAGCAGCTTTGCAGGACATCCCACCAGGAGCCCTGGAAACAACCCCGGCTCCCAGGGCCGTGCATCAACCCCTTACCTACAAGGATGGGTGAAAGCTGGTAGGGTTTGAGCCGAGGGCTCACCTGGCTTTGCAACCAGTGCTACCATCACTGATAACCGCACAGAAAACAGAGATGCGGGGCTGGGAGAGACCCAACCATCTGAAAATCCCACGTGCCCACACCAGCCCGTGTTTGTCTGATTCGCACTTACAAATTTCCGAGAAGATTTCACAGCCTCCCAGGACTGTGCTGATGCTTAACGTCCTTACAGCTAAAGAGAGTTGTCTTAATATCTAAGTGAAATCTTCCCTGCTGCAAATTAAGCCTCTCTATTTGTGCTCCTGTGGAAGCTGCAGGGACAGTCAGGCACCTCCTGCGTGCCAGAGGGCTGTTATCACATCCCCCCTACCCCTTCCTCCTCCAGCATATCTTGCCTGGAAAAAAATAACCCCTAGGCCTTCTTCAGAGGTCATTTTCCCTTCAATCTCTTATCATGCTGCTCTTCTCTCCCGCCCTTGCTCCAATTTGGCCCTGTCTCTAAGTGCAGCATCCCAAACAGGGCACGTTGCCCCAGCCAAGACCCTCAAGACCCAAGCAGGAGGGGGGATTATCACCTCCTTGTCTCACACATGCCGTTCTTGCTCTCACAGCCCAGAATAACACGATAACATTGGGGGTTTGGCTTTTTTCTTTTTTTTTTTTTTTTTTCCCCAACATCACCCTGTTAGGCTGCTGCTCGGTATTTCTTCCATGCTCCACTATCTCCCCCAGGTCCCTCTCTGCAGTATTGCTGCTGTGTGTTTTATTTCTCTTGCAAGAGAAGGGTTCATGCTGCTCTGGCTGCAGTCATCTCAGTGACATGGGGCTCCAGCTGCTGTCAAGAAAGCAAGAGGCTTTTCTGGGGCTTTCTCACCAGCCCCCAGGGGGAGATGGAAGGCTCCCTGTGGAGCTAAGTCCCAGTCTGGAGAAATTTTTTAGACAAGGGTCCAGTTATAAGACAGCTGGATGAGGGGAGATAACATTCAAAGCACCGCTCCTCATCTGAGTCTTTACTGAGTTTTCTTTTACTGCTACTGACCCACTTGGGGATTGACTTTGGAGCTCAGTCACCCTCCTCAGCCACATGGGTCTCAGCTATCCCACACCAGTCCACATCAGCCATTCCTTCTTTTTTTCCAAAGTTTTTAAAAACACAGTTCAAACCAGCACAAAACACACTTCCCAACTCTGGGAGATTACAGCAAGACACTTCCCAAGCAGCCAGAGACCAGCATGGGACAGGGACTGGCCACGGAGAGTGGAATAACCCAGCAGCCAGCCAGGAGCTTGCTCTACCTACAGACCCACTGTCCCATCTCTTTGCAAGCACATATGTGTTCATCCTGAATCAATGGCAGGAAAGAGGAAATTATAAGCATGATTACTCCTAAATGGGGGGAATGTTTAATCCAAAAGCTAATGTGCACTTTGATCCAATATTAATGAACCAGCACCTGGTTGTGTATCTCCCCAGCTTCAAAAGAGGGGAAATCTTAATCAAACACTAATGTGTATCATAATTTGTAACACAGTCTAAAACATCAAAGACAAGAGTGTCTATGAATGCGCTAGTTTTTCAGATGAAAGTGTTTTCTCCCAGGAGAAGCATTATCCCCAGCAGAACAGCAGATCTGAGAGGCTGTTAGAGAGTAAATAGGGTTTGACAACGGGTGGGGGGTTGGTGGTGTGAGCTATGTTTTGGGCGATTTCTGCAGCATCCATTTCAGACACGCACTCTCACTACCCCTCATCCCAGAGCACCGTGGCTTTTGCCCCCTTCCTGACAGAGGAAGGCTTCAAGCAGCCTCAACACTGCCCTGGTGGAATGCATGAAATGGGCAGACCCATTGTCCCAGGAGCCCAAACTGCCTGGGACACCTGGGACGCTTTGTTTCACCCTTCCCGACCCCAGCACCCTGCTCATGAGGCAGAGGAGCTGGGCTCAGTGCTACAAGCTGGGACAGGCTCCTGTTCACTGTCACTCCAAAAGAGCCCCCAGCAAATAAATGGAATCATGGGATGATGTGCTGGAGGGGAAATATCAAGCACTCAAACTTCAGCTTCTTAAGCCTGTGCCATTTAGAAGTTCAAAAAGCCTCTCCAGAATAAAAAAAATAAATAAATCACCCTTTGCTTCCAAATACCTCTGCTCCTAATTGGCAGTCAACACATTTCCTCTGTTTTCGACCTTAAATAATCCATGGGTATTAGAGACCCCACGGAGGTGTTGGCTTTGCTGTAGTCAGCACACAGCAGGCAGCAGACCCCAAAGGGCTGCTCAGAGCTCCCAAGCACCCCTAAGCCATGGGAAATCCCAAGGATGCTCTCCCACCACCCCAGGTCATGGATGTGTACCGCACCCTGCCAAGGATGGAGATTACAAGACTCACCTTCATCACTTGCTGGGCCAGAACAGGGTGACTGGCCAGATCCTGGCCCAGGAGAGCAGTGGCGATCTGCTCACAGTATTGCAGAGCCTGGGCTGGGAGACCATGGTCAGCCAAGCGAGAGGCGTAGAGGAGCTTGTACACCTCGGGAGAGGGAAGCAGAGCAGGTACAGGTAAGCAAGGAGGTGTTCATGCTTGCGAGTCCCCTCTGCCATGGTACATCATCCCAGCGTGATTCAGAGCACCCTGGATCATGGGTCTCATCACCCAGAGGTCATCCCCACAGGGCTGGCTCCCCAGACCTCAGCCCTGTTTGCACAGCCAGCCCAGAGACAGATGGGTGGTGGGCAGAGCAGGCCAGCCCACTTCCTTCAGTTATCCCCCTGATCTGTGCAGTGCCTGAGGCAGCAGCAGCCGGGTGCTTCTATGCCTACCCAATACTCAGAGAGCCAAGAGACAACCAGACCTCAGCAAGCCCTAAACAAACACTGTGCCCCAGAATCTACCCAGGGCCCTGCCCTGGATGAACCCTTTGGCCAGGGCAGCCTCTCCATCACTCCCACACCCCAATGATGGGTCAAGCCTTAGCAGGCAGCCTGAATCCCTGGCTTCAGGGGGGATGGAGGCATGTTTTGGGGCACCTCTGAGCTGCTGCACCAGATGTGCTTGTGCATCTCCACTACCTGGAAGGGGAGCAGGAAGGATTTGGGCTGTCGTAGCTGCTGGCAGTACTCGAAGATTTCCATCCTTTGGATAGCCTCTGTCCTGGCAAACTGGGCGAACACCTGACTGCAGAGGAGATGGGTAGAGGTTCAGCAAGCTGGGGCAGAGACAGCCCCCCCCACAGATTCACAGCCCCACCACCATGTCAGCCTGCAGCTGGAGAGGCCCGGAGCAAAGCTTGCATTAAGAGCAGTAAAACCCCCTGAAAAGGAATTGGTTTTGCATAGGAGTGAGATGCCAGGGATGGGGAGAAAGTGAGACATGTCACTCTGGCAAGAGCAGCATCTCCTGGGCTCACTCACCGGTGGCTGCTGCCCAGCAGAGACATGCGATCCGCCTTCGCCCCGAAGTAACCAAAAGGGATATCTGCCATCAGGTAGCAGAAATGAGCTGCTTCGACTGCTCCCTTGCCAGCTGGAGGGGAGGAAAATAACCAAGCAGTCCTGAGAGACAGGTCACCATGTGGTCAGAATTGCTTTGGAGGCCCCAAACTCACATGAAAACCCAAATCCAACAGCCACACTTCTCTTCCCTGACCATGCAAGACCCTGATCTCTCCCTTCTGCCTGTTTTAGTTTGTTTTCCCCCACTTCCTGCTTTCTGTACCTAAGAGGGGGTTTCAGTTCAGCGACAGGACCAGAGGAGCCTGAGCAGGGTCCAGTTCCACCTTCAACTCTGCAGGGTGCCATTACTGGGATGAAATCTGAGAGTCTCTACAGTTCCATATGCCCTCCCTGAGTCCAGCCGCTCCAGGTGCCTCCAAAAGAGCAGCTAATGGATGTGCTTGAGCCTGACTCATCTGACAGCATGAAGGGTGGTGGGATCCATCAACACCTCGCCCCTACCACCACACAGGCACTGCGGCTCTGGTGGTACAGACATGCCCACCCCAGCTCAGCACCAGGCCAGCATGGATGTGCACGGTGACGTTGCAGGTGACCACCCACTATTACAAGACAGCTGGAGCACAACTGCTCCCAACAGCCTCGGCTCACCCAAAGTGTCTCCCATGGTGACGATGGCTCGGTGGTTCAGCTCCACGTCGCCAACCTTGTTGGACAGCATCACGGCCAAGTGGGGCCTCCAGTCTCCCCACGTGGCATCCCCACAGCACTGCAGGGAGACAAGAGGGGAACAAAGGTGAGCAGAGATGGTTGCTACAAGGGGGGTGTCACACGCAGAGAGCAGCACAGGGGTACACACGCCAGGGTCAGCCTCTTGCTCACGGACCAGAGCTGCTTGAGGGATTCTTCCTGACATGAGCTGGAAGAGGGTCTGCAGGGGGTCATTAGCGGCCAGCGTGCTGGTGAACCTATGAGGAGACAGTAGAGATAGAGCTGCTGTGCCAAGACCCCCAACCCTCATTCACTTCCAACAGCATGTCTCAAATGTCCCAGGAAAGCAGCATCCTGAGGAACCCCCTTCTGCCAGAGAAGGCAAAAAGGATCATAAGCCCATCAGGCTGATGATCTGCATTACCTCCAGAGAAGGCAAGTCTCCAGGACAACGCTGGATAAAACCTCCTTAAAAGGATTCAGGTTGCACAAGACAATTTCTGCTTAAATCTCCCTGAAGAGATCAACCCAATCCGGACTAAGTACATTAATTCCACCAGAAAATGTTCATAGAAGTGGGATGAAGAGCTCAGACCAGGATGGATCACAGGCAAGATGGCTCAGCTCCCGCAACCTCGATGGCTGCCTTTGCTAGGGCAGCAGGGGCAAAGCCAAAGACTCAGAATACGTTCTCCCCCCAACACCTTCAGAGAATGGCTTTCCTTTCGCTTTCCAGCCCCCACTTGGTTTCTCCTCTCCATCAGGAAGCCCAAAGGACTCAGACCCATCCATATGGACACCCCCTCTGAACTGGTCCTGCTGAAATCAATGCTCTTTTTTCAGTGTGCTGGGGCTGAGGGCAAAGGGATAACAGGCTCGGCAAAGCCAGTCACACAGCAGCGTACCTTGAGCTTTAGCTTCTGCAACTTACCCAGTGAGCACCCAGCTGTAGGTCCTAGGGTCCATCTTGCTCGAGAGGAACAGTGCATGGCCCCACAGCTGGTTTCTCATGGCCCAGACCAGAGCATCCTGCAGACAAGGTGGAGAAGAAAATGCGTTTGCACCAACTTCTCTTCCATGTTCACAAAGGCCCCTTTATCTTTCTACCTTGCACAATTACAAGAACTGGGACCTTCAGACCAGTATCATCTTTCCTGAATTTCCAGGTCTGTGCTTCCCGTTAGGTCTCAGTGCCACCACTATGAGATCCCAGCTCAGGCACCCAGACTTCCCTGCATCCAACGCTCCCTCCCTTTGCCTTTGGTATCCCTTGAGATCACATAGCTGCAATTAAACACAGTGCTTCGTCTTGTCCTCACTCAGGGCCCCATCCCACTTCCCAGTGGTGGGACATCATCACCACAAGCCCTGTTGTACAAACAGCTTGAAGGGTTGATGCCACAACCACAAGGAACCTCTTGCCCACCATTCCTTTTAAAATCCAAAGAGGCCAAAGGAGCTAAGAACAAAACTCAGCCCTGTGTCCGGGGTCCCACTCACCACTTACTTTCTTCCTGCCATAGTACAGGAGCTTGGTGAACTTCTCCACTATCTGTGCCTGAGTCTCCACAACAGGAGCAACCTCCCCTGTGATGAGGTCCAGCGTCCCTGGCTGACGTGCCACCCACTCATCATCTGTCAGGCCGATCAGGTTTGCCGCAGGGTTTTGCCTTTCGTACTTCTCCTCACGCCTGCAGTCTTGCATCAGCAGCTCAGCCGCGTCCGAGCCCACCATGGACTGCGAAAGGAAAGGTGAAGAGCAAGGCCCATGAAGGCTGCCCCATGAGTGAAGGCTGATGGAGCTTTTAACCCAACACCCTTACACTCCTCTCCTCTGCCTAGCACATCTCCCCAGCAAGACCAGCCTTGGTCACCAGCATGCAGTTTTGTGGGGGCAAAGGATTCAACTAGCAAGACCTTCACAGCACTTGTTCTGAAGATCTTATTCATGAGCTTCCAACAAGCAGCTGCAGATTAGACTGAGCACAGTTCATTGGGTTAAGGGAATAATCCCCTTTTAGGTATAAATGCTGGCTCCTCAATGCAGGTGGCAACAGTCCCCTTCATAGCTGCTATAGCACTGGATTGTTGGTAGATCACAAGGATGAAAAGCAATCCAGGCTAAGGGTTGGCTCCAAATACCCAGGCAGTACTAAACTGATCAGTGGTACTGTGGGAATGGGATGCTTTTAAGGTACTTCCCCTGAAAATAGCAACTGGGTCAAGAGACACGTGAGAGGCATGTAAGTGGTCTCACTTCTAAGCTCAAAAGGGTCATACCCTTCCCATGGTATACCTACCCCATTCTGCTGGCAGAGGAGGACCAGGAGCTTCCAGAGAAGAGCTGAATCTCTGCCTCTCTGAGTTGAGTGATCACAGCTCGTGGCAATCTTCAGCTGGCAAAATGTCATCACATCCACTTTGCGCAGATCTTCCCTACAGCAGCAAAAAAAGAGGCATCAAAAGAAACCAAAGGCAAAAGCAATCCAGGACATCATTCAAAGCGTTCCCTGGTTCACTAGTGGCAACGCTAAAAGACTCCAAGTGAGAGAGAGAGAAGATCCCCTGTGTCAACAACCACACACCACCCTGGCGACATGAAGCTCAAAAATGCTTCAATTTAATCATTATTACTACACTTGGCAGATTTCTGTGTTTCAGGCATCTCAAACACTCTCTCTGCCCTCCTGATCATATGCTCATCCATCCTCCTGCAAAGGAGCGCAGCGTTGCTGTTGTAGCCATGGACATCCCAGGCTGTAGGAACAGGAGCACACCCAGGCAGTGTCTTCAGTTAACTGGCGTGGTGCAGAGAGAAAGACACGCTTGTGACCACATCAACCCTTTGGGTCTGAAACAGCAGCAGAAACCTTTAAGCTCTGTGTAAGCCAGGCAGAACTGCTGCCTTACAATAAACAAGTCAGACAGTTGGAAAGAAAAGGTGCCTGAGAGACAAGATCAGCCATGGCAGAGGGACCAGGGGGGGAGATGTTGATCCTGACTCAATCACACTGACATATCATATGGATATTCCCAGCACCCCCTTCAGCACAAGTAACCAGCTTCTGGGTATACGCAGCTCTTTTTCTCAGTAAATGGTTTCATTCTTTCTGCACACTCCTCTTCTCTCCCTACTTTGGTTGTGAGTGACCAGAAGACACGCTGGTGTCACCAGTACAATACAAAGCCAACCTGATGCATCACACCGTGACTCATCCCCAGGCTCACAGTGGATGGATGTACCTACTGGGTCTGACCCTGCCATGCTCAGCCTCAGGGGACAAAAATCTTCAGAAAACCTAAACCATAGGTTGACCCAGAGCTTCAGACATCCAAAGAGATCTCCCAAAAAATCAGTTTCTGGGTCATGAGTAACAAAATAAGGTCAGACATACAAACCACACTAAACCCACAACTTACAGAGCATTCAAAAAAAAAAAAGACCAACAAAAAACCCACATCTCCCACAATCCAGACCAACCTAAACCACAGCAAAGAGACTGGGCTCCCAATCTTGACCTAGACTTGGCCTTTTCAGATCTCAAAACCACAGAGACTCTGAAATCTGCCTTGAACTCATCCCTTCTTCCAAAGGAGAGGTGCTCCCAGGCCAGCCATACCAGCACAGTCAGAAGGGACATAGCTCCTGGACCTGATGGTGCAGCATACCTGGCCAAGGGCCCTGGGAAAGTCCGCAGCTCCTCCAGCTCTTTTGTATCATGAAGAATTACCTAAAAAATAAGAGCAAACTCAGCAGCTGGATTCCAGCCATCAGGCCAGCCCCAGCTGTGCCACCTCGAAGTCATTGCCTTGGCCAAGGGTTCAACAGTGCTGGTGAACCCATTCTCTGTGCTGTCTTAAGGGAACCCCAGAGCATAGATCCTAAACCATCACATGGACCCCAGTGCTAAGGTCCAGGAAAGACATGCCTGTGGAGATGGCACCTGCCTCCTTTAGGAGACAAAATAGAAGATTGAAACGCTGTGGTAGACTAAGGGGGTGGATACAGGCCCTGTATTGGAGCACCTCAGAAAGGTGAGCAGAATTATCCTCCAGAGAGGTATGGGCCACATCCATCCCTATCACAAGGGATCATTGAACAAGTCACAGGTGGTGAGGGCTACAGAGCTGAAGAAGCAGAGTGCAGGCCCCAAAGGCTGAAAGCAGTGTCCAGGCACAGGCTGGCATGATTCAGCCTCAGGAGTCCACGTGGGCTGTAGATAAGAAGGCAGCAGGGGACAGGAAGGCTGCTAAGGAGGCTGTTTGGGTGATGAACGGTGTCTGCATGGCTCAGGGCGAAAGCAAGCACTTGAGCAAGGCTGTGGATACCTCCAGGCTGTGTAGCTCAACGTGGGCCGGCTGCCCCTCAGCAGGGTGGTGGGGACACACCAGCACCAGCTGGCCTCCAGCTCCAAAGCACACAGCCATGTGTGGCAGCAAGAACTTGTGGGGTGCCACCGGGGCCGGGGTGGACACTGAAGGTTCCCCTGCAATGACACACAGGCCACCATGAGTCCCCTCACCCTGATCCCACCCCACCTTCGCTACGGAGGACATGACCAGATCCTATCCTGGCCCTCCAGCTTAAGTAACCCTCCACTGACCTCCATATGCAAGAACTGTCCCCTAAAGCAGAATGCAAACCCAGGGCAGCTCCTGCACCGACCAGGACAGAGCCACCAGACCGTGCCCCAACCCCACCATCCCCTGGATCATGTCTTGCACCTGCACGACCTCCTTCAGAAAAGAACCAAGCAGCAAGACAGTAAATCTAACTCCAGCCATTTATTTCTCTGCTTTCCCCTTTGTCAGAGAGGGCCAGGGCCTCATCACACCTCACCTCTTTGTGCTGGGCTCCAGGTCCCCGAAAGTGTGGGGTCATAGTGGTCGGCACTGTCGTGGAGGTACTGGCTGAGCTCGTAGCTGCTGGAGCTGAGCCCTGACTCATGGTACTGCAGGAGCAGGCTGGGCTGGCCTGAGGGCTGTGAGGAAGGGAGAAAACAAAGCTGGCTGAGAAACTAGAGACACTGCAGCTTTTCTGTTTGCAGGGTGGTGGGACGGGCTCTACTGCTCCAGAAAAGTGCCCAGTGGGAACAGCACAGCTGGTTTCCCAGCTGAGCAGCTCACTCGCTTTCATATCTTAAAGATCATCATGGCACATGCCCTGCTCATATCCAGTGACTTCTCAAATTTCATCAGCCACCAGTCTAGCCCAACAGCTTTCCTACCCCTAACGTGGACTTCCCAACGCAGCCAGCAGACGGTTCTTGAGAACCCCCCAAAAAAAGAGCTCTGCCCAGAAGCAAAGCCACCAGAGGAGCTTTGATTCAATCTTTTTATTTGCTCTTTGGCTAAACACAGTGATCAGGTCACAAGTGTGATGGAGCAGACCTGGGTTGACAAAGCTGACAATGACACACAGCTTCCAGCTACCTGGGGAAGCTGCGGGAGAGCATCCCACCAAACCTGGATTTCTGTCCTGCTCTTGGCTCTGTGTTGGAGCCAGGTACAGCCCCATGACTGGGGGAACAACAGCCCAGTCAGATGCTGAGTTCATAAACACTAGTAACCCACTATAACAATCCCCAGAGGCTGTTAAGCACCAAGTGCAACATAGCAAAGAAGTCTTTCTCCTCAGTTTCCTACCCAGCTGGAGAAGGGAAACGTGGACTGCTCCCAAAATGCCTGGGAGATCCCCAAGCCTTTTGTCCTCCACCCCTGTCCATCCTGAGGTTACCTCTCGGGGCTGGCTGCTGGTATCCCCCAAATTGCTGCCAAGGGTTTCCCCCACTCTCTCCTCAGGCTGGGCAGCTGAGACCCGCCTCTCCTTGTGGGACTCGTAGGTTTGTGTCCTGCAGAAGGGGGCAAAAGGGGTCAGAGATTTTTTGCACCAGCCACAAACCTTCTAGTTTTACAGCAGATGGTGGTACCAGGTGATGCTTAGACCTCCCCACCCTTACCTGTCCTGCCCTGCAGGTGTCATGGCCAGATTGGGGTGGTAACCCTTGTAGTAGTGCTGGTCCTGGTAATTGGTACTCTTGCTGTAAGGCTCTCCCTGTCTCAGGTCTAGAGAGAGAATCAAGATTTAGCTTTGCCCCTCCAGAGCAACAAGCCATAAGGAAGTTGCAAAAGAAAAGCAGAGTCAGGCAATTTGCCACGTACACCCGATTTGCTTCCAAATTAGCCCAACAAGTTGGAGGTATGACAAAGTCCTGAACAAGTTTGCCAAAACGGCAGTGTGTCCTTTCCTTTTCTCTCCCTCCCCTTTCCTTCAGTCCAGGAACTCCAGAAACAGCAAAAAAATAACAAGGCCCCGGGCACGCTGGTCACACAGCTCATAGAGACCAGACTGGAGCCGGGAACGACACAGGTTTATAGCCATGGAGATCAAGATGAAACATTCCCTTGGGTGCACCCAGCTCCTGCTCACATTTCCCAAACAGAGGGCAGTGCTGCACAGCAAGAACAGCACCGATGGCCTAGCAGTGTGGGCAGGAAAGAGCCCTGAAGATGTTCAGGCCCTGAGAGAACCACCCATCCTGGAGGAAGCATTGCCTCTTCTGCAAGCATGTTGCCTCCATCTCCAGACCCAAAGGATAAGCCTGTACCTCTGTCATCCTGCCTGGCCACTGGCTGCCACTGGTGGCTTTGGTAGGTGTAGTCATCCCTGTAGCTTGGTACTGGATACTGCCAGTGGGGGTCTTCATACCCTTGCCTGAAATGCAACACAACATATTTAAGGTGAGGGGAAAAAAAAAAAGGGCACTGCTGCAGGTTTTGGGCCATATCTTGCATTAGATTCATGCCCTGAATGAGACCTTTGGAAGAGAAAGGGTGATGGAAATAAAGCCAGGTCCTCTGCTCAAGCACCCTGCTCAGTGGCTGGGCCAGAAACTGGTCCAGCATCCCATCTGGAAGAAGCAGCAGGAGGTTTGGATACTTTCCACTCCCATCTAAGAGAAAGTTGTGCACTGCAGTCTCGGGTGATGCCCAATTGCAGCTTGATGGTGTGGAATTATCACAGGGACGGACTTTCACCCCTATTTTAGGAGAGGTCCCCCACAAGCACCTTCTCCAGCTAAGCTCTGGAGCTGCTGTGTCCACTGCACAGCTCAGCAGGTCTCCCCCTGCCCTGATCCCAAGCCACCCAGCCAGCACTCACGTACCTTCACCCAGCAATTGGGTCAGCCCCACACAACACCCCCCTTCCCACGGCAAGCACCACACAACCTCAGCACAGACCCCCACATATCCACACCATAACTCAGGGAGGGTCATAACTCAGGCAAATCAACCCAAGTTTGCCGAAGCACTTGGAAGGTCTCAGCACCCAGAGCATCCTCCAGCCCACATTTTATCCTTCCACCCTCTGCTGTTTCAGCAGCTGAGCTTGCAAGCTCCCTTTTGCTCCCACATTATCGTTTATATTTTTATTGTTCACCTTGCACTTTATAAAAAAGAACAGCATTTAATCAAACCCTCAGGAAAAATGCACCTTGGGACCAAGACAAGGCCTGTTAAACAACAACAACTGCAGAAGTCACGGCTGTAAGAAGAAATCCAAGCTGCAGCTGCCACGCAGCCCGAAGCGCAGAAGTCAACAGCCCCAGTACTGAGCCCTCAGAACACCACTTGTGACCAGCAGCCAACTGGATTTAACTCCATTCACCACCACCCTGTTGGCCCAGGGTCAACTCTCATTTTAAGAAGGTTCACAAGGAGGGGACGCAGCGTGAGCATCGCGAAGCCGGGCAGCTCTCACCTGGAGTATGGCCTGTTGGGGTAGCTGAGTTCATAGTACTCAGCCCGGGAAGCTGGTCTGAGGGCATCCCTCCGGGGGTGGTGACCCTCATCCCATGGGTGATGTCCAGGGAGGTGGCTTCCATCCCAGGAGCCAGGCCGAGTGGGTGGCCCTGTGCGGAGGAGCTGCCGCCTGCGCTGGGCTGCGGGGCCACGGGCTATTTCTCCCCGTGGTCCCCAGGCTGCCTGCCTCTCCCGGGGCTGGGGCGGCCAGGCAGGGGCCCAGGGCTCCATCACAAGCTTACCAGTGTGGTCCTCTCCACTTTTGGGGTGGGAAAGGAGGTGAAGTCCCAAATGGCTTTAGTGGCCTGCAAACAATGAGATAAACCACAGCGCGTTTGATCCCACTCAAAGCCTCCCATGAAGCCTGTTGCTACCTGCCCTCTGCTTCTGGGACCCTGCTGGAAATTCAGCATCCTTTCCAAAATGGCCAGAGGCAAGGAAAAGCCATCTCAACACCTGCCTAAACTTCAAGCTCCCCTTCAAACAGCAGGACAAAATGGTCCATTTTTTAAAGCAACAGGCATCCAGCTCTTCCCAGAGCAAGAAGTAGCATCCAGGTAGCATCCTCCTGGCACCAGCAGCCAGCCCTGCAAAGCACCACCACTCACAGCCTCCCCAGGTGGGTGAGAAATCAGCTTCACCTCTGGGACAAGGCAGGGAAAGCCCATTTTTTTATACATGGTACAGGAAAGAATATTGGCAAAGCTACGAGCTGGACAAGGAGAGTTATTCTCAAAGAAAAGAGCTGGGACAGATGCAGGGAGGAATGGAGCTTTGCTCATGTGAGATGGGGTGGAAGCAGGGATTTCCTCCTGCCTTTCAGTTTCAGCAAGAATATAGGTGTTCAAGGAGACACCAGGTTTACTAATAATGATCCCACGCATAAGAGAACACACTAAGAAGAGCCTTAGGGTGGGTGAAGCCCCTGCTGACAGGGTGGATGTCACCCTCAAGACCCCGTATCTTCTCTTGAAGGATCACTACCCCCGTCACAAAGGCTCACGAACCTCCCCGATGCAGGCAGATGGCCGCTTGCTGTGTGAACCACTTGTCAACCCTCTCCCACTCAAAGTTTAAGGCATTTTGGGGTCATTGCAGGGCTGGGAGGGACAGGACACACTCAGGTCTGAACAGAGGCAGCTCAGAATGTGCTGAAATCAGGCTTAAATCCTTGCCCTCAACACCCCCCCAGGCGCAAGCACCCAGCCACTCATCATTTCGGTCCCACCAAGGGCCCCGTAATTCTCGGTCCAGGGGTTCCCACCGCCATCCATCCCCCCGCACACACCTGCTTGGAGGCCACGGGGCCCCTTCTTCCGCTCGCCAGGCGCCGCTGCCAAAGTCCACTGCCACATGGGCTACAGCCGGCCGCTGCGACGGGCAAAGGGCAACCTCCGCTCCTCCGCCCCAGCCCGACTCACTCTGCTCTGGGGGGGGGGGGGTTGTGCTGCTGGTTCCATCCCTGAGGGTCACCTTCCCCATCACTTGGGTCTCATCTCAACCCCAGAGATGGAGCGCACAGCCCTCCAAGCCCCCAAAAGCCATATATATATATATATATATCTCATGGGTGGTTTTTGGTTGTGTTTTTTCATGCCATAAGTATTCTCCTCTATGCATCCGGTGGCATTTCAGCACTTCAAGGGGCCTGTCAGAAAGAGGGGGACAGGCTTTTTAGCAGGGCCTGTTGGGACAGGACAAGGGGTGATGGTTTGAAACTAGAAGACAGGAGATTTAGACTAAAGAGAAGAAATTATTGATGCTAAGGGTGGTGAGAGCCTGGCCCAGGTTGCCCAGAGAGGTGGTCGCTGCCCCATCCCTGGAACCATTCCAAGTGAGGTTGGCCAGGGCTCTCAGCAACCTGCTCTAGTTGCTGATGTCTCTGCTCACTGTATAGGGGTTGGACTAGGTGACCTTGAAAGGTCCCTTCCAACCCAAACTAGCCTATGATTCTATGATCCTCACACCTCCTAAATAATAAATAAAACCTGCTGGCTGAGCTGTTAGCTTAATCCAGACCCAGCCACAGCTCAAGCAAATAACACCCATCTCACTGGCCGCTACCCAGGGCAGAACCTGGGCAGGAGTCCACCTCAGTGTTTCCTCATCAAAGTCCTTATAGTGCAATAACAGCCTCACTGTATAAGCAACCAGGGCTTCCTATCTGGAGATCCTCTCCCAAACTCCCTCAGGCACCTCTAAAAAACAAAAAAAAGGAATAAATTAAGGCAAATAACATAATAGAAGACTGCAGTAAAAGGTAGATATAAAAGCCAGTGTCTTCCACTCAGCAGTCTAGTGATGTGCCATCTTCTCCCCCTTCACCATCTTCACCTTCACCAACCCCTAAAGCCTCCATGTGCTGAGAGCAAGCAGCCAGATTGCAGCCCCAAGGGCAGCACAGAGGAACATGGGATGATTGGCAGAAACACAGCTTCCTCTCCTTCCTGGTTTTGGGTTGTGTTTGGGTTTTTTTTTCTCCCCGTACCTTCACAGTCCCAGCTTTCTCTGGCCTTGCATGATCACCCCCAAATTACCTCTGCCAGGCCATGGTGACACTGATTGATTTGGGATTCTCAGCTGGATCGTATCCTTCGCATCACGGTGGCACTGTCAGAAAAACCTTATTCTAACCATGTCGGAAGACTACATATATTATAGCTTCAGAGCTTGAAATTTCCAGCCTACTGGAAGACTGAGACTTTTTCCCTAGGAAATAAGGGCTCAGTCTCTGCAGAATTCAAGGTCTCAAATAAAATAAAAATACATATCCTTAGCACTCAGATGTACCAAGGGGTGACTGGAGGAAACAGAAGCCAGGGGAGCGCTGCCTTCGTGCTGCCAGGCTGCTTCGGCAGAATGAAATGAAGCATCTCCTTTCACAGCTGCCCTCCAAAACTCTGGGATGCTTGGAACAAAGCAAAAGGTCTGTCGTGAATGGGTCAGATCTCCTTGGAAACCTAGAAAGGATCCCTCCTAGAGATCATGAGGATCCCACTTCTTGAATATATGTCATGCTTCCACTTGGCTGCTGGCTAAGAATTTTTTCTAGTCAAGAGGTGACTGCTGGGTTTTTCCAATCCGTTTTCTAGCAACCACATAAATTTATACTGCGAACCTACAAGGGTTCAGCCAGCATCACATGAACAGGCCAAGAGCAGCCCCAAATCATCAGGCTGCTGGTACCAGTCAAACTCAAGGGATTTAGGTTGTGAGGAAGACTCAGGAGCTTCACTTATATAAAAGCAGTAGCAACTTGTGATCCTTGTGTTTGAGATGAGTGTAAATGCTGTATCGGCCCATGCTAGGGTAGGGCATGTGAGAAACTCTACCAACATCATCAAGCTTTGAGCAAAAGTGGCTTAGAAGTGGACAGCTGGGGAACAGCAATTTAATGAAAAAGCAGAAGAGCGCGCTGGAAAAGGAGAGAGGCAGGGGAAGGAACATGAAAATTAAAATTGAAGGAAGGAAAAAGAGAGATAAAAAGACCAGATGAGCTAGAAAGACGGAAATAAAGGGTAACCCTTTAGCTACATCACTTCTAGCCAAGAAATTCCCATTTTAAAAGGGTTTCTAGCTTTCTTGGCAACCCCAGCTCAGTGCCACAGGACTACTGTCGAGCTTACAGCGCTATTGTGAAGCAGGCAGCACACGCCACACATCACGTTTGTCAGAGCCGACGGTACAGCAGTATCTCAAAGAAAAATAAAAAAAAAAATAAAGTCTTTCTCCTTTAAAAGGCTTCACTGCTGTTGTCACAGTAACAAGATTAGGTGGAAAACATTTTCCTCCATGCCCTCCAGGTGTCTGTGCAGTGTGCTGCGGCTCCGCTCGCGGCCAGCCCTGGGTGCTCGGGCCAGTCTTCCCCACATCAAACACCATGGAGAAGAATAATTAACAAATATTAACAGAAACCTTTGTCACCTAAGGGGGGAAGTTCGGGTGGCTTCCGTACCTGAAGCTATTCTTAGGTGATTTATGTGGTTTCTAATTGGTTCTGCAATGAGATGATTATTTTTTAAAATGGCATCAATAGGAAGCTTTGTTCATCTCTGAGTTTTAGGCCCCTAGAAATGTGAGATATATATACACACACTTTTTTTTTTGTGGGGGTGTCTTCAGCATCATGTCCCAGTGCAGGGGAGTTTGAAAGGGCTGGCTACACCTAAGAGAAAAAACTGAAACCAGCTCATCTCTCATCGCATCTGCGAGGCAGAAAGGCAAGTAGCAAATGAGCTACATAAAACCTGAAAACTCACCTTAAACATTCTTCAGAGGGAGAACACCATCCCTGAACATGCTGCCAGCATTCAAGGCATTTAACAGCATGGCACATGTCACGCAGACCAAGAAAACTAAAACCACCCAGGAAACCTGGGAGCTCAGGTTCCCAGGCAGGCTGAGGACTACACCCGCATGGGGAGAGTCCTCATCCTCAGCCTCAATAGCAGTTAATTAACTTATTAGCTTGAACACCTTTCTTAGGCTTACAGGGAAGGAGTGATAAGAGCTTCTGCTCCAGATGGGGGTGGCATTTGGGGGCCTTACCAGGCCAGGGACATCCCAGTAGAAGGAATGTGGTGGCTCCTAAAGCAGCTGAGATCATGGTGGTTCCCACCAGAGAGTCACCTGCATTAGCATCACCTTGCAGGTTTGACTTTGCATGGCACCACTTCACATTCTCCTGTAACCACTCTGTGTGCTTAAGTTCCACCGCTGGGTCTGGGCCTTTCTAACCTGCATTATGGTGCCACCAGCTCTGAGGGACTGGGCCATCCCAGTAAAGGTAACTCCAGCTTTCTGCCAGAGCTCCTGTTATAAAGCACACCTTCAAAAACTTTGAAGCCTTTGCTTTACTTCATTCCCACTTCAGCAAAACCTCATAACTCTTGGCTGTGAATACCAAGTCCTGGCTACTTGCAGCCCTCACCCCTGAAGTAAAGGCTGCTCCTGCATCCCACCTGTCTTGTGCCTCCCAATCCTTTCCTGTGGTTGGTCAAGGGCCAACAAAGAATCACATAATCACACAATCATTTAGGTTGGAAAAGACCCTTGGGATCATCGTGTCCAACCGTTAACCCCACTCCACAAGTTCACCCCTAGACCATCTCCCCCAACACCACATCTCAGTGATGCTTAAACACACCCAGGGATGGTGACTTAACCCCCTCCCTGGGCAGCCCATTCCAGGTAGAAGAGCTAAACCCAACTGTGTTGAGGAGGTCAGAGAGCTTTCAGTATGCAGGTCCTCTCGTTTTCCTCTGCAACACCCCTTATGTCTTCCTAGCCATAAAATTGATGCTTATCTCGCTGCTAACTGCCTTACAGAGATCATTACACATTGCAAATTCAACCATTTGCAGATAAAACGAGCACAAGCAGCCTGGAAGCTGTCACACAGCCCCTGTCGCCTTGCCACATCACAATGCGTTACAACCTTTAAGTTGAAAATTAACATATAAAACCCAGAGGCCTGGAAACATTTTCCAGGCAAAATCCGAAAGCTGATCAGACGTGATTCTTTCACCTCCCCCACACCACCTTGTGCTCAAACAGGGAAAAAAGTTTTTAAGCGAGACGAATTCTGAAGTTATTCTTGGGGCATTAAGGAAAAAAAGGCTATTCTTCCTTGTCAAAAATCTCCTTGCTATATGAATTGTCCCCCTGGATCTGTGTCTGTTGGAAGCTACGGAAGGGACAGAAGGCAAAGAGCAGGATGCAGATGTCAAAACAAGCCCCAGAAGAAACAGCAGAGGCTACAACTGCTGCACCTCACAGTGTATGTGCCATGAATGAGCAAGGGAGAGATGCTGAGCCCTTGTCTGCATTGGAACCTGCTGCCAGGACTACCAGCCCTGCTGGTGCTGATGCCCTCAGACTTCCAGCTCTCCCCACACACTTTTAGGCTCCTTTACTTCTGGCCACAGACCCTTTCCCAGGGTCTCCAGCAAGTGCTAGAGCAAGCAAAAGCTGATAGCTTGGAAATTTTTAGCCTCAAGATATTCCAGGGTGTCCTTTTGAAAAGATTGCCATCTTGTGTCTTCTCAGACACTTGAGCACTGTTTGCCTTCATATCTGAGGCCATGGGTCTTATTCAGGAGCTTTATTGCACACAATCAGGGACAATAAAGACCCCTGACAGTTACAGATGGCTTCGTTGTGTCCTGTTCTTAGTGCTACCTTGTAAAGTTGGGCAGTAATGTTTCCCTCATTTTTTTTCATCTCAATTTATGACTCCTCTACCATGAAAAGCCACTTATGCCCTCCACAGTTACATATACCGTATCCTTCAAGGCCAGTAAATCACAGTCTCAAGTCACATCAAATTTTGCGAAATAAAAGTAAATTGCAGTTGTCCTCTAAGGAAAGAGGCTGCAAAATTGAGAGAGAATGAGCTCTGCTTAAAGCCAGAAAGCTGGCCAGCAGCCTCCTCAGTGTGCAGGGGGCAAGGATCACCAAAAACCTAAGTGAAAGAGAAAAGTCTGAGGTAAGGAAGCTCAGGGGACCCTCTGTGCCACCCCAACAAGTTGCCTCCATAGATACTTCTATGACCTAATGGCCAGAATTAAAATTGTTGCGAACTCACAGGATTTCTCCACGTAAGCTGAGCCTCCAGCTCCCCACAGCTGGGATGCAGAAAGCTGGGAGCAGGACAGAGTGAGGCTCCAGCAGAATTTATACATTGAGTCTTAGTCCCTGGGGTGGATTTGTGCTTGGAAAGAAAACTAGGGAGCTCAAGGGACCATAGCTTCTTGTTTTAAGGGGGTTTTGTGTAGGCAAAAGTTAAAGAAGCACTTGCACAGCAGGGTTTCGCTCGGCTGAGCACATCTGGGTTCACTCAAAGTGTTGGGCACTGCACCAAGAATGGGGGAAACTGAGGACAAAGAGAACACGCACAAAAAAAATTGACCCTAACCCCACCTTTTACATTATTTAGAGGCACAGTGACTTGTCTTTTCCCTTCTGCAGCAGAGTTAAAACTTTCATGACAGCGGAATTAACTTGGAGAGGAGCCAGCTCCAGGGAGAGACAGCAACGTGCCAGAACACGAGCAGGGAAGCCCCGTGCCACTGCTGTGCTTGCCAATTCCCCTCCCTGCATCCCGCACAGCTCATCTGCGGGTGGCTCGCCTTGTTCCCTGCGCTGCACATTCACCATCGTACCCTAGCACAGCATCCAGCCTGGCACAGGCACCAGGGCAGCTCTTTCACCGTGTACAATCACCTCTCAGTGGAACCCTTGCCATAAGCACTGCTACACTGGAAAACCCTCTCTAACAGTTTGTTCCACGGTCTAAGCTCAGGAGGCTTCTTTGCTTCACAAGGTGACCTCACACCACCGTCACATGAGACCAGAGCATAAGGTGCCAGCTCTTCATGGGTAAGAATGCCTCCCTAGAAGCAGGAAAGATCCAACCCATGAGGGAAAACAAAAAAAAAGGAGGAAAATTATGAACAGCCATGACAGAGACAAGGAAAAATGCAAAACATTTTGCACCAGATCCTTAGCTGATAAAAAAACCAACGTGCATAACATCGAGCTTCAGGCTGGGATACACTTACCCATCTCTGAATGTTTAATGGGAGTGTACACATCAGTTAATCAGCAGCACAAGACACAAAGCATTTTGTACCTCCTCTCCATGCATTGTGCAATTAAAAGGCTTCTCATTCAGGCACAGAGAGAAAAGTCAAGGGACTTCGGCAGTGAAACATCCATTATTCAAAAGTATATCCATTATTCAAAGTTTTTCTTAAAATCCTATTGTCAGCTTGAAAGGAAAAAGAAAATGAGTTTTTGAAAGCTGTACTCCGTTGATATTCCACTCCAATTTTTGCTGATTGCATGTACTAAAACTCCAGACATTTTGAAGGGCTGAAGAAATCCTTCACAGTTCCTGAGAAAGCCAACACCCTGTGGGTAGCCACAATTTTCTCCTCCCTCACTTAACTCTACCTAGCAGGGAAGTGATACACCCTGGCTAACAGCATGCTCCTTTCCCAAATTGCTCAGCTACCCCAGCATGAGGCTGGCGAGCATCTGCTCAGGAGAAAGCAGTAACAAATTACTCAGCAAGCAGTAGCAGATACCCACCATTGCACCTGACCCACTCATTGACCCCCATCAGCTCAGCAGAACGAAGCTTGGGGGGAACGCACAACCTTCTCACAGCACCCAGGAGCTTCCCTGGAGGGTGCCAGGGCTAGGCTGCAGGAGGTCACAGGGAAAATGAGTCCCAAGGGTGCTTCTCACCACCCAGATGTGGGTGCAGAGGAGTAGCAGGTCCTACAGAGCCATTGCAAGGGAAAGCTCAGCACTGCCACAGCTCCTGCTGCAGAAGGAAGGCACTAGGAGAACCAAAAAGTACTGAGGCAACCAAACAGTGCTGCTCCAGGCAAAATTTTACGCAGGAACTACCTGTGTCATCAAGAACAACAAACGGTCAGCTGCTAATAGTAGAATATAAACACAAATAGTAAAGGAGCTTTTTATCTCCTCCAGGAGCTGGAGAACCTAGGGAGGAGTGCTGAAAGCCCTCAGATCCAGACATCAGGCACCTCTGTAGAGATAAGGTGAGTCTAAAGTCTAGCTAACAAGGGAGGCTGCAGGTCAGAATCAGATCTAGAGCAGCATAGTCTGCAACTAGGCTGAGCTACAGATTAATACTTCTACAACACAGCTCAAAAAAATAGAAGCAAAGCCTCCCCAGGCTAAGCTTATATAGGGCCCCAGGCCCAACGGTAGGGATGCTCAGGTGAGGCCAGTCAGGGCCACTAAAGCTTATTAAGGCACTCTGGAGACCCAGGAAGGGTTTATGGGGATGGGGGGGCAGGGCAGGAGCAGGAAAAGGTGGGTGTCTGGTGCAGTGCTGGCTGCTGAAGGAACAATAGCAGCTAGAGTCAAATTGTTCATAAAGCTGTGTATCAGATCAAAAAGTAGAGACTAAAACTTGAAAAATGATTCAGGCCTTTGAAATAATAAAAATTATTGCTTTTTTGTATAAAATAAATATTTGTGAGCAAGAGCAGAAGCTTTTAAAAGGCTTCTTTATCTTTAAAAAGATGAGGCTGTAAGATAGGGTGTCTCTGAAGACCTAAAGACTGTTCTACTTGGGTAGAGAAGATCAATAGAAGATGTGACCGAGGTAAGCAGCGCTCAGTGGTGAGGATCTTGTTGTAATTATAATAGTTCATTTAAAAAAAAAAAAAATGCTGTTAGGAAGACTTAAAGATCACTTTATTTAAGTTTTTTGTATGCATAGTGCACAACTAAAATGTGGAACCTCCTGTGGTGTGACCCGGAGACACCGAAGACAGTGATTCAACAAAGCAAACTGATGAAATGATGATGACTGAATAAATGCAACAACCTGGGTGTAATGTATTCAAAGCCTTAAATGCTGCTGGAGCGTAGTGGGTACAATAGGGTAAGGGTCCTGTTCTTCCCCTGTCACACTAACTACTCTGCTACTGTCAGTTTACTGACTTGAGCTGTTGTCAGTAACTCGGGGGACTGCTTGAGCATGTAAAATGAAGCCCTTGTTCAGTGGTCTGTGCTGACTGCTATCTTTAAGCTGCACATTTTCCTAAACTATAGTGATGCTTCAGTAGTGGATACTTGTAGAGTGCTTCCAGGACACTAAATGAGCTGGATATTATCTGTAGGCCAGCTATGGCTCCCAGCTTATTTAGACAAATTCTTTGCTGCAATAGACCATTTTCTGCTATTACCAGTGAAATAAGCTTAAAAAAAAAAAATTTAAAAAAAAAAAAATCACTCCTTTTCTTCTGCAGTAAGAAGCTGTGCATAACGTGATGAATTTGCAAAGCTTTTAAAGGAGGGATGAGAGTTAAATAACTTCCTCCGGGGTCTAAGGCGCTGCAAAGCGGGGCTGGAGTCGCTGCCGCAATAAAGGTGCGCGAAGAAAGCCGGGAGGGCTATTGGAGCAGAGGCACTGCTTTGTAATCAGAGGCAAGGCTGAAGCAGTTTGTGCAGCCAGGGTCTAGGCAATGCTGGAACAGCAGGGCACAACACAGACAAATTTAACTGTTGTCAGATGAAATGATTTGCCTATTGCGGCTCCACAGCCTGTTGTAGTTAAAGCCTTTTTCGTTAAGCTTCAAAAGCGCGTAGCCAGCTTGTTACCGGAGTTTCAGGTTCCTTTTGTTTGCAGCGAGGCTTTATGAAGGTAAAAGTGACTGTAATTGCCTCTCCTGGGACCAAGCTGGAAGGATGCAGGGTCAAAAGCACACTCCTCCTTCCCAGGCATGCATGCCTGGGGGTGCAGGTGGGCAGGGTGGTGGGCAGGTGGTACCTCGGTCTCTCTTCCTTGCTGATCACTGCTGGAGGCAGGATGGGCCAGTGACTCCATCCATTCCTTGTTCAAAACATACATGCAAACCCTCACTCCTCCATCCATCTCATTGTCATTTTGGTCCTTATTTCAGATAAGACCTTTCTGTTTAGCTACTAATCAGTGCCTGGTGGGGCATTGCTCTAATGTCCTATAGTAGTGGCTCTCACGTGGGGATAGGTGGGACCCAGATTAGCTGCAGTTGCTCTTTGTACAGCTCAAACTGTGAACAGAAGCTGCACATGAGCTACTATCCTCTGCTCCCATAATCAATAACCTCTGCCAAGATGGGATATCAGGCTGTTGTCAATAAGGGAAAAGCAGCCCATAGCCTACTGATGGGGTTGGACAAAAGTCAGTTTACATCTGGGCTATATAAGTGACCCTCTCCCACCAAGAAATGTTATTGGCTCTGATTTTGAGTGCTGTATAAACTTATTCAGGATTCTGTAAGGCTGGGCAATGTGGTCAGAGCTGTTGCTCCTGCAGTGGTGCAGGACACTCACAAGGTATGTTAGATGCTGAGGGATCCTCTGGTTTACCATAGGGCAAAAGGATCCTTGGCAGTACGATGGGTTCCCCTGGGGCTCTGCGTGAAGCAAAGCATGTGCCACACAGCTGGCTGGTGGCTGCATAAGTTTCCCCCTCTGACTTGGGCTGCAGAGCTCTGAACATTCACAGGAACCTTTTCAGCTGGTGGTTAAGCCTAGAAATGGGACAGGCTAAAAGAACGCAGCCCTGAGCAGTTACCCCTGTCCAGTTGTCATTGAGCAACTGCTTAAGCCATCATAACCAAGTCGTGTCCCTGAATCATTTGGCTTATCCAATTTTGTAGAGGGATCTTGGAGAGTCTCCAGGGCAGGGAAAGAGCAGGAGGCTGAGACCTGGGGAGACCACACATTCATTTCATGGAGGTGATGACCCTTTCTGGTTGAAGGCTTCATTTATTCACAAGCACAAAGCCCTGAGTATCTACAGTGATGGCCATCAGGACAGAGCTTTGCAGGGAAGGAAGGGACAGAACAAGGATGCAGGGGGTGAGACTGAGCTTTCCATCCCTGGGATCCAGGGCTGGGATTGAAATAACTTGGGGTCAGATGAGCCCCTGGGTATTCCTCTGCCTTATATCCCTGAATGTGCTGGATGGTGGCTATGTAAATATTTGCTGAGTTTTTACTTAAAGATTAAAATACCATCAAGCGAAGAAAAAAGTGCTTTGAATGCCTTTAGAGGTTCTCAGGATGGGGGGAAATGCAAATGAAGGCACATCAGCGTCTGCTAATCCACTTCTAAAATATTATCCCAGCCCATTATTCTTTAAGAATACAAACCCTTTTTGGTAGGGAAGGGAGAGGATTTTATATGACTTTGCTACTGAGCACATCACAATTCCGGCCTTGCTGTACTGAACCAGGAATTAATGACTCCCTGGCTCAAACCCAATGAGAAAAGATAAAGGGTGAGGGGAAAATGGGATTTCTTGTTTTAATATTTTTGTTTCATAGAGAAGCAGGACTCTGGAGGCTTCTGTGCCAGGGGCCTAACTGCACAAAAAAACCTGCTTCTAGATTAAAAAAAAAAAAAATTTTGTTAAAGTAATCCCAAGGAATCTGCTCCATGCTTACCTCTGCTGTTTCAGAGTGCCCCAACATGGGGATGGCTATTTCCCTCCTGGAAATACTGGGGAATGGAGGGGATAGTAGAAGAAAAAAATGTTGACATCATCTTTCTGGTAAGGATTGAGCATGCTCCCATGGCAGATAACCTTCTTTAGAAAGAGCAGATTAGTGGGAATGGGGGTGATTTTTTTTTTTCCTCTGGCAAAATCCATCCCCACAACCTTGCCCTCCGATGCCAACCTGCAAGGAGCAGAAGGAAAGAAGGCAGATCCAGGGAAGGCCTCACCCCTTGTCTTGAGGCAGTACTTGCACGCTGAGGAGGGCTGAAGAGCTGCAGATGTTGAGCTTTCAGGTGTGAAAAGCTCTGGGCTGGGCTTTTGCACTTCAGTGTTTGTTTTCAGAGAAGACACTTCAAATTAGAAAGATGCAACAAGCCAAGGTCCTGTCCAGCCCACACCCCTCTGTGTGCACAAGGGTCTCAGGCACAGGCATTGCCCCTGGGAGGCGGTCATAGAAACATAGATTTGTCAGGGTTGGAAGGGACCTTAAAGCTCATCCAGTTCCAACCCCCCTGCCATGAGCAGGGACACCTCCCCCTAGAGCAGGTTGCTCAGGGCCCCATCCATCCTGGTCTTAAAAACTTTCAAGGATGGTCAGCAGTATTTGGACCCTAAACAAGCCTCCCCTTGTCTCCATCTCTGCAAACAGAGCTCAATAGGTTCCCTTAACCTTCCTCCAAAGGGCAGCAAAACCTTTCAGTAGGTCAGCAGCAGCACCACCTGGGCTCACATGGGTTTGTCATAAGGCAGAGCAAAGCAGGGCTTTTAGTTCAGTGCACCTTTGCAGAGCTGCCTGAAGGATGTCCCTGCTGACAGCCCTGATGGTTATGTTGACCCCTCTGCTGCTTGTGAGCTCCTTCACCTCTTCTCTGTTCCAGCTGCGGTTCATGCCATGGCTCATGCTGCTTTTCAGAGCCACCTTGTATTTGGGGTCACTTGCAGCTGCTGCTATCACCTGGAGACTGCAAGAAAACCCACCAGCCTGCGAGAAAGCTGCTCTGCTCAAAGGAGCACAGAGCATCTCAGGCTGGAGGTATGTTTATTTAATTCCTACCAAAAGGAAAGCTAACGCCAGCGACCCAACTTTCTCTTTATATGTTTAAAATGTGCGTATGGCACAGCAGAAAAACATGTCATTTGTTTCTGATGAACAATATGGTTTTGGGCCACAAGAATGCCTCTGCCATCAGGGCTGTGCTGGGTACCACAGCTGCTCAAGGGGTCCTTCTGGAAAGGAGGAGGTCTGGCAGTGATAGGACTGAAGGGAATGGATTAAAACTAGAGAGAGGTCGATTCAGGTTAGACAGTAGGAAGAATTTCTTCCCCATGAGGGTGGTGA
>WUAM01000146.1:413394-437807 GCA_024336885.1 Actenoides hombroni | reverse complement strand
AGGGGAGGGATGGGGAGAAGGGGGGTGGGGGGAGGAGGGAGGGAGAGAAGAGGGATGGAGAGAAGAGGGATGGAGAGAGAAGGGATGGAGAGAGGAGGGATGGAGAGAGGAGGGATGGAGAGAGGCCCGAGCGAAGCTGCCGCTGCCCCCGGCAGAGGGTGGGTGCAGAGGAGCTGCCCCCTGGCAGCACCGGCCTGCCAGCCGGGGCAAGGCCGACCCGAGCCCGCATAGCCCGGCCGGCAGCCGCCGCTCCTCCCTTCCCTCCCGCGGGGCTCCAGGGGCCTGGGGCCGCAGCCGAGGGCCGGGGAGGGGGGAAGAAGGCGGATGGAGCTGCCCCGAGCCGGGGCGGGAGCTGCGGCGGGGGCCTGGAGGGCGGTGTCGGGTGCGGAGAGCAGCGGGAGCTCCGCGGTCCCCCCCCTCCCGGAGCCGGCACCCCCGGGGGGCCGTCGCGGTGTCAGCAGGCGGGGATCCGCATCTGAACCTTTTGTGTCGCCGGGAGTCAAGTACAGGATGCGAGTGCGGGCAGGGCTGAGCTCTCGCCGCCTGCCCGCGCCGGCTCTGATGAGTGTTAATGAGGTACTAAAGGCCTGGGAGGTGCTGATACGGTGGGTCCCGTCGCCCCAGACTTAACTGGTGCGTCTGTTAAATTGGCACCTTTTATTATTTATAAAAAGGATGTTAAAATCTCTAGCAGCCTGGCCGGCGTGCGGCACCCGGTGTTGTTTCCCTTTCTTTTTTCCCAAACTCTCTCTGGTATGTAGCCTTTTAAAATTAGCTTGATTTATGTGCCGGGGCCTCTGGGGTTGTTTAGGCTCCCAACTGAAACGCAGTCAGGCTTAATCTCTCGATCGGCACCTAAATTCTGGGTTATCTTTTCCTTGTCTTTCCCTCTTGTTTGTCTTGGTAATCTAACGATGATTGCTCCCACCTTGCAGAGTGGAGATCCCTTCGGACAGTATCTTGTTTTCCCTCCTGTAACAAATTTGAGGGTCCCTCCTTGAAAAGGCAGCAGTTGTGGTGTTTGCAGGTGTGGTTGCTGTGTTACCCTTGCCTAATGTTATGGAGAACCTGTAAAAATAAAGAAAAAACCACTTTCTTTTATTGGTACTTTTTTTTACATCGCATCCTGTCACGCTACTGGACGTCCCTGAAGTCTTTCCTCGCCTGCCCCGAATCCCAAAGAGGATTCTCCAGGTTTTCCCTGGCCTGTGAAACTAGAAGCAAATGCTCTCTGTAACCCGTATCGTTCATCTCTTACCGGTTGCATGATTCCTGAAACACAAAGATGACATAAATAAGTTATCTGCGGGAGCTCTGCTGGATTTCTTGGCCGAGGGCAGTCAGTTATTGTAAGTACCACCAGCTTTCAAGCCTTTGCCCGTATCAAATGGGGAAGATCAGGCTGCAGGTTTTCTGGAGAGCAGAGTCTGTTCCAAAGACCTCTGTGTTTATTTTGGAAGCTTGAAAAGCTGGCGCAGTGGGGACGGGGTTGTCTGGCCGCTTTCTGCCGGGTGCATCAATGAGCAAAGTTATACTTAGCACGATTAATTGGAACAGAAGTTTGGGGTTTGTAGTAGTTTCTGCAGTGCTGAGCTTGCTGCTTCTTGCCTGGCTTGCTTTTGTTGCTCACAGCCTAACACCGAGACTCTAAAATGCAGCCTCCTTAAAAAATTAAATGTCTCCGCCGTTGTCAAGGGGAGCTCCGAAAAAAAGCAGAGCGTCTTCAGGTTGTTTGTTTGTTTAGAAGACTTTCCAAAGGTAAAATGAGAACGTACTTCAGATGAGGATGTCTGGCACCAGCCTATCTGATTGTTACCCAAGGTTATATCTCCTGTGAGTGGAAGCAGGAATGCGGTTTCCAAATTGGCCACAGCGCAAAACGTTGCTTGTTGCTAAAGTCCTACGTTGGGATGTGTTTGTAGGCTGACGCTAACAGGAAGATAAATGGGAGAAAATTCCCTGTGACAGAGCAGCTAGCTCACAGGCTAGGAAAATCAGCACAGGCTGCCAGCGTGTAAAAATACATCCCGTAGCCCAAGGACAATGGCAAATTATTCCTAGTCTGTGTTTAAAAACAACTCATTATCTCTCTTCCTCATAATAAAAAAATAAATAACTCTGATGTGGTAGTGTGTTCTCTCCTTCCTTACGAAACTGCAGTCGGGTTAACTGGTATTTGTTTATTTCCTCCTGCTTATTAGCCCTTTTTTTTTTTCCCTTTTGGTTGCGTGAACACATCTGGAGAAGTTTGCAGACAATGAATCAAGCTGAAACTGTGCCATGTTTGCGCGCAACTAAATATGGGTTACAAACCTATGAGTGACAAGTGTTATTTATAGGATTAAAAGTAAAGCCTTGCACAGTTGTCTGAGGAGCCACAGCGGCGTAGCAAAAGAAAACAGGAGCAGAGAGCTTAGTCTTATTGTCTGTATTGTCCGATAAACAATGAGAACACTAACACTAATTATTTCACCATGAATGGCTGGGGGAGGGAAGGAATATCGAGCATAGGAAAAGCGGAGAAGAATTTTCTAGCACGGCAAGAAATGCAGCTCTTGATGTCGCACCATGGTTTTTTTTTTTTTTCCCCCGTGTGTCTTTATGAACCGTGGGCTGCTGTGTTGGGGGGCTTGTTCCCAATGAATGGTGACTGCCTGAAAAGTGGCTCGAGTGGTGGAAACGCTGATTTTTGAAAGAAAAGGAGTTCGGCGGTTTGCTCGAAGGCTGTTGCTCTGCATCTGTGTTCTGCAGTGGTGTGCCATCCACTTCGCCTCTACCCGAGGAGGTAATTGCTGGCGTGAGGGGAGCCCGATTGGTTGTGGAGCCTGGAAAAACTTTGTCCGAAAGCACAGAGAAAAGAATTTCCTAGTGAAGTACCATCGTTACTGGTCTCCGTGGCCTGCCAGCAGCGTGCCAGTGATGCGGATACGGCAGGACTTTACAATGCCTGGGACGTGATTTCGGTGTGACGCTGAGGTCTTGTCTGACTTGGAGCTCTGAGTGGTAGCCTGGCTATTTTTGCGTTTCCTGCGTTAGCTGCAGTAGTTAAAGCACAGCGCTTGCGTTCCGCCTTCTGCAGGGTTTGAAAGCTGCTGCTGAAGTGAATTAGCAGAGGACGTTATCAAACCGTGGAAATATATATGATTTCCGTGCCGAAGGACGGCGTTTGTAAAGGAAGCAGTTTCCTCTAACCTCCTGTTTGAATAGTGCACAGGAACAGCACATTTGCTTGTCGGAGTGATAGGCTTAATTGCTCGTGAAACACAGGCCACGTGAGCGTCGTTAGGCGACGTTTCCAAGAACCAGTTTTGACACACAACTGGTGTTTCTGTGAAAGGTGTATCAACACGTGTTGGGGATGATGGCTTCCTTTCAGACTCATGGCATGTAACGTCTAATGGGGGGGAGGCAAGAGGTGTCTTGCCTGGATTGATGCTGTGTTTTTTTTGTGTCTCTGTACAAGGGGTAGCTGACATTCGAAAGCACCCACCGGTCTTTCAGGGTTCTTTTTCTCTGTTCTTTGAAACAGATTTTGGGAAGAGGAGGCAGGGGAATAACCGAATTTTCAGCATTCTCAGTGCTGGCTGTGAAAACAGAGCAATTATATTGCCTGGTGTGGCTGACTGAGCATCTATGGATTTTGGAGCAATGAATTATAAAGCCAGCATCGCAGCATTGATGTTAAATGTTGCATGTGATGGGGGCAGAAGCAGATTTTGCCTGACTTACAGGCTGTGTCTAACCACGTTGTAAACTTCTACGACGGCGGTGGTCAAATTAGTTTCTGCTGTGCCTGCTACAAAGGCACGTGTGCTAGAATTTCAAAATAGGAGTTGCTGGAATATGTCAAAAACAGCATGGGGAAGAGTCTGTTCTTGAATACCCATCCCGCAGTTAGATGTTGTTGCTCTGGAGCCTTATCTGGGCTAGGAAATGTCTTTCTCTTGTAGCAGTGGTGCTAAAAGACGATAGTAGCTGTACAAACTGGAGCGCAGATCGGACGCGGAGGTTTTCATCACCTTGGTCTCTAATCCGGCAGGCAGTCTGGAGACATTCCTTGTTGCCAGGATAAGCCTCCTCACCCCCCTTCTCCTGGCAGAAAGAGAAGGCTCTTCAAACACAGGCTTGAAGGGCTCCGTGCTTTTTCACGGATATTGATGTCCAGTCTGAGCTTTGCTGGCTCTGACTCCAGAAGAAGCCCTAAGACCCCGTGCGACCAGACAGAAACATCTCTTGGCTGCCTCAAACCTGAGCCCCAGGCTTTTAAGCATTGACCCTCAGAAAAATATTAGACTCGTGCTCAGAACTGAAGCCGTGGTAATGCACGTAGTGACATGTGGAGAGTAAAAAATAGCTGTGGCTCGAGTGCTGAGCAGAAGCATCTCCTAATCATGTGAAATTCAGTTCCAAAGCCCAATCTCTGCGAGTTATCTGTTCCAGCAACTCGTCGTCTGTCTTGCTCAACTCTTACATCAATGACTCCAACTCTGTTCTCAGGCTTTTCTGGTTCTTTCCAGCCTGCCTTGCTGTAAGGCTTTGTAGGTAGCTTGATACCTGCCTTGTTTGGTTGGCTCTTTTCCCTCTTCTCTTCTTCCAGCGCTTGCCATTGTCCCTAAACACGCAAAGATTATTCATTTCCAAACCATTTCACTTGGGATGAGCACCAGCAGACTTCGCTGACGGACAGCGTCTTGTCCTTGTCGGTAAATCCTCTCCTTCCAGCCTCGCTCACGCTGCTGCTGAGCTTCTTCCAAGCCATCCATGCCAGGACAGTGAGCGTGGTAGGAGTCAGGACCCTCCCTAGGGTCCAGCCTGGCCCCCAACCTCCACCCACGTTGGTGGAGATCCCAGCAGGTGGCGGCATCTTCATTGCAGTGGTGCCGGAGGAGCTGAGGATACGGGAGGCTGCCTGAAGCTGCCTGGAGCATCTCAACCTTCTCTCTCATCTCCAGAAGCTCAATTAAAAAGCAACCTGGAGGCTGTATAATAAGGGGTAGGTAGGAGGGGTGTTTTTAATGCAAACCCCCCCCCCCCCAAGAAAAAAAAAATCCATAACAAATTGAAGCGTTGAGGCAATCTGATAGTCAGGAGGTGGCTGCTCTACCCGTAGAGGTTTTCCTTCTCCTTGAGGTGTGTGCTGGTAGTGTAGCTGGGCTTGGGTTTGTACACTGCCGCATCAGTGGTTGTGGATGGAGATCGTTTGCTGTTACCAAGGACTGAGATAAGCTGAAGGTGCGGATGAGACCCTCAGAAAGCTGAAAGGGAGCTGAAGAGCTTCCTGGCGTGCCTGTGCAGACAGCCTTGCATTGGAAAGTAGAGAAAGTCAGCGTTCACAAGCATTTCTTTTGCTTCTGATCAATAGGCTTATTTTTAACTCTCTTAGAAAGTTGGTGCAAAAGCAGGCGTGGAAGATAAACCTCGTTGAGCCAGGAAATGTGGTTTCCTCTGTATTTGGACAATGCCTACTGTAGTGATATCTGACCTTACATCACAGCCTTCGGGTACCACCGCGGCCTATTAGGAAGAAACATTAGCTAACGAAGCCATGAAGCTCTTTTTCACCTCGGTGAGATGATAAATAGCAACGATTTTGAGTTGGTGCCTCATTGTAAGAGGTAGAATTTAATCAAAACCAAGGTTTTTAGGTGACCGCGTTTGCTCCAGATGAAAAACAGGCGAGTGTGCTGCGGGCAGAGAGACTGCTTTGCCTTGCCAGTCAGCAGCAGGGAATGGCAAAAGATGAGTCTGAAGTGCTCTTACAGGTGATCTGCTGGGTGACAGCTCCTCTCGCAGCTCTTTTTGACTGTAGGGAATTCGTAGAAGCGTGCAGGGAGTGAATTGTGGGTCCTCTGTGCTCCTGCAGCTGAGAGCTGGGTATAGCCTCTCTTCTTGGTCGCTTTACTCCCAAACTTGACTGCAGAATTAGCCCTTTGACATTAAAACTGTTTGCCCTTTCTCCTTTTAAGGAGCATTGACGTTCATTTATACAGAATTTTTTTATTTTTTTTTTTTGACTTTTTAGCTCTTTCAGCTGGCTGTGTTGCTGCAAATGTTGCCTAGGTTACTAATTTATGAAGTCACTTAAATATTTGGAGGCATCAACAATCCTCGAGGGTGTTGGGGAAAATGAGGATGACATTATTTTAAAACACTGGTTTCCTGACTCCTGTATTTCAGTCGCACGATTTATCTCTGGCTGAAGGTTTTCATGTGGTGCTGTTTCCTATTTTTAAACAATAGGAAAAAAAAGGGAAGATAAGAGGAGCATAACTGTGACCCGTTGACTTATTATGAGATCATGGGTTCCTTTCAACTGATATTTATAGATTTATTTCTTTTTTTTTTTCCCTTCTTTTATAAAAAATAGCTGAGATTTCAGCATTTTTCTGGTATATATGCCTTCATAGCCCCAAGGTCACAGAGTTAAGCCCTCATCTGAATTCTTTTGAAATCCTCTGTAAAGGCAAATAGTGATCAGGGCAATACAATTGGTATCTGCAAGGAAGGTAACCAAGTGAAGAGAAGAAGGACGGGTGTTCTGGTTTGTAAACTTCTCACAAAGTCCTTTGTGTGTTTTGACACCTCCCTGTCTCCCGAGAGCCTTTCTAAAAATGATCAGGAGGGAATAACATTTGTTAATTCTCTTTAATGGGGTTTCAGAAGGTCACGAAACTGTACAAAGGCTCTTCTCCAAGAACGGGGATTATTTTTAATTATAAAGCAAGTTGGAGCAGTGCGAGTAATGAGCTCTTGGAGGTGAAGGGGGTGTTTGCACTGAAGTAAATGTAAAAACCAAGTCCTGGATTTAGATCCTTTATTATCTAAAGGGATTTAAACAATATTTTTTTTTTTTTTTTTCTTGTTTACAGCTGGGAATACCCCATTAAAAATTAGCTCTTGTACTGCAAGCACTGGCAGACACTTAGTTTAACACATGAATTCTGCACAGTGTGGGAACAGGACACCCCTTTCAGCAGACGGGCAATGCCCGTGCTCTAGATTTGCATGAGAATGCTTTTGCTTCTCTGTTCCTTCCCGGCTTGATTAAAACTTGCAGGCACTTTTCCCCTTCCTGTAGCGCTGTGTCTGCATTCTTGGAGGTCAGTGGTTTCACTGAAAACTGGCCCCTTTTCTTCTGTGTTCAGATAATTAACTGTATTTACACAGTTAGCCCGCTGTAGGTGCGCTGGCTGTTTGCGGACAGAGGCTGCTTGGCTTGCCTGTTGGAATTAGTAGCCTGGACAGGAGAAGAAAGGAAACAGCAAGGATGAAAGATAGCAGATGTGTTTGGAAGTGGATGGAGGATGATGCAGCGGAGTACTGGGAGGTGAGGAGGGATGCTGTGTGTTCCGTCCTTGCATCCAAGGAGGTGCAATGGGAATGGGTACTGTGGTGAGCAGGAAAGAAGCGTTTGGGAACCTGTGATTATCTAGCTCTTAGACTTAACCCCTCCCTATCTTGGGCTCTCGTGTAACAGTCCAAGGGATTCAGCAGAACCTCTGGAGTTCGGTCCCATGTCCAATCTGGATGGCACAACAAAAGCATGCAAAATTCTTTCAGGTAGATCACAGATACTGTAGCAGTGATTCCGGCAGCGCTTTCTGTGCTCTGGGTATTGGTGAGTTGAAGCAAGACACTGGGAGACAGGATAGTGGAAAAGAGGAAAGGAACTTGGATTTCGGTGTGAAGTTTATGACAAGGAGAGAGAAATGAAATAGGAAGTGACTTTTTGCATAGATTTTTTTCCACCTCTGTCAAATGTGGGACGCCCATCACCGCAATCCAGGGCTTCAGGAGAAGAGGTTTTGTGTCGGTAACCGTTTTTCAGGGTTTATTTCGGTGTGGAGGAACTAAAGACAATTGAGCAGTATTCTAGACAAAGCTTAATGCTTGAGGAATGCAGGTCTGGAGCTGCACTGCCCCATCTCTCCTGCTGGCCATGCTTTTGCATACGCCTGGTAGCCAGGAGAGCACTTTGGGGTTGGCCAGCACCAGAGGCATTATGTGGCCGGATGAGAAGTGGGTCAGCGCCTTCTGCATGCAGCACCTCTAGCTCTGTCATTTTATCAGTTTCAAGATATTTAGTGGCGTGGAATTAAGGAGAAAAGGGAGGAAATGCTTTTAGTATGTGGCAGGGGTCTGTGAGCTGTCGCTGGATGGCAGCGAGCCACCTTGAGCTCTTAACAGCTTCAAGCTCTCTGGTGAGAGGATTGATGTTCCCCCCTTTCCCAGCTTTAGGATAGCAGTGTTTATGTTTAGGCTGAGGAAGTTGGAAAGCCTAGAAATGTATATGTTATCCATTTTTTGGGGTTATCCTTCACAGAAGCACTTAAAGTGGCTACACGGAATGTAACTGCCTTTTTACTCGGAAGAAACGCATCTTTTGCCAGTGAGGAAATACTGATGGGACTGGTCCTCCTGGAGGGATTTCTTTGGCGTGGTTGGTACCTGGAAGGCAGAGTTAAAAACCTGCTTCTGTTCTTCTTACTTGAGTCAGTGGATTGGCTTGAGATAAGCAGAGGTAATTCACACCCTCTTTTAGCTGACTCTTTTAGTGCCCTGACCCCTCTCTCGAGAAGGTAGGGTACAGATGCTGCCCCAGTCGGCACGATGGGTAGCGCAAGGGTTCGAGGCAGACCTGTGGAAAAGCAGAATCCAGTTCTGGAATCTCATGAAGGAAAGAAATGCTACTTGGCTTCAGTTTTGTGTTACCGTTCTGTCACGGCAAATGGCGACTGCAGTATTAGCAGTTCCCGTGCTGCCTGTTGGGGTACAAGAAGGAAGGCTCAGCTTCACTTCCTTGCCTTGCTCTGCGAGCGCATCTAAAGTATTAATGGCTCCATTTGAGAGTGCTGCTGTAAGCTGGGAAGGTGAAGAGACGAGGTGCAAGTAGGTCAGATAACTTGCCCAAGGACATGCAAGAAACGTGGTAACAGAAGTCAGATCTCCCGAGACACTCGACTGTGCTTTGCTTGCATACTGAGTTGCACGGCTTCACATTTGGGATACCTCTAAGCCTGCCACTTGGATCCTCTTGTGACTATTAATAATCAACCCAAATACCCTATTAGCTGTCAGATCTGTAGGTCAGAAGGGCAGGATGCTCTCAGAGGGGCTATTTTCATTCAGGTGGTTATGTCTGCATACTCTTTTTATTTTTTTATTATTTTTTTAAAGAAAAAGCGAACAAAGGTAAAGTTTTATTGACCTTCAAAATGTACTAAACTTGTCTCATTACAGTGATAGCAGGCTGGACTGCTGGGAGGAAGCCTTTTGGATAGCTGGCACTGATTAACTTCTCTTCATTTGTGACCAGGTCGAAGTGTTTGACTAAATCATTATTTCCAAATAGGTAATTCTTTGCTGTAGACTAAGGGAGGAAGATATGTTGCAGACTAGAAAACCATACAGCAGTGCTGAAGCTACCTGAAGCTCTGACATCCTTTCTGTGGCATTTAAGACCCTGTGCCACTGTGTAACACTTGTGTTTTTTCAGCATTGCCAACAGTTGACTGACCCATAGTAGTTTTCCGTATTAGTTAGGTGGGTTATCTTGATGTGCAGTGTAGTGCAGTGCAGGGCCCTATGAAAGGAGACAAACAGCTTCCTGAAAAGATGTTTATTTACATCATGAATTTATACCTCGGGCTGTACAGCCAAGCTGCTAAATTTACTGGGTTTCCTTGCTTAATTGAGTGTACTGGAACACATAGGTGGTGTACCAAAAGCACAATGTGCTCACGCTCGCTGGGAAGTCATTGGATTGCCTCCTCTAATGATACTGAGCATTTGCAGTACATTTCTGTCATTATTTTCCATCTCTTTTTTTTTGGTCAGGATGGTGTGTAGCTGGTGGGTTTCTTGGGAAAAAAAGAAATTGGGGAAAAACGGAGCGGTATCTCCAAAAACAGAAACCAAGAGCTGTGACAAAAGGATATGGTGCTTAAAAATAAAAGAATGATTGAAAGAAATCAACGTCCTTATAAACCTGATTTGAGAAGATTTCTCTTCTAGATAGCAGAGGCTTATGGGGTCTCTCTCTCTTGCTTTGTGGCAGCACTTGTGTAGGATGTCAGTGAGGTGTGGGGTGATGGATTACCTTGTTCAATGGATTTCATGGGGTTCTTCCTTCTAAGCTAAGGTCTTGCTCACTGAAGTTTTCAAATAGCCTAAACTCCTCAGAGGTAATAGGTTTTATATCCCATGTAGTAAGGTAGCAAAAAAGCTTTATGGTCTTGCCATAAATATTTATGTCAGTTTTCTTTCACATGCCCTCAGCTAGTGACTCTTGTTCAAAGAAGCCCCTGTGGTTGTTCACATCAGGACCTGTAAGCAGAGGCAGAGCAGCGTGGGCCAAGGCCATTTCCAACTCGACTATCCTCATTTGGGTTCCAGTGCCTGCTAATTTCTCCATTTATAACCATTAAGTCATTATAAACATTAAATCAAATTAAGGAAGAAAGCCTCTCTCTTTTTTTTTTTTTTGTCAGCCTCTACAAGCTTTATAGGTGAAAGTTAAACATTTTCTGCTCTGATGTTTTGTTGTTGCTGTTGTTTTTTTCTTTTTGGAGTTACTAAGAGGGAAGTCAGGAATGTGCAGTAAACAGCCTCTGTTTGCTGAAATGATGAATGTTTGGGAGAAAGGAAGGATGATAAGAAAGAAACAACTATTTATTTTTTTATTCCAGCCTGGTGCTAGGAAGAGGGGGGTTGGCTTTGCAAGCTGTAAAAATGAAAAAATGCCTGAAACTTTGGTGGAAAAAATATAATTTGAGAGGAATGCAGTAATAATAGTTAAATAGCTAAGTGGTATGAAAAGGCATTAATCTTCCCAGCACTGGCACAACTTGCCTGCTGCTATTTTCTTGTCAGAACACATTACTTTTTTTCAGCGTTAAAAAATAGAAAGGAGTGAAAATAGAGAACTGTCTGAAAATGCAGTATGGCTATCGATGATAAATGTGTGGTTGGAGGAAGAGCAGCATTTGATCATTGTGTCTCTTAAGTTATCTGGATCCTGACTTCATCAGGGTGTTAGACCAGTTATCTCAAATTGTACAGTTGGGTAATTTGGGTTTAATAGCTCTCTTGGCACCTTCAGCCTGATGCTCGGAAGGAGGAGGTTGCCAGTTATGTGTAATTTTTACCTGTATGAGCCGGGAAGTGAGGGTGAGTTACCCATAAACAACTAGAAGAAGGCTCTCTCCTTAGTCCTATATTCCAACTTAAACATTGGAAAAAAATAAAGTTATTCTAAGCCCTGTTTATATGAAGGGTTTGAAGAGCGATAGCTGTTGCTATCGGGAGACCGTCACTGTTTCCCTTGCCATGGTCTGACTCTCTTCTCAGCATGGGTTTGAAACCAGATCAGCCCAGGAGGCAGCAAGCACTCCCATGGCAGTTCAGGTAGTTTCTCCTCTGAGTAGGTAGGTATTCCTATAAACAGGTGCCAAGAATTAAATTGACCTACTTCTTCCTTGCTGAGAAACTGCTTGCTATGCTTGGGAGCTTACATTAACTTTGATGTCTCCCTAACATTTCAGGAAATGAGGTGAGAGTGGACTGATGGACCTGACTTTTCTGTGTGTTCAGGCTGAAGACCGTGGACAGCTGTCTTGGCAGGACCAGCAGAGGTATCTGCTGTCCAGGCCAGGAGTTCTCTTGGCTGACATCCCTGTCCAGTTGTAGAACATAACTACCACATCTGTTTGCAGATCAATCTGTACCTAGATGGCCGGTAAGATAATGGTAGAATGCATCTTAAATGAAAGTTGTGGTGAGAGAGGGGTGTTGGGGGGGGGGGCTTGATATCCAAGAACATAAATCTCTGCTGTCAAGATTGCTATTGTTGTTGATGGAGTTTAGAAGGGTTATCGTGAGTTCAGTCTAAAAAGCATGCAGTTTTGTTTAAAACTCACAGCAGCTTTGCAGGAGACTTAAAAGGAAAAGCTGTAGTGTGTCACTTACTGTGTACTTGTATTTCATCCATGAAATGACTTCCCAGTTGAAATGTTCTAGCTGTACTTTTGATGTCCCTTTATAATAAGCACTCGATTCTATAGCTGACACAGTATCCCTCCCTGGTTTGTTTCCAGCCTTTATTGATGTGGCTTCTTGGTGACCTACTTTCACCGCTTTAAGGTTGCTTTTTTTTTTTCATTGCCTTCCATGAGAAACACTGGCAGCTTACTAGCTACTTTTTAATACTGGTAGATGGCAACTTGGAGCTGAGTGAGTGGCCTGCCACATACACCCGGGATAGGTGACGTGACCGACTCTTTGGTACTTGCTTTACTCAGCTCTGTTGCTCATCATTTTGAGACCCTGGAGGTGGGCGTTTGGAGAAGTAGGGAAGGAAATGCCTGTATTTCCTTGGAGCTCTCGTTACTCATGACTGAATTGCTCAGCCCTGTGACTCTAAGGACATCATGTTTGCCTCTTGTCCTTGCGAGGGGCCAGCAGTAAGTCATGTGCTTATTACTTAAGCATTTGCACAGCTCAAAGAAGAAACATCCCCGTTCTTACTCCTTTTACTCATTTTGGGGCATTCTTTCTTTGCATTGCTCCTTGTGGGTTTTTTGTGTGATTTCCACTGGTGGTGAATCAGTTTGAGGCTTAATTGTATCTCTTTTCAGTTAGTGGTGCTCTTGGTTTTCACTTGGGGCATGAGGTATGTCTTTACTTATTTGTGGGGACACTTAAAAACTGGGTAGTACAATGCAGATGTGCAGTTCTCAGCAGATGCATAGCATTTAGCTAAATCTCATGGAGGGATTAATACCTCAAGGTATTTCATGTCACTGGAAAAAAATAATTCACTTCTGTAAGGTCACAAAGTGGACGTAGCTTGTCTTTTGTAATCATCTTTTAAGACTTGCTGCTTTCAGCTTTCTCCTCTGCTGCATTTCACTCGGGTGTCGTGTTGGTATAAACACTGGTTATCCAAAAGAAAAAATCCACATCAGTCCTTTTCCCGGAACCTTGATGGTTTTTTGGTTTCCAGCAAAGAGTGTGTCCCCCTCTGTTATAAAATGGCCACGCTGTTAATTTTAACTGTGCAATTTTTGCTTGGAACAGTGAAGAAAGCCATGAGATAAGTGGTTTTTGTGTGTGTAAATGTCAAAGGAATTTCAACAAAGGTGATGTCCAGCTTCTCTCTGGAGAAGAACTTGTCTTCATAGAGTCATAGACTGGTTTAGGTTGGAAGGGACCTTTAAAGGCCGCCTAGTCCAACCCCCCTGCAGTGAGCAGGGACATCTGCAACTAGAGAAGGTTGCTCAGAGCCCTGGCCAACCTCACCTGGAATGGTTCCAGGGATGGGGCAGCGACCACCTCTCTGGGCAACCTGGGTCAGGGTCTCTCCACCCTCACTGTCAAAAATGTCTTCCTTCTCTCTAGCTTCAATCTCCCCTCTTTCAGTTTAAAACCATCACCCCTTGTCCTATCACAACAAGCCCTGATAAAAAGTCTGTCCCCATCTTTCTGCCAGGCCCCTTGAAGTACTGAAAGGCCACAAGAAGGTCTCCCTGATGCCTTCTCTTCTCCTGGCTAAACAGCCTCAGGTCTCTTAGCCTTTCCTTGTCAGAGAGATCCTCTCTCCCTTCCTTGTTGCTTTGTATCATATTTATCTGGATATGGTGTGGAGGTGTGCTTGTAAATGGGAGTGCTGGAAGAGTCTGAGGGGCTAAAAATATAACTTGAAGTAGCCACATTTGAGTCTCTCGCTTCAAAAAGCAAGCCTTGGGCTTTGGGCTGAGCATTACCAGGGCCCTGAGGTTAATGAACTGCCTGTGATTGGTGAGCAAAGGAAGAATTCAGCAGATGCTGTGAATGCCAGCTGCAGGGTGGTGGCAAGCTGCCTTCCCCAGTAGATTGCTGGATGTGGAGAAACCCACGTTTCTTGCCAGCAGGGTAGTGGGTGAAAGAGGGGTGGTGCTGTTTGTGTTGGAAGCAAACTCAGTCCAGATGCCATGGTAGTCCAGAGGCATGGCATGTGAAAGCTTTTAGTGGTTTGAAGGTTTTTTTAGCATGTTCTTTTTGTCTGGTTGAAATATCCAGTAAGGCAGGTGGAACACTGGCACCCATGAGGGAAAGCTACTGAGTTTTAGACTTTTTTTTTGTTTTAAACTTTTTTTTTTCCCTCTTACCCTTCATCAACAGATAGAAAACAATGAATGCAAATCTATTCCCCAGCACGTGCAGATGCATTTTGTTGCTTGGAAGCTGAGCAGGAGCTCTGATGAATTATCAGCATTTGATTCCCGAGCTCTGACAATCTACAGTCTCCTTAATATTCTGACAAGCCATCGTGGGTATTATTCCTCTGCAATTTTTTTTTCCCCCTTTTTGTATTCTTGAAACCCATAGTGCAATCTGAATGCTGTTGGCTTAGGGTTGAAAGAGATGCTGGCTCTGTGCTTTGCTCAATTTTCCTGTGACAACAGCGGAGAGAGAGCAGCTATGATTCTTACTCACCCCACCCCTAGTAGTACAAAGGCAGCCTGAATTAGAAGTAACTTGGAAAATTGAGTAGTTCTGTTCATAATTGTGTCTCTCTAATATTAAGAGTATCGAAGCACATAAATTATTCATGCTAGGAAGAAATCCTCAATAAACTTTTCTGAAAAAAATCACAGCACTTCCAGGGGGAAAAAAAAAACCCAAACCTTTTTGCCCCCAAAGACTTTGAGCAGTTCTGCTCCGGATTCTCTGGCAAGAGTGTTATTCCAGTGACAGCTTATCTTTGGAAATAACTACAGATTAATTTACATGTATCTTTTAGAATGTAGCTTGCTTACCCAGATGGCAATTAGACTCAAGTTAATGGGAATGTAAACCAGCAGGGTCTAGAGCAGCTCTCCAGCCTAAGGGCTGAGCGTTTTTACCATCCAGCTGTTTTCCAAATGATTTATTTCATTTTCCCACTCTTTTTGTGTGTGTGTGTGGTTTTTTTGTTGTTTTTTGGGGGTTTTTTTGTGCCTCACCCCTCAGTTTCAGTCTGGTTGCTCACGGTACAGTGTGGGTGGCAAGAGAGGGGAAGAACAGCTGCACTCTGCAGCTCCAATAAATGACTTGATCAGAGTTAGAATTGTGTCTGCATTACGTTAATACCAAATGTCTTAGTTCATCTTGCAGCCTCTAAACCAGACTGTCACCGTTTCCAGCCTGCTTACAGTGGGGAAAGACAGCTCTGAGTCAGCCCCTCAGATAAGTGGGGATAGAGGGGATGGTGCATCACTGCCACGTGGTTTCCTCAGCCTTTGTCAGCAGGCAGAAATGTCTCTCTCCTCACTTCTTGGATGTTGAGAGTAATATGCAGGAGGAAGGATGTGCTTTCAAATGGCTCGGGAATAAGGGTGAACTACCTTTCTGTCAAAATGATGTCAAAATGTCTTTATGCTGTTTCTAGCTTGAGGATTTAACTGAAATTTAGAGGAACGGTACAAACGTTATCTTGGGACACAGCAAAACCAGTGCTAATCCTCTGCCTCAGACCTGCAAGGTCTTTGGCAGTCCTTGCTGAGAAAGAATAAAATGCAGGACCTTACACTTTTCAGTTTTCTCCAACGAAGAACAGGCTTGTGAGTAGGGAGTTGCTTTTTATTTGATGTGTGTTAGTTCATGTTTTGTATGGCCAGATGAAAACGGATTTCTTGCCGCTTTCCCTCATTCTTTGAGTTTTATAGGTATCTTTACAGGAGTAGGTGCCAGATGCAGTACTTTTGTTGGCAATCCCAGGGAAGCCATAGCTGCAGCGTCCTGGAGATGGAGCAGAGCAAGCCTTGGAGGTCAAACTCAACTCCAGGATCCACCTTCCTACTCCAAAGTCTGTATAAGGAAGATCTGGAGGAGGGGGTGGTGCTCAGCGGTGCCTGGAGAGGCCTCACCAACAGCCACACTTTTGCTCCGGAGGAGGATTCAGTGTGAAACACTGCCTCTGGGCTTCGCTTTCAGGTTTCTCATCTTTTCATATCTGCTGGTTAAGTTTGAGCTGCTGTTTGCTGTTGTCTGGTCTTTGGATCAAGAACATTGGAAAGTTCACTGCGGAGCACTGAGGAATAGCCACTGGGCGAGCACCGTTCCCAAGTGGTGTTAATTCTCAGGGTAGTAGGAAAAAAACATTCCCTCTTCTGTATTTTCTAATTTCTTGCATCTTTTATCTGTAGTAGTTATGTTTCCAAATTAGTCTTTGTCTGTGGTACACCTTCCATGAGCTCCTGGGCACAATTTAATCTCTCTTAGAAGGAGAGCCCGAACTGCATATTAACACTGTTCTAATTTATTTTGTGAAGAAAGGGCTAAAAAGGGAGCAATTTGTGTTAGATGTCTTGTCAACCTTATTTAACATCAGTTCTTGAAGTATTTCGCTGGAACTTTTCTACCTTTATCTTAAGCAGGGCAACTTTTTGGTGACTGGTGGGCATAAAAGTCGTGCTTCCATTCACACATCTTTGCCATTGCATTTTTCCCCTCACTTCAAATATCAAGTTGTTTCCTTTGAGTGGCTTGTGGAGTCAAACAGGGTGGGTAGAACAAATGGGGCTTAATTTCATCTTTCCAAAGATGTGCCCCTGTCTTGAAGAAAAGAGAAGTTGATATTTGTAAGCCCAAGAATGTTATTTTCAAATGCAGTGTGTGGTTCAGGGGTTTTTAACGGTTCTGCTTTTAACTGGAATTCTGCAGGTGAAGTGCTAGAATAAAACCCAGCAGCTGGGTACTGTACACCCACTTTAATGGTCAATCAGAATCATAGAATTGTCAGGGTTGGAAGGGACCTCAAAGATCATCCAGTTCCAACCCCCCTGCCATGGGCAGGGACACCTCCCACTAGAGCAGGTTGCTCAGAGCCCCATCCAGCCTGGGCTTCAAAACTTCCAAGGATGGGGCTTCCACCACAAGAAAAATACCCCAAAGAAAACTGGGGAAATGGGCAGCAGCCTTAAAGAATCTAAACTCTTGCTAATCCCTCCCTTACTCTGTTGTGTTACTGCACTCTCAGGAGTTCACAGGCAGCCTGACAGCAGAGACCCAAGTAGTTCAAGGGGAATTTGACAAATCTACCTGTCAGTGTCACCAGACAACTGATTTATCATCTTTGACAAGTAGAAAATTGCTTTGACTTGTCTGTAGGACAAGTAAAATTTAGTACTAGTGATGGAGTGGTTTAAAAATTGTCATGATCATGTAAATCCTGTTATCTCTGTAACCCAACGCTAGCGAGTTCTGAACTGTAAAATGACATTAACTTTCTTGAAAAAAAAAAAAGGCTAGTATTAACAGATAACTGGACAGTTTTCCTCCTCAGTTCATTTTTAAATCCTGTTGCCTTTCAAAGGCTGACACTTCTGTCTCTTATGCCAATTTCTCTGGTAATAGAATATTGAAGAAGATGCCTTTTAAAGGAAAAAAAAAATGATAGCATGCAGCTACATCACATAAAATACAAAGGAAGCAAAGTCTGCTTAATCTGACAAAGCATCAGTGTTTAGGCTATAAGCTCATTATAAGGCTTGTGTAGTGAGAGCTGATTTTTTTCAAATTAATTTCTGTGTATTACCATAATAAACATTTTAATAATATTCTTGCCTTGTATCCTCAGCAGCTGAATATTTCAGTAAGTTATCTGGTCTTTCATAGCAGCCTTTATGCTCATCATCCACGCATGATCTGTTTACAAGAATGCTTATAGGTATTTCCAGTTGAATTTAATGTTCCAGGTTGGGCTGCTTCAGCAGTTTTTCAGTGTGTTTATGCTAGCATTTGGGATGTTTCCAGAAAATACAGGGGGAATATTGAGACCTTTGGTATTTCTGATTTTATTTGGTAGAAATGCAAAGAAGTCACGTCCTTATTTAAACCTTCCGAGTGTCTGGAACGTAGCTTGCTGTAGCTAGCATCCAACACCACGAAAAACAAGGCTTGCACTGTAGTGTTTTGTTTGGTATGTTCATTATTTGCTTACAACAATAAATAAAACCTCGTGTTTTGCTGACTGCTGTAACCGAAAGGTTGGGGGAATCTAGAAAGTAGGAGTAGGGCACAGTTAAACTGCAGAATTTGGTAGGGACTGGGGCTTTGTGCAGAATCTAAAACTACTAGCTTCTCAGAAGCTGCTGAAATTTCAGGTTGTCACACCACTTAGGTTTGGTCTTGCAGCTCATTATTCTGCTGTTGCTTTTCTTCACTCCTAGTTTGTGAGAAACTCTCCAGAAATGTCCCAAAAAAACACAGTACTGAATCTGGGCACGGTCATAACACACATCCACTGGGATCTTTCCTTTGCATCCAGACCCTGACTTAGTTCCTGGTTCAGTTTTCCATATCAATCTCATGTTCAGTACATTGTCCACAATTACCCTGGCTCTTTCAACACTCCTGCTTCTCGAGTTTCCTTCCCATCAGTAGCTTTGAATATTTGTCCTCTTGCCTGGAGTGTCTCTTTTGTGTCTTGTTGTTGGTAAGTAGAAGAGATGCAGCGCTCTAGTAGCGTATGGGAAGCTGTACGTGGGAATGTTAGGTAAGTATTTGAAATCATATGAAAACCTCCCAGCAAAACATCAGCTTAGCCATTAATTCTGGTATATAGAACTGATGTTTCTAACCTGTGTCTTACCCACCCTCCTTTCCTCACCGCCTCCCATCCTGTGCCCGCTGTTTGGGCTTTGGAAGGGGCAGGCCTCTTCTTAAACATAAGATGCATTAAGTGCAGTAGCTAAATTTACTGACCTCAGGAAGCTGCAGAAGAATAATATAATAATTTTCAAAATCTATCAAAACAGAGGTTTTGGAAATAAACCCCAGATAAAACATATGACATTTTTGCCGTGATTACATCCATTAGTACTGAGGATAGGCAGCAAAATCTAGATATGCTTTGGGGTTGGTTTATTTATTTTTCCTCTCTTTTTTTTTTTTTTTGAAGCTTGTACTCAGTTGCTGGTAAGTGACAGGACTGCTGCTATCTCCAGGCTTTTCAGTGGCAGCTTGTTAAGAAATCATGTATTCCCAGAACTGTACCCTTTTAAAGGGGGGGGAGGGTGGAGGATTGCGTGCAAATGAGGAAACAAACAAACAAACAGCTTTGGAATTCCAGTCTGATGCAAAGAGGAACAGGTTCAGGGCCGCAGGAAGAAATTGTTGCTAAGCTCTAAGAGTTTTGAAAGAAGGAGGAAGAAAACAGCAGCCCTTAAGCTGTTAACCCGTGACCTGGTACCCGCTTTAAAAGGGTTTCCCCATCAAGAGGGATAGAAGCAGGAAAGACGGACGATAGGAGCTAAAAGCCCTTCTAATGAAGATACTGCTAAGACCAGAAGAAACAGGTTTTCCTGTAAGGATGAAATGCTGCTTACATTTGCATTTTAAGCAACCTTTTATTTTTTTCTTCTTTTTTTTTTTTCCTCTTATTTGAAGTGTTTGTGAGGAAGACAAAGCTAAAGCGGTAGGAGATGCGATAATTACACGCAGCAGCTCCTTGTCTTCTGGCATGTCATGCAAAGCATGAAGTCAGGAGATGGGATGAAAGGTTCAGAACGCTCTTTTGCTAGACTTGGGCTGTCATTGTTTTTCCATTTTATTCTCGGTGTAATTTTGTCGTGTGAAGCCAGCCATGGCATAAATACATACAAATATTCCAGCCTTTTCAGCTTGGCCCTGTTTCCTAGGTGTGTGAAGTGGGCTCTGCCTGTCAACCCTGTCCCTCTGGATGGTGTTCTGGGAGTGGGTGGCTGTTGTGTGGAGTGTGCTCCACAAAGTCATTTTCTTGGAATACCAATAATAATAATTATTTTTTTCTCCCCAATCTGCAATATTAAGTTGTTGATTTCCATGTTTTTGACTCTAATTTCCTGTCAGAATGTCTCTTTGGTGCCTTTTCTCTCTGGGTTGGTGCCTTTTCTCTCTGGGTTGGTGCCTTTTCTCTCTGGGTTGGTGCCTTTTCTCTCTGGGTTTTTCTTTGATGTGGAGAAACACCAGTGGCCGATGAAGACAAAAGTTGCTTGGATTTGAAAACTGGCCAACAGGAAGCAACATTTTCTTTCTTTTTTTTTTTCCTTATTTTAAGCTATGCAACACTTATTCATTCCATGCTTTTTCTGTCCTCAGTTTCATCTTGTGATATCTCTGCTTCCTCCCCGTTTACATCCACATACCAACAAACCCCAAAGGGTTGTCTTTCCTCTTGCAAACTAGAAGTCTTTGGTAATGCTGCTGCTATTATTATCACCAGGCTGAAGTTTGCAGGGTGATGCTGAGATGAGAAGTGAGAACTAGGCAAGGTGTAAAGGAATAACTTTGCCATCGTGCTCAAAGCTTGTTCTCAAGCGAGAAAATAAAACGCCCTGTTGGGAATTGAGTAAGCATCCGATCACCAATGGCTCTTTTTAAAGATGCATCATTAGAGAGCAGACTGACAGTGTGATAGAAAGAAGGTGTACAGCATCTGCTGCCAGGCCTGCAATTGTACAGATTCTCTTCAGTAAACTTGGTTATTGGGGTTAAATTTTACCATATTTTCACTTGTCCAATTAAGCATTTTAAGTAAGTTTGGGCAGCTGCCTTAGGGTAATAGACATCTGATTGGTTTCTTCGTGTCTTCATTTTTGCTCTGCAGCCTTGTTAATGTGATCCTTCTTTTAGATAGCATCATTAAAACATGCAGGCTCATTAGAAAAATGTCTTTTTTTTTTTTGTCTTGTTAATACAGCCTGTGTACATTTACTTTCTGTAGTAACAGTGTATGCAAGCTTACCCTTTTTTTCTTTTTCTTTTATTTTTTTTTTCCCTCAATATATTGTCAGCTGTGGTAGAGGAACCAAATGCAGCTCACTGTTGGGGCTCAAGACTTCAGTAGTGACTTATCTGAAGCTTTTCCTGAGTAATGGCTCTGTCAACATTTGCTGAAAGGGATAAATTTTGCTTCCTTGGTCACAGGGTACCAGGTCCACTTTTCTGTTGATTCCTTTGACTCTGCTGGCTAAAAAAAACCCTGCTGTCATCAACAGGAGTAACCTGTAGTCAGGTTAGAGATACAATATGTCTTAATCCTGTCTTCCTACGAGCAGTAGTTTGGTTATATGAGATGGAAACATTTTAATTGCTCTGTGTCTGCTTGGTATAGGTGGGTCTCAAACACTCTGCACCACTATTCATATGCTAAACGAAAATATTCTTCCAACTTGGATACTTTTTTCTTCTTTCCCATGATCTGTGGGCTATTTTCTCACCTACTTTCCTCCTTTTCCTCAAACTCTCAATGTTTCTAGACACTAATAAGATAGGTCAAAAACTTATTTTGGGCTTGCTTGCACTGACCTGCTGGACTCTGAGGATGCTGCTTTGCTGCTCAGTCACCTAGAAATCTGAGCGCCTTCTTTTAGGACTGACCCACTACATCCAAACTCTTCTGGCTCACTGACCTTGAGCAGTGGATTTGTAGAGCGTCCGTCTTCTGCATGAGGCAAATGCAAATCTACCAGATCCCATATTACTCAGCAAGAGGCTTTCTGTCACTCTTAATTCCCTTATCATAAACACAGCAACTTCAGTTGTCCCCGAATCCTGGCCCATCTGTCTCGGATTTACTAGAATAGTATCAGGGTTTAAATAGCATTCCCTCCATCTGTAGAAGCCAACTTTTATTGTTTTATCTGCAGGAGGAATTGGTGAACATTAGTATTTGCAAAGATAAACGGTGTTTTATGGTCGACTCGGACCAATAACCCACCTGGCTTCCCTTCTGCTTGAGACAAAGTGCAGGGACCAAAGGAGCAGGTTCACTTCCAGACTCAGAGGAGAGCCAGCACTGCTCTGTCTCTCAAAAAGACATGCTTATAAATGATTCTTTTTCTTTTTTTTTTCTTAATTTGAGGTGTCTCTTTCAATTTTGAGTTGTACTTTTGTGACCAACTGCTTATCCCAACTACTTTTCCCTTCTTTTCTTGCACGTTGTTTTGGTTTTTTTTCCCCCCATGGGGAATAAGAATTGATAGCATGATGGAGTTCCAGGACACCCGTTTGTTTGAATGCTGTACCATTTACATCCTCGATAAACCAAACCTCTTGCTTTTTTAACCTAGCTAACATGAAGCTGAACTTTGCTCCTGCTTGGGAAAGATTAGACTCCTTTGTATTAGTGCTGATTTCACAGACAGTGGAACTTTCTTTTCCAATTTTACAAGCTGATTGGAGAAATACTGGAGGGAAAATCATCCCACTGTGTTACCAGCCTGAACAATCAGAAAACATTTTCTGTAGCTTTCCGGTATCTTTTCTGCTGACAATTTTTCTTGTGACAGTGCTTTTTTGTAATACTTTTATATCCACTTCATTCCTGGCTTGTAGCAACTGTGCAAAATCTTTTAAATAAGGCTGGTTGTTAGCGTGTGTGGGTTTGAGGAGTTATTAATTCACAGCCACTTGTACGTGCAGGAAAAAATAGCTTGGGGGGGGTGGAGAGTCGGTCATTTCCACAGTCATTTCCCACTGCCAGGTTCCTCAGGTACAGGCCAGCACTGTCATCCTGAACAGCAGAGCTCGTGTTGGGTCCTCTGGCCTGTTGGAGAAGATTGTAGGTCATTGGTTTAAGGCAGAGTTTCTGCACATGCTCTACTGCACTGGAAAGCTTAATTAACTAGAGACTTCTCCTGTTTTACTTTGGACAGCCAGGCACACGCGCATGCTGCGGGCAGCTGCTGTGAAGAGCTGCAGCTTTCCAAGCCAGGAGCTGCTCTTCCATCCCTTCCATCACGTTCCCATCATGGGATGAGCTGGTTCCTCAAAGATACCTCCTGAGGCACAGCCACTTGTGCTGGGAGGTAAGGTGCTAACCCTGATTTTATTCCTGGGCAAAGGGTGTTGTAAATTTTATTCCATTCATTGATTTGCCACTCCCAGAGAAATGAGTACTCTGCCCTTGTTGGATCACCTGTTTACCAGCCAAAGTTTAGGAACAGAAGGAAAAAAGTAGTATGTGTGCTGTCAAAGTAGCAGCTGAATATTTGATTATAGGGTTAGAAGGAAAATCATAAGACAAGAAAATGCAAGTGCAGATTACCCATGAAAATGAGATTCTTCCTCAGCTGCCGGCTGCTTCGAGAGCCTGGCAGCTCTCCTGCTCTTCACGTGCTTCGCTGGCTTTGGGAGGTCTTCAGGTTTCTAATTTACTTGCTTCTATTGCTGAAGTGGTTGCCAAGGTCAGCCTTCTCCTGTGGTCTGAAATAAAGTGGCCTAGTACCCGTCCTCTGCCCAGGCTGGGATTTGAGAAGTCAGGCGCGAGTGTGGAGCAGGATAGCTCTTCCCTGGGATAAAAACCAGGGCGAGAACACTTCCTTATATTTTTTTCCACTTCATTTGCACATTACTCAGGCTTCTGTTGGCTTCTTGCGCGTCACAGCATTTGTGGGCCTTCGCTCTGTCTTTGTTCCTTAGGGTTTGGGACTTGGTTGCCCCCAGACTTTATGCGCTCCCTACCTTCGATCTCCCCGAGAGCATTGCATGAAGGCAGAGTGGGACAGGCAGATGACAGGTTTGCCATTCCCTGCTGTTTTGGCTTTTTTTTTTTCCCATTTTTTTCCTTTTTTTTTCCTTTCCTCTAAGCTACCTTCCTTCCTTTCCCACCGCCTCTTTTTAGCATTTTCAGGCACTGTAAGGTTTCTGCTATAATTAGCTCTGACCATGACTGTTGTTATCTTTATGGAGTTTAATTTTTAAAAGACGGTCTGGAGGAAGTAATGCTCATTTGGCCAAAATCCTTTTATTGTTCGAACCGAGTGGCCAGCTTGGTGATCACAGCAGACAATGGCCTTTTAAAGAAAATTATCTGCTTGTTCTCTTCAGGTCCTCAGTCTAGGTGAAGGACCTGATGTACCTTGGGATGTACAAGGTAAAGAAATACTGTGCACACGTGCGCTGGTTTATTTTGTTTCACTCTGGATTTGTGTCGGAGTAACTTGTCCATCTAAGGACATCAGTGAAAAGAAGCTTGGGGTATTGTACCCTACAGCCATCAGAAGTACGTAAAGCAACTCTGACTTTGGACTTCTTCCCTAGTGAAGAAGAGTGATAAGTCAGTTGTGGCTTTTGCAAAGGTTGGGGGCTCGACCGTATGAAGGAAATAATTTTCCCTCACTTCGAAGCTTGTGCCAGTTAAGGGTGAGATGCAGGGGTGGTGAGGTGCTGTGGTGGGAAGTCTGCTGTGGTGTTTCCCTGGGCTGCTGTAACCTCTGCCCTGGTAACTTAAGAGAGCGCACGGATCCTGAGGGACTCTGCTCCATCTCTTTTGCCTGCAGCTGCTCGTTGCTATTCATGAGCTCGGCTCCGCTCCTTCTGGGTGTTACTTGGGTTTTTCAGCAGCAGCTAGTTTAGGATAACCCCTTCTACCCTTCTAGCACACGTACGAGTGCGTTCTGTCTCTGCGT
>WUAM01000146.1:375496-395814 GCA_024336885.1 Actenoides hombroni | reverse complement strand
TATATAAATTCTTTTGTTCTTAGCTCCTAGTGAGAAATTTACTTATGGGATATCTGAAAGTTTGCATGTGTCATATTCATGCATTTCCTTATGCACCAGCAGCTTGCAGAGATCTCAGGATTAATGAACTAGTTGAAAGAACAGTCTTTAGAAAGGACTTCTAAGTGGTGACTTCTGTATAAGAATAGATGTGGTCAGAGGCTATTTCAGCAGTGCTAGTCCACTTAGGTTGAGAGAGTTGTTTTTTCTAAGGAGCCCTCTGTATAAATCTGTTTCGGGTTGGTTATGGTGGGGAACTTGTGAACGCTTCGTGAAGCGATGGTGAAACTGCACATCCGAAGGTTTCCATCTTTGTTTAAAACAAAAAGGTTATAATAAGTCAAGGTCAAAGTAGGCAAATGGCATTTTGCCAGCTGAAGAAATCCTGTTGTATTTATCTCTTCTCTCCTGAGATCCCTGTTACTTTTAAAATACTGTTTAATTTGCTTGTCTGCAGGCTGACAACTGCAGGAGAAAATGCAAATCATTTTCTGGATTTGAGATAAAATGAAATTAGCTTGAGCTGTGCCCCAGTTAAAGAGACACTTAACTCAACTGAACCTGGCAGTTGTTTAACATCACTGTTTGCCTTATAAAACGGAAAAATACAAACTGTGTGGAAAACTCAACACATTAAAGAACAGCGAAGCAGCAAAAACTTACACAGAAGGGCTTAGCTAAGCAATATTCTCTGTTTTCTAACTATATGCTGGGTTTCCTTTTAGTTGACGTTTGAAATGACACCCATTATTTCAGCCCCATCGTCGCAAACAACGCTGCCACATCATCTGAAGGTTCTCTGAGATGCTGTTGGCTGCAAGAAGCTGTTCAGTGAAAGTTTAAGTCGCATCAAAGCTCTCAGACAGCAGAAAAGCAACAGCCTTAATGGTTGCCCCATCTGGCCATTACTTTCTTTTGGCAGGTAAATAATGGCAGTCTAGCGAGAGTCTGGGGTACCTCAGAGGTTTGGGGTTTTTTTGTTGAAGAACATCTTAATATCTGAGACCGCTGAGGGGGATACGTTGGGAACCTCTGCAGCAAATGACCATAGATAAAATGGCATAGATTTTCAAGGCAGTAGCCACTGAGCTGTCCTGTCAGAACACTGTGGCTCAGGGAGCTTCGCCGTGGTATTACCTTGTCTAGTCATCATTCTTATGCACGTGGCAAAGCACAGGCTTGAGTTGTTTCCTCTGCAGACAGGTAATTGCAGTAGGGAGAGGAAACGGAGCAGGGTGAAGTACAAAAATCTTTAATCGTGTGTATAAGTTCCTACTTCTGTTCACTGGGAACTTCATCTATATTTCCCTTTTTAATTTTTTGAAGTCGTGGAAACATTTCAGCCTCTAAAAAGCAACATTATTGCGAGTAATAGATCACAAATATTGCTTTTGAAGATACTTTGCATTAAAAGTAAACCTTTTCCTGTTCTTTATATCTCCGGGTCTCCTCTTCATTACAAACAACCAAGGGACAGCAACAAAGCTACTTGTATTGTTCCATAGTCGCTTTGTTTTGTGGAAGAAAGTCTGTGGTCCCTTTCTGACGTGACAAAATAGGGTATGTGTTTATTCCCAGAGCACAAGTCATAGTCTCTGGCAGTCCTGCAGACCAGGCTTTCCTTTCTAGCTCTGCAATAGATTTGAGCTTAGCTTCTCCACAAGATAATTAAGAGTTCCACGTTGTAGTCTTTCCAGCATCAAAAACTGGACTAATAATACCCTTTAGTATCCACTCTGTGGTTTTGCTTTGAGTTCAGTAGACAGATCATTCTGTCAAGGGTATTTCTGAGTTTTTCCAGATCTGTCCATTCCCTTCCATCATATCCTGACTGTTTTGGGACAGCTTTTTTTAGTGTTCAGTAGAATTCTTCCAAAGAATTAATTCCAAACTGAATTAAGCTGTACCAGAAGAAAGCGACTGATTCTGAATGGGGAATGTTTATTAAATGTTTCATTATCTATCTTAAATTATCGTAATTGCTGAACATAATCAGGTTGGGGGGGGTTTTTTTGCATATCCCTCCATTTATCCACCTAAAATTCACAGAAGGTGATTGTAAAGTCAGCTGTGACATGAAGCTATTTTGCCTTCCACTAACCAGCTCTCCCCTGCTACCACTATGCAAATAAACACCAGTTATTGCTGCTGGTGCTGGTGGTACAAACACTTAAAGCTTTCTGGGTTCATTTGTCAGTATATTCTTCTGTTATCATGATTAAATTTGCAGTCCTGAGGGTTGTTATCAGATAACAGTAAGGGAGAGAATTAGTTTTCAAAATGACACTTCCACTTTTAGTAGGGCCTGAGAGGAGATAAAGAATTAGATGATAGTTTAGGTAGAAGTGAGTTGCTTTAGGGATGGAATTTATAATTAGGCTACAGAAAAGCACAAACATTAATTTCCTGCTTGTGTCTGTAGATCTTAAAGCTGTATAAGTCCCTGTATATATCTTCTGATATAGCCAGTTACTCAGGAAAAAGCTGAATTTAGCTCAGAGAAGAACTAGCCACTGCCTGTGATTGTCCCCGAAAGTAAGTGCTCAAAAATAACTACCTTTGCTAAATTACAGCTTTCTAGCTGTCAGGTTTCAGGAGCTCTGCATCAATAGTCAAGTTCACATGGCCGGGTAATGGCAGCATTAGACCTGTCTATGTCAGAAGAAGCTGCAATGGAATTGCTTTGTTGCTCCTTCACTTCTGGAGTCCTTGAATTTAAGATCCTGAGAAAATAAATACATGTTTCTTCCTTCTCTTCCCTTCCCTTCCCCTTCCGCTCTATGTCATGTTTCCCCTCTTAGTCTTGGCTCTACATTACTGAGCTTTAAATACATATTTATTCCTCCTTTTTCTTTAGTGAGAAATTGTGTTGTGTGTCCCTAATCTCTTCTGTGTGGCTGCACTGGTTTTCCTTCTGCTCAGTTTTCCCAGTAGTGTAGTTCAGGGCGATTGGCTTCAGTTATTTTACTAGGAATCCTTGCATCTAATTATATTGCATTTAATAACAGAAAAAGAATGGGAGAGCAGTGCTGTGGTAGGATTACCCAGAAATTGCCACCTTCTGCTTCAACCAGACCTTCCCTTAACTACCTGGGACAAAACTTAATGGTAAAGGAGCTGAAGCTCTCATTTTACTGTTCCTCTCATTGCCAGTTTAAAAAGAGAAAATGTAAATTAGTGTTGGAATAGGTGTTTCTTGCATTGCTAAATCTATTGAACTGTAGTTCATTTGATGGACTAGAGTTGCAGCTGTAGGTTGTGGCTTTCCAGAATGGACTGAAAGCAGAGATGCAGGTGGGTGAACTGTTAACTTCAGTGAGAGGTAATCTCTTACAGTCTCTATAAATTGGGATGCATACGGACTGTTCAGCTGCAAAGACTACAGTGAATACAGTGGGAAAGTTTGTGTGATTTAATCTGCCCGTTGGTTGTGTTTGGTAGCTGTTAAATGGGAATTGCAGAGAGAGGAGAGTGAGTGGGAAAAGTAACTGAAAAAGCCCCAGAGGGTAGAAGAATGGTCAGGAATAAATCCAACATTTTTTATTTCCCAGTGAATGTGACAAAAAAGATTCTGAGTAAGGCATCAATATCCAATCATCTCTGTATAAGTCTTGCATTATCTCTGGAAAACTTTTTGTAAGCTTCAAATTCCACTGTAGACTGATTTCAATAACCAGGTCAGTTGAAGAGGTGTTTGTCTGTCTTCTCCCACCTTTGGTACCGTTTCCTTGGATGTGCTGCCTTAAACTGGGGAGTTGCAAACCCATGATCACCCAAGTGAAGGTGTTTGAAACAGTTCACAACAGAAGGCTCCCACGAGGTCACCTCGCAGCCAGAGATTCTGCAGGGTGCGAGCACTGAGTTTTGGGTTCTCTTGTGTTTGCTTGTACTTCTGCAATGCAGGATGCACAAGTGGACATCAAGTTCATAGAATCGTGGAATAGTTTTGGCCAGAAGAGACCTTCAAGATCATCAAGTCCAACCTTATTCCCAGCCCTATGAAAACCACTAAACCATGTCCCTGAGCACAACATCCAACCGCCTCTTGAACACCTCCAGGGATGGTGACTCCACCACCTCCCTGGGCAGCCCGTTCCAATGCCTGAAGTTGAATCTCTTTGGACTTGATGGGCTTCACCATCCTCCTTCTGTCAAGCTGACTGCTGCAGCTTAGCAAACTTGCTCTTTGCCTACCTAAATTTCCACCTAAAACCACTAAGAAATCGGGGGTACATTCTAAGATTTGAACGTGTTTCTGTGGTTTGCCAGGAAATGCACATTTTTGTTTACTTGACATAAAAAAAAGAAGCAAGCTCAATTTAGGCACACTGAAAATTTGCAAAAGGGTTGGGATTTGGGGGCAAAGCAGGAGATCTCATACCTTGTCTTGTGAGTGCAGAGTGAATTCTGGTGTCTGCTGTGGGAACAGAGCATTCCACTTCTCAGCTGGTTGGGGAACATCTTTCTCTGTGTGGAACAAAGCGAGTAAAAAAATACAGAGAAAAAAAAGCTCATGCCTTCTGTGTGCAGGAAATAGAGCTTCTATCTCAACTCTAGTGACCCAGAAAGGAAAGACAAGGAAACTCAAAAGAAAGCTTATTAAAGTAACTTTTTATATCTAAAGAGTATATAAAGGTTATTTTAAATATCGACGACTAGATCTGTCTTAAGCATAAAAGCAATGGTGTATTTATTGTGGGACAGTAAATATCTATAACATTTGTAATATATAACATATATAACACATGCTCTTTTCAAGCACTTTGGGATCAAGAATTTCTTGTTGATCTGTGAGAGCCTGAGTCAGAAAGTCGGGTGGCAGGAGACTCCAATTCCCACGGTGATGTCTCTGTGTCTGCTGGATGAATATATCACTCTGCACGAGTTCGCTGAAGTTATTTATGGTACAAGCTGAGACCTGAGACTTGGTGTTAGCTGAAGAATTAAATATTCTATACCTCGGTATGAGAAAAGTTACCTCAGTGGTCCTAGAAACTAAGCTGTCTGAACAGCAGTTTCTACTCTGCCTCCCGTGCTCACCAGCTGGGAGAAGTTCAGAAGTTGGTTTGAGAGGTCAGTTTAAAACACGTGCATTGAAAAATCCCCCAACCCAAACCACAACTTACTAAACTCTTAAGGTGCTTTGTTAAGGCTTATCTTGAGGATTGTCTTTTTACATTTAATTGCAGCAAATTGTATTCCTTGAGGGGTTTATATTTTAAGAAGATAAGCTCTGATTTATCTTTTTTTTTTTTTTGGTTTTTTTTTATTCCCCCCTCTGTTCCAGTTTATTCCAGAGTAATAACTGGTTTTTGTCCTCAGTTTTTTAGGCAGACAAGAAGACATAAAGCCTTGATACTCATGACAGCTTTTCAAAGAGGAGAAACTTGATTTTATTTTGGTTTGTTCTCCTCATGTTCCTATGTGTATATTTATACAAGAGGGTGATTTTTGCCCTCTGTTGCTGGCAGTCCTGCCAGTTGCCTGATGGCAGAACCACACCACTTCTCCCCGAGTCTCAAAACAGTGTGTCAGCCCTGTACCACCAGCACTTTCTCATCTGAACCTCTTTGTGCTGTGCTCTGCTGTTGGGATACAGGAGGGCAGAGCTCGTCTGAAGTGGGAACCCAAGGTATAGCTTGGGAAGGAGACTTTTAAGCGTGCTCTGCCACCTTTTTCCACGTCTGGTAGGAGCAGAGCTGCCTGGGTCCCTGTCCCCCTTGCCCCCCTCTACAGTGAGATTGCAAGCAGGGAGCAAGTTGTTCTGAGCTTTGGGGTCTCCTCTTTCCATCATTCTGTCCATTTTAACCATCTCTACCCCAAAATTCATCCAGCTAGATGGTAAGAAGACAGCTTCGTTGGCTTTTGCAGGATGCCTGGCCAGTTAATCTTTGGTTTTGAGGTGGGAAGTGTAGAAGGAGCTTTACTGACCCTGAGACCTGATCTGGGTTGTCATAATTAATAAAAGGGATGCACTGGTATGGGATGAGGAGCTGCACATGGCCCAAACAAACAGTATAACCCCAAACTTGTGCGCATTTGACCTACTGGGGCTTTTTCTCTCTCTGGTGGTAGCGTTCCTGTGAGATCTGACGTCAGCATTGTCCTGCTTCATCCTCGCTTGCTGTGAGGTGAGGAGGGAAAAGGAAGCAAAAGGCCCTGCGTTCATCTAACGTGGTGGTGTTGGGAATGCCAAATTGGGAGGATTTCCTGGCCTTTCTTGTTTTATTGGAAAGAAGAAAACAAAACTTGAAGACAAAAAAAAAATAAAAAATAAAGATCCTTGTTCTGTTTGCTTCTTCCCTTGCCACTCCCCACCACTTCTGCCTCCTGTATCTCCAGCCAGGGGTGAAGTGCTTCCAGGCTCCTTTTGCAAGATATTTATAAAAAAAGTTGAGCTCCATGTGTTTGGTTTTGTGTTTAGGTGGGGTTTTTTTTGTTGTTGTTGTTTTAGGTTTTTTTGGTTTTGTGGGGTTTTTGTGTGTGTGGTTTTTTGTTTTGGTTTTGGTGGGTTTTTGGTTTTGTTTGTTTTGGTGTTGGGTTTTTTTTTTTTGTTGTGTTTTTTTGTTTTTTGGTTTTGGAGTGGTTTTTTGTTTGTTGGTGGTTTTGGTTTTTTTTCCTTCCCAAATGATTTCTTTACTGTAAGCCATTGTATTTCTGCAGAACTGATCCATGCATGGCAGCTCACATCTAGGGAGGGAAGTCTCAAACAGGTTTGGCCTGGGCTGTGCAAGCACGGAGAAAGGAAATAAAAAAACAGTTTGACAATAACCCTGGCAATGACAGCTGGGGAGAGAAACGTGTTAAAAAAAAAAAAAAAAAAAGAAAATACAAGTTAGTTTTTACTTGTTTTGAAACAATAAGAATAAATGTGCTACATGACTGTTACGAACTAAAATAGAACAGGGCATAGCAGGCACAGATTTCTCTAGAGAGCCTGCCCAGTAAGATTTGTTTTATAATTATCAATAGATCAAGGAGAGCAAAGGTGCTTTAAGTCACAAGTATTTTTAGCAAGAAGCATCTCAGTGGTGTTTCTTCCCATACGTTACCTTGGTATGCTTCAAGACCAATCAAGATTTCAAGTTCTGCGTCCTCAGTTGTGTAGATTTTGTTTGCCAGCACACAAAGGGGTGAATTCTACGTGTTCCTGCCTGGTTTGGGGGGAAAAGGGGGACGTATAGCTGGCTGGATGCTGCAGTCGGGACTGTCTGGGGTGGAAAAACATCAGCCACAGCAGGGTTGGGGGGAGCAAATGCCCTGGCATGTCCCGTGTAAGAAGATTAGGTTAATACTGCAGCACAGACTTAGCAAAAATTAGACTTAGCAAAAATTAGAAAGGGTAATGCTGCATTAATTCACACAGGTCTAGTTTCTGTAGCACGATGACAAAACAAAGCTAGTAATAGTCTAAAAATATAACCCCGAATGAAAGAGCTTTATCCTCTTTTCTTTTTTTCCCCTTTCCCCCTCCTCCCCTCGTTTCCTGCTTGGGCACCCGAAGTTGGAAATTTCGAGTGAGTTTTGAATGGGATTTCTAAAAAAAATCTGACAAAATAAAATTCAACTTGCTGTTTCTGTAGCTGTGACTCAGTCCTGTGGTGCCTGTTTGCCTTGTGTCAGGCATGGGGCTGTCTGGGGGAAGCGGAGTACGCGCATACCCGAACTGTGATGCAAGCTTTGAACTGGCACCAAGTGCACTCGTAGCATCAAATGTGCCGGATCACGCTGCGGTTCCAGTAACAGCCAGAGCTCTCTTGGCTCTGAGTGGGGAAAGTGGTCATGAAGCCTGGAGAAAAAAAAAAAGAAAAAAGGGGGGAGAGGGGCCAAATTGCACGTTCATTTGGATAATTAGGTAAACAGTAAATATGAGAAGCCTGTCTCCTACTCGAACTCCCATTGTTTTTTCCTACAAGTCTATATTTAGGTTTGGCAGCCAGATTTACCGCAGTAATTGGTGCATTGTTTAAACAAGGTCGCCGATGTGCGCGCGCGTTTTATCTCTGCTTGACCAGCTTGCTTATTTGAAGTAGAAATACCTCCAGAAATGTTAGGCAGGCCTCTGAAAAACTGAGTCCCGAGGCACGTGGTCTTTATTAGAAAATGGATGCGATTATTCGCGTTCGGTTTTGCAGCTTGAAGTCCCGAGGGATCTGTATATAAAACTGTGGTGATTTGATTACATCCTGGTTTTATGTCTCGCCGGTATATGAGTGTTTCATATGTGTAAAAAAAACAAAACCAACCAAACCCAACCCTTTTTACAAGGCATAGATTAGAATAAGTTACTAAGTGAAGCCATACAAGTGCCGTCCTGTCTGTTGGAACTGGACTACACATGTTCATTAATTTAGTCTAGCTTTGGTGGTTGCTTATGTGTTTATAAAAGCCAGCATGGCGTTGAGTTTTATATTTAGAGCACATACTCCTGGCTTGTTGGCAGGTTGGGTTGAAACTTCAAGATGCAATTTCAAAGTCGGGCTTTTATTGTTCACAGTTCTGCAGCGCTCGGTGAGGATGGAACCCGGTTTCCTAGCAGTTCTAGGGAAAACCAGCACACAGCAGCTCATTTTCCCTTTTCTGATGAAGTGAGTAAACACCAAGGCCTTGAGGGGAGGGGTGTTTTCATCAAGTCACTTTTTTGATAATAGTTGCACATCAAGAGAGAGCAGGACAAAAGGATCTTGACTGAAAGTGCTTCCTCCTGCAACCTTGGTCGCAGCTGGGTGTTGGCAGGTCATTTCAGAGGGTTGGCAGTAATTTGTTTTGGAGACAATTAGTAACTTCTTTCTGAAAGCTGATTTCTTGGTTGGTGTCACTTCTGTGATAGTAGCACCCTAAAGAGGCTGGAACAAAACTGCCTGAGGGTTTAAATAAAAAAAAACGTTTAAGGAATATCAACTGGAAGGATTTTGCTCAAAGCAAGAGTGTGCAGTGCAAGATTTTTTGTGGTTTTCTTTTGTGTTTGGTTTTTGTTTTGGTTTGGTTTTGTTTCTTTCTTTGTTTTGTTTTTTTTTTTTCTTTCCTGGTCCTCTTAAACCTTTTGGTTAAACTTTCCACTTTTGCAATAGAAATAATTGAGAATATATATTTTTTTTTTCCTTAAGAGATGGCTGAACAGCGGTCATCCACTGACCGTGCCACTTGCACAAACTTACAGCTGGGTCTTTGCATGCTCGGTTTGGGAAGGATTTACCTCAGAAACAGGCACTTCTGTCATCTGGTAAGCTAGCATTCACACCTCGTGAAACAAAACCAAAGTCATTTTGGAACTTGAAAGAGAAGTAGTCTCTGGTACAGTAATAATGAATGAAAAGAGACAAAAGAAAAGAAGTGCTTGTGTCATGGGCACGACTTGCTGTTGCGGGCAGCTGTTCAAGGACTGGGCTTCAGCCTCTCTGTCCAGCTGACACAGACAGCAGTCCTCAGAAGGACAGTTTTAGTGGCTGGGGATCCTGCCTGGGATGTAATGACTCATGCTTTGTGCAAATCCTTTTTCACGTCCAGTAATTTTTTGTTCTGTAGTGAGGAGGTGTGTGCATGTGTCACAAATTTGTTCCCTAACTAGTCTCTGAGAGAGAAATTCTATTCCCTTCCTCACTTCTTCAAATGCTGAAATTATTCTTTATCTCTTTTTTTGGGGGAGAGTCTCTTTCATACGTGTTGCCATGAGACATATTTTAATATTGATTTTTAAGGTGTTGCATTGAAATTCTCAATTCAGGCTCAGTCTTAAGGATGTCCAGCATCATCTCTGAGATCACACGGTGTTATCACAAGCCGTGTACTGGACATCTTGAATCATTCTTTAAATTACAAACAAAGACTTAGATGTAGTCAAAGCGGGTGTGCTCCTTTCTCTCCCCCAGTCTCGTGCTGTTTCGGTGCCCGCAGGTCACCTTGCCTCATCTTTTGGCTCTGCTCACTGTTGCCGGTTGTGCAATCGCCTCCAGCTCTGGCACTTGGGCTCGCAGCTGGCTCGGCTTGACAGAAGGTAGGTCTTCATTTCAGTGCTTCATCACTGTCTGTCTTCTGGCTTTTGCACTGATTCAAGACTCTTTCCAACAGACAGCCTGTGGAGAAAGAACTGTTTTGGTTAGAAGGTCATTTAAATTTCCTAACTGCTCTTCTTTCTTTTCCTCTTCTCTTTTTGTTGTTTCTTTCACTACTTTCTCCATGTGGTGTGTAGTACTTAGTGCTATAGCAACTGGAATTTTACACAGACCCCCTTCCCAAGCTGGTATTAAATGTTTTAGTTCCAAACTTTTGGCTTTTTGAGATACTGGCCTGTTTTCATCTTTCCACTCCGAGATCTATTTCTCTTTTTAGACTAAGGCTTAATATTAAATTCCTACACATTATTGATTCATTGTCAGTTGTTGCATTTTAATGTGATAATATTAATGCAGCACTTTGGAAGGGCTATGGGGTGGATGTTAGATTAGTTCTCATACAGCTTAAGGAATTTCCCTGCCCGAATTCAGAGCCTAAAATAAGTCTAGATTTGTGAATTCTTCCTCCTGGTTGGTTGTGTTCCCATCTCCATGGCTAATGCTTTAAAGCTGTTACACATTCAGGTTTTCAAACCATTGCTTTTTGCAGTCCCATCCAGCAGGCAGAAACACTGCTGGATATCAAAGCTGTCGGGAACCCTTGTGCAGACTGGATATAAAACGAAGCGGAATCTCAAGTGTGTCTTTGGTGATTTCAAACATTTTGTTTGGTTGTGTTCCTTCCAGTCACACACAGATCCCCTGAGTGTCCAATGCAGAAGGACATTTCAGTTTGTGTGAGCTAATGGTTCACTTTCTCCTTATGGACTAGAGTTTTTGAACATCTCACTAGTTTGGCCCTGGAAACCCCCAAGTCTGCCTGTTGGCATTTTCTAGCAGTAAACCCAACTCCAGAACGGGTAAGTGCTTGGCACGGGGCATTGGGAAAACCTCTCTGCTAATGTTCAGTTGCTACCCAGCTTTCTACCTGAGCTACCATGAAGTTTTCTCCTTCACGCTGCTGCAGGGTAAGAGTTGTGACAGCAGACAGAGTGTTTCTATTACTCGTGGTGTTTACATGGTAAATGCAAGAATTGTAATTATGAATGTCGCTCGGGTTTGTTTCTTATTCCTACCATGATACACAATGGTTTTGGAGGGCATTGTCAGTTGGTTGGTGGTTATCTTTTGTTGCTAGTTGGCTTTACAGAGGCATTTCCAGTGTTTGAGAAGCTGTATGATAAACTAGATTTACACAGCTAGTATTGCGCGAAGGAGTTGCTGGAAGAAAGAGTTTATTCACTCTGCTGCGGGGCAGAGCAGGGTGAATTAAGACAGAGAGCAATTAATTTTCTAAAAAAAAAAAATAATTAAAACCCAATTCCTAATGCCTTTGGAGGACATTGGTGTTGGTAGGTCTTATTTTTACAATGGTCTGCACCGAGGATGTGGTTCTTTACAGCTAAATAAAAATAAAGGGTGGAAAGCTTGAATATATACACCTGTTATTTGGGCATAGTCACCAAAACCATTTTCGAGATGTTTATCCTTTAACAGGCCTATATACTATGAATATTTTTTCTCTCTTTAAACTGCAGTTGGTTAGATCCATGCAGGGATCACATTTAGCAGTAAAACTGTGTTCTGTCTTAAGATTGCAGGAATAATGTGGTTTGAGTTCCCTCTCCCCCCCAAAAAAATTAATAATAACACTTCTAAGGGAAAAGGAGTGGAGTAATGGAAAGGTAATTTTGCCTGCTGGAAAACAGAATTGTTTTGGTTGGAAGAGACCTTTTAAGAGCATCAAGTCCAACTGTTAACCCAGCACTGCCAGGTCACCACTAAACCGTGGCCCTCAGCACCACATCTCCATGGCTTTGAAACCTCTCCAGGGATGGAGACTCCAACACTTCCCTGGGCAGCCTGGGACAAGCTTTGACAACCCTTTTGGGGAAAAAAATTTTCATGATGTCCAACCTAAACCTCCTCTGGTGCAACTTGAGGCCATTTCTTCTTGTCCTGTCACTTATTACTTGGGAGAAGAGACTGACAACAACATAATTAAAAACCTGAATCAGTACCTTCTGTATGATACTTCAAATGGTACCAAGCCCAACCTGTAATCATGAAGAAAAGGTTGTCAGATTGGGCCTAGCCCGACCTGTAATCATGAAGAAAAGGTTGTCGGATTGGGGAAAAGTGCTTTTTTATTTGTATAGTTGAAGGATGTCTGCAGAAGTTGTCACTGAGGTAGGTCAGTGCGTTTGTCTCTCTTTAGGGGCTGCGGTTGGTGATCTCTGACTCCAGAAGGTCTTCTCCCAGCTTGAGCCCCCTGGATGTGTTGGTGGCTCCATAGCCTGGTAATCTTCAGAGGGTCTCCTCCCAGCTTGAGCCCCCTGGATGTGTTGGTGGCCCCACAGCCAGGCCCGGTGGCGAGCCCACGGAGAAGCCAGGCCTGTGGGAGCAGCTGTGACACAGGCCAAGGCCGAGGGCCTGCCTGCCTTCCAGGAAACCTGTCAATCTCACAATTCCTGAGGCAAGTGCCTCCACTTGCTACAAAACGGGCCTTTCTCCCGTTAGGCCTCTTCTGTGCTACGTCACCCTTGCCAGAGCGTTCCCCTTCAGGTTACACATTTGTTTCTTTGGCCCGGTGCACGTCGCCGAGACCCTGGGCCAGCTCGGGGCGGTGTGTGGGCTCGCTCCGCGCGCTTGGCTAGCTCCTCGCCGCGCCTTTTTTTACGGCCCTCGAAACTTGGCACAAGCTGTGTTTTGTTGTCAGCAACAACAGGGAAAGATCGCCAGCGAAATGAAAACCTGGCATCGCTGGTCTGCAGGTTTATTCGCGACGTATTGAAATGGGATTTTCTCGCGAACTTTTCCTGGCGCCCGCCCAAAGCCCAGCATCTCATAAATTTCTATTATCTCACTCTGCTCCGCTCTGCTCTGCTCTGCTTGGGGGAGGGGGCTGTCGCAGCTTCACATGCCGATCACGGGAACAGCCAGGAGAAGTGAAGCCAGGAGACGTTCAGCTGCGGAGTTTGTATCGGCAGCGAAATTCTGGAAGTCGTTTTGCCCCAGAATTAGAGGGCAGAAGTCTTCACGAGTCTTTTTCAGTACCTGCTTTCAGAAAGTCGAGCGCTGGAAATACAGAGCTGAGTCAGCCTGTGTCGCCGCAGCGTTGGCTGCGGGGGAAGGTGAAGGGCTTGGGGACGCGGGGCAGGGACAGCAGGACACTTAGCGCGTGCCTGGGGATGGGAATTCCTGACTGAGACAATGAGGTGCTCTCTGGCTCCGAGATGCGCCGGGTTAGCTTGCCTTGTAGCTGTGTTTCATTCCCAGCATAGTAAGAACAGCATACCTTGGTGATTTAGCTGGTGAGCTTTCCCAGTGGTCACCGATACGTGTTGCCAGCCCAAAGCATGGCAGAGAAACACGTGGCAGGTTTGCTCATGGGAACTCTAATTTGGGCTCTTTAAGTTCTCTGTGTTCCAGCCATACCCCTTCTCAACTCCAGCCTTGCCTTACTCTTCCAGTCCCTGATCCCAGATGCAGCAGTTTTGCTGTTTCATTTGTCCTCTGCGTAACTTCACGCGCTGAACGTGAAGCGGGTGAGTAAATCAGGTGCGCTGGGCTGTGCTGAGCTGAGGAGAAGGGATATCCACCTGCAGGAAGCATCACGGCGGGAAACAGATGGATCTTGGTGATAGGAGATGGGAAGGGGATGTTAGGTCATTAATTACTTCGCCTTGCATAAACAAAACTTAATATTTTGAAAAGTCTCTAATTTAAAGGGAAGGGGAAAAAAAAATATCTTTCGTCTTCTGTGCTATCTAGCTGCATGTCAAGTTGGGTCAGCTGAAGACTTTTGTGGTAGTTCCTGCTTTATATATTGATTACTCCTCCATTAACTGTTCCGGTGGGGTGAGCATCGGACTGGTTTTGAAGGGGAAAAGAGCTAAGGGGAGGTAGACTGCAGAATCGAGGATCTCTGCCTGACTGCATCCCTGCTGGTTTGTCTGGGGAGGATGCAGGGTGCAATTTGTCTTACTTTTCTACGTGTTACAGAACTCATTTGAGGGCTGGTAGTTGGGGACTTAATCTGGGATCTGCTCCGAAGTGGTGTTTTCTTAACCAGCTGTCTTTAGCGTTTCGAAGAGAGGAGCTGGTGGAAAAGCCAAGAAATGTTCGGGGTTTGTCGTGGGTTTGGTTGTTGTGTAAGGTTTGGGGTTTTTTTTATTTTTATTTTTTAAACTCTTTTCTTTCCCCTCTCCCCTTCCACGTCTTGGCAAATACTATAAAAAATGAGAAGCTGGTAAGTTTGTGCTGGGTCCAAAACTCATTTGAAATGGAGTAGTTCAGTCATGGGAGGTTTCAGTTCATCTGTTTCTCGATATAAGCTGCACTAAAGATGAACCTAAAATTGTATACACTGTAGTGCCTTTGCTCGAGGACTAGCCAGCTTTTAGAGAGCGAGCGAGCACTAGACATTGATTTTTATCATCAGACAGGTTCTCCTTCCAGCTGCTTGGCAACGCTGCGTTTGTTGCTTTGTGGTGGTGTTTGTTTTTGTTTGTTTATTTATTTTAATTGGCTTGTCGTAGTTATTAAACAGCAGATCCTCTGAGGAATTTCTGAAGCTTCACGCGGCAGAGCTGGGTAGGTTTCTTGGAAAGCTGAATGGCTGAGAGCGGGCTGCCCACGTGGGAGGCCGTCGCCAAAGATTTATCTTCATATGCTCGGTGAAAATGTAATGCTGCTTGTGTACATTTTCCCTCAAGTGTTGTTATAGAGTTAAGAAAGATTGTTTTCCCAGTACGATCCTAAAGCTGCGATACGGTTACACTCCAACATAGCAAATCTTCATTTTGTGCATAAATTACTCGAATATCTAGGAAGAGTGAAATATCTGCTGTTAAACATGTCAAATTGGATGATTAAATGACTGGATTGTTAGGAATAAAACAGTAATTTTCTGAACAAGCTAGATGAATGATTTGGCACAATGAACTGCAAACGTGAGCAAAAAAAAAACCCAACCTTACTCCGTGGAACATTTGCTAGCTGAGGATCACATTTTTAAGCAGTAGGTATTAAAAACAGGAGGTACGAGTGAAAATATCCCAGATTTTCTCAAGCGAATTGACAAGCTCCTTTCTTCCCCTGCAGTTGTTTTACCTGCTGACAGCTGAGTGGGTGGCTCTGTGCGATTAGGGATCTCGTCTAAGTGAGATGTTAGCAGTCACTGCTCTAAGCTGATTTCTTTGTGATACTGAGACTGTGGAAACGCTGCCCAAGATAAACTGCTGCTCTGAAAGGACTCCACTTTTCACATGAGTAACTTGACTGTAGATCAAGGAGAAAGTTCTGCTACGTGGATTACTTTCTTGCCTGTTGTATGTACATAAGGAAGTGTTGAAGCCAAGGTAGATTAATTTTAAGTCAGTGACATAGGATTAGTATTGACAAAGGGTTTGCTTGGGCACCATCTTTGCTACTGATGATGTGTATAAGGAAGAGAGAGTCCAGTTTGACTCCAAGCGCAGGCTAAAAGTTTTGAGCTAGCAATGGAAAAGGATTGTCTTGTTTGTAGACTAAGCAAACTTGTGTATCAGTGGTTTGGTGTCAATAAACACATAAGCCTTGTATGCCTTTTTAGAAGCACTTTGAGAGAGACCCTCTGTGGAGTACACTGTGCCGTTGCAGCAAAGTGAAGGCAGCTGGATAACTGTTTCCTTTGATCACAAAACACATTCATCTGAGCGGTGGTAACGTGAAATCAGAAGTCAAAGGTAGAGACCCTTCTTAACATGATTCAAACTGAAACTCAGCTGTGACTTTGATGTTCCAGGGTTTCACGTTGAGTGCTTATTGACGCCTGTCTTTTTCTGTATTGTTAGTTCCGTACAGAACTGTGGTCCAACCCCTGGCCACACCAAGAAAAAATATTTTTAAGTAGAAGTTAACCTATAACTGGTTTTGCACGTTGCTTCGTGCTGTAACGTGATACAGGGTTACCCTTTCTGTGCGTTCCTCTCCTGAATTGGGTGGTCTCTGCAAATCGGTGATGGATGCGACGCAAGCTGCCTTGGGAAGGAGATGAAATGATCTTTCTGTACCATCAGGTGTCTGCAGGGTGGTGGCGAAAAAGAGCATTAAGATGAGAGCGGTCCTAGTGATGATTTCTGTCCTCGTGCAAAAACCAGTGTCTCGCCTGAAGTTTCACCCTATCCAAAGCGCTGTTGTGCTAAATCCCTGCTTCAGAATAACGTTGACGCAGCTGCTGTCATATTATCTGGGTTGAGTCATTTCTGTTGGTCATACCAAGTCCTCTGATGCAGTAGATAAGTGCTTTCAAAATGCTGTTTCAAAACATGGTTTGTGCGAGTGCTCAGCTCGGTGGTTGTGTTTTACCAGAGGTTAGAAAGCATGCTAGAAATCTACAGCGAGCAGATCCCAGCAGGACTTCAGCTGCTGCACTGTCTGCCTCCATCGTCTGTCCTCTCCTGCCCTTCTGTGCTCCCAAACCAAAAGTAGATGTATATATGGTGGAGGAAACTTGTACAAACAAGACTTGCAGAGCTGACCAGAAACCTCCCTCCCTCACATTCTCAGTTTTCTCTGCTGATTATGTCTTGTGCTGTTAGTGAACCACACCGTCATCTCTCATACTCATTTATACTTATTTCTGAAGTTCCATAAAGCCTACTTTACCAGACTGGCTAATTCAAAGCATTTGTTCAGAGCACTGCTGCTCCAGTAGTAGTAAAAGGCTCAATGTGGAAAAGGAGGACTCATTGCTGAAAGGGGTGGGTGATCCAGTAACAGCAGACCCACTTTTGAGTTGGGGTCCTCAGTGCTGTGTTTGCCTCAGCCTTCAGAAACAAAGACTCCTGAGCCTCTCTGCTTCGTCAAAGGGATCAAGGAGAAGAAAATCTACCAGTGGATAGGGGCTAAGTCAGGAATTCCTTAAAAGAACTCAACCCTTGCGAGTCCATGGGACCAGATGGGCTGCACCAAAGAATGATCAGCAACCCCTGGGATCGAGAAACGCAAGACTTTTTTTCCTGGTGAATTCTCTGTCTCATTTTCACAATGGGAGGGCTTTGTATCTCTGCACATCCTCACTGCTCCTAGCTCTTCCTGGAGACGTCATGGCTCTGGATGGAGACTGTGGCAGAGTTCTTGTTGTTTTGGTACATTTTGTCATTTAAGACTTGGGCTCTGAGCAGCGTGACTTCCTCAAACCACGAGAGTCAGCATCGTTATTTTTGATGCAGAATTTGCATTGCAATGTCTGAGCTGTCCTTACATCTGAGCTTTAGTTGGTGTGACTTCTTCAACGTGGTGGTTTTTACATACCGGCTTCTGTTGCTTCTAATTGAAAAACGTAAACTTGCTCCTGTGCAGAGAAGTTGTTTCTTGATGTGGTCCATGTCTTTGGGTAACTCCATCCCTATTCCAGGGAGCCCTGGTACCCTTTTCCAGATAGACTCGTAAGTAAGGGAAGTTTTTGCATCTGCAGCTGTCAGGAATGTGCTTTGGCTGACGAACGCAGCCCAGCTTAAAGATGAGATCCCATAGCGGGTCAGTTAAGCTTTACTGCTCTGCCAGACCAGATTAGCATTTTATTTAACCAGAGAAGTAGCTTTCATTGTCACTTGATTGCCAAGGGGCTGTCAGCGTTTCCATTATAAACCCCCTATTTTCAAGGATTTGAGTAGACTTGAGATTTAAGTGCTCTGGTCTAAAACTTGGCAAGTGTGGTCTGAGTTCACCAGCGGATATTTTCTTTATGAGATTTTAAAATAGTCAGCTGTTTCTTAAATTGTAGAGAAGGCAAGGGTTGGGTTTTTTGTGTTTTTTGGGTTGTTTCCCCCACCCCCTCTTGGTTAAACAGATAGGACTATTTTTTCCATCTCGTTTATTTCACCTAGATTCATAAAAATAAAACCCTATTCTGTTTGTTGTCTGGTTTTGGTTTTAGTTGTTTTTTTTAAAAAAACAACAACAAGGGGAGGTGAGGGCAGGAAAAGGAAAATCTGCCTGGTGTTCTGTTCTGTTAGCCAGAGGATCGTGCCCCGACACCTTCCCTTTGCTTTGGTCTCTGGTGAAGTCCCACCCACACTCTGTATCCCTTCCCCTCCCCTTTACTTATTTCCCTTCAGCGTATTTACACTCTCACTACACTAAGTTGCAGCTTTTCTTCTCCTTCCTCCATTCCTCCCCTTTGCCTTCCTCTCTGGGGCTTCCAGAGTGCGATTCTGACGAATCTGCCTGTTTCACCTCTCTCTAAAAGGCAACTCTGAGGTATTCTTAAATTATACGACGTACCTGTGGCAAAGAGAAACACTAAGAATCACCTTTATGTTGTATATTACTTCATACTTAACTCTATGTGTATAGTTATGTACTTTACTACTTAAGAACATAACGTGCATGACTCTCAGTTGAGTATTGCATATTTTTATTGCTTTCCTTGAGACTTTGCTGGGACTCCAGAGTGAAGCACTTTCTCATTCTTTTTTTTTTTTGTAACCAAATCTTTAATGTAGCCTGAAAAAAAGTGAAGTGTGATTGGAGCAGAACACCACTGTGGGTTTGCATGGCTGGGCTCTTTTAGTCATTTCCTGAGAGCTTGGTGCAGAAATGTGACAGCGCAGGAAGCAGCAGCAAGCTCAGCGAGGCTTCGTGTGCTGTTAGAAGTCAGCTCGCTCGAGGTGAGGGCACGTCCTTCTTCCTGAGATGGCATTGGTGCTCGGGATCTTCAGGAAGAACCTCAGGTGCCTTGCAGCTCACCGTGGTTAACAGAGTGGCTGGAGCTTTCAAACGGTGAGCGAAGAATCACGGTATATGACTGTTAAGCCACAAGGAATGTAAGCGAAGAGCTGAAATTCGAGGGGTGGAAAATGAGTGCTTTCAAAAAACACTATAGTCTCTCCCCCAGGACCTTCAGAAGATCGTTGTCGGAACAAGATGCTGGCACTGCTGCCTTGAAGGACTATCACTGGTACCACCCAATGAAAAGCAAGAAGGTGAACAAACGAACGAGTTCGGACCCGGAGAAACCTCTCGGAGCGTACTGGTGGCAGACACATCCTCGGCTTCTCTGGAGGATCAGCAAAAGGGAGGGCTCCTGCAGCCTGAAACGGGAGGGCCACGATCCAAGTCTTGCCAAAAGTTTTGCAAGCGTGGATGCTACCAGTGCTGATGATCTCCACGAAGACCCGAAGGAGATGCTTTTCCAGGCAAGGACTGGACAGTTTCGAGTTCCCTTCCACCGCTCGCTCTCGGAACCTGTGCCGCACGTTGGGAACAGGAATGCCAAGCCCTTTCTGCAAGCCGTGCATTCAGTGGACTCTGAACAGCAGGGTTATTTCATCCGTGGCATTTTCTCCTCTCTCTCAAGTGGCTTTTCAAAGATAATGAGTCGAAAAGGGGAGCCTGGCAGCGAGTCGGTAAATGAAGGGAAGACAGAGGATGATCAGAGTGATTTGGGCGCAGGTAACGAACTCATTTTTGGCTTGTTCTGGTTGTGTGACAGGTGAGCGTAGTGAAACAGTCTTTGGGACACACAAGAGTTGCTTAAACCACTTTTTAACTTCGCTTTATTACCGTGACCTTGGCAACTCTTTGATATTCTGCCTTGATTTTTTAAAAAAGCAACTGAGAAAGGGCCTTTCCTGATAAGGAAGTGGTGTGAGATGTTTTGGTGTGCGTTTAGAAACTTGGCAGTCCCTTTAAAACAAGCACATCTGGTGGAATCAGTAGCACTTCCCTTTCAGCTGCAGCCCGAGTGTGTGGTGTGCAGAGTGCTCCAGGCACGCTTACCTCTGCGGTGTTGTAGTGCCCTGGTTGAGACAGTGAGCCTGCTGCTGTGAATCAGGTACTAGGAGGGGGGAGAGAGAAATTAAACTGTCTTCTAAACAGTGTTGGGGATAGTGGCACAGATCTAGTTCCTCATGCTAGATTTGTAATCGGCCAGCTAAACTGATGGCTGCCCTCGGGTAGATGCCAAGGACAGCAGTGTTGCAAAGGTTTAGTCAGCTGGGATAAAGGTCAAGAAGATGCCAGGCTGAGATTTCATTTAAATCAACTCTGCTGATAACAAGACTCAGAAAGCAGGAAGAAAAAAAAATGGGGGGGTGCAGGGAGGGAAAGGGAGAAACTTGCCTTCTATTTTCTGTCTTTCCTCTAACTTTCTAGTGGGCTGCCCAGCCTGGATCAGGTCACTGATGATGCTTTGGGAAAAAATTATATATAAATAAATAAAAAAAATCACAAAGTTTC
>WUAM01000146.1:325371-342036 GCA_024336885.1 Actenoides hombroni | reverse complement strand
CTGTGTTGAGGAGTTGGATTCTGGTACCGGGTTCAGGAACACACAGAAGCTGGCAAGGCAGTCCAAAAGTAGAGAAGAGCCTGGAGACCATCTGGATCCCTCAGCTCTAGCCAAAAAGTAAGAGATAATATGGCGTATATGGGATGGAATACCTCATTGGTCTGTCCACTCCCCCTTGCAGGTGCCACCTTTACTTTTCTGCACCCCCTCATGTGGTACACAAGATCCAGCAGTGGCCTTGGTCTGCATACCAAGCCTTGGTAGTAACTCTAAACATGGAGTGTTATCACTGCTAGAAGCAGACGTCGTCTGTGAAAACAGTCTGCTAACTTCAGAAAGTGCAATTAATTAAAAGAACTGAGCTGAAAACTAAAATTACTGAACAGAATTAGTTCTGTTTTCGCTCAAACCAGGACACCCGCTCAGGATTTACCTGTCGGCCGCGGTTGGTAGAAGGAGAAGACGGCTTTTGTCAGCCCCCTGTTATTTTTGTTCACAAGTCAGGCAAAATGTGTGAAAGGGAGGAAAAGGGGAGCTTAAGCTGTTCTGGGTGGGGAGGGTGTGGTGTGCACTGTTAGCATCCAGCTGCGTGGAAGAGGTGACGGCGACCTGTGTGCATCCAGAACTCTCTCCTGGAGGTTGATAGCCTGCATTTGACAGGACAAGAGGAAATGGCCTCAAGTTGCACCAAGGGAGGTTTAGGTTGGATATGAGGAACAATCTTTTCCCTGAAAGGGTTGTGAAGGGCTGTCCCAGGGCAGTGGTGGAGTCCCCATCCCTGGAGGGGTTTCAAAGCCAAGGAGATGTGGTGCTGAGGGACGTGGGTTAGCGGTGCCCTGGCAGTACTGGGTTAATGGTTGGATTCGATGATCTTAAAGGTCTCTTCCAACCAAACTCATTCTATGATTTAAGTCTGTCACTACATCCTCCTACACTACTGCTGCTTTTAATGGTAGTTAAAGCCACCACAGCTCTGTAAGCCAACATCCTCAGCACAGCCATAAAGGCAGGTAAAAGCGCAATAAAAGTAGCGAAAAAGGGGCTGATTTGTGTCCTTATTGGAGTGCTGGGCAGAGGAGGGGTGTGCAGCCTTCACACTGTACAGCCATCCTTGCAGCAGGCACAAGGGGCAATAGTTGGAGACAGAGGTTTGCCCCCTCTCTTGCTCAACAAATGCAGGGAGGAAGATTGGGCACCCCTCGGCATGGATACTCAAAGCTCTTACAACCATCTCTGCATAATTATAAAATGACTCTGTGTGTGGGGTGTGTGTGTATATATAGCATGAAGGAGTTGGCTTTGTGCCTCGCTGTGAAGGTAATGTCAATATGGTTAAAGAACAGGCATATTTTAGTGGGTTGAAACACTGAATAAACAAATGCTGGTAATTCCCTTCGCCTAGACTGTGCCATGATATGGGTTTTTTTCTCTTGTGATATTTCACGTCTACAGACTGTCAGGGAAACACGAGCTTTAGAAGCTTTTGATAATGCTCCTGGCTTTGTTTGTTTAATTAATCTGCTGCAGATTTACCCTGTTTAAAAATAAATACTTTAGGAGGAGGAGTAAAATAGGAATGTTTTCAGATCACAAAAATAGATTTTTCTTACATATAAATGCCCGTGAATTTGAGTCTTAATACCATGGTCTCCTACATTTGGAGATGACTGGTTTTGGTTTTGGTTTTTTGTTTGGTTTCATTTGTTTGTTTGTTTTTTGGCTATTTTGTGTGTGTGTGTGTGTTTTGGTTGGTTGGGCTTTTTTTCATGGTTCTTTTGCAACTTCTATGTATGGCTGTGTGCAGGCTGAGAGTATGAGACCTGGTTCTGCTGTAGCACTGAAGTGTTATTCATCTCTTGCTGTGATCAGGTTTATTTACAAGGGCTGAGAGATTTCCTTGCGTAGCGACAGCCAGAGGAGATGATTTAGTGAAGGTCTTGAGTGATTAGAAGGGAACAACATCAATGCTAACATGTAGGAGAGGTGAATAAGCACAGGGAAAATGGAATGCCTGCACCATGGTGTCAGTTTACTGTGTAATTGTCTAGTCTGACAGGACTGTCACCTAAAGAATGAATGTATATACTGAGGAAACTTAAGGACATGTGAGTATTACTTCTAGAACTGGACTGTACCAGCACACCTGGGCTAACAGGATGCATCTCATTAAAGAAATGTAATTGAAAATAACACTGCCTCGTATCACAAATAATTATCTGAAGGTGGTAATCATGGGCTTACCAGGTCTTAATTTCTCCTACCACAGAGTTAAAAGCATTTTGCTGGGAGTAAGATGAGTCTTTTGCTTAGATCTCAAGGAGTTAATATGGGAAGTCTGATATATTGCTGATGTATTAAGTCATTACATCTTATCTTTAAATACACTTTATTTTTTTTTTTCAGAAGCTGGAGAAATTCACTATCACACTATACAGAGCCTGGGCTTTAAGTACAGCAGTTAGCCTCCAAAAAAAATCAAGCAGGAGAGTAAATCTTTGCAGCCTGCTCTCAAAGGAGCCTGCCCACATGATCACCATGAGATATAACTTGGTTTGGGAAATGCTGCCTGCAGACAGGCCAGGCAGACATGCCTTTGGTGCAGGTGTGACTCCACATGCTGATAATGTCATTTGTTTCAGAAACTAGTAGCTGAAGTCAGAGATTTGCCATTCTGATTTTTCAAGTAATTTGGGACTACTGTAAGTGAAAGGAAAAAGAGGTTTTTCCTTGCAGAGTCACAAGTACTCCGTAGGAAAAGAAAAGGTTGTTTGAATCTAGCTTCTGAGTCTGTCCACATGGCAGTGTGCATATGGTCCCTTGTAGAAATGCAAAACGTACAGGAGCAGAGCTGCTAGTTGAGAGAGACACACTGAGAGAGGCAGAGGGAGGCAACTCGGTTACATTTTACTTGGCAAAGTCTTTCTGAGTTGAAAGAGGCTCCATGGAATGTGATCTAGAAGTGAGAGTGAACAAAGGACTGAGGCAGCACTGGGGAAGAGCATAATGACTGAAAAGTATGTAGGAGGGAAATCAGAAAAAAAAAAAAAGCCCATGGGTGAGACTACAGTTATAGGAGCCTAAGCAGAAAGCCAGGTGAACAAGGAAGTGGGAGGTTCCTTAAAGAAGAAAATTGGAGATAATGTTTAGAGTCAAATTATTGGAAAGGTGACACGGGAGGGGGTTTTTTGTTAACCTGAAATAAGGTGATAGGCAAGAGGAGCTGAGGATGGAGAGGTTCCTGTCCTGAACACAGAAACTGCTGATAGAGTGAGTAGGTTAGAATTTCTTTGGACTACCAAAGAGGATCTTAGAAACAATGTGAGGGACAGAATGGTACCCATGAGTAAGGGGTGGGTGTGGGGGAAGAAGGAAGAGGTGTTAAAGCAGAGTGCCCTTGCAGCCGAGAGGGAACACTTGCATCATCACAAGGCTGCTGACATTTGAAAGCTTTAAGTCTGAAGCATCTCGTTTCAGTCTCTGTGCATCTGCTTTGTTACTCCATGAAATAAAAATCCAAGAGGTTTAGGCCGCGTGAGATTGAAAGGGAACAGAAATGTTTGATGTTTATAATACTTTGTAAAATCATTAGGCAAGTATGCACGTCAGAGCCAAAAAGTAGGAACACATGCACAAAATGCAAACAGGCAAATGAAAGATGTTTCAGGTATAGTGCTAAATTTGGTTTCTGTCAGCTGATGCTGTTAAAATACAGTATTATGAATTGGACAGGTTTTTAAGACTGAGGGAACAGTTCAGAAATAAACAGAGTAATAACAAAACTCCTTTCTTGTAACATCCCCCCACTCTGGATTTATAGTCAAGGCAGTTTGGATAGAGTATGTGCAGGAGAGATTTTTGAAGCACAAGAGTTAAGTTGGAAATGACAGAAACTTCAAGGTACCACTTGATCCAAAAATATCTGTAGTTACTTAGACAAAAATAGTCTGGCTGTATCACCTTGTGCAACGTAGAAAAATATTAATTACTCCACACCTTGTCAACTTTATAAAACAGAAAGAGGTGAGACCGAAGGATGAAAATTATTAATGAAGGGAAGAGACTGATGCCAAAAAAACTAGGTAGAAAGAAAATGAATCCCGATGGGGCCTGAGAGACAACTTGGCAAATAAGGAGTCGTGAGTGACAGGAGATGTGCAATTACTACAACACATCATGCTGTGGTAATACCTAGTAGCATCTTCCAAGACTAGCCCAACAGGTCTAGACTGATTCACTTAAAAATCAGGTACTTTTTCTATGAGGAAGACAGTTTCCCACTGTCAGGAAGGTGTAGGTATTTTCATCATACATGGAACCTGTTCTATAGGGTAAGGGCTGTGAGGGCACAGGAAAACTGTCAGAAGAATCAATGCCATTGAAACGGGGAAAGGGATGAGTGAAGTGCCTATGAAGAGCAGTTTCAGATAATCCACTGCACAGCACTTCCACGAGGGGTGTGACAAATGGCTGCATCTGGTTTGGGGCTGCTTTTTAGTTACGTCTTTGTTTGTAACTTGGCTGCTTTTAATCTGGAAACCTTGGAAACGAAGATGAGCAACACTTCTCACTATGTTAGACTTGTCCTTTTTCCTCCCTGAACCCCAAACCTCAAAGTTTCTTCTTGGATTTCGAGGTGGTTTTAATCAAGGGCAAAGGATAGTAAAGAACAACATTCACTGTGACGACTTCTACTACTTACCCGTGCTGATGACAGAGGCTAGCAGCAGGACATCTCTGATGTATTTTCCTCCTCTTACATCTCCTGTGACAGACACCAGAAGTGGAGTGACGCCGGTGATCCCAAGAGACAAGAGAAAGAGCAAACACTGGTGCATGGGGCCCCGTGGGAGGTTCTTCAGACGTGCCATTCTCAAAAGACTTGTCACGTTGGTATCTGACAGCAAATACGTTTTACCTGTAAACAGGGGGTTGTCAAAGCTGAACTCAGTCGTAAGAAAAGATTTGCTTCAATTCCCAAGGGAATTTAATTACTCATTTTCCAAAAGCCTAAAGGAATGTTGAGCTGTCGGCATTTTTCAAGTGGATTTCCATGTCAAAACTGTAGTCAGCTTATAACTTTCTGTATGAAGTCACAAATTAAAAGGAATTATTTCACTGTTTTGTTGACACGATTCTAAACTTCCTATTAGGTCAGAAAAAGCTGCAAGTTCTCGAGCTTTTCCCTTGAGTCAGTCCAATCTTGAAAAATCTACCTGCAGTGAAGAAACCTTGCTTCCTTATGTCTTTGTTTGAAAAAACCCTATCTCTGTTTGCCTTTAAGAGGCATTAAGTGCTTGTTAAAGCTGTTATTCCTGTTTCCTCTGAAATCTCTTTATCATCAAACTACTAGAAATACTAAATACAGGCTTTCTGTAGTGAAAAAGCATATTCAGTGGCAGGTGAGCTGTGGTGCTGTTTGAGAGTTTAGAGGCCGAGCTCTGAACCCATCCTCATTAACTTGTGAAATTTGCCAGTGAAACGTGGCCTGTGATCAAAATTGTCAAGATTGCCAGAAATAGCAACATTTGGGCTGTCCCTACATACCTTCTTGTCCCAGAGTTATTCTGCTCGGAGTCCGGCCCTGAACCAGCAGCTTCAACACACTGGCTCAGGATCGGACGATTCCCAGGTTGGTGAAGTCTTAGCAGGGCAAAGAAGAGGATAACAAAGCTGGACTGGGGGGGTGGGGGAGAGCCAAAAGCCTAAATCACCGTTAGAACGCTGGCTCTGGAAGACTTCTTCGTTCTCTTTGATCCTTTCCTGAACTGCCTGCTGGAGTGGCAGGGGCTGGAGAAAGGTCAGGAAGATCACAGATTCCTGGCTTGGTGTTTACTGTGGAATTTAGTTGTGCACTTGCTTGTGTTTTGGAGCCACTCCATTTGTGAATCTATTTGACCTGTCACAGCAGTTGATATGCTGGTTTAAAAACACATCCAGCCCCAGCAGATGCATATCTGCTCAGTGAGCTCACTTTGCACCTTCATGAAGCTGCGTTTTTAAGACCAGGCTGATCTGAAATACTGGTCTTGCAGTCCTCGAGTTAGTTCTTTTTTTTTTTTTTTTTGTGAATATAGACTGAAAGTATGGTTTTGGAGGAGCATTAAGTTAAAATAACACAGCACTTTTATGTCAGACTTAAGGGGGGGGATGCTTTTTAGCTACTTCGCTGCTTTAATCTTGTCCGTGAAATGGTGGGATGTTTGTATATTCTGTGGTGTAGATCAAGCAATGTAGCATTAAAATGTTGTTCCTTATACAGAATTACTGAGTGAATTAAACAGTCTCTGTTCTTAAGCCACTCTAAATACTCTAAGAAAAAGAACAGGGTTGTTTTTTTTTTTTCTAGTGGGGCCTATACTGCACTAGACAAACGTAGCTACGCCGATGAACCTTTTTTTTGAGTGTGCAGCCTAACCATGTTTTCCTAGTCTGGGCAAATGTTAAGTACTAAAGGCTGAGTGACCCAGAATTAGGACCTGAGCTCTCAGTCAGTCTTCCTGCTAATGGCTCCGTTCCTCTTTGAAGATAAATCCTATCTCTGGTATGCAGAAGTAGATTTGGTTTTGACACCGACTCCGGTGTGTTGCAGCCTGTTTGCCTTTCCCAAGGACACAAAGGGCAGCGTGGCCTTGATCACCATTCTCTTCCTCACCCTCAGCAGCAGGTCAGTGCATCCATAGTGTCCTCTTGACTATCGTCGCTGCTCTTGTATCTGCTGTTATCAGGGTGGCAGTGCTGCTTCTTTTTTCTTGTCAGCATATTAAAAGAATGTTTCTGTCATTACATGTCCTGTCTTCACACGCTGAAGATTTATACTTGAAGATACTGAAGATTTATACTTGAAAGAAAAGGGATTCTATTAATACCTCAGTTTAAAAACGTGAACGGTGAAGAAATCTACCCCCCAGGAGTTGTGTTTGGTCGAGAGCGAGCAAGTAGGTGGAGGTGCAACAAGTTCACTGAGAAAGGAAGATCCCAGGGTGGTAGCTCGATGCTTTTAAGGTGTGTGCTACGACTGGTGAGAGCTGCTCTGGAAATAAGGCGCTTACAGCATCCCACCAGAAAAATGCTCTGAAGGAAACAGGGAGAGGCAGAAGAGGCAGTGGAGCAGACAAGGGTTTAGAATAAGGCTAAATGGAGCCTCTAGATGAAACCTGAAAATCTGATACGTGAACTAGATTGAATGAATGTGGCATAAACTAACCAAATTAGTCTCTCCTTAACTTCCTAACGTGCTCTCACACAGAGACTGTTCACCAAAGGAGCTGCTGTAAAAACCCACCAGCAAAGCAAGCAGCCTTAACAGGGTAACCACTGGGGATTTGGGAACTTGTTTTGAAAAATGAGTGCTGTTTGAGGGAGACAAATAGACTAACAGAGTAATAAATAGCATTAAAAAAATGACCTTAAGAGAATGCTAAGTGCTTAAAAGTCAGGAAATGCCAGAACTAGTTTGTGAGAGCCACTGTGGTGCAGCCTGTTTCTAAAATAGTGCTGTTATCTGGTAAATCTTTTACAACTGTCAGTACAAATGAATAATATCTTTTTGTTTGCTATTAATACTCAGTTTTCAGAGATGATTGAAGATATGAAGGGATAAGCAGCACAGGAAATATGCCAGGAGTTTCTATTTTTTAATTTGTTGGTTAGCTGCAAGCTGGCTTTCACGTAGCTACGTGAAAATAAATTGCCACGTTGGATGTATGGCAGTTGTACTGCTGAAAGCCCACATCCTCATCAGAAGTGCACTGAGATGTTTTGGGCACTGAGGGGTTGTGCCTGCTTCCAGCCCCTGGATGCTGCATCTCTCCCTCAGCCCCAGGGTTTTATTCTGGCTGTTGAATATAAGGGCTTAAGACGGCCCCACCAAGTTACAGGATCCAGATATGGTAACAGGCACCAGACCAACAGCTTTAGGGATAAACAATTTAGCTTTAAGGTACTAATTGGTGGTAACAAATGCAGATCAGAAGGACAAATGATTTACAAGATGAAATGTAGTAACTCAGTAACGCAATTATCCAGGTCAAAAGGATGGCAAATCCAGTAATTCACCAACACTGAGCTAAATCTAATATCTGAGCATGCAAACACCTGACCAAGGTGTTTTAACCATGATTCTGAGGCAGGCCAGAAGCAAGCAGGGCATGGTTTCCTTAGACAAGCAGCTTGAACCAACCCCAGGTCTCGGGGAATTCCCAGTTCCCTGACCTTCTTGTGGAGACGTGGAAGCGCTGTCTGGACTTGTTAATCAACCCTCACATCCCACCCTTGTCCCACCGTGTGACAGTTCTTTGGGGGCACACGGGGCTCAGAAACACTGTACAAGGCAGTGGTGGCCCCAGCTGTCTCCCTTGGTAGTGGGTTCATTCCAGGAAACCACGGTTACCGTGGATCCGGAACTTGCCTTTGTTGTGGGGAGAGGTTCTTCCCCTGCAGCCTCCATCTTTGGTGTCCAGCCTTTCACCGGCTGGAAGGATCTTGGCTGTCTTTTGAATCCTTTCAGGACAATGTGTTTTTTCTTCAGAAAGGTAGAGTGAAGGAAGTTTTTCCTCCTGGTGAAGGAAATGTCTTCCTGTTGCATGTTTTTGTCAGGCTAAGACCAGCTGCCGGGGCAACCCAGGTTACCCCTCGGAGGGTTTTGTCTTTTTTTATCCAGCATAAGCACCTCTCTAGCAAAATGTAGTTGTCCAGGCTGGTGTTTAGATGCAAGGGGAGGGAGGGAGCAAGCTCTGAGCCGTCAAGTTCTGTCAAAATTTCGGAAGAAAACCAAGATCTTTGTGCATTCAGTACTTTTAAAGAGAACGAACACACAGAATTTTATTACTATGCAGTAGGGAGTACCCCGAGCCTTTCTTGGAGCCTTCTGAGGTCCCACTTTTAGGATGAGCTTGACTTAAATATAGAAGGTACACCCCCAGCAGAATGTCCTTTTTCCTCTGACATGCTGTAGCCGGTCACTGAACGTGCTGAGACTCCAAAAATGCTTTTGCAATCTCCGAGTTTCACACGTAGCCATCTGACCAGCAGCCTCTGCCTGACTTTCCCAGCATGGAAGCGGGCAAGGCTGGGTAGCAAGGGCTCCTGCACTGGAGAACCAGTTTGGAAAGGCAGGACTGCCTTGTTAGTCAGATGGGTGGGAGGTGTCGGGACTTGATACCTCCGGATGAGTAGAAAATGAAGTTCTTACCCAAATGGCACATTAACAACCCAGCCCGGTGGCAGATGAACAGCTCTTGGTGTCCTTTCTACCCAGGTGCCCATCGATGGGGTCCAGGAGCCACCACCCGACGCTACCAAAGGACGATGCCTTCGCCGGACGGTGAGCGTCCCCTCCGAGGGCCAGTTCCCAGAATACCCACCAGAGGGGGCCGCCAAACTGGGTAAGTGGAGACCTGGGCTGGGAGAAACTGGTTTTCCTTCATCGCTGTATCAGAGGGCACCGCTGCTCCGGCAGCATCCCTGCCAAGGAACCTGCTGAAGGTGGGTAGCGTCGCAGCTACGCCTCTGGTGACCGTGGTATTGCTCCTAAACACCTCCAAAAATGACTTTGAGGATTTATCTGAACGTCGGGGAGGTTATTATGGGATAACAGAGATGCTGGTCTCGTTGCTGCGCCCGGGAAGGTTTGTAGCTGTGTTTGTAAGGTTGGTAGGCAGCCGTGGGATTTACCACGGAGAGCTGCTGAATGGAAGGCAGCTTTTGCAGGTGGCTCTTAAGTGATGCCCGCTGGTTTTTAGAACTGTTAGGTGGTTATGTTTTTACCTTGAGTCTCTTTGGAATTTCCTTTGCCTCCTATTTTCATAACAAGTACTGGATAACAGGTTTTTCTGTAACTTACCTCATGCCACTTCAAGGTGCAGTTCCTAAAAGAACCAACTAACTGCCTGCTGCTGTTGGCTATAATTATACGTGTTGAAATGCAGGGAAAGTGAAGCAAAAGGCAGGTAGTAAAAATTACAGACAAAAGCTCTACTGCAGTACTTTCCCAAGTCCAGATTTGGCCCAGTTTCCCTTATTTATTCCACCCTACCTGTGGTTGCATAGAGTGCATTATTCCAACTCTTTCTAAAAGAAAGGAAGAGGGAAGGGAGACAGCAACCACACACAAGTGAGCTCTTCTTTCTGTTCCCTCCCAATGCAAGAAGCTTTCCTCAGCCTAGGCTGATAGGATCTAGGAGCAATTCTTCCATAGTTCAGCTGTAAAAAAACCAACCCAGAACAATCCTGGGCGAGAGTGAGCTACGTGGAAAAAAGTACCATGCATCTCTAAACAGAGGAGCAGGCTTGATAACATTGTTATCAAATGTGAAGGGCAGGTAAAGTATTTTTCATTTCACAGGCTCAGCTGGTTTTTTTGTGCCAAAGAAATCTATTCTGTGCATCTATTGCACACAAGTAATTAAAATCACACTCTTCTAGATAATTCATTAACACACTGCAACTGTAGTACTTATTTATTTATTTGTATTTGCCAGTAGCAATCCTTAATTCTTCCTTATTTGAGGGTAGGGTTCTTTTTTTATTTTTTATTTGGATTTGTTTGATTCTTGGATTAGAAGCCCAGAAAGAAACAAGGAAGGTCAGGGATTTAGGACAGAAAACTGTAAAATAGTTGGGGGTGAGTGACACAAACAGAACTCCTGTTGGATTTGTTTGTGGTGTTTCAAACACAGCTCTAAATGATCATCTTGTTTTGTCATATGAACAAATATTCATTCCTGTTTGGAACTAAACCCAGTACTAAGCATGTTTATACAGTGTTCTAGGCACAGTACTTACTCCAGGTGTGTGGGTAGTGAGATGAATGAAGAATCAATCCTATTGCAACCACTCTGCACTAGGCAACAAATGGTTTTTGCAGCTTTGCAAGCTAGGAAGACCTTTAAAATCTAGTATTTAAATGCCTTCTTTTTCTATGCAATGTGCCAAAAAAAAATGTGTAGAAGAATTTCTGGATGTCACTGAGCATCTCAATAGCTGGAAATCCCACTGTTGGTTTTAAATGTAACCTTGTAACCTTTTTTTTTACTTGAATTGCCTTACAGAAGGGATGACTGTGCTGTTTGGGTGTATGCTTTACTAGGTATTTTGCCACGATTTGAAATGTATGTGGCATCTTGTAGCATGCTGCTTGATGTGTACCTGATGAGAATATATTAGAAGTGCAAGAGAAACTTGGATCCACATGGTCTTCTCCCTGTGAGAGCTGCAACTGTAGTGAATATAGACACTGTAATATGTGTAGCTGAAGGAAGGTGCCAGGCAGTGGGAGTGGAAGGATAAAAAACACAGGCCAGAGAAAAATTGAGCCATGTCCACACAGAGAGGAAGGATGAGGGTAAGTGGGAGGGAAGGTTGTATACCATCTCTGACTGCAGCGCTCTGGATAGTTCCCTTGTTATCACATCCTGGTTAGAAATGGCTCTTATCATGATTATAGAATTCCTGCTAACAGAAAAGGGGGTTGATAGCAAGCAGTGGGAATAGCTTGGTGTCAAGATCATGGGCCAGAGGACAAACCAGTGAAGGAAACCATTGAACATCTTTATAAAGAGAAAGTAATGGGCGGTGGCAGGCAGAACGTATGCCCAGCAGTACAGATAACAACTGGACTAAAATAGCTTTGGAATGGACACCAAAAACTGAAAAGCCCAGCAGAGGCAGCTAAAATATCTAGCAGAGAAAATGCTATGCAGAGCTGATAAGAATATCTAGCTTGTCCCAGGGAGGCACGTGCGTAACATGGCAACAGTAGGCATTGCATCTTGTGATGGTATCTGAAATCCCTGCTTGCAGAAGAGCTCCTTAGGGCTGGCTCTAGAGCAGAGGTTAAGGCACAGCACTGGCATTTGCTGTTTTCCCTAACTAAGCTTGGCATATCTCTTGTGATTTATTGTTTGTTTGTTTGTTTAAAAGAGTGAATCAGATGATGGGACTCCTCTTCATCTGTAGCACTAAAGTTACACTTGGTATGAAACATGAAGAGTATCCTACAGGGTCCATCTTTCTGCTAATGGAGCAACTGGAACACTGCCTGTTCTTCAGGGGCTCTGCATAATCAGCAGTAGTACCTGTTCTGCAGATTTTTGCAGCATTCTTTATAGCAGTGTGCACACATCCTTGTAGCACCGTGCCTAGGAGGTGTGTGGGAGAGAAACTACCCATGTTAGGGCTGAGAAGTTGAAGCAAGAGATGTGTAACTCACCAAAGGTCAACATTAAGTCAAGTGTGCGTTACCCAAGGGCTGTCGTAGTCATTCCTGCCATCTCTTTCATTTTTACCATTGCTGCAGGCTTGGCTCAGCTGTTCACGAGGCAGCTGCTGAGCCACTATGGTTTACAGTCCCCTCTACTAAGATAGACACCAATTTCCACATATTTCAGTACAGTAGACTGTAATTTGTGCTGGCTCAGCAGTTGCTAGAAGAGCAGCTGAGCCACCCCTTCTGTGCAGGCAGAAAGCAGGGTGGTCACCCTCGAATGAGAGCCAGAGATAAAACACAAGATAAAAAGCAATAAGATCATTTAAAAGCTGTAACTCCAGAGGACACTCACCATCTACTGCTGGCTTAGGAACTTGCCCTCTGCTTGCAGGCAGAGCTTGTTCCTAATGTTGAAATTCTCAGTTCCTCTCTGGAAGGCAATGCTGTGCACAGAGTTGTCAGCAAGCCAGATGTTCAATACACGCCGTGAAACGTCCTCAGTACCTCATCTGTATTGTTGTAGCAAAACCTCTCTGTGAGTGAACAGGCACACTCTAAAGATGTCATTTACTTGCTAGGATTTCATCTCGCCAGCATTCATTCAGAGGTGCTTCCACTCAGAGAAGCTAAAAATGTAGCTGTAATTTCTCTCTAACTGGAGCTTGACAACTTCTTTCCTTCTTCTTTCAATGAGCTAATTCTGTTATGAAGTGTGACCTAAGCCCTGGAGACCAGCATCTAAATGTTATAGGAAGAGGTACAAGGAAAATTCAAGCTGATCCACCTCTGCATTGCCTCCATTTCTCTGCAGATCCTGCTCTTTTCCCTAGCAGGTGGGTTTTTTTTTCCTGTTAGGGAGAATACATCCTTTGTAAAGGATCATTGTTTATAACAGTGTGTTGGAATTAACCATTCTTACAGTAAAAGCATGATTCAGCTTTCCACCATTCATATGCTCGACAGCATAGTAACAGTTAGTGCTTCCTTCCCAAAATAATCCTCTTCTCCCTTACTCTGCTTCCTTCTCACCACCTGCTCAGGCTACATGAGAGTTGTTAAGGAGAATATGTAGCAAAAGTTTGATTCTGGCATCTGGGTGCATCTTTGTGGCACTAATAAGAGATTTTTTTTAATGATTTTTTGCTTCTATATGTGAAAAATACCAGGAGGGATTGAAACTGAGGAAATAATTGGGGGTTTGGTGTTTTTGGAGTTGTTTTTTTGCCTGTTTGGGGGTTTTGCTGTTTTGTTTGGTTTGGTTTTTTGTTTTGTTTGCTTGTTTGGTTGGGGTTTTTTTAATTTATTCTTAAACAATTAGAAAAGAGCATCATCAGGGAGAGGTTTTTGAGATTCTCTAGTGCTTAGAAAAGCTCATGTTGAAAATGGCTTTTCTTTGTATATTTGGAGATGAAGTCATCTGAGAAGTAAATGAAGACTTTTGCTTGTTGAAACAGGTTAACCCCTGGATTTTTTTCTCAGTAACATCTATGCCTGCTGAATATGAAGGCTCTTGAGAAAAACTTTGTGAAAGCAGGTCAGAGGTGAAAGTTCCCCTTGCAGATTTCCATTTTTTCCTCACCTAGAGTCAGGAGCATTGAGAAATTGTGGGTTGTGTCCAGTCAGTCTAATCAATGGCAAAGCATAATTTGTACCCCCTACCCCACACTAAATACTAACGTGCTGCCTGCTTGTTGCCTTTGCTGGTCTGATTGTTCTCAACAATACTAACATGGCGTGTAGATGAGGAGCACTGATGGAATGGTTCTGCCATGCAGACAAGCAGCTAAAGGTGAGAGAGGGGAAGGAGGCAGAGACTCCTTAAACTGCTTTTGTTGCTGTCAAAAGTAGCTGGAATCACACAATTAAAGCAGCTGCTTTTTCTTTTCTCTGCCCTCTGTCCTTTTTTTTTTTTTATTATTATTTTTTTTCTTCTGAAAATTGCTTCAGTTTCTTGGCTGGAGAGAGAATAGCCACCAAGATTGAGGGTAACTGAGACTGAGCCACTGAATTAGATAAGCCTTAAACCTTTCAGGAGCTTCTATGTGGTCAGCTCTGCATATACAATGTCTACTGCATGTCAGTGACTGTTCACTCTTGCAAAGGTCTCTAGCTCATCTTCCAAACTTTGGTGCTGGAGCCATCTTCACTTCCTCAGAGAACCAGCTGTCCTTTAGTCCCTCAGCCCTCCTTGTAGATCATCGATAGCTGTTGCTCAGCTGCTGCCTCCTGTCTTGGCTCTGCAGCTCTTCTCCCTGCCCTTTGGTATGGTTGCATCCACACAGCCTACTGTCACCATCTATTCTTCCTCCTTGGAAGGAGTCTCCCATGCCTCGATGAGTTCCCATCCCCAGGGTGTCTCTGCAAAGAAAGCTGTTGTGACAACTAACATGGCCATAGAGGAGCAGTGGTGCTGATGTGCTCAGCACTGCTGACCTACAGGGAAACTGGGTCCAGCATTGGGCCCACCACTTAGGGGAGGATGTTAAGAATCTGGAGGTGATCCAGCAGAGATCTGCGAAGGTCATTTTGTTCAGGAGTATATGACCCATGAAAAGAGGCTGAGGAAGCTGGACTGGTTTAGGCTGGCAAACAAAAAAGAGGCTATGGGGTTGATCTGGTAGTCTGTGGGTACTTGAAAGAGTTGGCAGTAATGGAGCCAAACCCTTATTAATAGTGGCAGATGATAAAACAAGGGGGAATGGCCACAAATTACACCTTGGGAGATTCAGATTGAGAGATGAAGATAAAGTGTGGTACCAGGAGGGTAGTGCAGCACTAAACCAGGTTGCCCAGCAAGGCTGTAGAAACTTCACCCTTCAAGGCTTTCATGGCTCAGCTGGACAAAGCCACATCTGACCTTATCAGGTGTTGGCAAGGCCCTGCTCTGGGTGGAAATTAGGACTAGGTAACCTCCCAGAGTTCCTTACAACCAGTGTTTCACTGGTTCTCTGTTTTACTTTCTGTCCCTTTTTGACTTTCTCTTCCTAACAAGACATGTATCTGCCTGCTGTCATAAAGCAACTGTAACTTGTCTCGTGCAGAGACATCTCTGATTGTTTTCAGCCTGTTGCTTGAATGAAGTAAAACTGATTCTGTGCCTGTGTCGCCCTCTTTCTCCAGTATTTTGTGTCTCCCCACCACCAGATACTGAATTTGAGAGAGAGATAAAGATCTCTGAGGTACTAAGCTCCTACAGCTTTCATTAACATGCGTGGCTTAGTGATGGTAGGGGAAGGAGACTGGACAACTGCTGATGAAAACAGTATTGCAGTATGTGCTCTGGCTGGGAAATCAGCACTAAGATACAAATAGGAAACGAGGTGCCCGGACTTTCCTGATCACACAACTGTTATATATTGGGCATCTAATCTGGAATTCTAGCTTGGTGGCAAATCATTCCAGTTGGATTTTCTCAAACTTGAATCTCCTCAAGTTAAGCATGTGAGAGGGCTGAGTTTCAAAGCAATTGCAGCTCTCTCTACCTTTTAGCAGCCGTAGGCTTTCTGGAAAAGTTGATTTTGGGTCTCTAAACAACTTCAGGAGTATACTTTAGGGCTATTAAATAAAATACACTTTCTGTAATTCACGGACTACACGTTTAATTTTGAAATCTGGTGACGATGGAATGTTGAGCTTCAAACATGACTTTTACCTTCCTGATCCTCTGGCTTAGTTGAACAGATGGAAGATTCTTTATTTTAGTGATCACCCTTTTTGCATTCCCTCAAGCTCATTTGTTTCAGTAAAAATGACACTGAATTCAGAAAATTGTGCCATCAAGGGCAGAAGTGATAAAAATGAAGCACTGGTCTGTTTTGGTGCCACATCTGTGCTGCTTTGCTATGAGGTGACCAGTTAACCGTGCAGAAATCCTGCCTCTGTGCTGTTTGAAAAGGTTATGTCCAGAAACTTGGAAATAGACTGAGCAACAAGAGGATTAGTGAAGTGATGTCTGGTTTCCTTGCTGCCTGGTATGTACTCTTACAACAGTTCCTGTGAGTGGCTCCTGAGCCCTTCTACGTGGGGGTTGATTGCACCAAGAAAATACACAGCCCGTGCTCTTCCTTCAGGTAAAAACTTGGCAGGAGAGAGCGGACATTAGCTAAAAAAATTTCTAGGGTTATGTCAATAACTGCTGTTTCCAAGACAGGAATTGGAAATAACAGATTTCACGTAACTTCTGACAAAGAGGCCTGTCCCTTCACCTTCCACACTCAACTTTGCCTACAAAGAATATCTGTTAGAAAGGGAGGATTAAAAAAACCCCAACAGTTTACAGCTCCCTGTACCTCCCCTCAGGGAGGGACTTTTTAGGCTGTGGGGCAGTGATAGAACTAGAGGGAATGGATTAAAACTAGAGATAGGTCGATTCAGGTTAGACAGCAGGAAGAAGTTCTTCCCCATGAGGGTGGTGAGACACTGGAACAGGTTGCCCAGAGAGGTGGTGGAAGCCCCATCCT
>WUAM01000146.1:299776-314858 GCA_024336885.1 Actenoides hombroni | reverse complement strand
CGGGGGGGGAAATGTTGGGATGTGGACACTTGCCAGAGATGTGAAGCAACTCTGCTGTAGGCCTCTGGGCGACCTTCAAAAGTGGCACCAACCCCAAGCAGTCAAAAATGCAAGCCTGGCTTGGAAAAGAAGAGGTTGAAAATATTAGTGGGTTTTAAATTCATTTTTCCTGCTTGTTTTGATCCTTTTTGGAGTAGGCTTCAGTCAGATTTTCAAGCTCAGTCACAAAGTGTGAAGGCCAGGTCCTTTTTCTACAATTAGAGGCTGTTAATTATTTCCACAGTTGTTTGATTCCAGGGGTAAGGGCTACAGGAAAAAATGGCAAATACACAAAATACAGCGTAATTCTAATGCCAGCTTTCACAGCATCTTAAAGGCCAGCCTTGGTATCTCCTGAGGTAGCTTAAAAATGTCAGCTATGTTCTCGAGGGGAACTTGCACGTTCAAGTAGAATCTTTAAGATAATTGTGTCAGTAAGAAATTAAGCCCATGTCCACAAGATGGAGGGCTCGGTATGTCCGTGTAAAAATTCCCTCAACTACCCAGTCTCTTACCTCGCTGTTTCCTTCCTTCACTGATAAATCCAGTCCCTAATTTGGAAAGAGATTAATAAAACCCCTCCATGTGCTGCCTTTCTTGTACAGCCCTCTAGTGTTTGGGAAGGCCTTGGGCCTTGGCGATTGCCTTGTTTTGCTGCTTACGCAGAGATTAACGTGGTATTCCTGTAAACACAGGTGGAACGGAGTCCCAGGAGGGAGGGTGCCCACATGATTCATAGACAGGGCTAGGAAATCGTATCGCTGGCCATAACCACGCGCTCTCCGGAATGCCCCTGCTTTTCTGCTGCGCGCTTGGTGAGTGCGAGCCGCGCGCTTTCGGGCCGCTGGGCACGAACAGGCTTTTGGTGGGGGCTTGTGATCTGGTGGGAGAAGTGCAGGTTATTTTGAATTAGTCTTTGGGGTTTTTTTTCCTTTCCTTGGTTTTTTGTTGTTTGGTTTGGGTTTTTTTTTTTTTGTCGGTGCCAGTGAAGGAGAGTTCAACTCCCACCTGATGATGTCGGCGAAGCTGCGGTTTCTTGGCACGTAAAGGGAGCGAGCGGTGACCTCAGGGCAGAGTAAAGCTCCCTGTTGGCACAGCACCCGCAACCCTGCTCGGCAAGAATCGCTGGGATTTAGTCTTGTGCTGCGAACAAGCAAGCTGAACTTGTGGGAGTGCTATATAAAGCTGTTACCTTGTACTAAACCTCGTCAGAGAGGATAACTAATGCTTCGCTTGCTGGGATGATATGGCAGTGCCTTATGGGATCTGACCAGAAGCTAAAGAATTCGTGTGGTCAGTAGAATATCAGTAGAGTATCATCTATTGATCGTGTTGAATCGCTTCCCAAAGTACTTGGGAGCCATCTGCGTGAGCCTCGCACATTCTGATGGCACCAGAATGTTGCAGACTGAATGATAAGATGTTTAGTTTTCTGTCATCTGAAACTGTTTTCCTGAAGACTGTAGTTCTCTATTATCTATGTGAGCGGGTCTGGTCACAGGAGGCCAAAAAAAACCCCAAAGCAGGCACCACCCAAACCCCAGCCCTCGCCAGGGTTTCTTTCATTTCTTTACTTGTTGATGTCATCCCGCTAGGTTAGTCTAAATAAGAAAAATCATTCCTGGCAGTTTTCCTTGCTCTGGTTACAAGTATATGCCTAAGGAAAAAACAGTAGGTCAGAAAGCCGTAGCATCTGAATTTGGGCAGAATTCAGCACTTGGGATGACATGAGCTGTGCAAACTATGTGACCTGCAGGGTGAGAGAGAAAAATGGGTTTCCTTTTCCATGCCTGACTACAGCAGCATTAACGGGGACATGCTTTGCTGTCCCAACAGCAGCTCAGAGGACAGCTTAATGCAAGGTGTTCCCATTCCCCCCCAAAACCAACCTGCTTGGTTGCTCTTTTTCACAATGGGTAGCACTTTTTGAAGTGCAAAGGATGGAGCAATGGAGGCTTCAGGGATGGTAATAACCTGTCAGATTGCCAGCCCTGGGCACGGGACCTGTCCCTGTCTGTCACGCTGGGAAGAATTATTTAGGAGACATTTTTTTCCATGGTGTCCCAATATCATTTCTGATAAATCCAGCATGTCTTACATGCTTCTTGTCTGTCTTTCTAATAAAGCTCCTTTATGATGATTTAGAAGAGATAAGATCTGAAGGGCCTTGAAGATCATCTGTAAAATAGCAGTGGTGCTGTACCCGAACCGCTTAAGCACGGCTTGTACCTTGAGGGCCTGCACGGTGCTTTCTGGGCAGTTTCTTCAGGTTTTTATTTCTTGTTACTCTCTGGGAGACTTGGAAGTACAGCCAGCAAAGCTTCCTTGCTTGGAAATGTTGTTTTTTCTAGGACTACTGTTAAGTGATGCAGGTCTCGGGGATTGAAGGAAGGAAACTGCGCTCCTGGTTTGGGTTTTCAGTTGGTTGGGTTTTTTGTGGTCAGCACATGTTGGTATTTGGTTTTTGCCGTTTTCCTTCCAGTAGCTCTACAAAAATAGTGTTCTTTCTTGACAGCTTTTGTCTCGGTCATGTTTAAGCTGTACTTCTATTTGAAGTTTGCGTTTCTTGTAATTCCTGTTCAGAAAACCAGTGTGATGCTGCTGTCACTTGAGACGCTGGTGAATTCAGTCTTCACGCTATCCAGGTTCACAAAATCACTCCCTGTTCCTCTTTCATATGACTTTAAAAGATGGAAGAGCTGTTGGATTTCTGGGCTGGATCTTTGGATGTGTGAAGCAGGTAATATAACTGGGCTCAGTGGGCAGGGGATCAGACCCTGGATGTTGATTTTATTCATGTTCTTCATCCATTCTTCAAGGTTTGGCACCTCTCGGGGGTTCTTCATTTTTCTTTCAGTCTTAGCATTCAAGTAACAATTCTAATGCTAAGTAACTTCAGAACCAACATAACATTTATAGTAAAGGTGCTAGCTCAGAAATCCCTTTTTAAATTGAAGTGCTTGTGCCTCAATTCATTTCAAGCTGTCCCTTTCCCACTGTTACAGAGCAAGGGCTCCCATAGCAATTGGGAAAGTGGGGGTTTATTTTTAACAGCTTCATGTTTCCAGGATATTTTCAGTCTGCTCTTTGTTTTGAACACTTAGTGGTTTTAGTTGGAGGGAAAGAATACAGAAGGTATTCTTTGTGAACACATTCTTGGGGAAGAAGTCATGGCCTGAATACCAGCATCAGAAATTAAGTAGCCTTTCCATACTGCTTGTTAAATATATAGCTGGTTGTATTCATACTTTAATGCAGGATGTCTGTTTACATGTGGCATATGGTTCACAGTTTGAGAAAATACTCCAGAGTGGATGGTTCTGTAAATAATGTCTTTGCCCTAACTTGGAATTAAATTAGCTTAATGCTTTTAGACTAGTCATTAATAGATACTTACAAACTACCATACTGCTAGCAGTGTGACTTGGCCAAATCCCTTGGCTATGCTGAGGGTACCTGAAGTTGGACAGAGTACAGAAATGTAATGAAAGTAGCATGGTAAAAAAAAAAAAAGAACAAAACCCCATGGTTGCCTCATCAGTGAAGTTCTGAAAATCCAGCAGCTCTCCCTAGCAGAAATACTTGTGTCAGAGCTTGTAGTGCTTCTGGTTAGGTCACTGTTTTGTAACGTCGGCAAAGTGTTTTTCCATGGGCAAGTGGACAACAATAACAGGATGGTTTGACCTATGGTAATAAAACTTTCCTATTGCTAGTTCTTCTGAGTTTTGGAACTGGCTTACTTAGGGTTGACATGCCCAAGAAGCAAAATCACAGTAATTTGCCCATTCTTCAATTATAGTAATTTGGTAAAGGTCATTCCAGACTGCATCTTTCTTGCTGTACAGAAGCAGCGTGGTGGTTCCTCTGTGCTTACCTCCTTGGCCTCTAGATAGAGCCAAGGTCCTTCCCTTACACCATGCTGGACATTCTCTGTGGTGTGGGTTGCAGGTACGTGTCTCGCTCACCCTGATGGCTTGACTCCCAGTCTTCCTGCTTTCCTTGAGCATCTCTTTATTAATACATCCTGGAGGAAAAAAGCTTCGGGGTGTATAGTCTTAGACTCAGCAAAACTTTGTTTTCTGGGTGGGTGCAGTCATCAGCATGAAGGATTCGTCTCCAGCCCCTACAGCATTACAGCCTTGCATCAGTTTTGCCAGGTAAACAACACTGGGATCTAGAGAGGGAACTGGGGCAGGCATCCTTCTAAAAAAAAGCCATCTTGTTTATGTTGTGTTAGAATGTTCGGGAGGAAAATATTCTGGAGAAACTGAAGGCTTGTTTTAAAAGTAGTTTAAAATCCAGCTCCTTGGAAGTAGCTTCATAGGCTTCTGGCAGCTTTTGTTTCTTTCTTTCACGTGAAAAGCATGCCTGTAATCCTAAGATGCTGTGTATACTCAAAATAGTTGATTTGCACCAAGGAAACACAGTGTCATGGGAGGCCTCTTAAGACATAGCTTGGTCTTATGGAAAAGGTTTTGAACCATTGATTACATTCATATAGGCAGTTAGATACATCTTTATATTGCAAGGTTAAGTCTAAGCCACCTTTATACTGCTGTCATTCTTTGTGTCCAAGTGAAGTGACTTAAGTGAATTTTGTCTGAGAGGCCCGTGACTAAACTTACATATTTAGCCATTTTGGAAGTGTTTGTCATGGGGACTTGCTGCTGGGTTTCCATAAAGGTGAAGCCTGAGGCCAGGGAGGCTCTGTGAGCTTGGAAGAGTTCTATGAAGGCTAGCTCCTCCGGGTTTAGTTTAAGCTTTTGTTTCAGCTGCTGAGCTGTTTGTCACCAAGGCCCTGTCAAAACTAAACGTGGCATTATTGAAAATGTCACCTGTGCAAGGGAGCTCTTGCCTGTATTATTATATACCAGAGAACTTCAAGGTTTGCTGGTTTTCTCACCTTCATTTTGAGCCTTTCTGTCCCTACTTATCTTTACAGGCTTGTCAGCAGGCACAGCATTCGCTACCCCTGGTTTCCTCACTGCTCTGCCTCCCTCCTGTGTAACCACTAAGCTAACATCTCAGATCTCAGCTGGGTTTGGAAGGATGGTGGTGGTGTTCACTCTGGAAAGTAAGGGGAATTATTACCTTGGTAAAAGATAATATTGCATCAGGGCTGTGGTATGGTAGAGGCTGTCATCTTCAGCTGGCTGAGAGTCGTTGAGAGTGAGTGCTAAAGATCACTGACTGTGCTAAAATCACTTCATTAAGCAATCTGAAAGGATAAAATACTAGACAATAATGTGGATGTGTGGGCTGGTATTTCATCAGCACGGTTTTACTTTTCACAGCGGAATGGATTGGCTTAAAGAGACACCTGAGTGTCCCATCATTTGTTTTGGTTTGGTTTTGTTGTGGTTTTTTTTAATAAAAAGGGCTTTCTGTGTACTCAGTCGTGTTCCAACAGGGCTATCCGCATCTCACATCTGATGTCAATCTTCTGTTGGTTTACATTGCAACACAGTGCTTCTGTTTGCTGCTCATAGCTTGTTCATAGGATTGTGTCATGGTATTACACCCTGCTTTTGCTTCTAGAGCTCGAGCCAAAAAGTTTTCTATATCATAAAATAATGGTGAATCCTTCCACAGTGGCTCCGTAGTACACGATGAGTTACTTGGCCTTGCCCATCTGGGTGCTCTTGAATTAGATTGTAGCGGGGTTAGCAGGCTGGTCTCCTGTAAAACCACTTCAAATGATTATAGACAGGCATTTCAAATTATTTAATGCAGGAAACAGAGCCTTTTGCATATAGAATTGACATGTTTAGATGTCTGAGAAACATTTTCAAGCTAGCATGCTCGTGCCGTGCCGTGGCATCGAATAGGATTTGAAAGTTACTACTGCATTGGGGTTTTCTGGGGCAAAATGACTCAGGTAACTTTTTTTTCCTAATGGATGGGTAGAGAGGTGAGTACTTCTGTCTGGTAAGTATGACACTGATCCAGGAGAAACAGATGTTTAGTGTGGATTAACTAGTGCTGCAACCTTGGCAAGCTGTTTTATATCTGCCTGAGTTTTGTGAAAAAATAAGAATAAATTGCCCTCTCCCAACTGACTGTGTCCCTGTTCTGAAAGGAGCATTTCATTTTTCAAGTGCACCAACATTCCGTCCTCAATTAACTGTAAAATATTTTAGTAAGAATGACTTGGGTGTACAATATCTGATGCCTGTTGCTGTGAAGACATCATCTACTGACTATAGCGATATCCATCAATCAGTCCGTCAGAGTCTGTCCCTGGTGAAAGTAAGATCCGTTTTTTCCTCGTCTTCTAAGTGCCTCACGCAGAGAACATTAATACGTTGTGATTTATAATGCTACTGCAACTTTGTGCTTACAAAGCAGCTGCATCAGAAGGCATCTGGGCTCTATTATTTGCATGTATTACGAATTATCGTTTACTCAAATTCCTGTCGAAAAATCAGAGCGCGGGTGCTGCTGTGTAGTTTCACTTCCCAAGAATGCTAATTTTTGAAATCCATAGGGTGACAAAGCTGCTTAGCTTCCTAGGCCTCAAAATCTTAACTGTAGGAGGGTGACATTTCTGACAACTGCAGAAAGGAGCAGAAGCTCAGTCGCTGACGGTAAGGCAAAGAATTACCAGCTGGGGATGTGTACAAGTTCTAAAGGAGCCGTTTATATAAGAGGTTCCAAAACATAAGGGCTTGCTTTAATTTTCAGCCTTGGGGATTCATCTGCTTTTGGAACCCAGGGGTGAGGGAGATGAACCCCAACACTTTGAAGGAGTTTTCCTGTTTTTCCACCTGCTTCTCTGTATGGCTGCTGGTGCCCATTCTGGCAAACAGCAGTTTCTCAAGGCAGAGATTAGCTGCTTCTTACTCCTGCTTTTTGGCTTTTTTTAATTGCTACTTTGCTGATTGCTCCCACCTTTTCTATACTTTCCTGTTTTGCCTACTTCCCCCTCCGGTCGATAGAGCAATTTGTATCTGTATTTGTGTTGGCTCAACGAGCTTTTTCTCCCAGCCTAGGTAGGTCTCACAGCATGAAAATAAGTCGGTCACGTTTTGAATATTCCTCTCGTGCTCATTTGCAGCTTCTCTCAAAAACTGTCTGTCCTGGAAAATTTGGACAAGGCTTTTTGAAAGCTGTTGGTGAGCTCTAGAGCACGAGACCTGCTTTTGGGGGGTGAAAGGTAAATTTAAGAAGCTCTTTGCACTGTTTCTTCTGCCTGTGGCGAGCTATAGTGGGAGATTTCCACTACATCCCTCCTGCCGTTGTGGAGCAAGTTTAGTCTCTGGTTTTCTTGCACAGCAAAAGGTTTCACAGTTACAATCAATGCTACAGAGCAATTTCAAGATACTTCTGAAGTGAATGTTTGAAACTGGCTATTCAAAGGTGGTAACCAGGTGGGTATTTCTGCTGCTGGAGTTGGATAATGGGGAGTATCAAAGCATGCAGGATGTCAAACAGTGCCCAGTGGTCGGGAGATGAGGCTGGATACGTTTATTCCTGGGTCGAAGGAGCAAATTGCTAAGCACAAGTGGAGTTAACTGTTGGAACAGCTTACCGAGGGAACACGCTGGCTCTTCATGTCTTTGCAGTGTCTGTTTACAGTCAGATGCCTCATTTTCTGAAAGATGTGTCTTTGTTCAAGGAGAAACAATGCGATGAATGGATGAGAGGCACTGGGTGATGCTCTCAAGGTGTTCCAAAGCAGGTTGGATGGTTGTAATCATTATTTCTGCATTTAAATTTAGTGGATTTGGTGTTCCTAAATGCCAGTGGTTCTTCTACATCTATCTGTGGCTTTAAAGTTCCTGGGTGTGTTCATGACTGACTTTCTTACAAGGACTTTTCAATGAATGCTTTTGTTCTGAGGCATATCTTCACCTTCTGATAGTCCATTGCAGGCAGGCTTCCTACATGGTATTGTCACCTGTTAAACCACACAAAAAAAAAAAAGAGGAGACAAATAGTAGGGAGGCACTGATGCAGAATCACCCCTTCCCCACCCCCTGTGTTGCCCCAGGAAGGTTAATATGCAGGAGAGGTCTGTGTATGAGAAACTTTCAACACTCTTGCAGTTCCTAGTTACATCCTCCTGGCTGCCTGAACTCTTTGCCAGCTCTGCCTCCATTTGTTACAAAGGTTTTTATGTTCCCATATTTTTAAGTACTCCAATAAACCAGCTTCATATTTGATATTTATTATACTTTTCCTGCTATCGTGAACATCATGAAACACTGGAAGGGATAAATAAAGATAAATCACGATACGAGATGAGGCAGCTAGGGAGGAAAACAGGATCTGCACGCAATCTGTGCTCCTGGAAAGGATGTGGAATTGGGAAGTATTCATGGGAAATCAATACTCTTAACTTAGTTTGCTCTAGAACCTATTATTTATGGAGTTACTAGTTAATATTGCAAATGAAACCAGTTTTTAATGGAAGGCCAGTCCAGTGGTTGTGGCACAGTATTTGTTTCACAGAAAACTAAAAGGAAGAAGGTGAAATTTTTTGCTCAATCTTGACCAACTGGATAGGAGAAAATAGCTAGTTAATCCTTGGGGGTTGTTTTGGGTTTTTTCTTCTCTTTTTTCTTAAATTCCATTCTTATTGCAAGCAGATTTACACCATCGGTTTGCTCAGTCTTAACTCTTGGAGAAAACAGGAGCCTCCCACATACAGAGTAAAACTTGTTGGAAAAGCTCATTTTGTCCCCCCCAAAAAATCAGCTTTTTTTTTTTTTTTTTCATTGGTGGGAAATACACCTGATGTCTTTCTATCGTTGGATTTTATATTACGTAGGAAATGTTCCTGGGTTTTTTGTATCCCTCTGTTCATGTTGGGGATGGAGGCGGGCACCTTTTCAGTCTGAACAGGAGGGCTGCTTGCCTAAGCCTTCCGTGCTGCTGTGCTATCTCACCCCTGTCCCATGTTCCCTCATTAATTGTGAATTCTTTATAGCATCTGCCCTGCCTGGCAGGTGTTTTATGAAAATATCTGTCCTGCACAAACAACGCTCGCTACAGTTTGTCTTAGTAATTGGAATTTTCTTCCCTGCTGGGACTTGATAGCTCTTTTTTTTTTTTTTCTTTCCTTCGTTTGTTGCTCGGTATCTAATTCTTCGCTTTGCTGATCTAATGGCTTTTTGTTGTGGCTGTTTTGGCTTGGGGTTTAGTCAGCGGTCAGCAAGTGTCCCGGTTTGTGATGGGGACGGGCAACGGCGTAAATTATTTAAAGTAAAGACAGGTTCAGAAAATGGTGAAACAAAAGGCAGCTGTCTCTTTAAAGAGTGCAGTTTGATCGCAGCATCAGCTCCGTCCCCCCGAGGACAAAGGCAATTCTGATTTGTGGGGCCCAGGAGTCCCTCACTTACCGGGATTCGTCTCTGCTCGTGCGTGTGGAAACCTGTAAAATGCTCTTTTGTGTAGAATAAATCATATGCCGTAAATCCTGCGCAATTAAACGTGACCCCTCGTGAAGTCCCAATGACGGGTCTTCGCTGCGGAGCAAGCTCGCGGTCTAGACAGAGCAGGACTGTCTCCCATTTATCTCGTGTGTGCGTGTGAAATAAATAACCCCCCGTTAGCACCGCTGACTCCTTGGGACCCCCGAGAGCACCGCGCTCTCCCCACCTATTGCCCGTTTGCCCGGGCGCAGTCGAGGGGCCGTGGCTCTGCCTGGTGCTGGGGCAGAGGAGCAGCCCCCCCCCCTCTCCCTGACGAGAGCAGATTCCATTATTGCCGATCAATGCTGCCGCCATGCAGGAGGAGGAGGAGGAGGAGGGGAGAGGGAGGGGGGGGAGCTTCCTATTCACAGATTGATCAACCTGCCATTGCACCAACAAATTCATTGTAAGGAAGGCTGGGATGCCGTTGTAATAGCCGGAGTGGGAAGGGGCTTGTTAAACAGGGGAAGGCAGGCTCCTCGGGAGTGGGGAGGGTATTTAAATTGCCTCTAAGCTTGCTGGGTTTTGCTTTTAGCATAAAGCATAATACCTGAGCTCACAAACAAAGCCAACACTACAAGGAACGACAGGGATATCTTTCTTACACTTAGCTGACGAGCTATTGTGCTGACTTCTTTGAGCTTCTTCAGCACTGAGACCTATTTCTTCTTTTTACTTACACTGATTCCATCACAACCTGCTACCTCTTTTGGATTTGAAAACCAGAGTTTCCCCCGCTCCCCGTTTTTTGTTCCTGCTTGGACTGAAACCTGACACAAAGGGACAAGAAGTATCCCCCTAACTGCTCCCACCCATGCCTGCTTTGTCAGTACGGGCTATCAGATGTAAGGTTGAGAGAACCAGTCAGGATCATGCTCTCGTGTTGTCAGTGTAGACAATAACTGGAGTACTGGAATCCCAAGACCATCAGCTCCTCCCCACCCTTCCTACCCTGCTTCGTTCACTTCTGGTTTTCTGTATGGAAAAGTTTTCTGGCTGGAGAATGAGTCTTCTTTCTCCTGGGGATGTGGCCGAGTGGCTGGATAGCAGCACAGAAGATGAGAAAAGCCTTCTCTCGTTTCTTGGTACGGTAGGGTGCTAACTGTCTGTCTGTCTGTCTTTATTTTGAACACTTTCTACTGGGAAGCCTTGAATACTTTCACGGGCGTTTAATTTCTCCAGTACTTCACTTACCTGAAAGTAGTTCTTTTTCGAAGCTTTTAAGCCGTCTGCAATTGTTCATTAAACCTGTCTGATTGTTTGAAAGAGTTGCAAACACACTGGGCAAAAAAAAGATCAGGTTATAAATGGGCATGTGCCACACGGGGAAGAGTTTCTGGACTAAACAGTTACTTACTGGTCTGGTTTTCTGCTCTGTGCCATTTGACCAGCTGACAGCTCTGTTGGTTCAGTCTACTCCCAGTCATTTCTGTCAGCTTGCCTACAACTTAACTTCTCAACTGGGCGATGGTAGCGAGATAAATCAGTGGAGGCTGCTGAAAGCTTTTTGTCTCGAGAGAAATCTTCGGGTGTATTTGGAATAACAATTTCAGCCAAGGGATCAGGTACTTCTCCAGCCTAGAAATGAAATCTGGGAAGCACAATCAAACCATCCCGTGCTGTTTCTGGATGCTTACACATTACAGCATTCAGGTAGAAAATTGGAACTATTCTTTTATTTATAGTTCAGCAGAAATACCACTGAGAGGTTGAAAGTGTTTTAAACAGAATTCACGCAGAGAAGCTGGATATTGTTTCATCTTTCCCTTTGAGCTGTTGCTGTGTCAAACTGTTGTTTGGTTTTCTTCTTTTAATTTCAGTTCGTTCCATCTCTCTCCTTAGTGGTCTCTGTTGTGCTCAGGATGCAGGCTGTTTCCTTCCCAGTTTTGATAATTTCCAGGTACCGAGTTGCTCAGATGGGCTGCTTGATGTGTGTGACCCTTCTCCTTTCCATGGAATATTAAAATAATTCTTATTGTAATATCTGCTATGACATCTCCTTGCCCCCTCTCCTAGGCACAGCAGTCACTGTTATGGATCTTTGTCAGTCACTCAGGCAACAGCCAATCCAGATGCTGGTTTTCTCCCCTCCAGTTTTTTTCATCCTCCATCCAGACCACAGCCAGGTACCTGGTGCTCCTTTGAGAAAATAGTTCATACTGGTCTTTCTCTGGTAAGCAGTTCTCCTACTTGGCAAGTCCAGAACAGTACAGAATGTGGGAGGAAAGTAAGGGGCTCTCGCAGAGTCTGCTTTGATTTGCTAACGCTTCGTCGCTGTGTGCTGTGGTCGTCTTTGGAATGTCACCCCAGAAACACCAGGAAGTATTTATTCATCCTGAAGTCTGAAGGGTGTCACAGAGCTGGGATATTTAAAGCAGCCTTTTTTGCCTCCAAGTACATATTATTATTTAATTTTTTTTTTTTTCCCTTTTGTCTTAAAGAGATACCAGTTCCCAAATGGTGTCTTAACTCTGGGGCCGTATTTAAGGTTCAGTGGCATTCCTCGGATGTCACTGGGATTTTTTTCTTTTTATGTGTCCATAACAATCATTCTTACTGCTTGGGGGCAAAACCCTGCCATGGTGAGCAAAAGGTACTGAAGCTTAGAGCAGCCTTCTGGCCCGTTGAGAGGAACAGGGAAGAGCTGTCAAGCTTTGAGGCGTCCAAGAGCCAGTCGCTTGCGAAAATATCCCGATAACCAAAGCAAAGGATGGCTTTTTAGAGAATGCCTCAATTCACAGCCCTTTTGCAGAGAGTAAAAAGGTTGGATTTGAAAGCTGTGGCTCAAGGCTGTTGTTAAATAATGAGGATAATAAATATTGATATCACACTAATGTGTGTCTAAGTCATAAGCCTCTAAACAAATTACATTGCGGGAACGACTTACCATGCGTCAGCTGATCTGCGTTAATTGTCTGTGTGCAAGCTCTCTGCAGCAAACACAAGGTAATTTGAATTAGCAGGGGCAGTCCAAGATCATTATGAACTAACGAGGACGTCAACATCTCCAGGTCATGTGCAGCAGCTCCTTGTGTCTGCTTTTGTGTTGGCAGAGTTGTCCGGGCAATTTGCTTCGCTGTGCATCGAGTCGGCCGTTAAAGGAGGCTGTGCGGGCTGATGCGCGAGGAGGTGGGAAAGGGGCAACCAGTCCCAGCTTTCTGTGGCCACGCAGATCCTGCCGAGGATGCGTTGAACAGTTTAGGGCCGTGCATCTTTCGTTTCTGAGTCAACGTTTGCAGAGCTGGAGGATTTGTTCCTCCGCCTCGAAGCGAAGGGATCAGTGCCTTCGCAGCTGATGTGCGTGGTGCCAAATGCCACGCACGGTTTCCTCGGAACATTCTGCAAAACAGAAATCGGGAGAGTCAGGACTTGAAAGGCAACAATTACTCTCTCCTGTGATATTCTGGCCCTTTCTTCCAGCCTCCTCTGTGTACTCATCTGCTTTGCATGTTAGGGCTCGTCTTTCAGACTGTAAAGTCCTTTAGGGATCAATGCCTTAAATGTCTTTTAAGTGACTTAAACTGTCATTCAGGCTGCTTGCTACGCACCTTCCGAACTGGGCACTATTTCAATTACACCTTTTTTTTAATATGCCAGCACAATGCACATGTCTATCAGCAACAGAATTACCTGTCTGCAAATTAAAAATCTTTGATATTTACCTGGATCATCTTGCAAGGCTTGTCTGATCAGCTCAATCCCTCGTAAAGCACGGTATCTTCTTTTGCAATCCCTGCTAATGGACTGGCAGAGTTTTTGATCATAATTGGCATCTAGCAGTTGTTTGAGGATGGACTTCTATAGCCAGTCAGCTTTGCAGAGCTTCCTTTTTCTTTCCCTTTCCAGGCTTTTGTGCACTTCAGCGTACTGTGACTTGGGTATATTCCCTCTGATGTATCTTTTTGTGGCGGTTTTTTTTCCCCCCACCTACTTGTCCTGATAAATGTGGAAAAAGCTATCACTGCAAGTTCCCATTTTCTTCTTTAAGTTATACCTTGTAGAATTTGCATAATGTATTTCAGGCAGAACACGACCTTGGACTTCAGGACTTAAAACAGATCGGGGGATTTTGAGTTTGCTTTTACCCTAAGCTTCTTACATAGGCATTTAATTAAATTTTTATGATGGTCTGTGAATTGGGCCTAAGTCTGAATTCTCCCCAAGTGAGCAAAATGAGAGAGACTGCTTGCTTCCAAGATAAAACAGTAACATTTTTATTTATTTTTATGTGAGGCTTCCTATCTCATTAAGTAATAGTCATCTGAAAGATGCTGTTCAGACATTTCTACTTCCTCTTCTTCTTCCTCCTTATGTATCTCCTAATGCTTTCTATCTGCCTGCTTTTTATTACTGTTGCTAATTTTGTCAGTTGGTTTCTATGTTTACCAGGGTAGAGAAAACCATAAGTAAATACTGCCTGCACCTAACGACATCTCATTCTCGTTAGTGCTGTCACAAGAGCTCTGTAAACAACCCCGAAGAGACAATGAGACAAAAATAGTCTCTTTTGTCTTAATGAAGTTGAGAGTCCATAAGGTGACTGGATGTCTATAAGCTGTACCGATGTATTGTAAACTGCCTGGGAGCATGTTGGATTTTTCTAGTTGTTGAAATTCTTGTTTATTTGTAACAGGTTCTAAAAGTGAATTAAGTTCTCCTGTTTTAATAGACTCCACACAGTAGTTTATTTGGAATGAAAGGACTTCACTTGGCATCCCACTTGATGAACGGTCGTTCATGCATATAAACCAGTTGGGTTTTTTTAATGACATATATACTGTGTTGGGTTTTAATGTTTTTTTTAATATATATACGTGCACAGGAGGAGACCAAACCGTTGGGGTCAAACAAGCACCTTCCTGGTTTTTTATGTGCTGTGGTAGGTGATCAGCAACTCGTAATGTGAATGGTTAAAGACGATGTAGCAGAGTAGACAGGGAGTATCGCTGTTTTGGTTTGTTTTCCTGCTCTACCAGCTCAAAGTTTGAGTGTACTGTTTTTACAAAGCCATAAACAAGCTCTGTAGTTCCTGTTGTCGGTGAAACAAATATCGAATCCCTGTCTCTGTAATAAACCACTCAGCTGGTGGGTATGTCTGTGAATAACATCTTCAAAAACTAGCTGCCGACAGCAAACCCAGAAGTGCTCCAACTCCTCCAGGCTTAGGTTTGAGCCCTTTATTTCTTCAAGTGTGTTTGTAAAGGAAATACTAAATCACAAAAAGTCAAGTGCTGCAGGTTTTTAGTCTGTATTTCTTTTGTAGTTAATCCGTAAGACTAATTGGCCTTTTGACAGAGTAGAAAATTGTGCTGGAGGCCTTGAAATCCTTTCGTCCTTTCTAGTCCATAGCCACATCCCCAGAAGGGTCTCTTCTCTCTGTCCTCTTTGAGAGACACTTGTCTACCCCATTCTTACAAATCTTCAATTACAACGATTTTTTTTTTTATTTTTTTTTTCCCCAAATCCTTTCTCCTTCAAGAAAGCTGGGGAGGGACTTTTTAGGCTGTGGGGCAGTGATAGGACTGGAGGGAATGGATTCAAACTAGAGATAGGTCGATTCAGGTTAGACAGTAGGAAGAATTTCTTCCCCATGAGGCTGGTGAGACACTGGAACAGGTTGCCCAGAG
>WUAM01000146.1:285319-299676 GCA_024336885.1 Actenoides hombroni | reverse complement strand
GTGTCCCTGCCCATGGCAGGGGAGTTGGAACTGGATGATCTTTAAGGTCCCTTCCAACCCTGACAATTCTATGATTCTGTGATTCCTCAAGATACTCGATTTTATTTTCACCCCCTAGGATGTGGTTATTTATCTGGGGATAATTACTTTAGTACAAGTTTATTTTAGAAGTAAATAATCACCCACCGGCCCGGAAAGGGTAACTTAGTTAATTTGCACATCTTCTTTCCTCAGCATCCTTCTTCCCTCCTGTGTAGGGTTTATCCCACTCTGATAGTGCCTTGTTTCAAGTTAATACTGGAGGGTCTTTGGTGCAGAAATGGTGCTTGTTCTGGAGGTAGTCCAGCCAGGCTGCATCTCGGTGAGAGGCCTCTTGGCATCACTGTACTCAACATATATGAATTCCTGAAAGCAAACATTCATATTGATTGTCCACAGTGGTAACTGTCGCTGCCTGAGCGCTGCTGCCTTTAAAACAACAACAAACTTTGCTTTAAAAAAGGGACGTGGCACATATAGCTTATTGATCCTTCCTTCTGACGAGAGGCTGATTGCAGGGTTGCTTGATGGCTCCGCTAATGCCCCCACCAGCAGCAATCCCTGTTTTCTCCTGGGGAGTGCCAAGGCAGCTACAGAAATGGGGGGGTTGGGGGAATATTTGGATGGGGTTTGGGTTTGTTTCAACTGGGGACACTTGAAAGGAAGAGCACCCGAGAGGCAAGCTGGGTTTGGAACTGGTCGTGTTGAACGGGTTCTGTGTTTTTCAAATGCCTGTGATTAAGCTAGGCTGGAGAGGGAGAATGAATTCATTCTTTTTATGAATCATATTCTCGATCTCCTCTAGTCACATCATATCAGGATGCGTGCAGACAAAACAAAAGGAAGTCCCAATCCTTGAAATCATATTATATCTTTTCTTTTATTTTCCTAACCAGTTGATAATATACACCAGCAAGTCTACCCCCTTCCTGGTAAAGACAACACAAAGATACCAAATAAAGATTTCGAGAGAATTAATTAAGAGGATGGATTTATTTTTTGTTTGATTTTTTTTTTTTCAATTCTCAACAGAAGATGTCTTGGGAAAGAAATATGAATTAAATCTTTTCAGTAGTATGACTTTTTGTTTTTCAGCAGATGCTAAATGTAGCCGTTCAAAATCCAACTCTTGCACATCAGAGCGAGGGATGTTGAAGCAGAGAACTGGTCTAGTGCTAAGCCTTGTGTTGTTATGAGCTACTGAAAGCCACAATTGCCAAAAGGCTGGTGTGCAGAATGTGACCAGGCCAGGAAGTTTATAACAGAAATGTAGGACCTGCCAGCCTGGAGGGGATGGTCTGAGCTGTCATTTGCTGTGACAGAAACCAGTACCAGCCCCTTATGAGTAATGACAGACCAGAGCTATACTTGTCAGCGTGCTTAGCCTTTTCTTGCATCTCCAGGTATGTCTTTGGGACTGCTTTAGAGTCACCTCCTGGACTTGATAAGCAAGAACTCAGATCTGGAAATGTTCTTGCCAGACCTGGCAGGACACAAGCCCAGTCTAAAAGGTGCCACGGTCTTGGTGCAAGTTCCACCGAGACCACGCAGTAGCTTCATTGCGTTGCCCTTTGCAAAATCCCTGTCACCCCGGTAATCTTTGTTTCTGTGACCTTCTTTGCAAGTTCAGTAGCTTAATTCTTCTCACTCTAACCCCCGAGGGTGTTTCTTTGTTCCGGTGTTTTGCTTTTTTTTTTTTCCTCCCCGTCCTGCCCTTCTCCGATCATTTCTAATTCAGAAAAATGGAAAGTCCTGCAAAGCTGGGAGGTTTGTTTCATCTCTACTTCTTCCACCCTGAGAAGAAGCTCTTTGCAGTAGAATACAAATTCCCACAACAGCCAGCTTTTGGATTTCAAGCAGCCAGAGCACCCAGCAATAGGAGATCCAGCTCCAGTCCAAGAGATGCATCCTGGCTGGAGGTCATCGAGGCTATGCCGCTGCGGCCAAGGCGGTTGCCTTCAAAGGAGGTCAGTCTTCACCACTACTCCTTGTAGTAAGTGGCACCTGTGTTCCACAAACCTGCCTCCTGGCCAGCAAAACAAGCTCTGGTGTTGCGGAGGGTAGAGAGTGGTGCAATATGAAGATGTGAAAAGAGACCTACCTTCATGGTATCCTTGGGCAGCTCCCTCTTCAGAGGTGGCTGCTGCTGAGTAATTGCCTCGGCTAATTGGCAACTGACTATTTCCATGCAGTGTGTAAATATTTATTTGGATAATGATTTATTTGCATAAACCTATATTTACATAAATATCACGGTATATCGCCAATATACGAGGGAATAAATCAAAAATGTCCCATAGGGGTGTTTGCAACTCATTTGTTTGATGGATTTATTTTTTTTTAAGGTTGAAAAGGGGACGATCTGATCTGTCTACCTATTTTTTTTTTTTCCCCTTTCCCAGAAATTATGAGTGGATGACAAAAGGTTTCAGAGTGTTTATCCATAGAAACAATGTGATTTAGCTGTAGTCTTGATCCCTGAGAGTGAGCAATGCAGAAAGCAGTTGTAATTTAATACTAAGCCGGTGAGAGGTGCATTGATTTTTACAGCAGGTGAAGATTATGCAAGAGTAGCCTCTGGCTTCACTTGGGGAGCAGGAGAGGGAACTGTCCAATTTTTTTTGCCCGGTGGTGACAGTGTAGATTTTTTTTATTTTTTTTTAACCACAACTCAGCAAAAATACTGTTCTGGGGGTGTCATAGAAGATTGCTTTAGCTTTTGATTTCCAGGTAACACAGCTCGACAATTTTGCTACTTCTAGGTCTTCTTTCTCCTGGGGACTGAGCGTGTTTATTTGCTCTTGTTTTTCAGCTAGAGAAGGGAGGGAAAGGTGGTTGGATTTTCAGTTCATTGCAGGCGCCTTGTGAATATTCCCTTTTCCCTGCCCCACTTGGTACATATCTGTGACGGTCTGAGAATGGGAGAAATTCGTTTTAGCGATGGAATCTCAGTGTTTTATTTGCAGAGGGCTTGAATTAACTGGACGTGGCGGGAAGAGGGAAGGCAGGGAGACCCAGGCACGTCCTTTGTTGCAGCTTTTCAGCTCCGTTTGGTTTCAACTTGAACTTTTTCCTAAACTTCCCCTCCTGCAGAACCTATTGTTGAAAATAGTGGGAGAACTCAGGCTCCTCTTTTCATTTATGACTCAGCAAAGTTAGCAGACTGTGTTAAATTACCGAAGCAGCTTTGATGTGATTTCTTGCGTGTGAGAAGTGGAGAAAGCCCAGCCTATTACATTACTATTCGGTGTAAAATGAAAGGTGCTTGCTTTAGTCCCCGGTTCCAAGCGAACGTATCACTCCCATCTGGTTTCATCACATTTACACTGAGAACAGCAGGAGCAGTCACTTCAATCCTCCATAATGCAGCTCTCTTTGGGAGAGCGGTACTTACAGGTGCTGCAGGAAATAAGTTTCCCTTTGTTGAGGTGGGAGAAGGAGGATGAGGGGGTATAAAAGAGCTCATCTTCAGCTCAAACTCCCAACCTCTGCACGGGCTCCCGAGACCGCGCGACTGAGCGCTGCTGAAACCCCTTGGGCTAGCACTGGCCCTTCTCCAAGGGCTTTGCTCTCTAAAGGTGCCCTGACAGGGACTTACCCTCCAGCGCTGGACCAGGTGATGCCTCCTCAGCTGTAAGAGAAGGTGCCCCGTGCTGCTCCAGAGAAACCTCCCCAGGAGTGCTATTGCTCTAGGGCAGTTATTGCGAGCTTTGGCAGTCGGCGAGCGGCTGCGCCCTGCCCGTTTTCCAGTGGTAGCCACGCTGTGCGCTCAGACTTTGCCCAGTTTAGGAGGCTGCTCTCCCTCTGAGCGGTCCTTTCCCCAGCGATGGTTCCGAGCAGATTGAGAGGCTGAAGGTTAGCCGGCTGGTCTGGGAAAAGATAAATATCTACAGCGTGAGACGCTTCACGCTGCAGGGTCCAGATTTCCGAGCCTCTCCTTCAGTACGCTCCATTTTGTCGTTCCTCAAGCATCCACGGGAGATAGGGGTTACAACTCTGGTGAGATCAGAATCCAGTCTGCAAAGACATCACAAGTGTAACGTTATCCCCGAAGAAGCCTTTTCTCATTTATTTATTTTTTTTTTTCCCCCCTCCGGTTATTTTGAGGAAAACACAGCTCTCGTGGCACCAGCTGGCTGTCTATCTCTGCAAAACCTTTTTTTGGTTTGGTTTTTTGGTTTTTTTTTTTTTCCCTTTTTGCTGCCGTGAATCAGGAGATCCAGTGAAATTTTCTGTAGCGGAGGGAAGCCGGCAGTTGGGCGTCTGTTAATAGCCTGAAAGTAACTAATGAGGATGTGCAGTCGGAGGGATTGATTGAATAGCTGCAGTCCTGTGTGTTTCTTTTTTTTTTTTTTTTTCCCCTTTCCGCTGGCTCGCTCGCTCTCCGCAAGCGGTGGGGAGGGAGGGGGAACGGAGAGACCCGGCGTTCTCTGAAGTGGAAGTAGCACGGATCCCCAGGGCCGGGCGGCCAGCGATGGAAGTTTAAGCTGCATCTGTCTCTTGAAAGGAAAACGGCAGGAGTCAAAATGTCACTGTTTGGAGTCACGGCTCGCCCCTTTTCTTTAAGCTTCAGAAGATAACAATGGACTTGCTGCTAGGAAGTGATTTCTTTCTCTTTTTTTTTATTTTCTTTCCCCTCCCCGGGTTGGGGGATGTTTTGTGAAGCTGGATTCCTTTAAGTCTGGCAATTGAGCTGGAGATGGGCAGCAGTTGTGATAAAGGTATCCGTACGTGTGTGTATCTAGCTATGGATTACAGTGCATATCTGTACAGTATATGTGTGTATGCGTAGAGGTGGTTAATAATCTGTCTCCTTTATCATGCTGTTCTTCTAGCATTTAGACTAGAAAAAGATCCGAGGGCATCTTTTAGGAGTAATTGTGCTCGTCAGATCAGCCTGCGTGGATTCAAGATGCCAAAGTCGTATCTTAGTAAGGTCATCTTGCCAGAATGAGGAGAAGCTGACCTATTTTTTTTTTTTTTTTTTTTTTTTTATCTGCAGAGATATATGTGTCATATTACCCGGGCAGTTACGAGTCTTCTGCTGGTTGCGTGGTTTGAGCAAGCAGTGTGACGGTGCGAGACCGACCTTTGACCTTTGTCAAAACTGTGCTCAGCTCGACTAAAATCGAGCTGCCCCGGGTCTCGGTGTCAGTTATCTGTTAGTTACTGCATTGCTTTAAAAAGAAAGAAATAAAAAACCATAAAGTTCTCTGAGTGATATCTCCCAAGCAGTGGTAGAATACTGAATACGTGTGGGTATTGATCCTTAGGAGCACTTTTAATTGCCTACAATCAAGTCAGATTCACACCCTCGAATCTGTCAGTGGCCACGCCGTTGTAATTTAGGAAGTAAATAAGATAAATAGGTGAGTGTAATTCAGCAGTTCAGCAATGCATTAAAACTTTGCTGAGGCGTCTCTCCTACAGAGCATAAAATCTGACTACTCCCCACCCCCCCGGTACCCATTCACCTTCTGTTTTTTCTTCTCTTCCTTAGAGGTCCCAGCAGAGAGATCTCCTCGCAGACGGAGCATCTCCGGGACCAGCACCTCTGAGAAAACCAACTCCATGGATGCTTCGAATACTTCTCCTTTCAAAGTGCCAGTAAGTGTGCCTTTCCTGCAAAGGAGGAATTTTTCTCATTGAATAGGAGGAGGAGATTAAAATATCACAGTGTACAGCTAAGCTCCGCGGGGGGGTCAACAGGGTGGGGGGGGGGTGTAGTATTTAGTTAACATTTCCAGTTGACCAAGAGGTATTGCTGTCAACTGTCATGGATTATCAATGAGATTTCTGGTGGATCCGTAACGTGCTTGTTTTCATTGCCTTGATCAAAAGCTGCAAATAGTGAAAAATCAGTGCTAATGTGGGCAGCGACCTATATAAATACTTTTGAAGTCACCGCCGGGGATTCCATTACATATTCAATTCTGACTAGGAAAAAAAAGTTCCTTTCGGGTGGTGATAGCATGTTATTTTTCCCTCGTGCCAGTGAAGCACAGAGAAAATTGAATTTGCTTTGTGGTTTACTCGGAGGCTGGTGGAATTTCTGCAGGTGCGTGAGCTGCTCTTTAGCTCTTCGGTTTTTGTCGTGAGCTCGGTTGGTTGTGAGTCTGCAGGAGACTTGTTCACCTAGAGTCCAGGTTTTCTGGCTTGTGGCAGTCTTTGGTCAGGGTATCCGAGAGCGCAAAGGCCTTTCTATTATTAGCCAAATGCCTCAAGTGAAAACAAGGTGCTCAGTCTTTTTTTAACGATAGTTGTTTGTGGTTTAAAATGTCTTAACTTGAGTATCGGAAACATTTTCGTACCCCTCTTTATTTTTGGCGAGTAATTTGCCTGCTTTAAAACGTGGAGAAAACCAGAAGAATGATCTAGTGAACACTGGGGGGTTTTGTGTATTCTCTGTGGACTTGAGTGCCGTGTCTGTTCCTCAGCCTATGTGTTTCTGCTTTGCTTTAGGTAGCACTCATCCCTTTTAAGCACTTTCTAGCTCACTTCAGATCCAAATGTGTATGAAACTTGGTTGGGTTTTTTTTTTCTTGAAATCCTACATTGTGTCGTTTTAAACGTAAATAGAAAAACAGCCAAGGGTTTAATGAGAGCTGTTTAAATTATAAAAGGAGTACAGCTGATCAGAGTATATAGAATACATGGTGTTTAAAGCAACCTGTAAACTCGTGATTTATTGGAACTGAAAAAGAGCCCAAGGAAGCAGTGAATATACTGGGTATCCAAACTTGGTCCCTTTTCGGAGCCCTGGAGTAACACAGTTTGGAAGGGACCTCCAAAAGCCTCTGATCTATCCCTCTCTTCAAACCTGCACCACCTTATATCAGGTTGCTCAAGGGCGTTCTCCAGCCAAGTGCTGAAAACCTCTGAAGATGCAGGTTGCACAGCCTGGCTGGACACAACCTCTTCTGATGTTTGCCTGCCTTCACTGTGAGGAACGTGTCTTTTGTAAAGGCTTTCTTTCCAGAACAGAACTGGAGCTTCTAATGTCTCTTGAAAGAACATGAACTGCATTTCCCTCTAGTTCAGAAAGTGTCTGAAGTAGCGGTTAAAGCAGAATATATTGCTCAGAATATATTGCTTAGCCTTGAGAAGAGAGAGCTCGGAGGGGGTGTTACAGCAACGTGTGTACATACCTGACAGGAGGGGATAAAGACGATGGAGGCAGGCTCTTTAGACAAGGGGCAGTTAGCACAAATTGAAATACAAGAAATTCCATTTAAACCTAAGAAAAACCTGGTTTTGAGGGTGATCAAACACTGGAACTGGTTGCCTGGAGAGGTTGTGGAGTCTCCATCCTTGGGGAGATATTCAAAAGCAGACTGGATACACAGTCCTAAGCATCTTGCTCTGTTTTTACCCTTCTTTGAGCTTTGGGGTTGGACTAGGAAATCTCCAGAGGTGACTTCCCACCTCAGCTATACTGTGAAATATGCTCTACCACCTCAGTGAGCTGGTTTTCTGGGTGGGACTTGAGGGGGAAAAAAAATGTCTTGGTCTGGTTGATTGTAGTCACAAGAATATTCTGTTATGTCAAGTTCTGCTGAGATGTACTTTTTTTTTTTATGCTGAGCCCACGGTCCATACAGTTCCAGGAGGATTTCTGAACTCGGAGAGCCTTCAAAACTTCAAGTTATCTTCATCTTCATTTATAAGAAATTCTCTGACGTCTTTGTCTTCACCTAGAAGTAGTTGCCCTAGCCTTTAGATGTATGCCTGCATTGTCAGAGTCTTTGTCTAACAACTGCGTTTCAGAAGTGTTTGATTGCTATCTGTATTATTTATTTTGCATGCCTCCTTTTTCCTTTGTTCCACATTTCTGTACAGTCTTTTTTAACATTGATCCTATCTTTTAAGTAATGTTTTAATGTTTCTCTAATTCTCCTCTAATAGTTCTCTAAATACTTCTTAGCTCCTGCTCCCTTTCAAAAGAAGAACCTTGTGGAATTTTTTTGAGTTCTCCTGGCAGTGTATTGGGCTTGTAGGACCCTGACAAACAGGCTCAGGAAAGCAGTACATGGCTGTCTTTCTTGCACATAAACCAGCAAAAAAAAACCCCCTAGAAGCTCTTTGTGCCACGTGTAGCTGGTATTATGCTGCTTTGTCTGTCTGGCCACCTGTATACCCAGGAGCATAATGCACCCTTCTGCTTTTCTTCTAGGGACAAGGCTTCTGGCTTTGTAGGTTTTGCTCTGAATGGCCCATTTATGTGCTGTTGCTCCTTAGCAGGTTGCGGTGCAGGTGGGAGCTGAGATCACCCTCTTTTAAAACATGCCAACTCCTGATCTGTTTAAAAGAGCAAGCTGCAATTAGAAGTCAGATTGCTTAAGGAAACAGATGAGCTCGAGGCAAATACCCTGAAATAAAATCCCCTGTTAACTTCGTGGATTGGCACATGTCGAATAGGTGGGTGGTAAGCTGGGGAGGAATCGTGTTTCTGCCTTTGATTTAGATGAAGAATTTCCCATCTCTCAGAGGTAGGTGTGATGACTTGGGCACCTTGTGGAAGTCTCAGATCAGCAGGCTGAGAAGAGCTTCGAGTGAAGGATGTAAGGAGTGCCTACAGGGACTTTAAATTTGTGTGTGTCGTGTGTGAGGTCATCTTGACGGGGATTTTATTTTACGTATAAAGGAGAAGAATACTACGAGGACTCTCACTTGTGTTTTTCCAAACGTTGCCCCCTCCATCCCAGGTCGGAGGGCCCTAGAGAGGTACACCAAGGTGCTGTCCCTGCTCCTCGTTGCATGGACCTGACTCTGTGCCATACCTCTTCTGTTCCCTGCTTGGATTTCTAACAGAAAGCAGCTTAAGGCAGGGGACGGCTTAACCTTCTTCCATACTGATGGAAAATTATGCTGAGATTTTCATAATAAGTTGCTTTTACAGCTTTTTTTAAGTTTGCCTCTCAGAAAAGCTATTTAAAAGCTGTCTTCTCAATAGGACAGTGGCTTCCAGCATGTTCTGTGCAGGTTTTTTTTGTTTCCTTTCAAATGCCAGGCAGTGGTACTCACTCAGAACAAGGCATCTGTTTTTTTAATACTGCTAATTGGCATTTGTTTAGCATCTGGAATTTTGATTCATACCAGCTTAATGGCCTTTAGGAGAACATTTCCTTGCTGAGACATTTTTTAAGCAGTCTCTTCAGTGGCAGCGGTCAGTGAAGGATTTATTTTAGGGCTCTAACGTGTAAAGTTAGGAAACTTGCCATCCTGCCTCCTGCATGTGCACTGGAGGAGCAGACGTGTTTAAATTGATTATTGCGTGAAGAGTTAGAATTTCAGCAGTTACAAACATACCCTTCCTCAGGACTGACCCCTACACAGACCAGCATGAGGTTGATGAGACACTGGCACAGGTTGCCCAGAGAAGCTGTGGATGCCCCATCCCTGGAAGTGTTCAAGGCCAGGTTGGATGGGGCTCTGAACAACGTGGTCTAGGGGGAGGTGTCCCTGCCCATGGTAGGAGAGTTGGAACTTGGTGAGCTTTAAGGTCCCTTCCAACCCAAACCATTCTATGATGCTATGTTTACTAGTCTGCTTACCCACACAGCAGGGAAATCAAAGGTAAATTTGAATCTTGGAAAGAGGACAGTGGTAAGGAAACAACATTTGACATTGGATTTTAAGATCATCAGTGTTACAGAAACTACAGTGTTCCAGTTCAGCTAAAATGATGATGAATTAGTCATCTGATTGAAGAGATGAAACCTAAGACGATGATGACACCCTGTGATTTCTTCCATGACTGGAACTGGGAATCAGAGAAAAAACTACAGGGTGATATCAAGAAGAGAAGTCAACTATAAATATTCTTATTAAGAGACTAGAAATGTCTGTGGCAGTCTTAAGTGGTTTTAGGCATCTTGAAATTACAGATGAACTTTTCTATAGCCCTTCAGTATTTGATTCTCCATTAGTGGTAATACAGAAGGCAAGTGATCTTTGCCTAATATGTTACATGCAAGGGCCTCAAGCACAGCACGAGGGGAGCAAAATAGTAGAAATTTGTTCCACTGTTCAGAAAAGAAAATGATGCCAAGGTTTTGATACTGAAAATTAAATCAAATAAAATTAAAAAAAATAAATAAAACAAAACAAACCAGAACAGAATGTCCAGAATGGAGTAGCTGTTTGGTCATCTGTGGCCTGGGAGCAAATGATAAATCATAGAATCATTTTGGTTAGAATACACCTTTAAGATTATCAAGTCCAACCTTTAACGTAGCACTGTCAGGTGACCACTAAACCATGTCCCTCAGCACCACATCTCCACAGCTTTGAAACCCTTCCAGGGATGGGGACTCCATCACTGCCCTGGGCAGCCTGGGACAGGCCTTAACAACCCTTATGGGGAAGAAATTATTCCTAATATCCAACCTAAACTCAAACACGGATATCCACAGAGCAGCCAAACTACCTTGAGGAAAGGCAGAGTTTATGCTCAACAGCTGGTTAATGCCAGGACCCAGGGGCTTTATCTGCAGGCCCAGGAGAAGCACGAAAGCTTTGCTGTGCTGCCCATCAATACTGCGCTGGGCTGACAGTGAAGGGCAGCATTTAGAACTGAAAGGGCATTACCTCAGCCCTTGCTCTCTGCCTCCCAAAGCACATGGACACCATTTAAAGTCTTTATTAGGGTGACAAAGTGCAGAAATCCTGGTGAAATGTCAAATCAAGGCAGGGATGAGGGGAGAGCCTGTGAGTAACGAGCACAAGTATCAAGTACCATTGAGTATCTGCCCGGGCACAGCTTCACAGTAAGAGAAGCACATCAACCCCTGGCTGCTGGGAACTGAACTGAGGAAGCCACAGAGAAGTCAGATGGTAACTCACTGTTACATGTGCAAGAGGTTTCTAAAGCAGTGCACTAAAGGTGAAACACCAAAAAACAGTTTGTAAGAGCAGTAGTGCAAATAAAGGATGTTTAATTCAAGAATACCTAAAACACCTGAATAGTTTCATGGTTATGAGTCTTTGGGCCACAACGTGTCAGTGCTAAAAAATTAGTATCACAAAAAGCTTGTAGTAATCTCCTACTAGCCCAGCCCCTGCAGACACACGTGTTCACTCTGTAATAAAGAGGAAACAGATTAACATGAGTATTCCAATTTTATTGTAAGAAAGCACATAGGGGGTTATTATTTACACTAATCTGGACAACTGGAAAGTATTTCTTCACTGCTTTGTTTACTTGCTAAAAAGACGTGGGTTGGTTTTTTTTGCTTTTAACAATTGATTTATGAACACAGGTAACATTTGGCTGCTGCACTGTAAAGCTTCACACATCAATTGCTGCTAGAAAAACCTACCACAGGATTGCTACAAACCACAGGAGGTTCCACGGGCCTCCTGAAGCCTTGCACAGACACACTTTCTGACAGAAATGGCTGAAGAATCCTTTTCCAGTAAGTTCTTGTCCCTCTGTCCTCCTGGCTCACCCGCTATGGGGAACACTGACAAGCTGCCTGACTGCTGCTTAACTGAGAGTGTGCTCGGCTACTTCAGCTGATCAGAAAGACTTTGCCAAAACTGCTGCTGAATTGAAAAAAATAAACAAAAAACAAAACAAAACAAAATCCTCTCTCATCTCAGATCATTGCACAGAAACAGATTCTGTAAAACTTAGAGGGATGGGGTTAAAAATATTCCAATGCGTGGTATTTAATTGCATTGTTCCTGAAGACATACAACTGTGTAACAGAAGAGTTGGATTAATCTGAGTCATAATATGTTTGACTCCATTTTATGTAAACAAAGAAAAGAAGTAACACGCTGTTTTGTTGCTGTAACTCAAACCCCATGTCCTGCTAACTCAAATTCTGCTGCCTGCGCCAATGGGTTCCTCCTCCCCCTGCACCACAACAGGAACAACCTGTGCCCTCCCCAAAACTGCACCAGCTCCTACTGTGCAGGATGTAAAATCGGTCAGGATTTAGCCTATGGCAAGTGGCAGTTTCACTCTGAGGTGCAGTTCCTACACAAGAACAATAGCACTTTAGAATTAATTTTTTTAGGTATCAATGCACAGATGCAAGTTTTAGACATTCAGAAAAAAACCCAAACAACAACCCCCCACAAAACCCCCAAACTCCTTAGCTTCATTTCAGAGTATTGTAATTAACAGGGATTTAATTGTCTAAGCATTTACACAGTAAATACTTCAGTAAATACATCACAGAAAACCTAGAGGCCTTGAAGAGAAACTTCTGCTAAGTAAGAATTTAAGATACAGCCCAATTAAATTGCTCCTGGAATGCCAATCAAGAACAGACTCGATTTTCTTGATTCAATATGTAAACAGCTGCACTTTCCTGCAGCTACCCTTAAACTGGCTGAGTAGCTCTGGTACTGGTCTATTCGCTTCTTAACAGAGGAGACCAGTTATTCTCCAGCAGCTTTATTTCTGTGGTTGACATTTTTTTTTTGTAATGCAAGCATAAACCAGTTTTGGTTTGGTTTACTATCTTGGATCACTATGTATTGTTTTCACCTACACCCAACAAGCCCATAAATAACTTCTTTCAGCGACGGCCTTCACCGCCTGGCAGGTTTGGGCATTATATAAACTTTGACCGGTTTGCTGAAGGGTATGGTCCCCTCTATGCCATTTTCAGATGGCGGGAGAGCCTCCAAGCTCTCACTCCAGCTACATTTAGGAAGTTTAGCAGATGCCTTGCTCCTGTTGGAATTGTAGGCCAGCAGCAACCTCACTTCAATCTGACATGGCTCTGCAGAGAAAAAAAACAACAGAATGACCCAAACATGACTGTCATGAATAACCAACACTGGATGACATTTTATCTCACATATGCTGGGTTAAGTACAAAGCCATTCTGGCCTGACCAGAATCCAGCCTACTGTTTGAAAATACAATTTTGTCACTACATTCAGCAGAGCAGAACTAAGCACCACTTTTGATTCCCCCACCCCTTTGTCACAGCTTAAAAAAACCTCCAAACTCTTGACTTACAAATAGCAACTTAAAACTATCAACAGAAAAAATAAATAAATAAAACCTTTTAAATAGCAACTTTCAAAACTAACTGTTCAAAGTTATTCCAACCAAATAATAAAATCATAAAATATCACAGAAACATCAGGTCTTGCTACCTCTATTTTTATGGCAGGATCAAGAAAATCCAGATAATGTCTGATAAGACTCAAAGCACAGGCCATTACTTGAAGATTCTCTTCTGCTGGTGGTTTTTCTGCCTTTCCCCCTCTTTCACAACCTCAGCAGCCAGACAGATATTCCTAACACTGCTCACACAATGATTTCACTTTGCTCTTCCCACAGTGGTCTAACAAAAACAGCCTTTCAGTCTACTTAGTACAACTCTGAGCAGCATGCTGGACTATAGCCCCATCAAAATGCTCCTTTCTAGACTGAAAAATTATTCCTCTAAGTTTTCCATATGGACTTATACTCGTTTTGTCTGGGATAAAGTTAGTTCTCCTTCATAGCAGCTCTCGTGGTACTTATGTTTTGGATTTGTGACCAAGTGATGATAACACAGGGATGTTTTAGCTGTTTCTGAACAGTGCAATACCCACAAGTTTTCTCACCACTACCCTTCTGATTCTCCTCCCCATCCCCCTGCGGTGGAAGTGAGCGAGGACTGGGTGGTGTGTGGGGCTTAACCGTGTACCACGGTTAACCCACAACAGCACCACATTACTGAAACCTAAATGAAACCTAATGAAACCCACATCATTTTGTGGTGCGATGCCCAGAGCTGAAGCACTGTTCCAGCTGAGATGTCATCAGCACCAGACAGAATACAGGAAATAACCTTTTTCCAGTTACCTCCCAGCTCAGCTAACACCTTCCTGTGACTCACCTTTCCACCATCCTACCAACTTGTAGCTCGCAGTCACTTCTGTGATACAACAGCCAGTTAATCACTGTGTTGTATTTGGGCACTTCCTAAGCGCACACTTTTTACTGACCTTCAATAAGTTTTATTGTCTAATGCAAGGCAATTTCTCTGTTTGAATTCTGACTCCATTCCCTGAATCCCTCCCAGTTTGGTCTCCTCTATTTTATATGCCCACATGCCAACGTCAAAGTTAATAGTTAAAATCCTGGATGGGGGAGACACCAGAACAGAATCTTTTAGGGCCATACTTAAAACACCCTTCCAGCAAATGCTGCAGAAGCAGAAATAAGGACTTGATTCAGCTCCCTCTGGCACAGGATGAACCTTTCAATCCAGATACTTCCAGTAACAGAAATAATGCCATTTTTGCTTCTCAAAAGAAAAAAAAAAACCAAACAAAAATCAAAAAACAACAAAGGTAGAAGG
>WUAM01000146.1:246660-285219 GCA_024336885.1 Actenoides hombroni | reverse complement strand
CAGGTTGCCCAGAGAAGCTGTGGATGCCCCATCCCTGGAAGTGTTCAAGGCCAGGTTGGATGGGGCTTTGAGCAACCTGCTTTAGTGGGAGGTGTCCCTGCCCATGGCAGGGGGGTTGGAACTGGATGATCTTTAAGGCCCCTTCCAACCCACACCATTCTGTGATTCCATGTGCAATGTGTTTGTTCTGGTTACCTCCCACCAAAGGGGAATAAAGTGGATTCTGCTGATAGCTGACCTTGCACAGCACAAGAGACAGGAGCTCTTGGCGCTTGTCCTTCCTTTTCCTTCCCCATTTCCCCAAATATTCTTGTCTGCAGTAGAACCATTAGTCTCCATTTAGGTTCAGTGGTGTTAACTGCCATTTGACAATTTCCAAGCATATCTGGGAGAAATATTCAGAGAGAACGGAAGGGCACAAAAGGTATGAGAGTGGAGATGAGCAAGTGCAGACGGGCGTCTTCTCGCACCCAGACAGATGTGTGCCGTTTGTAGATACCCGTGTATAGGAGAACTCTTCATTTTTAATAATGAGCATTATTGGACTGAACAAATAGGCAGGCAGACGGAACTGGCTAGAAGTAGGCATCGTGACGCATCGGTGGGCGAGAAACCAGCTTTTCCCTTCCCACACACGCTATGTCCTGGCAGAGCATCTCCGTCTCGGCGCATCCCGTTCCCTACCGTTGCGCTGTCGAGCCCCGGTAGCTCTGCGGCAACCCCCCCGTGTTCTCTCATTGCTCTGCTGTTGGAATCCAAGGGCCAGGGTAAATATGAGATCTTTGAACCTCCTGCAGTGGCAGGGTAGAGAGGAATTGCTGAAACTACTCCGGAGATTCACGTCACGCTCTCCAATTTTTTGCTTCTTTGAGTTTGGGTTGTTAGTGAGTTGTGATTACAATTAATATGTGACTCATCCGAGTCCACTGGCTATTAGGAATTAGAAAAAAAAAAAAAAGAGACAAAGAAGTGCAGATGAGACAGGAGAGCCAGAACACGATGTTTGAAGTAAATAAAATGATTTTTATAGGAACCCCGTGCGCATATGATGGGAAGACTGATACAGATTGCCTTCCTCGGTGTGTTGCTAGCCGAGGGTATAATTGGCTCTACAGAAATCCTGTCTGCCTCTTTGCTCTTTAAGAGTACAGCTAAATGGAACCGAAGACAATGCAGCTACCCTAAGTGAAGGTCAAAGCTTGATGAGATCTCGCGGCTGCCCAGCCTCATCTTTTATGCAGTCAGCAAGATTGTTGCATCTCCAGCGCGCTGCTCGGCTACCGTCATGCTGCCAGGTTAGGACAAGGCTGATCTTTCCTGGCCGTGTGACCCGATGGCACACGAGCACACATTTTTAATTCTGCCTCAGCTCCAATGCAGAGGTGGGGTTGTTGATCTACGTGAGCGCGAGGCGTCGCGGCATCCTTCGTGAGAAACGGGCTGTGCTCAAACCTGGCCTTCCTGTTGTGAGATTAACACTTTTCCATCCACTTTCCTCTTAGTTTCTTACCGTGACACGTTTGTTTGAGTCCACTTTCATTTTTTTTTTTGGCCTGTGATGTGATGGCTGAGGGTTGCTGGCTGTTATTCCGTGGGTTTGGTGTCGGGAGGCGTAAACGGGTGATTGGCTGTCTCCAGGATGCTCACCAAGTTCTCATCCGTATCTTTATTCTGGGGTAATACTGTTCAGAGGCTCTGTAACCTTCACAATACCTTTCTGCCAAAGTGGGTTTGTTCATTGCAGCAAACTGGAGCGTTGGAGTCAGGTGATGGGTACCTCCACTCTGTGACACTGTCTGGGGGGACCTCAACGGCAGCAACATTTTTCTCACGTTTGGTATAAACCTGACTTTAACCAATGCCCCTGTGCTTAACATAGGGGAACTATGAACTTGTATAGCTCTAAAGACTGGTCACATTTCAGTCGACCTTGGATTAATAGTATTTAAACATTTACCCAGTCACTCTATTCTTCACCTCCAAATCGTGGCCTAGTCAAGTTATGCAGAGTTTAATTACTGCATCCTCTGCAAATCAGCCCTCCTGGCCCTTTTATCACTTCTCTCGCTCTTCTGTTTTTAATTCCCTTCAATTGATTCTCCAAATTCTGGTACTAAGGTTCACAGGAATGTGTGCTACCAGTTTCTAATTGCTCCCAACCCTTTGTGTCATTTCTCTGTCCTCCCTGGCCCTCACTTCACCTCCTAATTTAATATAGCTCAGTGTAATTAATGTGCTGTTTAACTTTTCTTCCAGATCATTAACAGAGATGTTAAACAGAAGCAGGCATGCCACAATCCCACCACATCCCATTGGACCCTTTCTTCTACCTTGATACCTTATCGCTTGTCCTAATTACTCTTCTTAGATACTCCTGCAGCCAGTCCTCGGGTTTGTGTTGCTAGCTTTGACAAAGCTCATTTTCATTAATTGTTCTAATTAGTATGGATGGCGTGCTAGCAAAAGGTGAAGGGCTGAAGTGTTGGGCTGCTTACTGGCTATGTGCCAGGGGAGTGAAGAGCCAGGGTCAGAGAAGTTATTGCCTCCTTCCCGCTGTGAGGGGAAGAGAAGAACGCAGCGGCTTGGCTGGGGGTGAGGTGGGCTGGGGGCCATCGCTTCTCCACCAGCATCACGGGCTGCAGCAGGGTACTGGTGTTGGATCAGCCACTCTGAGAGACTCAGCTGACCTGCTTCTTATCATATTTATTCCTTATCATCGTCGTTCTGTTGTTCTCTAGGCGGACTTCTGACCTTTGTTCCTTAATTCCTGGATAGGGGCTTTGAAGGAGGCTCTGTTGCGATGCTGGTGCCTGATGGGGACAGCTCCTCCCGTGGAGGCAGCAGCCAGTCTCTGCTCCCAGTCCCACCCATGCGAAACACCTTGCTGAGCTGGGATCTGAAAAGCTGATGTAGCTTTCCCTAGCTATCGGGAAGCTCATGTTTCCTCATGAATTTTTTAGTATGATTCCCAGTGACTTGGAAATTTGATTCCTTCAGTACTTTTGACTGCATATCACGCAGAGTACATGCAATCTTGTGATACGGTTTATTAATAGGTGTATTATCAACGTATCCCTGTTGTGGTATCCTCTTCATTTCCTTAGTTTTCTTTTTACTGTTCTTAAACTTGCTCATCCTGTTCTGCATCCCTCCTGTGACCGTAAACAATTTTTCATTGGGAGGTTGAAATTGTTATCTGGCCAAATCTGCAGTGCTGTCCCATCAGGGGAAAAATATCTTCCTGATCCTTGCTGTTGATCAGCTTGTGTCCTGAAGCATGATAATTGCTCACTCTTGTTATTTTTAAACCTGACTAATGCAGCTACATATGTTATTCTTCCTTATATAAACACATAATCCTTTTTTAATCTTGCTGAAAAAATTTGTCTGTATAATATCTTGTGGTAGAGAATTCTACAGGCTGGTTTATAGATAGCATTAGAAAAGGTCTCCTGACAATCAGCTAAATGTGCTGCCTCTCATGTTAAATTGTCCCTTGGTTTTCTTATGTAACAGGGTGCAGGAGGATCTTAGGTAATTCCTATTCTATTTGCTTTTATACATCTGTAATCCCTTCTTGCTTTTGTTTCTAAAATAGTTGGTCTTTAAAACATACCACTTGTAAATCCCCCTCTTGTCTGCCTTTAATCAGTTTATACTTCTGGAGTTTGGTTTCGTTCTAGTTTTCTTGCCGGGATGAGGAGCTCAGAAGAGAGCGGTGCATTAGCCCGAAAGCCACGGCAGATTTACATAATACCACTTCACTTTTATTGTGCTTTATCCTCTGTTTGTACATCCCAACGTCGGGTTTATTGTTCTCTGCCCGTGCACAAACCACCTCTTCAGTGCCAGTGCCAGGCTTTTTCTGTGAGTTGATGGTGGAATTGGACTGTTTTAAGTCACCATCTTGGTTTTCCTCTCACCACCAGGGTGTCTGTGTAGTCGTGTTCGTCTGCTTTTCTGTTGTGCGAGTGGCTGAAGACCATTTTCTGAGGTACTTGCTGCTAATATTTTAATAATGAGTGTTGCTGGGCTCAAACAGACTTCTCCTCCTTGCCAGTTATGTTTTTTCCGCAGGGGATGGTAAAGTTCACCATGTTTGCTCCTAATTCCTGGAATGTCCTGCTCGTTGGATCTTCCCAGTTTACAACCTGGCTGTCTTCCCCCGTTGATTCGCTTCTCACAGCTTTACAACATCACTGGCACAGGAGAGCTTGTTCACTTGGCTGTGATAATTATTTTTTGTCTTGATAGCTGCCTGTGAGCAACTCAAGAGATAAACCGTGTAGTATACTAACAACAGGCAGCGTTTGCGAGTCGGTTCCGCTGTCTTCCGTCGCCGCTCGAGTGTTATCTTTGAGGGAGAGGACTGGACGGGTACAGAGAGAACAGGTCTCAGCGCTCTGCAAATGAAGTTACCCACCTGCTGTTGTTACTAATGCATTAGTGCTCCTCGTCGAGGATGGGAAACGTTGAAGATGTGCCACGAGCCCCCCCAAAGGCAGCGCCTGTGTCCCCAGAAACGCCCGGCGTGGCTTTCGGCCCCGCGGGGACGATGGCCCTTCCTTGTCACCCGCCTTGAGATCGGAAACTTCCACGGAAAGCGTCGTGTTTTCATTGGTGGATCATTTGTGTTGTGTGGTTTTATTAGTTCGCAGCTGAGTTAATGACAGACGACCAGTGTCTGTTAGGCGCGGGCTGTAAGAGTCAGCGTTGTCCGTAGGGAGCGTTGGCCGCGGAGCTGAGCCGCTCGTACTGGGGCTGCCGTTGAATTCGTGGGGCGGTTCGTGCGCTGCTCTGCTGAGATGAAGGACAGACAGACAGACAGTTGCTGGCATCTTTGCATCATCCCTGAGTTTAAAATACCTGGGGCCCAGAGCTTCCCTGCCTTCGCTGTGCGGCTCTGGAGGGAAGCTCCAAGCACCCTCTGAATTTATCACTTCTCCTCTGGCGATTTCTTCTTGGCAGAGCGAGGGAGATGAGTTGCTGAACTTCCAAATGAGATGAATAGGTTTCTCTGTGGGCTTGAATTATTTTTAGGTGTTGTATCGTTGGGATTTCTTACCCCCAGTGTCTGATGCTCGTGGCTGAGCTGATGAACCTGCTCTGAACCTTATCCACGTGCCTGACTGAGCCTGTTCTTCTGCGCTCTCCCCTGTCTCTCTGCTCCGTCCCTGCTCCCCTAAACCTGTGACTGAGGAGAATTTGTACCGAGCTTTGTCCCGTGAGGTGTGGACCATCAAATCTGTCTCCTGAGGGATTAAGGCACAATTCTTCTACAGTTCTTCTCTCACTGGACTCTTCTCTTAAAATACCGCGTTTCCACTTTTCAGGTTGCGCTCCAGCTAATTCATCCTAGTGAATATGTTGTACTTTTTAAATTAAGAATTCTCATAATTTCTGGTAGTTTGGGTGGTACATTTACATCTTTTTGTCCGAGGGTGTTTGTTTAAGCAGCGGAATTCCCACTGTTTTTAAAAATGTTCCATGGTGATTCTTAAAACTCAGAAGCTTCATTACATCTGGGTGTAAGAACCAAGCAGCAGTGTCTTTTGTGTTGAAATAAGCACTTAAGAGAAATGCTTAGACAATAAGAAAGGAAGTAAGGGTGGTTTTATCTTTTTAATGTTATAAGCTACAGTTCCTAGAGAAGAAATCCCTGCCAATGCAGGGAAAAGGGGAAAAAACCCTTTCAGTTACCTGCTATTGTTGCAGATAAAAAATAAACTCGCGGTGCATCTCTTTTTTTTATATCTGCATTCAGTAGTTAAAAGCATTTCCTTTGGCAAATAGAAGTCAAAAAGCTCCACTCGGTTCTGGCATGTGTGGATTTTTCCCCTTGCTCCCAGGCTGTCCATCTGTAAGCACTGGCCCTGCAGGAACTGCCAGCAAGGTGCAGAGAGCAAACATTGCAAAGGTTTTCAAGCCTTTAGAGAATGACCAATAAGTACCCTCTTATTTTTATCCTTAAGTGTGTTCTTACCCTAATATTTTAATTTATTTTTTTTTTCTTCTGGTCGACTCTAGATAGCCTTATTCAACCCCAGATAGCACATTTATTTCATTAGGGGGATAGATTATGTTCAATTAAACCAAGCCCGTGTTTCACTAATGTTCGAGCCATGCCAATTTAAAATGGTGCCTGCACACAAAAATGAATATTCACTGTCTCTCTCGGAGTGGCATTTGGAACAATGCAATAGAAATACTTTTGGACCCCTGCTGAATTTGGGTCAGCTTTGTCTCATTTGCCCTTAACGGGAGAAAAACATGTTATTTTGTGTCTGCAATTTGAGTAGCCTGAGCGGTGCTGGAACGAAGCCAGGGTCCACCAGATCTGAGTCCCTGTAGCTGGGTTTGTTACCTTTTATGCTGAGAGGTCAGAATATAAGAAAGTGACTTTGAAAGCGCTGTACATCCTCTCCTTGCATTCCAGCAATGGCCCCAAGAGAAGCCCAAGAGCATCTATTGATTACAGGGTTTTTTCAAAGGCACTTTTTCAATACCAGGACCAAGAAAAGTGCAGGAACATGGGTAGAGTTTGAGTGGCACTCACAGCTAAAAACACTTCTTCCCTTTTGACGATACCTTTTTCCCCAGCACGCTGCGTAGATTTGTGGAGGGTTTTTTTGGCAGCATCTGGGTATCAGGCCTTTTCTTTTCCACTTTTATCTCCTGTTTCGGGAGAATAGAACAGTTTTCACCCCCAAGGAGCCTGCTGGCTGGCAAGCCTCAGGAATTGAAGGGCAGCCTTAAATGTTGCACTGCCTTCGGGTGCAGAACACAGATTCCTTCTGCCTTTGTCCCCTGCAGCACCATCCCACAGGGCATCCCAGTTTCTCTGTGCTGCCCGTGGACAGGCATCTGTCAGGCTCTGGTGTGTGTGAGCACGTTGTTTTCTACACGAGTTTTGGGAAGAGGATGATCTGCATGTGGTGGAAAGGTCCTAAAAGAGGGGGAGATTTTTGACTAGATAGAAGGAAGACATTTTTTACACGTAGTGTGGTGAGACCCTGGCTCAAGTTGCCCAGAGAGGTGGTCACTGCCCCATCTCTGGAACCATCCCAGCTGAGGTTGGACAGGGCTCTGAGCACCCTGCTCTAGTTGCAGATGTCCCTGCTTACTGCAGGGGGGCATTGGACTAGATGACCTTGAAAGGTCCCTTCCAACCCAAACCAGTCTATGGTTCTGTGATCCTACAGCCAGTGTCAGGTATGAATAGGCTTTCAGTGATCAATCACCATCCAAATCTCAATGGAAGAGAAGGGATAGGCCATCTTGCTGTATGTGCTGAAGATGTCACGGGTGTGGGCCTGAGGAACTGTGGATTTGGTGGGATTTTTTTTATGCTTGACAACTGGGCTGGACTTACTTGGTCATTCATCAAAAGAAGCAGAGTGAGAATGAGCGTAAGGAGAGAGAAACCACTTGCCAGTGTGTGCAGAGAGAGGAACTGGCTGTTCAAGGAGATCTGAATTGCGTGGAAGAAGGGTGGACAAACTGAATGTAAAGGGACCAAGAGTAACTGGATGAGGAAAGGCAGAGGAGGGTTGAAGGATGTGTTTGTTTAAAGGGAAGAGGATACACTTTGTTTCAAAAGGAGCACTGAAAGGATGGGAAGATAAAGGCAAATAGGAGGCTGGAAAATTGGTTTAGAGATACTTGCAGTGCATGTCATGACCCTGATGAAACATGGGCTTTGCTGCTCGGAATCAGCTGCTTCTCCAACTATTAACCTGGCATCCACTGATGAGAAGAGGGTGAGAGCCCTTTCCTTTGAATCATAGAGCAGCCCAGGTTGGAAGGGACCTTGAAAGATTACCTGGTCCAACCTTTTTTAGGTAAGGAAGCCTGTGTGAAATTATGTAGCAGCCTGTCCAATTGTACATAAACCTCATTTTCTTCCTGAAGAGGTGAAAGCGATCTGAGGTTTTTCAGACTAAAAGATTACAGGTGAAGTCATCTTTTGTTGTGATAGCTTAATTCTTATGAGTCTGAGAGGTGAACAAGTCACATATTTCAGCCGGGCAGCGTCACCTGGAGCCAATAAACCACTCTTGCCGTGTCGCTGTTCTGCGTAGCAAAGAACAGGAGACCTTGTTTGTCCCCAGTTTGCTGATTTCTCTATTACAGGAGGCAGCTGTGGGCAACATCTGTCACCTGTCCCCAACGCAGCCTGCCTTGCAAATGTGCTCCAAATCAGCTCTCCTCGACTTCTACCCTAATGAAACACTAGTGATGGGGATATAACCACTGGGCTGGCCCCAGCTGGCTGTCACTGTCACTACATCTTTACCCAAGTCCAGCTGCCAACCTGCTCGTTCGATCCACACCAAAAGAACGTGGACTTTGAGCAAAGCCTACCAACCCCGTCCCCAGCTTTACAACCTCGTTACCGAAGGTGGTTTCTCTCACACGTGTTTGGTGACTGTCCCGGCAGCAGCGCCCGGGGTACGATGGCTCCGTGCAGCTGCTCCGCGAAGGAGCGGGACGGATTCACCCAGGAAGATGTTGCTTAATCCCGTTGGATTAAGACCCCTTGCCTGTGCTTTGATCGCGCCGAAGAACGTATGTGCGCGTACGTCTGCGAGCCCTGGAAATGTTTTGACACAATCGGGTTTATTTAAAATGCCTCTTACGCTCAAAGTCATTTAAAGGGCTTGTAGGAGAAAATCAAACGTTCAGGCAGAGAAATATTGCTGTGATTTTCCCCCCCCCCCACGCGCACGCAGAGATGCACATCCCCCTTTGGGTATCAGCGGTCAGAGGTACCCCGTAGCAGGAGGTCACGATGATGGCTACGAGGAGAGGTTGAGGACTTGTTTGTCTGGGAAAGGGAAGGCAAAGGGGTGATACAAGGCAGCCTGCTGCAGTGGAGAGGCGACTTACAAAGATGACGGAGCCAAATTTTCCCCTGTAGTGGCAGATTCTGTAATGAGGCAGCAGCTGCAGATTGCTGCTTGGGTTGAACACTAGAAAAATGTCTCTCGCTGGAAGGGTGAGGTAGAACCAGCCTGCGTTGCCCGGAAAGGTGGTAAAATCTCCATAACCAGTGGCTTTCAAGGCTTAGCTAAACGAAGTCCTAGTTAGGCAGCCCTGGTGTTGGCAGCACACCCGCCCGGAGCAGGAGGCTGGGCTAGATGGGCCCCAGAGGCTCCCATCAACTCAAGTGGCTTTGGTCTGCGATTGTTTGGTGAACAGTTGTGATTCAGAAGACAGATTTCTTAAAGACTTAGTATTTTTAGATCAGAAGTAGAATTTTGAGCTGAGGTTTGCTTCAAAGCAATACCAGAGCTGGTCTCTGAAGTCACTAGTGTGTGAAATCATGGGAAGTTTTCAGTTCTGGCTTGTGAGACTATTGAATTGACAATTTATTGTGAGACTTCTCGTGCTATGTTTAAAATAAAAAGGCAAGCCTTTGATGCAGCTGCGGGTGCAATAGAAGCTCATAATAAAAGACATTGCATACTCTTAATCTGACCAAGAATTAAAAACATGGTGTGTAAAGGGAAAGCAGGAACAAGTACGGATAACTAAGACTGCTCCTTATTAAATGATAATTGTGAGGTCTGGGGCTCTTGTATAAGAGCTGGAATTCATTGAAGTGCACCTGTAATGGGAGTTGGGGTAGCCACTGCAATTTGAAGCTGTCACATGCCAGAACTGTCATTGACAACCCTGCCCTGCCTTCCTCACCGCTCAGAGGAGTCCCAGGACAGCACGCTCTGTGAGAGCTGGCAGCAGGAATCACTGCTGAGTTCGGACTCGGTGACAGCGCATTGACTGATTTATTACCGGCATCGCTTTCCCCCTTTCACTGCTGCAACTTCTCGTTTTAGGGCTTCTTCAGCAAACGGCTGAAAGGGTCCATCAAGAGGACAAAGAGTCAGTCGAAGCTGGACAGGAACACGAGCTTCCGTCTCCCGTCTCTCCGCAACGCCGATGACAGGTGAGGCTCAAGAACGAGAGCAGGGGAAGGGGATTGATTTTTTTTTTTTAAACTGGCAGGCAGGGAGGTTTTGGGGCTGGTTGTGATCCGGGGACTCTAGCGTGCTGGAAGTTCTTTAATATACAGTGTACTGCTGACACAGGACTGGAGACGTGTACTGCTCTTAACAGCTGACGGAACGGTCAGGTTTAGCGTAAGGACACAAACGCCGTTTTCTGCCTCTCTTTCGAACAAGCTTCGGAGTTGATCGATGGGAGAGCGGTTGCAGCGTCGCTGCCGTCAGCAGGCAGCCTGTTGGTCCGAAAAACGGAGAAAGCTCGGTGACTTCTGCCCACCTTAGCCCTCCGTTCGGTCTGTTCTTGCTCGGTTGGTTGTTGGCTGGCACGTCAGGCTGGGAACGGATTGTCTACGAGGCGAGCGAAAGCTCTCACGCGCGGTTTTACCCTATTTGCAGAGTCTCTTGATCGGTTTTATTAAGCATTACGCTGTGTTACATTCCACAGTAGCCCGGCAGGGGAACTAAATTGGGTGAAAAATAGCTCGCCCTGTACTTAAGGCCACGGCAGGCTTCCCTGATTTGTACATTTAGTGCATTTTCCCTTCTCCTTCAGCTGGGTTGAATTCATTAGTTGTACCTGTCGTGCTGTTCTGCCTCAATCACCGGCGCTGTCTTCTCCATCGGCAGCACCGTCAAATGGTGGAGATGGCAAAGCTTCGCCTGTTAGAGGTCTTCTTAACTTCCCCAGTGACAGACAAGGCTGCTGCTGCTTCCCAAACGTGACCAACCACTTGGGTGACGTTGCTCCTGTAGTCACAGTGACGTCCACCCCGTTTGTCTGGGGGTTTGTTAGCAGTCCCTAATCTGAGGGAGTCGCAACGTGGCTATAAAAAGCTAGTCAGTGAGCAGAAGCGTGTTAGATAATGCTGCCCTGTGGTAGTACCTGTTAATAGTACCTGTTAATTTTACCTGCTAATAGTACCCGTTAATTTGACCGTTGTTTGTAACCAGCTTTGCTTGGGGGTTTGTAATGCAGAAATCTCTCTGCTGTAGGTAACGTATTTATCTTTCCCAAGCTTGGTACTCACGCTGAACGTGGACTGATGGTCCTTCCTTTTGCAGCATAAAGGAAATGCTGCTGTTCTGGGAAAGCCAGTAAATTTAGTTATAATTAATCCCTACAACTTTGATTTAATGCATGATATTACACACAGCAAAGCTGTCTTCTCTTTAAAACTAGATCTCCCCTTCTCCCTGTCAGTGTGGGCACAAATTGTCAACTAGACTTGAATAAAACATGGATTTTCTCTGGTGGCTTGCAGACCATAAAATCCATTGCATGCAGTGATGACATTATGATAGCTGGTCTGTTCTGTCGGTCTTCTTAGGGCTCCTTGGCATGGATTTAAAAAGGAGGATCCGGGAGCAAAGGTACTGAGAAATTCCCGTGGCAGAGTCCACGCAAAGGTTTGGGGGACGGAGCCGTGAAAAGCTGGAGATGTACAGGATGGTAGACAGGGACAAGCCAGTGGTTGCTCTTCACTTTCCACCTGGTCACCCTCTTCCTTTGGCCTTCTACACTAGCCTTAGGGCAACGCATCTTGCATCTGCAAGGCAGGAGAAGGGGACAGTGTTTGTTTGGGGGTTTTGGGGATGTGATACGATGATTTGCTACTAATGGAAGGAAGCATTTTTGATACCAGGCTGTGGGATCTTCCTCCTTGCAGAGATACACATGCTGAAGTGAGCAGAGGGCACAGTTTGGAGGCAAGGGAGATCATTTGAGAGTAGCCAAGCTACGTGAAAAGCAATCAGAGATTAAGTTTATTTGGAGATAATTGTTGGCCCGAGTGAGTATTGCTGCTCAAAAGCACGAGCATCACCTCAGGCTCTGTTTGAAGTCTCGTGATGCAGGTGAGGGTCACAAAATGCTGCTAAGTTCCTTCTGGAAAGAACGTGGAAGAGCACTGCTCAGCCTTGTAATTAGCTCTTGTTGGAATGATTGGAGGTTTAACAGAGGTCTCTTTGCATTTGTGGTCTAATCTGACAGCGCAGCAGCTTTGACAGTTTATGCTTAGAGCTTTTTCTAATGGTATTTTATAAATAAAACCATAAAGGAAATTCAGTTCTACTGTAAAGTGAAACTTGCCAGTAATTTCTCCCTTCCTTCCCGTATGTTTCACTCTGTATCTAAGGGTGCCTGAAAAATGCAATCGGTGGGTAGGACAGCAGGAAAAACAACTCGGAAACTGTGTGGGAATGAGGCACTGAAGATGAGGAACAGATGAGTATACTGGGAGGAGATGGGCTGGAGGAAAGAGGAGGCCAAAAAGGCTGATTTGTGTTTGGAATTATGCTGTTGTTTGAGAGTTTTTCTAATGGGACAAATCAGCGACAACTGTTTCTGCGTGAAAGGAGATAACACACAGCAGCTGACTCAGTTGGGGAGAGGGAATTGCCATTCTCCCACCTTCTGCTCTCCCTGCTTTCTGCTGGTGTCTCGAGCTGTTGCAGTAAAAACTTTCCTGTCCTACCCCGGTGAGTCAGCCCTTTCCCATTTTAAGCAGGTGGTGCTGGGTGATGTCATGGTGTTAAACAGGTTTTCAGGGCCAGCTTGACTGATAATATCTATTTTTTTATTATTTCTTTTTTTTGCAAATCCAAGAGCATACCTTCAAAGGAAGTATTATGTAGCTTTATAAGTTAAAAACCCTGCAAGGCTTAGAAGGAAATGGAGGCTGCTGCTGTCATGTTGCTCTCTCGTGCTTTGGGGGTGTTTGAGTCCTGTTAAAGAAACAGGAGATGTTTATAGATAAATACCTATACAGTTCTGGAGGAAGGAAGATGAGTTATCCTGGTGCACATCAAGAGCTGGGAAACTGTAACACTGCTGCCATGCCAGATGGTGCCAGAGGATGGATGCTGTCTGTTCACAGTTGATTTAAAATAGAAAGGATTCAGGAATGCTGTAGGAAGGAATGATGGAGATAAGTTGCAGATTTTTCCATAATCAGATTTTCTGTTTCAGCAGAGAGCAGTTGGTCAACCTACTTTTTCTGGCTTTTAACTTGGTTTGAGTGTGATTGGGTTAGTGGATGGGGAGGGGGGGGGAGCTGCAGTGCCTGCCCAGAAAGGAGCCCACCATGGGTCAGCATCCAGGTGTCCTGTAGCAATCTCCACAACATCTCAGTCCGTAACTCGCATCGCTTCTGTGACTCCAGGTTCAGGTTGTTTGCTGGGTGGTCTGTTGTGCTTGAAAACTCAGGGCTTTGCCTTTACAAGGCACTAACGTAAGAAGACTCAGGCTCTGCTCGGCTGGGACCCGCACCAGATGTGGATGAAACTCTTCAGACGTGTGGCCAGTTTGGCTTCTCACCAGGCTCTCAACAGCTCTCGCCGTGAAGCTCTCTGGCACCACGTTACCCTATCGTCTTTCACAGCTTTCCCAGCCTCTTTCCCACCGCATTCTTTGAGCTCTTCAACCCACACATCTGTCTCTTAACATTTTCTCAGTGTCAGTAATATAGAAAATATGTTTAAAAAAAAAACCAAACAAAACAAAACATGAGAAAAGACTCGAGGAAAATTACATTTGAAAGAAGAGACCAAATTAATATTTCCAGTTTGCAGGCAGGAATTTGAGAGTATTTCCAAGCGGGCTGACAGTTCTCGCCTGGGTTTGGTTGGTGGTTCAGTCTGACTGCGTACGGTCTCAGCGACAGCAATAAAGCTCCGCGGACAGCTGGGAGGGTTTTGCCCTGCTGGGATTTACTGCCACGTGGGAATCCTCCTGCTTTACTAAAAGTCATTTTATGGCATTATCAGATGGTCGCAGTCGAGCGCGGGGCCCGTGGCGCGCTGGCTGGGCACGGGCTGGGGCCGGTCACGGGGCAGCGGGTAGCCATGGCTCTGGGCTTCGTGGTCAAACGCTACCGCTGCTCCAACGACAGCTTCTTCTACTTTCGGTGAGTTCTCGCTCCTCCCTCCTGCTTTTCCTGGCGGTATGGAAACAGCACGGGTCGTCTCAACAACAGAAGCAGAGCTCGCCCTGCCTTACCCTGCTCGTTCGTTGTGGTTTAGTGCCGGCTTTCCAAACCCGGGTTGGTTACCCCGCTTTGGACGCGGGGATGCAAATCCGCGTTACGCAACGCGGGAGGAAGGCTGGGCTCACAAGGAGCTCGTATTCATTCAGAGTATCTCTTTCTATCTGCACGCTGGAGGCTGGGGAAGGGGGAGGAGTGGTTTGTCTCCGGAGAGACGTCTCACTCCTGCTTGGCTGGATGTATTTCTTTCAGCTGCTGGGTTGTTTGGGTTTTTTTCTTTTATTTGTTGTTTTTTTTATTGTTGCATTGTTTTGTTGGGGGGGTTGGTTGGTTTGGTTTGTTGCTTGTTTTTTCTATTTAAATCCTTGTGCAGTTGTTTGTTTTTCAGTGAAAACTGAGCAAGAGCTCAGCGTTTCAGCCTGTTACAAACCTTCACCTGGGGGCTAGACCCTGGCTACAGTAGGGCGAGGAGAGCACTGCCCACCTACCCCTGGGAGATTCAGCAGCTCTGTGAGGTGCCTGGCAGAGAGGGGATCTGTACAGAGGGTGGGCAGGCGGGGAAGGGCTTTGCAAATCCAGCACTCAAGCCGTGAGGCTTTGAGTAGGGCCTTGCAAGAAGAGGCTAGGATCTCAAGGAAAGGCTAAAGCAATATGCCCAGGAAAAGCCAGCGTTTCGTTGCAGCCGAGTAGGATTTGCATCTCAGTCAGTCACCCTAGGTTTCTGAGTTAAAAAAAAAATGTAAAAAAAATATTAATAACTAAACTGGTTAGACTTGTAGAATTGTCGAGTAATGGGGTGTTCTGCTAATTGGCAGCTGGAAAGCGAAGCAAGGTGTGGTGCCTACAGAAAGGAAGGCTGGCACGGGGAAACCCGATGCTGCGGCACCGGTTGAGCTCACCGGTACTGCGGGTGATGGTGCCAACGCTGGGGTCCAGTTCAGCAGGGCTGGCATTCCGACTTGCAGCACTGAGCAGAAAGTTGACAGCGTTACAGTCCAAGCTCTCTCCTGTGACTTTGTGAGTGGCTAAGTATTGAATTCCACTTTCTGATCTCGGGGAAGGTCTCTAAACACACGGGTGTCGTGCCGGAATTATTTGAAGCGTGCAGATGTACAGTTTCACGTCAGACGAGGCTTTATCTGGGGGCTGGGGCTGCAGAAAACCTGCTTTTCAAAGTTCTTTGCTTTCACACCGGTTAGGTAAAAGGAAAGAAATTATGGGCTTCTGTTCCTCAGTAGTTCGTTTCTATACACCGATGTCCACAGGCTTGTTTTCCAAGCAATATAGTGCTTCTCCCTGGTAAGCACAGCAATTGAAAGTCTTTTGTGCTTTGTAGGTTGGCTTTTAAATAGGTCAAAATCAGCAGGAGAGCTTCATAACCAGAGCAATTAGTATTTTAACCCTTTATCCTGCACGCCTTACAGACAGCGGAATATAATAGAAGTTGACTAATAGGCTGCTGTGTGCCATGGGCGGCCACTGAAAGACAGAGCTTTCCAGTTCCCAGCTGATGACCGAGATCTTCCTCTAGTGGAAAATTACTGAATTATGGTGTGCAAGGAGAGAGGGTCAGCCTGGGCTTGGGCCAGCAAGATGGTGTTGTTGAAGAGATCTTTTCCAGCAGCAGCCGCGGGCTGCTGCCAGGTCAGTGGTTTGGGGCATTGGCTCGGCAATGATTTAGAAGGAAATGATGCAGCTCTGAAGACCAGTACTCCAAAACGTGTGAAAAGAGGTGAGAAGTTTGAAACGTTCCCTGACATGCTCCTCCTCCACCCGCTTTTCCCGTTGGGAAGAAGTTGTGGAGAATACCTATGTGAGAATTGCTTGATGCTGTTGGTAACTGTTTGCTCTGCAATCGTGTGTTGTCCTTTGCCAGGTTGTTTTGTTGTGTGCAGAAGCAGATAGAAAAAGCAGCACAGGGAGGGGAAAAAAAAAAAAAAAGCTGATCATAGGAAGTTAATTGTAATTTAAAACAGGATTTATGTTGTTAATGGGGCTGTTTAACAGAAACAGATTTATACAAACAGCCCTTCCCCCACCTTCTGCATGTGCGATCTTCCTGTTTACAGTAATCTGCTTCCCTGGGATTACCTCTCTCTTAACAGGGACTCTGAGCAACACTCAGTTTACCAGCAGCTTCCTACCTCACCCAGGAGAGCCCCTGTTAATCCAGCCCTTTGCTGGACACTGGGAAGGTAGTTAGTGGCATTGGTTTATTAGCTGTGCCTCTGAGTCAAAGGGAAGCCAGCGAGCAATTTTCCTTCCTTGCTACTTACAGCTTCAGAATATCAGATGAGGCTTTAAAGCAGCAAAGAACTATTATTGCCACATAATTATCGCCTCTATTGATCGGGATGCTGCTGATTTAGACACAAGTCGATTTGCTTTGCAGATCTACCAATAGATGAAATATATACCGTGGTGCTTAGGAACGCGTGTGCTTGTGTTTGTAAATATGTGTGGTTGCATCTAACCAGCAGCCTCACGACCTTGCTGTGATGTTTATGGAAGACAAAGTGCCAATTCTAAGCCACTTAATCAGTTTATTGAGCTGTTTTAAATGTGGTGACTCGAAGGGATTGCTCGAGCAGAGACACATTCCTCTGCCCCGGGACCCTGAGCCGACAAAACTAACCGTGCTCCAGCTGATCTGCGGCACGGGAAAATGGTCAGAGCTAACTAGTTAGAAGAGCAATGAAGCAGAAAAGATGCTATTGAAAGATTTAACTTGCAAGGCGGGATGTGGAGGCACGGACTACAATGTCTGTGTACCTGCCTTTGCTCCCACCCTGTCCACAAAGGCTGTTTGAGGCGTTCTTGGAAGATTCCTCACTCTCTCCTGCTGTCTTTAACTGTCCCGGGGCTCATGAAACTCCTTGTGAGAAGGGAAGAGGAGGGAATTCTTCCTTTCTGGAAAGGTCACTTACGCCAGCTCTGCGGAGCGGCCTCCCCACGCTTGCTGCCTCTCCCGGCCCCCCCCTATCTCCTCGCAGGAGACCACACCATGGCAACACACACCCGGGAGCCTCTTCGTGTCACCCACGGGGCCGCGGGCGAGCGACGGCGACGAGGAGAGAGGTTTCTTCACCGGCGCGGCGGTGACTTTTTCTTCCTGCCCCAGCTTATCCGTCTGGCACGATGCTCGTCTGAAACTTGTCACCTAAGGCGTGAGGAAGAACTCCTCCTGGATTTCTGTGCCTTTCTTCCTCTCCCGGCAGGATGTGCTGTCCGAGGTGTAGCCCAGAGAATGAAGTCTGAAAGGAAGGGCTGCGACATGCGGCACCGCTATGGTTTGGGGCTGCGCTGCTAAATGGCTGCACAGTTGTTTCGCGTAGGTGTGCTTGATTTGTCGGACTCCGAGCGCAGCCTCCGCTGAACTTGGATGTGCCAGATCTCTTTCGCTTTCTCCGTTACGTGGTCATTCTTTTTCTTGCCCTCTCTTCGTGTCCATTCCACGCTTTCCTTCTCCCACGAGGAGCTCAAGCAGGAGGCTCCTGGCCAGCGTGCCCGCGTCGCGCACCGAAGCGCTTTGTTAGGACTGGAATTGCTGCGAGTTCGGGGTAGGGACAGAAGCCAAGTGACCTCAGCAGCGCTTTCTTGAGAGGAGAAATTAGAGAGGGTTCTGCAGAGACGATCTGACAGCAGTGTGTTGTGGTGTGGTTATTTTAGGCGTGCCCTACCTTAACTGCAGCAAGTGCTCCATTGTACAGGGCTGAGGTTTTGAGGTTTGCGGCGCTACAGCTGCCGCCGTAACCTGTTCTGACAGAGCACGGCCGGGCCGGCGCTGCTGCTTTGCCTTTGAAATCAGGGTCTTTGTGATATCCCTCTGATGAAAGGGGGTTTGCTGCCTGCGCTCGGGTCGTTCAGTATATTAAACAGGAGCAGAATTCTCCCGTGCTGTTTAATAAATCTTATCGCACGTGGATCTGCTCGAATGCCTTCAGCCTTTCGTTGGGTACAGAAGAGCGGTCAGATGGACTCTGCATGTTGCTTTACGCGTGTCCTTCACGATACCCAAGGTTTTGTTGTTCAGCAGCCTTAGGAGTACTGAAGATGCCTTTTCCAAGTGTGGGTTGAGGTTTTTTCCCCTCCTCTGTTTCCCCATAGAATTGCTCGAGGGTAGGAGGAATTTGATTTTGCAAAGGTTACAAAATAGGAAGATTTTTTTTGTGTGAGGTATGCGAGGGAAGTATAGAAAAACTGCTTATTTTTCAAAACTAAGAAAGCTGTTAGAGATAGCTGGGCTTTTTCACTCCTCCATAAATGTATTTTTTTAAAACATTTTCCATTTGATACTGAGCCTTGATACCGGGAATTGAATAGAAGAGGAAATACTGTGAGCACAACCGCGGGTTAGAAAGCACCGTTTCGGAGCATTGCTATTTTTTCCTGCTTGACGTGTAAGGCAACTGATGCCTTTCTACTTCCACGCCTGTTCTTTGTGCTCAGTCACAGTCGCCGGATGTGCGGCCACATCTGTGGACACTCATCCATGGAACACTGACCAGGCTCAGGGACCGGCACGAGCTTCTTCAATATCCTAACAAGATCTAGACTTGCCAGGCAGGCGGTGCCTGATCTGCTCAGCTGGGGCTTGCTGTTCTTCCTCTGTGTTGGTCATCTGAGGAGGCTTTGACTGAGTTCCAGCTCGAGGAAAAAAAAATAAGATGTGTGTGCACATTGGGTTTGGTTTTTGAAGCAGATATGCTAGTTGGGCCTAAGGTATGATACATCTTTATCTCAGAAGCTTAAAGTCTAGGTGTCAGCTCAGAAGGAGTAGCAGCGCAGGTGAAGCTGCTGCCACCTATAAATAGAGACCATTTTACAGTGCTGTTTGACAGCAGGACTCCCTGCTGTGCACCAGTGTTGCCTTGAATCAAACTGGGAAGTTAGAGCACATCTTGTGATGCTGCTGTCGGTTACAAAACGCGACAGCATCTTGGAGGGAGGGGTTTGTCAGTGAGAAGGATTCCAGAACTGGTGGGGGCAAAGAGAAGACTGCCTAATGAAAAGGTACAGTGAAGTTGGGAGGTGCCAGCTCTCACAGAGCTTAGGGGTTTACTGGACAGTCAGCTGAAAAAAAGAGAAGCAGAGTGTGAGGTCACAAAGCAGGGGGAATTTCAAAGAGAATGGAGGTATCAGAAAACTTGGAAACGGAAAACTGGAAGAAGCGGCTAAAGAAGAAAATGCAAAATTTCCGTGTAGGCAACAGACTTGAGCATTGTGGAGTGGGAAATTAACCTGCATGTTTGACTTGAGCCTTACTGCTTTGTACATCGAGAAAAATCAAGTGTATTGTCAGGGGGTCTTCTACTCTAATGACAGTAGCTCCCATTCTGCATCGCTTTAGAGGCGTGGAGACGGTTGGGCGTTCCACTGTTGGAATGCACCGTTCATCTAGTCATCTAGACAGCAGCAAAGGTTTTCAGTAATATATCCGAACCCACCGATAGGTTTTCTTTACATTTCTGCTGTGAAGTGCTGAGCTTTTGGGTTTGCTGTCGCTCTTTCACTGGTGGCTCAGCAGCCGCGGTTTCTAGGTCGGTGGGAATAGCCTTCCTAGGCTGGCTGTTTCCTTCAGAGGCTGGGCTTCCTGGCCTAGCGTTATTTTCATAAGGTTTGCAGGCTAATTGTAGAAGTTGTTCTGAAGAAACAACCCAAGTTGCAGCTTTCCCTGGGATCCTGCCAGCTCTTGCGGTAATTGTGAGAAAAACGCTGTTTCTTTTTCTCCCGCAGATCACGTGGCTTGCCAAAGCTGAAAGAGTCCCGTTCCCATGAGTCTTTACTGAGCCCCGGCAGCGCCGTGGAGGCCCTGGATCTCGGGGCAGAAGAAAAAGTCTTCGTCAAACCGCTTCACAGCAGTATCCTTGGACAAGACTTCTGCTTTGAGGTAAAGAACGCTTTGCAGCCCCGCGGCCGGTGCCGTCGCTGGGTCCGAACCCGCGCAGCGCGCTGCTCTCTGGAGCCGGAGTGGGAGAAGGGAGCAGCAGCAGCTGGCTGCTGCTATCCCCAGCTTCGGGTGGGGGCTGTTGAACCCTTTTAAAGCCCTTGAGGCTAATGGCATCAATCACTTGCTGGAGAGAAAATTCTTTTTTTTTTTTTCAATTACGGCGTCTTCTAATTGAAAAATCTCTTTAATTTGATCAGTATCTAAGCATTTGTAGTTTGCATGCAAATGTAGGGTGAGGACGTACTATTGTTCGTAAGCTGCGCGTTCATCCTCTCCAAATTCCCCTAAAATTAAATTTGGAAAAGATACCGTAACTGAGAAATGAGATTTCCAGTCAGAGCCCCCTTCCATTAGCTCAACCCCTACTCCGATTGCTAAAGGAGAAGCTTCGGCAGCTGTGGACGTGCCCGGTGACCCCCCCACCCGAGCAGGACAGAAAGCTCCCCTTGCTGTTTCAGCACAGGCTGCAGCTCAACACCACGTGCCTTGGGTGAGCCCCGTCCTGCCCTGGCAGGACCAGCAGCGTACTGGTGTGTGCGGTCCGGATGGGTCTGAGGCCATCAGAACCTGCCACGGCAGGGGCGGGTGACAGCCTGCCTTCAGCAGGGGCAGTCAGATGTGTCTCAACTCCTGGAACAAAATTCTGTTCACAACCTGGAAAACCGCTCGGGCAGAAACCCAGCCTACCTGGCTCTTCTCCCTCGGGACGTATCCAGGAACGGTTCCTGTTCGCTTCAGTCCCGCTCTTCTGGTTGGAAGCGCTTCCCAGCTTGCTCAGGTGTGGGGAGCTGAGTGAAAAAACCGGCAACCAGCTTGGCTCCGAGGCTGCTGCCTCAAACCTCTTCGTAAATGTGCTCACAAACGAATGGCAAGAGTCAGTGGAGCTTGTCAGGCCACGTAAAAGAGAAGGAAAGAGAAGCGGTTCCCTCCCGCGTGAAAGCAGAGTTGTGTACGGCACCGGGCGCCAGGGCCGGATCAGAGCAAACTCCTTCGGTTTGTTTTAGGCTGTTGCTGTATGTATGGAACTTTGGAAGCGTTTTGTGCTCCCTGAAGACACCGTGTCTAGTGTGTTTTGCCTTACACTACTGTGTTGTTAGTTCTGTCTGTCTTTACGCTGTTAGTAAGCGAATCATCTGCCTCTAGGACTTAACAGGGAAAACTGCAAGTGGTTCATAGCTATGGATCAGTTAACAAGGGTTTTAAAAACATAAATCAACTGGTTGGTTAAAGCCTTGTTTAAAAGTCTTTAAGAGGAGCCTCTGGTGCTCCTCATATTTTCTTTAGTTTTTATATTAATTTGAACTGCCTGAGTGTTTTTTCTCTATATATTTTGTGGGCCTTCAATCCTCCCTTCTTTCCAGGCTCCCATATTGTGTTCTTGTCTTTTTCATGTTTACTTTGTTGCTCAAGCATTGCTTTTTTTTTCTCCTTTGCTTTCTGCAGCCTCTAGCGTGTCTCCTGGGCTCGCCTGAACTCAGCCTGTCGTTTCTGTGTTCCAGGTAACCTACTCCAGTGGCAGTAAATGCTTCAGCTGTTCCTCTGCAGCAGAGAGGGACAAGTGGATGGAAAACCTACGCAGGACAGTGCAGCCAAATAAGGTAACAGCAAGGGCAGAAATGAGATTACCAGAGGTGGCATGATTGGATTTTTAGTCCAGTGTACCAGGGCTTCCCACAGATGCACCCCCAATTAATTTAGTCTGGGGAGAAGTGGGTTCGTCTGTGTATCACAAGCCCCTATGTACCATTCTGGTGAGGTCAAATCTGTAGTGGAGAAATAAATGTTGTCGTGCTTCCTGATCCCTGCCCTGCTGCCTGCTTGTGATGTTCCACGCTCTCCTTCTGATGCCGTGCACCTCGGGAGGATGGGATGCGGCTTCGTGGGTTTCATGTTTTGCTGGGGGGGCACAGTTTGCAAGAAATAAAAAAAAAAAGAAAAGGGGAATTTGAGCTGGAGTGGGAAGGGGGAGGTCAGGTTACTAATCAGCTGGAAATACCTGCTCGGTCACCTCAGTAGTTGGCGAACCACCTCTGAGGGACAGGCCAACAGTGCTCTTGGAGTTACCCAGAGTAAACAATGCGGCGTCTGTGCCAATCCAGCGGCTTTGGAGTGGCTCCTGTGTGGAGTCTTTGTTCTCTAACCCATTTCAAATGCAGCTTTTTGGGAAGAAAAATGTGCTAGTCCCCACCGTTGACATACAAAGGATGGCCCTTGACCTCCACTCTAGAAAATGTCTGGCTTTCTAGAGACTTTGATTCTGAAGATCAGAGAATCTGATTCTGAATTCTGATTCTGTCCCTGCCTTGGACACCAAAGGCAGCCCTCTTTAGGAGCCAAAATGTGCAGTTTTCAGGGATTCTGAATCAAAGCTGAGCTCTTTCTTCTGCACAGGACAACTGCCGTCGAGCTGAAAATGTGCTCCGTCTCTGGATCATTGAGGCGAAGGACCTGGCCCCCAAGAAGAAATACTTCTGCGAGCTGTGCCTTGATGACACACTCTTTGCCCGCACCACCAGCAAAACAAAAGCAGATAACATTTTCTGGGGAGAGCACTTTGAGTTCTACGGTCTCCCACCTCTTCACAGCATCACCGTTCACATCTATAAGGATGTGGAGAAGAAGAAGAAAAAGGACAAGAACAATTACGTAGGCCTGGTCAACATTCCCATGGCCAGCGTAACCGGTCGCCAGTTTGTGGAGAAATGGTACCCAGTCAGCACGCCCACCCCCAACAAAGGAAAATCAGGGGGACCTTCCATTCGGATCAAGTCCCGTTATCAGACCATCACCATCTTGCCCATGGAGCAATACAAAGAATTTGCGGAGTTTGTTACCAGCAACTACACGATGCTGTGCTCTGTGCTGGAACCTGTGATCAGCGTGAGGAACAAGGAGGAGATGGCTTGTGCTTTGGTGCACATTCTGCAGAGCACTGGGAGAGCTAAGGTAAGAACGGGTGGCTCCCGGCACCAAGGCTCTCTCTTGCTGCTCTGTTTGCAGCAATGTCTTTTCAGCTAGAAACTAGGAAGCCCATGACCATAAGCAACAGCAGAAGGTGCCTTGATTGGGTATAAGCTGAGAAAAGGGTCTCGATGGTATTTGTTAAGGTTTGGGTGATGGCACCTACCAGGAAGGCACCTAGACAGGCCCAACACCAGTGGTGATTAAGAGCTGATACAAAGGTTAAAGATGCTGTGTACCACGTATGAGTTATATGAGGGCTCTGTAACTTTGTGTTACTCTGAAGAATTAGGGCCTGAACACGTGAGTGTCCAGAAACCTTTTCTGTATTTCTAAAAGCATGAGGCAGGATAAGAGATAAGTAAGCAAGAGATTAGTAAACTGGAGAATTACTTCTATAAATAAGTCTGTGATACAGTGAGCAGCCCGGTGCCGTTGCTGATTCAATGCTAAGTCAGCTAATCAATGCTAACATTGATTTGGTCAGCAGTTGAACAGCCATTTGGAGAATCTATACTCAGTTAATGGTGATCCCACCTGCCCCAGGGATGTTATTAGGACTTCTGGGAGCAGGCTGGTGGTTCTCTGTGAGGCAGCAATTGGAGTGAGCCTCGGTTTCTTCAAATGGTGTGTGGGAGAATATCCTGTAGGTCTCGGGAAACCCCGAGGAGCATTTGCAGGCATTGATCTACCTGGATGCTGCCTAGCAAGTGGATGTGTGAGTAGTACCAAGCTGTAGCCAGGCTTCTTCCAGTAATGCCAGCTAGAGCAAGTTAAGCATGACCAAACACGAGCTGGAAGCTTGGGGATGTAGGGACAGCCTAATTTAACGGCTCCAAAAAGGTTTTTACATCTGCATAATCATATGCAGCTCTCTGCTGTTCTCCCATTGACATACTCCTCTGAAAGGCTGGTGTTCTGTGACAGTGTGTGGTAGGAACTCATTCTGTACCGAGCTGCTTGGCCAAGAGAAGCTGGGGTAGCTTCTGTAGGGTTGTGTTGAAATCCTGCTGGAAAGCAGGCACTGGATTCCTGCAGTGCTAGCTGCAACAGGTAGATAAATTCGGGTTATAACTCTGCCTTCCTGGTGCCTGAACGTTTGAACCTCTGTTTACTGGAAGCGTTGAGCAGCTTAGGCTGCTGTAACCTAAAGCTGAGCTGCAGCAAGGGCACGTTTCCAGGTCACACTATGTTGGGGGTGACCCAGTTTGCACCAGGTGGAAGATAATTCTCTCCGATTTGGCTGAAAAGAAACAGCGATAGTGGACTGAAAACCAAGAACACGGCGTGTATTTCTGATCTGTATTTACCACAGCTAATTTGTTCCGCGTATTTTACGCTCGTACGCCGGCAGCACGCTGGGGCTTCTGTACTCAGTGGGGCTATGAGACATCACAGCAGCACTGAACTGGTTGGAGGATGGTGCTGGTGGCAGCAGAACCGGCAAGTCGCAGTTGTCAGTCAGATCTAAGCCAGGGTGGGGGTTTGGGGGTCCTTTTTTTGGAACAGATGAAAAAAAAAGGGGGGGGGAGAAATCTGCTTCCTCTCCCGGAGAACTTCAATGTGGCTGAAATTAGATCTTGCAAAATACAGGGAATTTCTTGTGAAATGCTGAGTGTCCTTGACTCCCATTAAGTTGTCACTTCAGGAAATAAGTGTTACTGTAGAATCAGACCGTATATCAAGAGCTATTCACTGTATCAAGACTTGCTAATAGTTCCTGCCTGGGTATTTGAATACAGCTCGAGTTAAGCCCTACAGAGCCACAGCAAGTATATTAACTTTTTGTCCCAAAGCCTAAACCACTTTGGGTTTGTGAATGTAATTGATATAAGCCATTCTTCTTCTTTATTTCAGTGAGCTGTAAGAGCTTGGGCCTGACTTGCATGCTGGATTTCTAAATCCAAGTTTGCATGCAATATGCAGTATTAAAAGAGAATATCACAGTTTCTTTCAGCAGATAGACACTGGCAAACAAACTGGTGAGGGGGTTCTGTTCAGGGTCTAAACTGAAACTCAAGCTTGGCCACAAAGGTTTTCTCCCCTTATAATTTGTGTTCTGTATCGGTTTGTAGAAGTATAAAAAACTCAAGAGGAGCTGTAGCTATTTCCTTGGCCCCTACTACCTGTAGCATCTGCACTTGGTGTCCCAAGCTGAGCAATTATTCCAGTAATCCCCTGGCTTGTCTGTTTATCCTTCCTGCTTGGCTTCTGCAGTTAGCCTGGCATGACTGGGTCTGGTTAAAATAACCTCTTGCCATTTGACCTTTTTCTCCAGGACTTCTTGACAGATTTGGTGATGTCTGAGGTAGATCGTTGTGGGGAGCACGATGTCTTGATCTTCAGGGAGAACACGCTTGCTACCAAAGCTATTGAGGAATACCTCAAGTTGGTAGGGCAGAAGTATCTTCACGATGCACTAGGTAAGAAGGTGCTTGTCTGTCACCTGTTGGCACTGCCGGGGCTAACCCTGACCTGTCTGGGGTTAGATACACTCAGGGGGATCTGGTTGAGCACCAGAGTCCTCATCCCCAGGTGTGTATTGCTGGGGTGTCTCCATTGCCATTCACAGCAAATGTTAGCTGTGGTCTCAACAAGTGTGAAGTGTGAGATGCTCACCTGGCGCTTGGCTTGAGTGCAGGTAGGACAGGAAAATTAACTTCCAGATGCTTCAGCTGCAGCTCTTGGTAACGCTGGCAGGTTCCAGAGTGAGCCTTGGGCTTGCTCATCCCTTACCCGTGCCACGGAGCAATTAATTCCCAAACATTTCTATTGACCTTTTAAACTGGTACCTTGCCCCAACAAAAGTCCTTAGAGCTACTGAGCAGCACAGGGCAGGAGAGGAGGGTGTAGGCTGTCTAGGGAGCCTCCTGCCTGGGTTTATCCAAAGCACTCATTATTCACCACCTCATTAAAACTGCTTGGCTGACCTGGGGTGTCCTACACCATATCCCCCATGGGGTCTTACTGTCCACAGTTACGTGCCAGGATGGATTCTGATCATTGCGCTATTGTCCCCGCTCCACCAAAAGGTTCTGCTTTCGTCGTAAGCCTCAGGAATTACTGTCCACACAAACAATACTGCAATAAAGGGGACCAAAACCATGCATGCTTTCTTCCTAAGATACTCACCACCTCACTAGAGTTGGCTTTCACCAGCCCCTCACAATCTTTGGTATCCACGATTGCACAATGAGCCACCCATCCCCCTGTTGTTTCTTGGAAGAAGAAAGCTATGGAAATTGATACAAGAGAAACAAGATCAGGCCAAAGCCCAGGCCCACACCACATCCTTTCACACACACACATAAATAATTTAAAAAAACAAACCAAAAAAAAAAAACCAAACAACAAACCAAAAAAACCCTCAGCTTGTTTTCCCAGCAGTCTCGCTTGTCCTCAGCAGTCGCAGATGCTGGCAGGTCATCAAGGAGATAGTTGGCTAGATGAGCACTGCAAGAGTCAGTATGGTCAGGTCTGTGATTATGTGCATTTTGGCCGTTTCTTAAGTGCAACGAGTCTGTGCTGGTCGTCTTATTCTCATGGGTGGAACCACTGAGTGTAAGTCACAGTCCTAGGCTCTCTCCTGGCCGGGAGAGACGAGCAGCCTGCTGCTTTGTGCTTTTCAGCAGACTGAACAATCAGCCGTGGGACCAGCGTACTCCATCTGACTGCAAGCCCCTTCGTGTGCAGTAATTGCAGGAAAAAAAAAAAAGTATTTTAAAATTAATGACTCCAAATACATCCTTTAGAGCACCGGGGCTGAGTGACAACGCTGTAAATCGTAGACGGGGGAGATGGAAAATCCCCCTAAGGTCATTCAGCTCGTCTGTAGCTCAGGGCAGGATGGCTCGTGACAAGATTGCTGGTGACAACGCAGCCATCTAACGCTTTGTCGGGTTGAAACGGCGCTTTGCTCGCGTGGTGCCGCATCCTTTGCCAGGACTAATGACGTTACATTTGGTGTTAGCTATTCAGTACCTCTGTAAGAACATCTTCATATACAATGAAGGCAGGGGACCACAAAGAGTGAGTGAGTTTTAAATGTGTTTGAGGGAAAAAAAATGTTATCCAGCAAACAGCAGTTAAAACAGAGTTGGCTCCACAGAAGAGAGTTTTAAGAATAAGCGATCTCGATGCCCTCAGCAGAACTATTTTGGACCCCAACAGAAAAAAAAAAAAGAAGTAAAAAAATAAGCTTAACTACATGTGCTGTCTGCTTTGCTTGCAGGAACACTGCTGACTTTAGAGGTGGGGAAGGGGGCTGGGAAGCGTTTAAGGGTTTTTATGAAAACAAAGACAAAAAAAACCCTCCCAAAACTCTTTTGCGCAAACGAGCCTCGTGGCGTTAGCTCGGAGCCAGCGAGATCATCCGAGGAGATGAACTTAAAAGACATTGAATCATTAAATGAATGAATAAAGAGTTTCTCCTGGTGAACGGCAACAGTTTAAAAATCACTTGGCGTGCTGGTATATAGAGGAAGGAGACTAGTAAGTAGTTGATTCCAGTCTGTCACACTGAGGAAAATTCATCTGGTTTTGTACATGTCCAGTTTCCGTTGTGCTGCTGTAAGAGAAGGGTGAGAGGAATTCCAAGATTGCATTTGAGAGATGCTGGCTATAAAAATGCTGTAAGGTGTTGATAAACGAGGTTGGGAAAATTAGCAGTATCTATCTAGCACTTGGGCATTACTCTTATTCAAGAGCAAGGTGACACTTGAAAATTACCAAAAAAAAAAAAGAAAAAAAAAAAGGTGAATTTAGAAATAATAAAAATAAATAGCATTGTCAAGTGCATTTCCTGGGGAAATTATGAAGATAAATAGCACAGCTTCATTTCTAAGGCTGTGGATGATTTTACAGTTGATGATACAATTTGAATACAAAGTCAAATCCTGTTCTCGAGGCTGCGAGTGAAGTGTCTGCAGGGTTTATAAGCAAAGCCATCCTGGTATTGCCACCTCTGTTTGGGGGCAGCAAGGGCACAGGAGGCTGAAGCATCAGAGCACCGGCCGTCTGATCTGGTACGGCAAGTGCTCTGCTGGAAAGAGCTGGGAGGAGTCGTGTCCCCAACATCTGGTGTCTGGAGGCTGTATTGCAGACACAGGGAGCAGAAGAGGCAGTTGCCAAGGAGAGACATAAGCAGGATTTAAAGGTGTGTCAAGGAGGCTTTTCATGTAACCACCCTGGTTTTGTCGTCCTCTTCCCTTTGTCCAGGGGAGTTTATCAAGGCTTTGTATGAGTCAGATGAAAACTGTGAAGTGGACCCCAGCAAATGTTCATCCAGCGAATTAACGGATCACCAGAGCAACCTGAAAATGTGCTGTGAGCTGGCCTTCTGCAAGATTATCAATTCTTACTGGTGAGGCATCTTCCCTCCCCTTCTCCCCACTTAGGTCACTGGCTTAGAGGGTACCCCTAAAGAGGAGCAAATGGTCGTACAGGGAAACAGCACAGACCCATCTGTCTCCTAAGACTGCTTGCTTTTCCTTTCCTTGCTACCTTCCTACATGTGACACCATATTGCAGGTGGAACTTGTGCCCACATCGAGGGGTTCCCAGTCCCACACGCCATACCTGACAGCTTCTGCTGAAATGCTCTGCCAAGGGAACACATGCTGAGCTGTGACTAAGGGGGGGGAATAAAGTGAGAAGATTATAGTTTTGTGTGAACTTGGAACAAAAAGCTGGAAGTTTTGATGCGTACAGAAAACTTTCAGGCCTTGTAGATCTGTGGAGAATGGCAGGGAAGAAACGCTGGTAAAGGGATTCCTATTAATCTCTGTTTCTGAGTAGTAATGCAAGATGAACGGCCTTTCTGCCACAGGATGAAGCACATGTGAGATGTTGAGAGAGCTTAACGTGAAAAAAATCAGCTGCAGAGATGAGTTCAGTTCGGTTTTAATATTCTAACACCCTCTTTGCTCCAGGGTAGAGATGGCTAAGTAGTCCTCGGCTTCACTTAACATATATGAACAAGGGATGCTTTACAGACTACTCAACTATCACCAGATTAAACGTGGATCTAAGAATAGATGTCTAATGACATTTCCTAGCCTAGAAAGTGAGGGGGTGGCGGGGGGTGGAGAGAGACGATGGTGTTTTTTCACCAATCATCATTTCAGGTGATTGGTCACCAGTTCACCTCTTTGCATCTCACTGCCCCTGCGATTTTATTTCCCGGTTTCTCGTTTTTAAAGCGTGTTCCCTCGTGAGCTGAAGGAGGTGTTTGCATCTTGGAAGCAGCAATGCCTGAGCAGGGGCAAGCAGGACATCAGCGAACGCCTGATCAGTGCCTCCCTCTTCCTGCGCTTCCTGTGCCCCGCTATCATGTCCCCCAGCCTCTTCAGCCTCATGCAGGAGTATCCCGACGACCGGACGTCTCGCACGCTCACGCTCATCGCCAAAGTCATCCAGAATCTCGCCAATTTTGCTAAGTAGGTGGTGGCAGTGAAGCTGAAATCTCTGCTTCCGGGGGTGCGAGTCACGGCGGGTGCCTGGGGAGCGAGGAGAGCCCTGCTCGGGAGCCCTGTGCAAAGGCGGCCGATTCGCTGTCAGACTCCAGGCAGCTTCAGAAAAAAAAGAGGAAAGTTCTTGCTCCTCTGAACCCTGAGACACCTCAGGGTTGAGCTAGAGAAATCCTCCTTTTCACATGCAGATCTGGGCCGTGTTGAATTCACTAGAGGGGAGATGGTACAAGACCGAGAAGAGCCGTGCGTTACGCAGTTTCTAAAGGAGAAAAGCCTGTTCCCACCCGAGGATCACGATTTTCCTCCTTTCTTCCTCCAGAATTCCCAGCTGAATGACAGAATGGGCACGGCACGGCTCTGGCAGGGGCAGGGAGGAGAGAAAGGGTGTCAGGGAGGGAGGGAGGAGAAGCGTTGAGCCCTCAATCATAACCCGAACAGTGAACCACTGATACTTAAAAGGTCCAAGAAAGCAGTGAATCTCTTCACTGGTCATTTTTGGGTTTTGTAAATCCCAGACCAAATCTTCAGAAAGGCAGGTCTAAAGTTCAGCATTTAAGTAATTGTCTAATAGTCTGTGCACAGTTGTGCTCTGTATTTGGGGTGGAGGTTACTGACTGGGTTCCCCCCTCTCCCCCTTCTCGCAGGTTTGGTAATAAGGAAGAGTACATGGCCTTCATGAACGACTTTTTGGAACACGAGTGGGGAGGAATGAAGCGTTTTCTCCTGGAGATCTCGAATCCAGATACCATCTCAAACATGCCTGGATTTGAGGGCTACATCGACCTGGGCAGAGAGCTCTCGGTTTTGCATTCCCTCTTATGGGAGGTTGTGTCCCAGCTTGATAAGGTAAAGCAGGCTGGAGGCCCGGGAGGGTGAATCCAGCGATTGTCTCCTAGCAACAGTAAACAGGAGGAAACATCAAGGGAGCAGCTGAAGCCTGCTTTGGGGAGAACTTATTCAACAGCTTTGGAGAGGAATGTTTGATAGTGGCATTTCACAACTGTTTGTTCCGTGATTTCAGCCCAAGGCCCAAAGCAGGGCATGTGAAGTGGTTGGGCTTCAGCAGGAGAGCAAACACTCTGCAGAGCCTTGAGTAAGGCCGAGTGTTCAGTGGCAGAGAGGGCAGAGCTTAAAAGTAGACCTGGAATTCCCCAAGAAGCCTGTCCTTTCTCACAAGTGAGCTGGAAAAACACCTGAGGGAGTTTAGACAGAAAATGAAATGGTTGCAGTGCCCTTTTTGATGCTAATGGAGGTGCTTTGCTGCACACCAGGCCCTGCCCTGCCCTGCCCAGCTCTGGTGGTGAGATGTGTTGGCCAGGCAGAACTGTTCTCGTTAAAGACCTGATCCAAAGCCTTCTGACATGTTCTCATTTCCGTAGCCTTTGGATTAGCCTTTAGTATACAAGGGGATGCTGTATAAAAACCTGGATCCTTTCTCATTTTTATCCTTTAACAAGAGCAAGATGCTTTCTGGGGTCACATGCATTGTCCAGATTCTATTCTGGTGATCACAATAGACATCGCCAACACTAAGCATCACTTCCATTTAGCAGTGGAAGGAGACAAGACAGTAGTTTGCTCTTCCTTAGCTATGTGGCTTTGCAGGATCCAAAAATCACTAAAACCTTGATAGCAGAGGTAGTTGATAAAACCCAGAAAAGCTGGGCTGGAAGTCTTGGGTGGGTTGTTGTTTTTTTTTTGGCCAGTGCTTGGAACAGTTCCATATTTCATCTTTTAGAGGTGCATTATTTTGTCCATCTTCCATTTATATTCTTATTTCTTTTGAAACCAGAGAGGTGAGGTGAATTGCAATGCACTCCATATTTTTATTGCATTAAGGTTTGCCAGAATAGTAATTTGTTTGGTATCTGTTGCCTCACAGTACATTATTTTAAACTGAAACAAAAAGCTGAGCTTGTTGCATCGGAGCAAATTGAACTGCCCTTGACTCAGAAAGGCAATATATATTAATCTTAGTTAATCTTAGTTTGATAACAATTTATGATCTTGTTTTTCCGATTCCCTGAGACGTGCACACAGTGTACATTCCAAATGCTGCAGGCAGCAGTGTCAGCTGTAGAGACAGTTCAGCAGCCTCAGGAAAACAGGCAAAGTGAGCACCCAAAAGCCTGTACCCTCCATTTCTGCCAGCTGGGGTGAAGCCACCAGCACAAGGAGCATTGCCACCTCCAAGCTGGTCAGGCATCAGGTCAAGAGAAACCCAGCTCCGGTCTGTAGGACTGCAAATGGATCTTTGGGCTTGGTGTTAGTTGCTGTGAGTTGCTCTCTGAATGCAACGGCCCTAAATGTCTTGGGCAACAAGGAAAGGGAGGAGCCAGACCTGGATAAACAGGCGAAGCAGATCCTCTTTGCCCTTTCTGTAGGGTAGAAACATGGATCTATCTAACAGGCCCTACATTGCCTTTGTAGCAGAGTTTTACTTTCTTAGAAACTTCCAACACTTTCACCTTCTTCCTGCGATCCCAAGAGCCTGAAGATGGTAATTAAGTGTGTAGGTGATAGAGCCAGAACTGGCCCAAAGTGGAAAGATCAAGAGCCTGAACTAGCTGCCTTCCTTGCTGGAAGGTCAGCTGTTCTTATCCTAGGCCTGGCCAACACTGAGCTAACATGTAATGGAACAAGAAGCTACACATTGAACCCCAGGCTGATGTGATCATGTTGGGTTGAGGATCACTGATGTTTTCATGCAGTTATTTTTCACTTTTTGGGTGGGGAGAAACGCCTTCATTGTTGATAACAGGGTGCTACAGAAGATGGCATTGGTGTAGGATGCCAAAAGCAGAAAGCTTGTGAAATGAAAACCTTCCCTTTCCCCACCTCCCTCAACCCTTGTGATCTCTCATGATCCCCCTGAATGCCGCATCCCCTTGTCTGTTGGCATGCGTTTCCTTTACCACATGACACCCTTTGCCTGGAAAGTTCCCCTCCCCCCCCACCAGCTGAATCTGTAGTCTTTGAATGCCCTTTAATGAGTAGATACCGTAGTTTTCACTTTGACCTCACCCACTCTGGATTTAGTTTGCTTTGCATGATAGTTTTGCATCGGAATGGCAATAGTTTTGTTTTATTGAGCATGATTTTTAATTTTGGGGGTCAATCCTAATTTCTTTTCTATTTCCTTTTCTTTCCTCAATGTCTGCTGCACCCCGTTTCGTCTCCTCCATCCATCTCGTCGCCGTGGTTACGCTGCTCCGTAACACTGCATCACGGTCCTGGCACACCCGCACACAACCACCCACCCTCCTTCCTTCCACCTCCACCCCTCCGCCTCTGTGCATCGTTATCAAAAAAAAAAAAAACAAACCTGGCGGATGTCGCGATGCTTGTTGTCCAATTAGGGTGAAAATTCCTTCCTACAGGCGACCGTGGCAAAACTGGGACCTCTCCCCCGTATTCTTGCCGATATCACCAAATCAATGACCAACCCTACGCCGATACAGCAGCAGCTGAGGCGTTTCACTGAGCACAGCTCTAGTCCAAACGTCAGTGGCAGTCTCTCCTCAGGGCTTCAGAAGATATTTGAGGACCCCACTGATGGGTACGTAGCAGCCAGAGCTCACGGGAAGATGTGGGATAACGGGGGTTGTTCAGCCTCGTAGGAGTTGAGTGCTTCATCACCTGAACTCTCTACCGGCTGTAAGAGCAGGGAGCTTGGGCCTCTGTCACAGGAACCCACAGTCCCAGTAAGAGGTGCACAAGGTGGCACTGGAGACCGGAAGCTTTTGACTTACCCGGGACACAAATATATCTCCGGGAGTCAGTGACTTCAGCTGCTAAAAACCAGTCTTGCAATTTACTGCCAGTCTGAGTGTCCGGATGCGCAGTCAGCCACAGTGTCTCCTCCCGGCCATCAGGCTGCTTATTTACTGCTAATGGAAAAACGGGGCTGGCGGTGCAACTTGTTACCAGTGGAAGAGCAAGAACGGTCCCTCCTCTGTTGAGTGCAGCATTTCTCACCCTTAACAGCTGTGAATCTGAAGCAAAAAGCCGTGACGTGGCAGAACTGCCAAAGAGCTCGGCTGCTGCGGTCTCAGAGTAGTTTCTGTGCTGTCGGGAGGGCCAGCTCTGTCACCAGTAGTGTCTGCCCGCTGAGCTTGGGTCTGAATCTTGGCCTTGTTCAGCCTGGAGAAGAGAAGGCTCTGGGAAGACCTTATTGCAGCTTTTCAGCCCTTCAAGGGGCCTGGCAGAAAGATGGGGACAGACTTTTTATCAGGGCCTGTTGTGACAGGACAAGAGGTGATGGTTTTAAACTAAAAGAGGGAGATTTATACTAGAGAGAAGGAAGAAATTTATTATGCTGAGGGTGGTGAAATCCTGGCCCAAATTGCCCAGAAAGGTGGTTGATCCCTGGAACCATTCCAGGTGAGGTTGGCCGGAGCTCTGAGCAACCTGCTCTAGTTGCAGATGTCCCTGCTCACTGCAGAGGGATTGGACTAGATGACCTTGAAAGGTCCCTTCCAACCCCAGCCATTCTGTGATCTATGGGAGCCTTCACACAGCCCCCCAGAATGCATAAGGCTGGCAAAGGGTTAACTGGGATCTGAACTTCTCTGAAGTCTTTCTGGAGACAGAAGTGTCCAAGGGGGGAGGATCTGGCGAGAATGGTTTGCATTTCACCTGAGAAAAAAATAAAGATGAAGCACTCCTTGAATCAAACATAATTCTCAGAGATAAGTGGTAATTAAGGAAGAGTGTGTTCTGACTTGAACACAAAGAGCTCATGAAAGGAAATCTGGTTCCTTGAAACTTTCAGTTGGGGGGGGGAGGTTAAATGAGGTAGAAAGACTTCTCTGGTACAGATCTCTCAGGGTCTTGGCTGCTTAAAAATTAACCAAATTCCCTTCCACTCCACAGTGACTTGCATAAGCTGAAGTCTCCAACCCAGGAAAACGGAGATGGGTATTTCAGGGGCAAGACCTTACTGCTGGTTCAGCAGGCATCCACCCAGAGCATGACTTACTCGGATAAGGATGAAAGGGAAAGCATCTTGCCCAACGGACGTAGCATCTCTCTCATGGACCTCCAAGACCCTCACACGGCTCACAGTGACCACGCATCTATTATGCACGACGTGCCTTTGCGCCTGGCCGGCAGCCAGCTCTCTATCACCCAGGTGGCCAACATCAAACAGCTGTGGGAAACTCAGAGCACACCCCAGAGTGCTCCCCAGGTGAGAAGGCCTTTGCACCCGGCTTTGAACCAACAGGGCAGCCTCCAGCCTCTGTCATTCCAGAACCCGGTTTACCACCTCAACAACCCAACCCCGCCGATGCCCAAGGCCTCCGTGGACTCCAGCCTGGAGAACCTGAGCACCGCCAGCTCCCGGAGCCGAAGCAACAGCGAAGACTTCAAACTCAGCGGCCCCAGCAACAGCAGCATGGAGGACTTCACCAAACGCAGCACGCAGAGCGAGGACTTCTCCCGACGCCACGCGGTCCCGGACAAGCACGTCCCCATCGCTCTGCCTCGTCAGAACAGCAGCAGCCAAGCTCAGATCCGAAAAATGGACCAGGGCGGGCTGGGAGCCAGGGCCAAAGCTCCGCAGTCGCTGCCGCACAGCGCGTCCCTGCGCAGCACGGGCAGCGTGTCGGGGGCGTCGGGGGCCGTGGTGGCCGAGCCCATTCAGAACGGGAGCCGGTCCCGGCAGCAGTCCTCGTCCTCTAGAGAGAGCCCTGTCCCCAAGGTGAGGGCCATCCAGAGGCAGCAGACGCAGCAGGTAAGGAGAACCTTGGCTGTTGAGCCGTGTTCGGCGTCGACACCCGCCCCCCCCCCCGAAGCTTTTTGACCTCGGAGTCGAATCGAGAGTGCCGGCCCTTCGGCAAGCGGCCGGTAGCAAGCGTAAGGAATAGCCACGCTCGTTACCCGTACAAGCCTGGCAAGCCTAGCTCACCTATTATTTTGGGATGCTTTTGTACTAAATTCAAAGAAAAAACTAATAATAAATGTTTTCCAATTGCTAAGGTAGCAGCGAGCCTGCTGAAAGAAACAAAACTGGAACGTTTCCCTGGCTGAAAAAAATCAAACCAGAAGGAGCTTTGTTCCAAATCGTAGTTAGGATTGCCACGTGAGACTGCCTTCGCCCTGGGGTGCTAATTTAAAAGCATAGCTACCTGAAAGCAGAGGGATAAACAAAGATAAAATATTGTAGAATAAATCGCTGCCAAAATAATAACTGAGTAGTCCAAAGTGTGGAGAAATTTCTATATCGCCCTGATGCAATGGTCTGTTGCTGGCCCCCAAATAAATACTCTTTTTTTTTTCATTAATCATCCCAAACTATGAAAAATGCAAACGTTTTCTGGAAAGAAGTGCTCAGATCTACCAGCTCCTAATGCTCTTTATCAGTTGTTCATGGGCGAGCGTAAATCAGGAGTTTCCTGTCAAGAAGCCAACATTCCTTTACCTTAAAAAAAAAACCCAACAAAAAAACCCCTCCTGTTGTGATTTGCTTTGTATGAAAACCTTGCCCTAAATCAGTTTAGATTTCAAGAGAAGATGAGTGTGTAAATGCTTGGCACTGCAGTGGAAGTGGAGAACGTCTCGCCCTGCCTGGCGGAGGGAAGGCGGTGGGGTGGTTTGGGAGGTGGTGTCCTGGTGTGTACAGAGTTGGCAGCTGGGCAGGGTGAGGCTCCTGAAGGCAACCTGGGGGTTAAACGTTTTCTTTCGTGGTCATTGTGAGGGTAAACATGGTCACGTTGGGTTTATCTTCACTCGTGCAGCTTCTGCTTCCCACAAGACCTTCTAGGAAGGATGATGCTACTGTGGGCACAGGCACGAGTGAGGACTCATCTCTAGAAGGTTGCAGCCCCTGAGGTTGAGACAGCACCGTGCTGCCCGTGAGGCTACGTCTGCAGGGAGCAGGAGGTTGTGATCCTCCTTGCTGATGTAGCCCTGTTGGCAGAAGCACCGGTGAAGAGGCCTCACCTTGAGTCCTGTGTTCAGTTTTTGGCACTTCAGTACAAGAGAGATGGAGTAGGTGCAGAGGAGGCAACGAAGCTGGTCAAGGGACTGGAGAGTAGATCATATGAGGACCGTTTGAAGGAGCTGGGTCTGTTTAGTTTGAGGAAGAGGAGGCTGAGGGAAGACCTCATCACTCTCTACAACTACCTGAAAGGACATTGTAGAGAGGTTGGTGCTGGTCTGTTCTCTCAGGTAATTAGTGACAGAACCAGAGGGAATGGCCTCAAGCTAAAACAAGGTAGGTTTAGACTAGACACTAGGAAACAATTCTTCACGGAAAGAGTGGTGAGATATTGGAATAGGCTGACCAGGGAGGTGGTTGAGTCACCATCCCTGGATTTGTTTAAGTATTGCTTAGATGTGGTGTTGGGGGATATGGTCTAGGGGTGAACTTTGTAGAGTAGGGTTAATGTTTGGACACGATGATCCCAAGGGTCTTTTCCAACCTAAATGATTCTGTGATTCTGTGAAACCCCCTCGGAATGTTTGGATAAGTTACAAACAACTATGAGGCGACACACTCCTCTAGACCCAGGGTCTGAGATAGGAATTCAGCAGTTGGTATCTTTGTTTATTGGGCAATCAGCAAGTGATATTCAGAGAAAGCTACAGAAATTAAGGACCACAGAAAGTAGGAACCTAGAAACCTTGTTGGATGGGGCATGGAGAGTGTTTAGTAATCAGGAAGAGGAAGAGAGAAAGAAAGAGAAGCGAGCATCGGTAGCAGCGTTGCAGGAAAGTGGGCAATTTAGAAAGTCGGAATACAGGGTACCCTTAGGAAAGGATCGATGTGCGTGGTGTAAACAGAGGGGACATTGGAAGAATGAGTGTCCAAAGAGACTCAAAGAAAGAGGCAGACTACAGGCCCATGTTAAGGGGGACTGACGGCGACCTGAGGAATCTACCCTAGCGGATCCACTGGTTATATTAAAGCTAGGGAAGCAACAGCAAAAGATGGAATTTTTGATAGATACTGGAGCAATGTTTTCAGTTTTAAATCAAGCTTTGACTCCTATGGATGATGATTTTGTAACGGTAAAGGGAGCCATTGGCCTGAGTGGAAAAGCGTATTTTTTGAAACCTCTTAAATTCAAATTGGGAAAACAATAGGGAATACATAAATTTTTATATATACCTAACTCGCCGAAGCCTTTATTGGGATGGGATTTATTAGAATATTTAGAAGCAGAAATAAAATTTGAGAAAGGAAGAATAGAACTGAGAGTGGGAAACGAACAGTTAATTGAAATCTTAAGCTTAGCCCTCTTAGAGACTCCTTTCAACTCAGGAGTACCAGAGGAGGTTTTAAACCAAGTATATCCATGTGTATGGGCCTCAGAGATGCCAGGGAAGGCAAAGAATGCCTCTCCAATAAAAATTAAACTTAAGCAAGGTGCGAGACCTGTAAGAATTAAACAATATCCCCTCAAGATAGAGCATAGGGAGGGAATTAGACCCATAATTGACCGGTTTATTAAGTATGGAGTGATAAAAGAGTGTGAATAGGAATATAATACTCCCATTCTACTGGTCAAGAAGCCAGACGGTAGTTATCGAATAGTACAGGACCTCCAGGTGATTAATAAAATTGTTGAAGATCTGCACCCAGTAGTAGCAAATCCATACACCTTATTAACTAAATTAATACCTGAATTGGTTTGGTTTACCATCTTAGATTTGAAAGACGCCTTTTTCTGTCTACCTTTGAGTCCAGAAAGCCAACTGCTGTTTGCATTTGAATGAGAAAATCCGAATTCTGGAAGAAAAATGCAGCTAACATGGACTGTGTTACCACGGGGATTTAAGAATAGCCCCACCCTTTTTGGAAATCAACTAGCTAAAGAGCAATGGGAACGACCAAGTGGAAATGGAATAATAATACAATATGTAGATGATGTATTAAAAGCTACCGAGACAAAAGAACTGTGTATAGTATGGACAAGCAGTTTGTTAAGTTTCCTCGGATTAAATGGTTATCGAGTCTCTCCACAGAAGGCCCACGTGGCACAACAGCAAGTAACTTACCTTGGATATGAGATAACGGCAGGACAACGGACTCTAGGAGCAGCAAGAAAGGAAGCCATCTGTCAGACCCCTCGACCACAAACAGCCAAAGAACTCCATACATTTTTGGGAATGAGGGGATGGTGTCGCCTGTGGATATATAACTATGGACTTATGGTAAAACCTCTTTATGAATTATTAAC
>WUAM01000146.1:207455-236768 GCA_024336885.1 Actenoides hombroni | reverse complement strand
AGTTATACTCAGCCCAGCAAATGTACAGTGGCCACGATGAAGGAGAACGCAGTCCTTGGAAGAAGAAGAGGGGAGTGTGAGTGCATGTGTGTTGTGGGTGAGAGGGAGGGAGATGAGCAGAGGGTTCCCTTCGGCAGCAGCTGTGTCTATGGGGCTGACTGACACCTGAGTGGGGTGGAATTGGAGTGAAATTAATTCTGTAAGAAAACTCATCCGCTGGTTTTATTCCCCTCTTCTCTAGCTGTTCTTTAACTGAATGCATACTCGATAGCAAACATTTTAGCAAGAAAATCGGCTCTTGCTGGATCCTGTACCTTCTTTCTGTAGGACTCTGGCAAAAAAAAAAAATAAAAATTGTCAGTCTTTTTGAAGAAGGTGAAAACCTGGAGCAGCAAAGCTGTTTCCTTGCATTTGCACACAGTCAGGTTTCCCATCAGACAGACAGAGGGAATCTGCAGTTTTTCAAGGTAGGATTCTTTCCTTTTTCTTACCCTGGTTCTAATGCAGTTTTATATTTTCTGTTTGGAGAATTTAGAGACCTGTAAATACTTCTTTTTTTAAAAAAAAACCTTTCTATCCACCCCCCTGCTTTCTGTGCCCTGAATTCATCCCCTGCGCTCCATCAGCAACAGTCAGGTCAAGGCTCTGAGGAAGGGGCCAGCCAAAGGGTGCCCCTGCCCAGCAAACTTGATTTTATTTTTTTTTCAACATACATTTCCTTTTCTCTGGAGGATTTCTGTATTTTAACTCTCGTTCAGTTTCTCCACTGCAGCCCCAAGCTTAGCCAGTCTAGTTCCAATGAGCGGTGCTTTCTACGTGTGTGTGTGTGTGTGTGTGTGTTTAAAAGATCTTCCATTTCCAGTGAAGTTTTCCTTCCTTGGGATGCTTTAAAGGGTTTGGTTTTTTTCAAGTTCTGTACACACCTGTTTTTTTTTTTCAAGTTCTGTATGCACCAGTTTTTTCTTGAGGAGTTTTGACTAAGCCAGTTACTTTCAGTTGCATTTTGTGGGAGGCTGCTTAGGGGCTGTCTGAATACGTACGTAATTACAAAGTGGCCTTCTCGAGGAAGATGATGGCATTCACAAACTCTGAGAGATTAACAATAAAGGACACGGCATTGTCAATTCTCATGATTTCACCAAATGCCACAATATTTAGTCTGAGAAGGTTTGGGGTTTTTTTTAAAGCCCTGGATTTTAGAGTCAAGTAACAGTATGTGAATCTTCACTTTTACTTTTTGATGCACATTTTTAGCCCCCGAGCTCTCGAAGTAAATGAAATGATTGCAAGAGCAGTTGCAATTTTGAATTACAGAACTATAGTGAGAACAGTGAGTGTGTTTAGCCGTTCAGACATGTCATGGAAATTAGAAACTGGAAGAGTTGACTTGGAAACCTCGAGAGGGCACCTCGGTGTGGGATGCGCTTAGCAGACAATTCGGGCTGCAACTGAAGGCAAGTTCCTGAGGTGGCTGTGGGGGGTACCTGAAACTCCTGTGATATGGAGGAGGTCAGAGCTGGTGATGTGATTGTCCTTTCTGGCCTTAGTTTCTGAATTTCTAAAAAGTGGGAGCTACTAAAGCGATTTCTTCGCCTTCTGAAAGTGCCCCACGTTGCCTCGGACGTGGGGGAGCGGCAATACTGAGGACCCAATTTCAGTGTCTCTTGTCAAGTTTGCTTTTTCTTTGGACGTGAATTAATCTCCACTCTGTGGGCAAATGCAGCTTGTGACAGAGCGTAGTCTTGTTAACTGTTCTGCCTCGTTACTGTGTTATGATCCTTCAGTTAAACATCCTCACCCGAGCACGCTACGTTACTAACTATGCATAAACGCAGAGACTGCCTCTTCTGCACTGTAGGAAGTGTAAGGAGAATGCGTATGAGCTTTCCTAGCAATGCCTTTGCTGCTCATTTACATCTAGAGGACGCTATATTTAATGCTGAGTTCTTTCAGAGCAAAGCTTCCCTGGCTGTGACTTGGTAGTAGAGGCCAAGGAGCGTCCCCATCTTTGGGTTTGGAGTATCCGTAGCGCTGTCTGACACACCTGGGCTGTGCTCTGCATTTGCTCGGTAGCGATTTCATTTCCATCCTTTCTAAGCTGTCTTCCAGCTCCGGGTCACTGCTGACCTCTGATATTTCTCCTCCTCAAACTGTGCCTTTAAGTTCCTTCTCCTTTCCTCTTGTCTTCATGTATCACAGCCATGGGCAGTCTGGCGAGTTCGTATTAGTCTTTGTCAGTAGCTCTCTTTTACAAGAAACCTTTGCAAATCCCTTTTTGTTGAGGATTTCTGCGTGCCCTGCCTCTCCCCTTTGCTACCTACTGTAATTACAGAGCTGCATCCTGGGGAGATTTATTCCCCAAAATAGCCTTTTCAGATGGGTGTGTGCGTTGCTCATTTAAGACACTGTGCAAATAGTTACGAGTGTTCTGTGGCCGAGACCAGAGAGCAAGTGGTCGTAGGAGTGCACTGACCAGAGCAGGGCAGAAGCAGGCATGTCGTTCTGGTAGCATTAGTCTAGCGTTAATTTGGGCAACACATCTCAGCAGAGCTCCCCAGCTTCCTGGTAATCAGTCTAGCAAAGACTGAGTTGCCTGGTCTGGTGCTGAAGAACCAACCCCGAGGTGTCCTCTCTGGTCTCTGGGGAGAAATGCAATAGGGGCAACACTTCAGCCCTGATTTTTAGAGGGGAAATAATACCTGCCCCAAGATCAGTATGTTGCAGTGAGGTCTCCATTAATTTATCTTTCTGATAATGTACCTCCTTCTGTGTATTTATTAAGCTGGTAGAGTGCTTGTAGCAAAAAATTGCTGTTCTCAAAGGGCCTGACCCATCGGTATCGTCCTCGCAGCTTGTTGCCGGGACGGTTCTTTCTCTTCTATTTCAATTTCTACCCTAAAGTGCAAAGTGTGCTCCTCTAACTCCTGCCGTAGAGGAGGAGCTGCCTGGTGACCCACGAGGGAACAGAGGTTGCAGACTCGCAGCACTGCAAGACAAAAAGTGATGAGCTGCAGAAGAAGAAAACCTCACTCTCCGGAGTTGTGCCGGCGGCTGTCTCTCCTAGTTTGTTACCAGGTAGCTTTCCAGAGAGATTTTAAGCCGCCTCAAGCTGACGGTATGTGAAAATGCCAGCTTCTGTTTTGTCCAGTCTGATAAAATCCAAGTGGCACTGAACCACGTGGCAGCCAAAAGGTCTGTTTTGGAGCGAGAGCCCTAACTGGGCCTGATCACATTTGGTGTAAGACTCGCAGCTGGGGGGGGGGGGGCACTGCAGCAATGAGAGAAGTAGTAAATAATGCCAAGACCGATGGTGAGCATTATAGACATTAGGGTTTGGTTCACACTTTCAGCAAAAGCACCAGGCTGTGTCTAATGCTGTTGCAAGGAACTGCTGCTCTCGTTTGCAGGAAACAATTAATAGTCTGTAGGAGTAATACTTGGGTATTCCTAAGACTGAAACAGGAAAGGTGCCCCATCCCGACTTGTCGGTCCTCGCTGGCCACGCTACTCAGGGCTGCTCTGGGGTGATTCTTCCCAAACCACAAAGCCACCCGGGCTTCCAAGTGCTGAGTCAAAGCTCAGAGCACGGTGGGGCAGGGACACGGAGCAGCAGTTTGTAGTGCTGGGGCCTTTTGCCCTGTTGTGTGTGGTGTCTGCAGAGCGTGTGAAGAACAGAGGTGACCAGAACGACATAGGATAGGCACTAATGGAGAAGGGAAGGAGGAGGGGCAGCCTGCAAATGCCCATTCTTTGCAACTCTAGGGATTCAGGCCTCTTTTTTTTAAGGGAAATAGACAGATCTCCTGGACAGGAATTACCTGTTATTTCCCTTGTGTATTAGAAATGGGCAGCTATGCATAGAAGCACAGGCTCTCATGCAGCTACAGCTTTTACAACGCCCCTCTCTCCAGGGGCATAACTCAGGCAGGGCATGCAGAGGAGCTTAGAAAGGGATGTGTATATCTTCTAGTTAGAGAATATGAGATGTACCCAGTAATAAATTCTGTATCCATCTAGGAAGTCATCAAAGAAATGGGGTTTATTTTTCATTCTTCCGATGGTTTGGGGTTTGCTTAGGCTTTTTTTTTTTTTTTTTAACATGATATATTGATTTCATGGTTAAATACTTGCTGAAACCCACCAGCTTGTAATGTCACCTGAAAAACTCGATGGGTGAAGTCAGTCAGTCGTTCAGCAGTGCCTGTGGTTTGTGTCAGCGGTACTTTACCCCGCCAAGGTCCCCGTGTCTGGATGAATTCTCTTGGTGTCCTGCAAAAAAATGCTTCTGTCATTCCCAGAGAATAATCCCTGGCCTGGGTTGAACCATTAAATGTTTTTCCATCGACGCTTAGCATGGTCAGCCACAGGTATCCAGCTGAGTCTGGCAGAGCAAAAAGGGTTAAATTTAGGCTGATGCTTTTAAGGTGTTTCCTTCTCCCACAGTAAGTTCCCTCCCAAGAGAGCGAGCATGTCATGTTACAGACCATGCCTGCCAGGAATCCTACCTGTAAAAAATAGATTTTCTGTCTCAAGGGCCTTAATAAGAGTGTTACTACACAGAACTGTTTTACAATGATAGCTCTAAATAATTTATTTTTTATTTCAACAAATTACACCGTAAAAAAGGTAATAAACTTGTTTTTTCAAGCTGTATTTTTATGCTAGCAGCACTGGACTGTTTGGTCTCTGAGATCCATTTCTGCATTTCATTGCCTGGGTTTGTTCTAAAGAAGATTTATTTTTGTTCTGTGAATAATTTTTGAAGGTTCTTGTAATATGTACAGATATAGATACATTTGAGGTCTTTTATTGATATTCCTACAAAGAATACAAATAAACTTTAACTTTAAACAGTTTGGACTTGGTAAACCTACGCGGGCTTAGAACTCTGCTTTTTCTGCTCTTGCTTTGTACTTGTGTTTTGTGTCACTTCGGGGGGCGGAGGGAAGCTCGGATGGTGTAACTTCATCTTCTTGACAGAGCAGCTCCTCTTTGGCACCTGGAGCTACCTGGGTAAACCAGGGGGTTCCGTGGCTGAGCGGAGCAGCAGAAATAATCCCTTTCTCATGTTTCTGTGCCTGGGGGTTTTGCTGGGGGGTGCTGCGCAGGTCCCAGGGCTGTGTCCTGGAGCTCTGCCTGACCTCTGGCTGTTTCTGAAGCTGTTGGGGAGTGAGAGAGCGACAGGCTGTGGAGACACTGGGAATTGCTCTCTGCTTCTTTCAGGCATGGGGTTGGTTTTTTTTGCATAATAATATCTTCAGTGGTGAGAAGAGCGTTACCTTCTATTAATTAATGTGTTTATTCCTCTGATGCCAGACCAGGAAAAGGAATCGGCCCGTTTTTCTTGTTCAGTTTGTTCTTAGTTTATAGGTGCTCGTGCAGCAGACCAAGGCTGCGGTGTCTGAGGCAGGGATGTGCAGAGGATTTACTTACAGATTCACATGAAAAGCTGGATTCTAAGCAATTTAATATTTATTCATCATACATGTATGTAATCTTGTATATAATGAGTGGGAAAACTGTCCATACTGAACTTCCCGAGTGTAAAATCTCGACTCAAGGGGATGTTTTGCTAAAAGTCTTTTTCTTTTCAGTTCACATGCTTTTTTTTTTCCCCCGTAGCTTTGAAGCCTGCAGAATACACACAGCAAATGTTTTGTTGTTCCTGTGTGCCTCCGCCCTGGCCCTGCACTTTGTTCTCCTCCAGTGCCCTGCGTGTTCTGCCTTGTTCTTGCTTAGGCTCTAAGTTTCTCATGCCAAGGGTTGTCTTCCTGCGTGTTTGTACAGAACCCAAAGCAGCGGGTGCCTGGTGCTCCCGGGCAGGAGGGCAGCACAGACAGCATCCCCAGAGGAGGTGGGTCTGTAAACTCCCACACCCGTGTCCTGTCTGCTCCCCGTGCCCGCCAAGCAGAGTCACCCACTCCTCTGTGGCAGTGCCAGGGGAGGTGCAGGCAGGGCTGCCCAGGGGTGAGCAGGAGAGGCAGAGGCTGGTGAGAAGAGGGATAGGATGAGGGGGGGAAGTCTGGGATTTTTCCGTGACTGTCCCAAATGAATGGATGCTCAAGTGTCGTATCCTTCTGAGGATGTTAAATTCTGCTTTACCTTGCACATGCTTCTCACTTCTGCTGTGTTAAAATCCTGAATGGGAATATGCAAATCCTTCTCCCATTTCTAGACATTCTGGACAAAACATAGAGGGCTCTGGAGCCTGTCCTCATCACTCTTGCAGTTCACCCACTTCAGCTGGGAAAAATTCCTTCGGAGAAGCTCCCCTCTTAAGAGTCCTTCTGCCCAAAGGATGCCAGTGTAAAACCTTTACTGATTTTTCTGTGTGCAAGAACGTGTGCTGCTGCTTTAAGTGAACAGCAGCTGCTGCTTAAATCCATTAGCAGGTGGAATACCAATTTGCTTAAGCTGAGATACAAGTCTCAGGAGAGCCCTTGCTTTTACTAGAACCCCGTCTGCCGTTGCTGTCCTTCACCTTTCTCCTGGTCACACCGATTAAATATCCTCAAGACTCCAGAAGGTGTATTAAATTCCTGCTTTTTGCTGTGAGGTAGATCAAATATCTTGGTTGTAGGCATGAAACCTGGCTGCCTGTCAGCTCTTCCTGCAGCAAGTATGAACACCTTGTCCTTACTCAGCTCCATGGGAACGTGTAATCCTGCTGATGCCACTGGAAATGGGAGTTCTGCAAACCTAAGCCCACTTAGCCCAGCTCGGTAGCAGAGCAGCCTTGGATGAAACAGAGAAATTGTCAACGTTGTGCAGACCAGGGTGGCTGCCAGGAGCAGGGCACTTGGGACAGATGTTCCTTGTGCCCTCCAGGTTCTTCCAGCTTTCACACTATAGTGTGACCCTGAGGGCTGTCGTGTTACTGTAGGGGAGAGAGGGATCACGAGGGACAAATAACCTTGTGTCGACACCGGGAGTGAAGGATGAGACGGTGATGACAGAATCTAATGCAGAATGAAACGTGGTCTGCACAGAGATGAATAACATTTTTCACCCCCTTGCCTCTGCTGTCCAGGCTTCTATTTGCAGCAGGATACAGATGTTGAGAGCGGTTCCTCCTTGCCAAGCAAAAACAGGAAGCCCTGCATGCCGTGAGGGAGGAAGAGCTACAGCTCAATTGCAGGCTGCATTTATCCACCCCTACCCTTTGCTGCTTCTCTCCACTTGGCTCACGTCAGTCAGACAACATGCAGGTGCCATGCTGAAGCTATGAATTTATGAGTAACTGACCCTGCCTGAAACGATCAGGTTATGAATTACTGCTTTAAGAGTGGCTGTTCTGTTGATGGGAGCTACACTTGCTTCCCTGAATTAACTATGGCTTTATATGTTCCTGGTTTTCAGAGTCACACAAGATAAAATTCTGTTTTCAGAATGATGTGCCCAGTATATTTACAAGCAAATGTGAGTACTAATGGACACAATCAAATGCAGAGCACCGCATGGCATGTGGTGTCTTGCAGGGACAGCCCCTCCTGGGACTGTGTGCAATGCCCCTGCTCAGCTTGTTAGTCACTAGAAGGCTCACAGAGGTGGCAGTCAGTGCGAAAGTGCTGGCTTTGTATTTTCAGGTGCCAACTAAATTTGTTGGGGAAGGAAGCTGAACGCAGTAAAGCTTGATGAAAAAGATACCTGCCTGGAAGAGAGTTGCCTTGAAACGGCCTGTCCAAACTCCTGGCTGGAGGCTCAGCATCAGTGCTGCTTCTCATGTCATACCCCTTACTTGTCTTGGCTGAGGTACAAGGAAAGGCTCCTCTCTTTGGGAGGTGTAGAAACAAGGAGGTTGAACAAGACCCCATACACCAGAGCACAGTGTGGATAATGGAGTGGCAAGAGCTCACTGAAAGTTCAGACATTTCTATGAGCCCTTGGCAGGAGGAGGGAGAACAACTGACTGTTCCCCACCCAGGAACTGCAGAAGCAGTTTCCAGCCAGAGAAGCTGATTTCGTCCCACCCTGAAAAGGTCTGTGTAGAAGCAGCATGGCTGGGGAATTTGGGTCAAGCCCCCTCTGATTGGGGACCTGGTGCTTAGGAAGGAGGGCAGAGAAACTCACTGGTTGCTGTCTTCCCTTTCCTCCTTAAAGGGTAAAGCTTCCCTGGGAGAGCTCTGGCAGGTGGCCCGAGAGTGACACTGTGCACATCCAGCAGCTGACTGCTGCGCAGAACACTGTTCTGCAGAGCCAGCACTGTCTCAGGGAGGAGGAGTTGTCCTTACTGGGGACACCAGCTAGGAACATCCAGTAAAAAAAACCTACTTTCTAAAGGCCTTGAAAAGGTGCTTGGTGGATCTCGGTTCTCAGCACGGTCAGATAACACACTTTGGCCTCCAGCTGAGCTGAAATACACAGGAGCATCATCCCCTTTGACACAGGGCTTTGTGTTTAAGCTTACACCAGGAACGTATGTCCCTTTTTCTGGGCAGTGGTCCCTCGGATGAGCTTTGCTCTCCAGTAGTACCTGTGTGGACTAGTTCCTCACAGCTTTTCAAGGGCTCTGGTCAGGACTCGGGACTTCCCTGGTGGGAAGGCACTGAAAGGCAGATTGGCTCCCCTTTCTCTCTTGGTACCAGAAGCCAGTGCAAAATTTTGTTTTATATCATTGGATGTCTTTTAGGATTGGGAATCACTGAAGAACTTAGACCTGCTCAAGACTCTGATAACTGGGATTAAGTGGAGCACCACCTTTCAGATTTGCCTCCATCACTGGGGAGCTGGATGGTAGCTCCCTGCTATGGCAGGAGCTGTGCTCTGCTGGGGCGCCTTTAGAAAGTCATTGCTACAGCAACTGGTAAGGCTGAACAAGCTGATAAAACACAATAACATCTCCTCTGAGGATGACTGAAGGGCAGAGATTGCTACTCCCTCAGCTACATTTTGTTGGGTTGGGTTTTTTTTTTGTTGTGGGGTTTGGGTTTTTTTTTTCATGCAAGAAGTGCATTCCCCGCGGGCAGATTCCAGATTGTGGCTTTGGCAAAGCAGGGAGCTTAAAATGGAAAGTCCATCTGCCCCAACTGCTGACTTGACAACTGCGATGCTGGAATAAGCCGTGTGCCTAAGAGGGAGAGATGGGAAGACCCGGGAGGCAGCGTGAGCAGGTCCCACTTGCAGTTCCCCCCTGCCTGCTCGGTTCCGTCACGGCTGGCGTGGGTTTGTGAGACCTCTGCCAATGCGTTGGTGGCCTGACAGCTGCCAGGAAATGTTCCTGAAGGGCTAGACTGGGGGTTGTTGCCATAAGGACTGTCCTCTAGAGAGCTAGCATAACATCATAAGCGTTAATGCTCCCTCCCACCTGTATGCAAAGCGTTTCCTGGTCTGGTTAGGGACAGAATCCACGTGGTAGCTGGAAGGCCTGTGTTGGCTGCTGGCAGCACCAGAGGAGTCCAGCAAGAGCAGCCAGCAGTTATCTCAGAGATCAGAAATCCTGGATAAAAAAAGCCATTTACGGTTATACTGCTGATAGTGGCTTTTCAAGCACAGCTCCAAAACCACTCAACTTGTCTCGTTGGCCACTGACTGCTGGGACCCTGCGTGGGGATGGCAGCCATTCCTAAAGGAGGCTGGGTGGCAGTCCTGGTAGGTGGTTGTGTCACGTCACCCAGCCTCAGGGGCCAGCCCAGCTGTCAATCTCTGCTCAGTCCAGGGCAGGAGTGGCTGCAATGCTGTGGCTCAGGAATAAGCTGCATTGGTGGAGCAGATTGGACTTCAGCTGCCCCCCTCCTGGATGCCATGGTCTTCACCCATTTACATCTGCAGCAGGGATCTGGAGTCGGTCGCAGAGATGCTGAGAGGAGGAGTAAAGGAGCTGCGTGAAGAAGGAAGAGCAGTTTGGGGCTGCCCAGAAGAGAAATGAGCTGACGGGAACATGTATGGCCCATCATTTGGGGACCCTCATGCCTACAGGCAGGCCCCTCACACCCAGGGTGGCTGTTGGCCCCAGGAAGCAGCTCTTGTGTTCAAAGACAAAAGATCAGAAATGAGACTGTGCCCGTAGGACCACAGAGATTTGTCCCTTTAGTAAGAAGCTTGGCTAATCCTTGGTTCAAAAATTCTCAGGCATCTGATTTCAGATGGATTTAAGTAGCTTTAGGATCTATTTGGTTGGTTTCAGTCTCACTGTTCTGGAGACTAAGAGTTGGACAGGTATTTTCTTGGTGATTTTGTTCCGTGCAGCTTTCCTGTATCCAGACTGTCCCCTGCAGTTTGCCCAGATGTAGGACTGTGCTGATACAGGCCTGTGGTATTTATGTCCCTCTCATGCTCCCCCAGAATAGGTGCCAATCCAGGTTGAGGAAATAAGTCCCAACCTAACCTCTTCCTGATCTTAAACAATAGAAGCAACTTTTGCTCCAGATAGGTTCATTAGGCCATTTGGCATAAAGTAAAAGGGCTTTTATTGTCCCACAGTCTTCAGGGCACCAGCAAATCCGTACTTTGGGTGCTGGCTCCACAAACACAAAGCAAGATGCAATTGAGTAGTTGGAAAAATTTATATTGACAGTGAAGTTTTTCATACTTCCCAGTACAACGTTTGCAGTTGACGTTGGTCAAAGATGGGATGTGGTTCATCGTAAAGAGCCCGTTCTGGTGATCTCATCAGAATGGCAGCCTGAAGTTCTGGTATCAGCTGATAATGAACACAGAGGAGTCCCAACGATGTGGAACCTGCTTATTGTACAACTGGCCCCAGCCCAGTTTGTGGCAGGCTGGCTGCCTTCCCCATGGGAAAGGTCACCCTGGCATTTGGAGGGAGAAAACGTGGTGAGTCAGGAGTCTTGGAGTTGTTTCAACCTAACTGTAGTTCCTTCATGTGAGGATTGACATTTTCAGTGTCAAGACTGCCCGTGTAACTTGCAAGATTGTAATTCCATTGTGGTGTCTTTAATACATGTGTAAGTGGCTGCCTGAGTACACACCACACTGGTACCCGGCTGCATGGCCATTCTTTTCTCATTTCTTCAGGTTCCTACTGCATTTTTTTGGCTTGTAAGGGCCACAGCTATGGGGTGGGCCTCTGTTAGAGTGAGTCTGGAATGAGTTTGATAAATGAATCCTGTGCACGCATGACATGAACACACTCACTGCTACAAGTGTTTCTTTAACCACAGCTCCCTTATCAGCACGAAAAACAAGTATGTTGAGTATCTTGAGCAAATACACTTGTGCAGATTCTAGGAGAGCTACAAGCCTTATCAGCAAACTGGTTCAGGGATAACATTTGCAATTCAATAGGCTTTGAACTTCTGTCAGTAAAATGCTCATCTTTCCAGAAAGCCTCACTCCGGTCCTCTCTGAGACCACAGCAAGATCTGTCACTGTGACAAAGTCCACGTAGACTTCCCACACACACTGCCCTCTAATTTATGTCCTCCTGAAGTACTAGGAACATAAGAAGGAGGACAAAGCAGATGCTGATGAGCTAAATAACAAATCTCCCCGCTCGTGAACTGGTCTGAAATGTTTCTCTCTTGCAGAAGTGATATTTATGAAGAAAAGCCAGCTAGTGATTAATAGCTGAGCAGTAATGCACCCGGGTCGTAGGCAGTTTCACAGGAGGACTGCGTGCACAGCCATAATAACAGGCAGTCCTCATATCAGCGTGGATGAGTTGGACAAACCGTGCTGAGAAGGAAAGAGCGTTTCAACCCTTCTTCTTACAGAGAGCAAAAGAGCCTCCAGCAGCAGCAGGTCTTTGTGTAGGGGAAGCCCATCTGGTAAGATCTCTGGTGAAGGATTGCTCTTGAGCTGTCAAGCAACTGCCACGTAGTGCTGTAGTTTCCAGACACTCTGAGCCTGGACTGTTTACCTCAAATCGACCTCCCTTTTCCCACCTCTTTCTTCACACTTGTTCTGCTCCCCAGTGATGCTTGAGGAGATATCCTAGGAACAAGGACAAATGGGAAAATGTGAACAGGACGTGTTTGAAAGTGTTAGGGGAAAAAGAGCCAAAGAAATCGATCTTCCCAGTGGTACATCTGCTCACAGACCAAACTTGTTACTAGATCTCCTAGAACAACTGTGCAGAGAGTGGGTACGTTAGGAAGAAGATTTTCTTGCTGTTGGGAGATGAGGGAAAGCGATGTTTGTGGAAGATTTTCCCAATCCCAAAGTCCAGAATTAAAACACCATACCCACTGCAAGCCACAGCAGCAATCTTCAGTCTCTGCTTCTCCATAATGCCTTCTAAATACTGGGCTAGACACTTGGGGTTTCTTTTTTTAACTCACTCTTGGACTGTATTGCCTTCTCTTGCTGTGACTGACCAAATCAAGACTGCAGGTCTCAGCAACCAAGATAATGATGGGAAGGATCCAGCTGAACAGACTAGCAATAAATCCCAATTCTTCCTCTATTTCTTTGGAAAGCCTACCTCATCTACTGACCCTGAGGGCCGCTCTGGAACTCAGGGGAAAAAAAATGCAAGGATTGAGAGGTAGAAGAGGTGATAACATTTGTGTCTCTTGCCTCTGCCTCTGAAGGTTCTTCACGACATAACCTACTTTTCTATGACAAACTTTCAGCCCAACAAACAATATCAGACAGTGAGACTATGAGCAAAGAACCGTGTATTCCTGTGAACGAGGGGCAGTAATATCTCTTGTTCAGAAGTCAGGGGCTTTCCCCGCAAGGGTTACGCAGGAGATTTAGGTACCTGAGCTTTGGGTAAACACCGGACAACGTGGAAAGCTGTTCCTTAACACGGACATCAGAAGATTACTACCAGACTGGAAGGTGAGGATCTGTCTGAAAGGGAGGGTGGTAAACTGTCATGAACTGGAGTTCTGAGATCTTGTTTAATGTTTATTTGGACCTCGAGGAACAGCACGAATGTGCTAACAAGGCTCCTCGGGATGCATATTTCGGAGCCATCTTCAAACCTGGAAGGACCAGAATATCTTGTTAAATTAACTGAATAGGCTGGGTTAAAAAAACCGGGAGTTCAGGTGGGGGAGCCGGAAGGAAACTATCGAAAGTACCTACAGTAAGAATACTGTGGTTGGATTTGGATGTTACAGTTACGGATTCACTGCGCAGAAATGCCCGATGGAATCCCACCTGGCCTATCAGCCAGCCAGACAGCAGGTGAGAGCAGGGCTGTTCTGCATGCAACACACAAACCATTCTGGAGCCATGGGAACACTGTGCAATTTGCATCACCTTTGCAGGGATGGAAAGCTTGTTACGCGTATCAGGTATTTTAATTTCTCCCGTGTGCTCCACGTCAACAGATATCTTGAGGTGAATGAAGATATGCAGTCGTGTGGGCTGGATTATTTGCTCACTGGAAACAGGGCTAAAAAGAAATTCAGCTTTTGTGCCACCTCAGGCAACATTGTGGAGGGTGCTAGTTGCTCTGGGAACATCATCTGCACATTGCAGTGTGTTATTTGAAGAGGGCAGGGTCCTGTGAAGATTGGCCTTCGCAGCTCAGCCCAAAGTGTGTGCTGGGCAAGCAGGACAAATCCAATCCTGAATGAAGGATGTTTATTTGTGTCTAAGGATTTTCACAGCATGTTCCCAGCAGAGGCTTTATGGGGCTTACCTTTACGCTAAGCTACAACGCAGTGACACCCACTTGGGAATTCAGTATATGCACTCCCTCCTGAGGCACCTAGTTTGCCAGTAACAGAAAATCAGCACAGAAGTAAAGCTTTTGTTCGCGATTGTATGCTGTAAATCGTAGAGGTAAGCAATGAGGTGAGCCATGGACCTTCCCAAGGCACCATCTTTCCTGCTAGTGCCTCTTCTGTCAAGCACGGGTCTCTGGAGCCAGAAGAGCCCCCTGCAGAGCTGAAGGCAGACGAAAATAGTGCTGTAAAATCCCCTGAGCTCAGCTCTGAGCGAAGCATTAGTGGTTTTAAAGCACAAATTCATCATAGTCATCAGAGCGTGCAGATTTTCGAGATGACGTACGCAAATCCAAAGCAATACCACGCAATCCTGGCAGCCTTGAACACGCGGCTTTGGCTGCCGTGAGCAGAAACCCATTCTGCGTGTAGCTCAGCAGAGTCTGGGAGGAAGCTGGTTTTGCAACGTTACCTCTAAGACAGGAAAAGCAGTTCTGTGTGCTTATACAGTCCCCCTGCTTCCACAGCAATGCCTTCCCCGGGCAGTCAGGGAAGGAGCCGGAGCTCACCGCGCTGCTCCTGTTCTACAGTGGCAGCAACCCAGTCAGGGAGGCAGCGTGACCTGCTCAAGTCAGTAGTTCTCAACAGTTGTATTTGGAGCTGCACTGATGTCCTCAGACATCCCAGCTGCAAGCTGAAGTCCCTCTGTCAGTCCCTATGACCTGGCCCAAGGCTTATTGGTGGTGCTCTGGCATCTCGTTGCTCCACGCGAGCGCAGGAATCTTACAGCCTGGCCCTCCAGGTTTCCACCTTGGGACAGTACAGACAATACAGAGAGGACCAAATTCCAAATGGGACTGCTGCCAGTTGGGACAGAAGGCTCAGCCCCTGCTGCATGTTCCCTTACAGCCAGATTAGAAATCGTCAGCACTGGTTAAATTACTGCTTCTTCCCCTCATGTATTTAAAATCTAATTCAAATATCAGAAGGTGGGGAAGAGGTGCTACACCAGAAGTTGTGCTTTGTCACTGAGAAGATTTAAGAATTGAGTTTTCAAGCAGATTGTGCTCTTAAAGGGTGTGGGCCAGGGCCCTTCCTCCCCGACACACCCCCCAAAACAGCCTAGGTAGAGAAAGGTTGGAAGGCCAAGAGCAGCTCTGGTGGAAATTGCTGCAGTTCAGAACTTGTTCTGTGCCCTTTCTCCTGTGCCTGCCAACACTGGGATCTTCCAGTTCAGTTGCTTCTGCAAATCACACCCCAAACAGACCTGGCCCCCTTCCACCTCTCCCTTAGTTCCATTCCCTGGAAAAGGAGCTTTAACAATTGCATCTTTTGTATTTGCATCCACTTCTTTTTTCTGAGCTGATAGGGTCATTTTAAAGGTCAGGTAGAGTAGTGGAGTGCAGGGAATTTAAGTGGATCTCTCTACCCCACACACTTGAAGAATGAGAAATCACTTTGGGATAGATACTGACCTGCTACATAGAAGTTTACCAGCATTGTGAAGGGCAACGCACAGAATAACGCAGTGGGCCAGAAATCAGAGCCACATAAAGCTGATTTTGAGCTTCCCTTGTCCTTTCTTGTCCTCCCCATGTCGTATTTTTATTGGCACACGATCTCTGCCACTGTATTTTACAGATACCAGACGATATGGGCCGGGGGTGGGGGACCATATAACCACACAAGATTTTTGGCTGCTTATCTTTTGGTTATTCCTTAACTCGTGGATCTGCAAAACAAGACTGGGAATCTTGCAGAGAACTGAGACATCTGCTCCTTTTATCTTGGATCTCAAGGCAGAACGTAGATCTTTAACTGTTCAGAGTAAATCTAGCTTAACTACTTTTTTTTCAGATATTACAATGGCTTCAACATCACAACAAGATTTTAGCAGGGACAGCGCTGGTTTCGTGCTCCTCCATCCAGCTTTTTATGCTTCAGCGGTGCCTGGTTTCAAAGATTACTGCTCGTGCAATGTCAAACAAGTCACCATCACCTTTGCTGGTACGTGGAAAGCAGCACCAGTCTCCTGTCAGTAGCAGCACTTCCAGCCCCTAAAGCCATGCTTTTTATGCACTGACCTGTATCCCATTAGCTCTGCACAGACATTACTTATGTTTGCCTGCCACCTTCTTGCCCCGTGGGCCAGTTTCACAGCAATTCTCCCCAACAGTGCAGCCTTCAGGTGCAGTCTCAGTGCCTGCAGTAATTATGTTTGAAGGTTAATGTTTCATGAAAATATCAAAGCCTTTCTGCCCCTCAGCTTTACTGATGGCTTGGGTAAAAGCTGGGGGGGTTTTGGCTTGGGTTTTGGTTTTTTTTCTTGTTTGTTTGTTGTGGTCTAATAGTAATCTGCTTGGCGGCTTGATGCTTGTTTCTCTCCAGGGTTTAATCTACCTGATAGAACTTCAGTGAAATATGAACTGTGGTTTCGGTCCTCTTTTGAAGGTGAGGGGCTGTGAATGTCTTTTCCTCCCTGAAAAGTCTCCTGAGTGTTAAAGGAATATTATATAATAATTTGGCCAAAGATTTAATCAAAGGCCAGAAACAAGGTGCTAGTGAGGGGGGGGGGGCGATTAAAAGTTATCTTTTAGCTTTGCTATATGATGTAGAAAAGGGAAGACTGAAATAGTAACTGTGGCTGTAAAGAGAATCCTTTTTCTTAGAATTTTTCCTGACATACCTCTTCTAGGTTTTGTTTTCCCATAAAAATAAAATTCCTACGTTATTAAAATAGTCTATATAGACAAGATTCTCCTAAACCACCACTAGCAGTACCCAAAAGGTAGGGAGATGGGCACAGACTGAGGGTTGCATTTCATCAGAGGTGCTGCTGCCTTTGCTCAAGGCAGATTAACAGGCAGAAAGCGATCTTGGCTTTCATCCCCAAATTGATGGGGGCAACTGATTGTATCTGCAGAGAAAAGGTTAGGGTTGATGGATGCTGTGCCTCCTCATCGTGCAGAAGAAGGGAGAGCACAATGAGAAGGCACAGATTCGATTCCCCCGAGCAATATTCCAGCAGCCGCTTGCCCAGCTACCTGGTTGGGTCAGGTGTTTGGAGTCACAGCCACACAGCTGGTTATTGGCTTCTGCTGGGGCAGAAGTTCAAAACTGCCCAGAAAAAGTAAACCCGAGCTGGTGTACCTGGCTTCATTGCCTGTCTGGATGCAGCTGTTAGAAACAAAAGAAGCACGTCTAGCAAGATGCAAGGGCAGAAGGCACTGTTGACAGAATGAAGGGTAAGAGCCTCAGAAGCCAGGCTGCTTGGGCAAAGAAAATGGATTTCTTTGATGACCAAGTGTTATTTCAAAGCACGGCATTCCCCAGCTCCCTTGGCAGTACAGATTCGTGCTAGCAAGGGGTCAAATTTTGAGTTATTTTGATAAGAAAATGCCCACTGAATCCAAATCAAGGCAGTTCTGCCTCTTCCCCGCAGTGTTCCTGGTTGCGGAAGCAATGTGGGGATGGGGTGTATGGCTGCAGCCAGAGCACAACCTTCTCTTTTAGCCTCATTTTTTTTCCTGTCCTGCACAACCCACCTTTTCTCCATCTCCACAGAGTGACATCAGTACATGTGTGTTCCAGCCTGCCCAAATTGGCTACTCCCCACTCTCCTGTAAGTAAACCCATAATAGTGCTGTACCCAGTGCATTGTACAAGTTGTTACTGCAGCTGAACCCAGCTTTATCTAGTTTTGTCCCCGATGAGCTGAAAAATTAAATAGCTGCTATAAAATGTTGTGAAATACTGGCTTAGATTTTGCGTGGGAGAAGAAAATCCGGCTGCCTTTTTCTTTTTTTTTTTTTCTTTCTTTCATTTTCATTAAAATGAAAATAAATATGAGCCTCTGTACGTAGGTGAGAGAGAAAGTGCACAAGGGAATGCTGGAAGTGAATATGCTTGGAAGCTTTTCAGACTGAAGAAAAGAAACAAAACAGTTTTGCTTCCAGTGCAGCACACATTGGTTTAAAATATATTTCAGACTTTGCATATGTTTCGGACTATTTAGCTGAAAATGAGGCACTGCATCCAATTATAATCTCAAAACTCATGGACAAATGCTACAGCCTCAACACTTTGAAATGTAAATATAACCACAGTAATGATACTGATATGGGGTTAATAATGAGGTGAAAATGAGACACGCCTTCCAAATAGGTAGGAAAGGGCACCTGGGACTGGTAGAAAGGACAGGAACAGTGATGAGAAACACAATAAAGGTTTCTAGCTTTTTGCAGTTGTACACAGGGCTTCAGTCCACCTAATCCAGAACCTGCTCCAGAACCTGCTCCCCAGGGAGTCACAAAGCGGGGCTTCAGTGCCACCCAAACAGCAGAATGCATCTAGCTGATGGTGATGCTGAGGAGTTTGTTGGGGTGGGCATGGTAATGGGATCTGCCTGAGCCTCACTTCTCACCAAGTTATGCCTTGGAGCCCAAGAGTTGCTCAGGCGTATTTGAGCATTAATTGGGTCAGATGTGAACTATTTAATTACTGGACAGCAAACAGAACTAGAGCTGGCTTTGAATTTCTCAAGGTCCCTGTCGTTGGAACTGTGAGGTTCTTTTAGAGAGCCATTCTGTTCTTGAAAACCTGGGACAAGAAAAGCCTTCTTTAAAAGCAGCCCCAATTTTAAAAGTAGTTTCAAGAGTTCTGTCAGGAAGTGGGGCCTCATCAGAGAAATGGTTAAAAATGGTTGAAAGGCAGGCATGGGAGTTAGACTCTACCGAGAAGTTTTACATCTAAATCACTGCTAGAATGGCTGCAGAGAGAAGAACCAGTGCTACACCCAGCCAGCTGGTTCTTTTCAGGATGGTCAGTGAAGAGAATGGTTCATTTTGCAGATACCAAAGAGGATGGTGCTGGCTGACGTGATTTCAGCACAACGATCGATCCCCGGGGTTCTGAAGGAAGGAAGCACACTGTTCAGACCTCTGACAGCTCCAGCTGTAAAACAGCAGCGTCCAAGCAGAAGCCTCCAGTGTCTCAGCTTCAAAATGTTAGTGGTGTGTCCCTGCGTGGTACTAGGTACCCAGAGCATGGGCAGAGGAATAGTTTGGAAACCTTCTCATTACCACTGGGTGGAGCTGAAACCCTTTCTGTTCCAACTGCTCCTTTCAGGACTTCTCTTGGGTAGAGAAAAAAAATTGTGAATCGGGCTGTTTACAGATCGATTTGGAGAGCTCATTATGCTGATGACCTCATTCTCCTGGGAGGGGAGTTCAGTGAATGCATGTCATGGGGGGGGGTGGGGGTTCTCCAACAGTGTGCAGTTGTTTGGACCTAAATGTCAGCCGGGACTTGTGATGAATTTGTAACGCAGCCAGATAATCATATAAAATTGTTGTTATCTTTAAATGCCTGTAGTAAACCGCCCAGAAGGTTCTGACCTGAATAAGTGGAGGGAAAATGCAGCTGAAAGGAACTTACCAGGGTGAAGAATGTGTGTGTTAAACACAGTTTTTTCTTTGTTTCTCAGTTTAGCTTTTCTGCTCTAAATGATTTTGAGTGACAGCAGCAGAGCCATGAAGGACGAGATGGGAGCTTGTGTCAGGACAGACACAAGGAAAATGGGACTTGTTTTGAAAGCAAATTCCAAGCAGATGGGCAGGGCAGCAGGAGGGCACAAGCAGTTGTCCAGATCACTTGGTGCTCATTACTTGTTCTTTGTCCCATCCTGCTTAGTTGGGCTCCAGTTCCCTGTTTTCCACCTGCAGCCAGACTCCCCTTACCTCACTCTGATTCCTCTCTGCAGCTTTTTGCTTAACTGCCCTGTTTTCCCACCGCTGGCTCAGACCAGAGCCCGCTCTCTTCCAGTCTGGCCATGTGGGCAATGGCAGGTAAGAGCTTTCTTCCCCTGCCTGTTCCCATTGCCCCTCTCTGAGAGGGTCGGTGATGCAAAGCACGGTGCGCTCTGTGCAGGTCACCACCTAGACAAACAGCTTATAACACTAGCGAGCTGAGCGTCCCGGGACGCGTCTCCTGTGGTCAGGAGCTCCATTTAATAACCCCTGTTGAGTTGAGCTATAGTGGCTGAACGTCTCTATGCCTCACAGCTCTGAGAGAAACATCATCTTCAGCCAAATTCAGCAGGGATTGTGGTTTCAAGCTGCAGCACGATGAATGTCTGCTGATACAGCTGTGTCACAGAAAGTTCTAGGTGTAGATGTATCACTGTTGACCAACATGTGCTTTTCTTACCTGGGTTAACATTGCTTAGGCCATGAAATGACATTCACACTGCAAACAGCTGTGACCATGGAAGATTTTGGTCTCCTCTTGCGGCTCATAAACCTGCTTTCCTTCTGCAGGCTGCAGCCTCCTGTGTATGTGGGCAGAAGAGATTGTGCCCTAGCCCACTGCAGGCAAGGTCCATGGAGTGATTTAAAGTGCTGATGAAAGCAGTTCAGGCTAACTCGTCCAGCTTTGTCCAAAGCAGAAGAGAATGCTCACGGGATTTCTTTCCTGAGCTCAGACACAGGGCGGTAACTCTGAGCTGGCAGATGCTGATGGACAACTGTGAAGCAGAACATCTTCTGTCAGCTGAGCCAGAAGGGCTAGGTGAGGATGTCTGTCATGGGCCTGGGGAGAAGGGACAGCTAATTTGGCAGAAAGGCTCTTCCTGTTGGCCATGTTCCTAATAGGAAGCCCTGCTGACAGCTCTGTGGGTGCAGGTACAGTTGTGAAGCTGCTGTGTCATGGAAATGTCCCTTGGTTTCACTTTTGAAGTCATTCTGAACAATTTCAGGATGCCTGAAGAATTCCTGTTATTCAATAGCTCCATCACACACCCCAGTACCAGTCTCACCTCCTCTCTGCTCTTCTCATCTCTTCTCCTCTTTGTAGACCCATGGCAGAATCAGCACACACCATGCCCCCCAACCACTGAAGGCTTCTGGCTCCACTTGGCCCCACTCCCAAATGCACTAAACAAGTCAGACATCCCTGATTTTGGGCCGTATTGCCCCTGTACTTTTAGTGCTCTACCCTGATGATATAATTAAGAGTAGACCAGCACAATATATCATTAGCATGACATAAACTGCATGTGTAATGCAGCTTATTGCTTGGAACTAGCAGAGGGATCTTCTAATACCATAAACATGCTCAAATACGAGGGTGCTGATGCGATTGTAATCTTTGCATCTATTCCCTGTCCCATGTGATGATGAAAAGGGATAATTATTAGACTCATTAATGATTCAGGAAGCTAAGCAACAGCACCTGGAAATTAGGTGTCGACTTTGCAGGATTTCCACAGAACGAAAAAGGACGAAAATTAGGTCAGGCAAAGTTATCCTTCTGTCATTTTAGAGAGGGGAAGGAAGTATTTTTAGCAAGGAGAAAACACTTTCTCTGCCTAGCTATGCAACGCAAGTCGGTACCCGTAACAGATGAGCTTTGTCACACTGGACTGCTCCAGGCCTGACCGATCTCTGACGCTTTCCACAGACACCCCGGTGGGTACCTGTACTAGCAGCCTAGCTGTGCTGGTTTGAAGGGTCATCTTTGTTTTCTCCTTTTGGCTGAGAGGTGTTGGCATTCCACGAGGCTGTTTTCTGGCATGGGTTTCTTTAGTTCCTGATAGCAAATTCTTTTCGGTGTACAGCGGCACAATATGGATACAGCAGCCAATTAATTGCTTTGCCTTATGTGGGTGTTGTTGTTGTTGTTGTTGTTGTTGTCTTTTCGGTTTTGTTATTTCCTGAGTAGCTCAAGGACCTTTGCAACTGTTCTTTTTGAGCTTTGTGGGCAGTGGGGCTGTTGTGGTCTGAATAATAAGCCATCAGACCACATCTTGCCAAACCACTTATTACCGAAATAGAAGCCTCCTGCATGCCCATCTCTGGAAAATAGCTGGGAGCACCTTGCAGGAAACAGTAGACTTATCTTCTGATGAATTGAATGAGTTTTTATTGACATCAGGTGCTGACAAGTCACTTTTTTTTTTAAAAAAAATCCTCAAGCATCCCAGCAGTGTGAAGTTTGTATGTATTTAAGTGCATGCAGGGTGATTATTTAGCCAACAAAGGCTGGTGTTGGGAGCTGTACTAGTGTAGTAAATTTTTAGTCTTTAAATCAAGAGGACAGCACAATAGCTGTAACTAGAGATCTCAAATGCAAATGGAGTGTGACGACGGACCAAGGTAGGCCAGCTCCTATCATCTTTCCCTTAGAGAGGAAGGGACATGTCTCCTGGGGTAACAGACCACATCATGGTGGGGTTTTTCCTCTATCCCATCACCTAAAGCAGTGCAATCCATAACTGCCTCAGGAGTTAATTTCCCAGGCCCTGGTAAGCTTGAATCATTTCATATTTCGTATTTGAGTTTATCATATTGCTTTGTGCTCTGGAAAGACACGATGGTATTGAGTCATATTTCTCAAAAAAAAAAAAGCATCTTTTCCTGTAGCTTTGAGATTTTACTATGGGGAAGTGTAAGCCATTAGAAGCTCCTGTGTTTCAGAGCTGATACGTGCTCTTACAGCCTCAGCTCCTCTGAACAGTAGGAAGTGTTCTTCTACATGCCAGGAACCTCAGTTTTACATAGATGGTGGTGGGCAGGAATCCTTCTGGATGGTGCCTGACACGTGTGTGTTTACACTGACAGACACCTTAGGGTTAGTTTTATTTTGTTTAAACCATACTGTTCTTTCAGTCCTATTGTATGCAATTTATTATTCTAAGATGGCTTTTTTTTTTTAAGTTTCTAGAAAGTGAGTTGTAACTTTTATAGCTTCTCTGGCAAGAAGGTTGTACCAGAATGACTCTTTATCTAGAAATACCAGTATTCTCCACTGGCCCCATGAAGGAACACTTGGTGCTGGCTGGTTTTGTTGTAGTGGAACTCTGAACGTTTTCTGTATGTTTTATTACAGAAACCAAACAGTTAATTCATCCAGTCAATACCAATGTTGTCTCAATAAAGTCTCATTTTAGCAGTGTTTGGTCAATCTCACTCCTTAGGTTACCTTCCAGTGCCAGCAGGGTTTACATAACACATGAATACACTGGCACCTGTAATAATGTAGTTGTATTACTTCCTGGATGCATTATAGGCTCTTAAGCACTTAATCAAATTCCTTAGGATCATCTTCTGCATCCTCCTCTGCAGGCAGGTTTGTGGACCAATTTCATCTATTATTTTTTAATCTGGGGAGGACTTTGCGGGCACATACGGGACTTTTTGTTGGGCTGTTACAAACCCTGTGCAGCTACATCTGCTCTTAGGAGAGTGGCTTTGCCACGGGCTCCCAGTTGGAAGAGTCCTAGGGCTTCGTTTATTTTAAAGTAGACTTCCCCTCAGTAATGTTTTTATACCCTTGATAGAATTACTCTGCATTCCATCACAGTAGCTGGTTTTTGTTCATTCCTGTTCATTTATTTACATGGTTATAAAGTTTTTTGGTTTTTGGTTTTTTTTTTCCCTAATGCTTCTACTTTGTAAACATTTTAGGATACCCAAGAAAAAAAAAAATTGCTTTAAATAGAGCATTTTCCGGCTGTATGTTCATGCATTTGTTTTGGTCTTAAATTCCTTCTCCTTTGGTCTTAAATTCCTTTCCAATTTGTAGTGAGTGCAATGCATTACTGCAAATTGCTTTTGGCAGACATGACACTGAACCCCTTGTACTGATCCTTTTCCATGTGTTATGATTTTTTTTTAATTTATTTTTTTTTTGCTTCCACTGCAAATAAAACTTTCTCCATCTCTTTAGCTACCGTTACATTCCGCCTTCATATGCAGGGATGTGTTTTTAAGCAGAGTTCTCTTAGTTTTTTGTTAAAACCTTCCGTATGGAATTGCTGCAGTCACCAAAAGCACTCTGCACGTAGCCCTGTCCAGCTTGCAGCTGCAGACACAGGTTTGTCCCCATGCCTGGATGTGGCAGGATCTGAGTCAACAGGAAATGTGGCATTGTACAGGGCATTTTAAACACCCCTGGCAACTCTAACCCTTTTTATTAAGAAAGGTGGGAAAAAAGTGAGTAGTTGTCAGATGTGAATGTATGGGGAACATAAATGTCTGCTTTTATAATTGCACAGTAACTTCCATAAATGAGAAAATTGGACTGAAGTACTATTCATCTTGAAGTCTCATTACTTCTGCATAACCTATCTTATCGAATTCCTCTTTCATCTCTCCCGTGATGTTCTTCTGATGTCAGACTTCTCGCTGTCACACAACAGGAATGCAGCCAGCAGTTTAGACCTCTTCTGTTGAGGTGACTGCTGGCATTACCTCAGGCTGGATAAATGAGCATGCTCTGGTCACGTGGTTTAAAACGAAAAAAATCCAGCAAATAATTAAGACAAATTGTTAATTCCGCTTCACGTTAGTGGATTGATAATTCCTCTATACAAACATGGATTTTTGTCTGAAATTATTTTCAACTCCTGTGAGCAGCAGGTCCAGATTAGAGTGCACGGCAAATACAGAAGTAGCCAAACGAATATCCTGTTTTGCAAATCAAAAATCCAGGTTGTTCCTTGGGCATCAGCAGATCTTCTAAGGCTATTTGTAATTGCAATTGCACAGCAGAGTTAGAAAGGGGCTGATACGATACAGCCGAGTTAGAGCCCTTTGTATTCCTGTACAGCTTTAAGATCACCTGAAGGCCTAATCTTGCTGTGTTATTATTCTGTATTTCCTTCTTCGTTGCTTTTCATCTCACTTTTGTTTAAAACATGTATAGTTTTTGGGTTTTTTTAAAAAAAAGATATATGTAATTAAGGAATCCTTGTGCTTCTAAGAGCTGGAGATTTTCCACTGTCAGAAGCCAGCAGATCCACCGCCTGTCATGCTTTTGAGCCAAGCAGTCATGGACAGTACTCCAGGAAAGACCACTCCTGGATCAGATTTAGGCATGCTTTGGCATTTTTCTGTCTTTATAGATTCCAAGTATTTGGATCTGTCCTTTGTGAAGCTTTTATTTTGATTTAAAAATACCAGAGAAATTAGAGGAACTTTTTGTTCCTGTTATTCATGATTACGACTGATCACTGAAATCTGGGTTAACCCAAACTGGAAAACTCACAGGACTAACCCACATCATATAAAATCCACCCCGTACCCTTCTCTCTAAGTTAGACATGGTGTAGTCCCAAGTGTCTGAATTCTTCAAGAACTGAATGGATCCTGGGAAATCCTTGAGTCAATTATCTCTGAAACCTGAGCAAGATGAAGCACAGTAACCTATATGAGGACTTAGAATTTGGAAGATAAAACCAGAATAAAATTCCTTCCAAATTGGAACTGTCAGCTGTGTTAGCAATCAGAGTAGGCAAGGGCACAAGACTTCCATTGTGAGCTGCTTGGTTACAACTGCAAGGAATCATAGAATCATTTTGGTTGTTAGAGACATTTAACATCACCAAGTCCAACCATTACCCTAGGACTGCCAGGTCACCACTAAACCATCTCCCTCAGCACCACATCTCCACAGCTTTTAAACCCCTCCAGGGATGAGAACTCTACCACTTCCTTGGGCAGCCTGTTCCAGGGCTTGACAACCCTTTGGGGGGAAGAAATTTTCCCTAATGTCCAACCTAAACCTCCCCTGGCACAACTTGAGGCTGTTTCCTCTTGTCCTCTCAAGGAGTATGGGTCATTCCTGTTGCGTCACTGGAGACTCTTTGTATTCCTCTTTCCTGATACCATTTTGTGGGTATCTTGGAAAAATGTATAGCTTCACAAACAAAAGCTGCAAAAGTCATCAAAGACATGTACTGCCTCTTTCTTTTCGGCAACACTGAAATAAGAAGCCAGATAATTTTACAGGGCTTTTTTTGTAGTCTTAATGGCCACGTCCTGACCCCGCTGAAGTCACGTAGCTGGGTTTACACTCTGCCAAGCACAGGTCTGGGCGTGCATTTAAGCCCAGACTTGCCTCTGAAGCTTGGTGTTTACCCATTAGCCTGTGCTCGGGAATAAAGCTTTGTCTGATCTCTTACCCGCTAGCACAGCGTTTTAGCACAGGCCTGGGCTGTCATTCGTCTGCCAGCCCTGAGCAGAGTCACAGTCACCCTGCTATCCGGACCAGACCAGACACCCCAGCTGTGGCTCTTTGTCAGCATGGGTAGCTGTTTTCCAGCTCCACTCCAGCCAGGCAGGCAGCTAGCCCCACGCCGAGCTGGCGTGTGGGGAGGAGAGCTCAGCAGGGATAACCCTGTCCCGAGACCCTCTGGGGTCACAGGGCAAAGCCAAGCAGTTCTAAAGCCTGGGGTTCTGACCCGGAGTTCTAGAGCCTTGCAAAGGGTAGAGCTATGTAGACAGCTGGGCATTGCCCTCATTTCTCTTCCGACACAGGAAAGGGCAGGCAGTGAAAAGGGCATGGCTGGAGCACTGCTGCATTCTGCTGATCCCCTGGGGCCGCTGCAGCTAAAACAATTTTAATTTGCTCCTTGGGTCCCATCTGCTGTCTGAAACGCAAGGAATGAAGTAATCGCTGAGAGGCCTCTCTGTTCTCTGTGGGGATGGACTGGGTAACGTGGCAGGGGCTGGGTGATGAGCCTGGGGTGCCTAGATGAGCACACTGAGCTGCTGCCAGACTTTGCTGGGCTCTGATTTTGGTCAGCAGCGAGACACTGCGATGCCAAAGGGTTCTGAGGTGGAAAATTCTTCCTCAGTGCCCAAGCCTGCTCCTCTGAGTGGAGGAGAGGAGTGGGAGACTAAAGGGACAGCATGGTGGGCTGCCCACTGAAAGGCAGTCACTGGGTCAGTTTAGAGACCTACCCTAACGGCCTCTAACTAAAAAGCTCAAAAAACTGTCAACTTTTAGGGAACTGGAAAATAAATTGGGTCAGCACAATGATGAATGATCTGTAAGACAGTTTTGTTGCTTGGAGTCCAAGTACTGACTGCATTTCTTTTCTGGCAAACGTTATACGTTTTCATGGATAATTCTTCAGCCTTTAGTTGAGTGTTTCAAGTATGTCTGCCTCCCTTATTTGTACCACGGAATCCCTAGTTGGAAATAAAGCTGATAAAGAATAACATGTTGGTGATGGCTTACAGAGTGAACTGCAAAGGGTGATGTGTACGTCCATATATGTCTTCCAGAAGTGCCACAATACGTACCCTACAACTGCCATCGAAACAAAGGCACTCATAATGTATCGAGAGGAAGATGCAATGGCTAACATTAGTTTTTGTCTAGACCTAGAATAAATAAAACCAGGTAATTGAAGCATTAAATGTAGCACAGTCCAAAGGCTATAAAACAGGCACTACTACCTTTAGTATGTAGTTAAGCGTAACAATCACACCTATTGTAATAATTTCCTGCACCCCTTCAAATGCTTTTAACATACTTGGGGGATAAGAAGGCTTCAGGAAAGTGATGCACAAGTCAAAGTTTATAGAGCCCCTAATGTGCCGAGTACGTGAAATGCTGTAAGGTACGTACTCCTGGCAGTGTTTTGGTTCTTACTGAAACCTTCCAGAGATAAATGAAGGGTCCTGCTGATAAAAATGACATCATAGCAAGCTGCTGCTTTGTTAAACAAAGTGAAAATTCTTGTATTAGCCGGCTTTAGTTTTTGATCAGGAGGTAGTTGTGTACATGCAGAATTAGGGTGTTGATTTCCAGAGTTACACTCACAAGGGTCCTGTTAGTATTTTTTTTTTAAGCTGTTGCTTCCAAAAGAATGAATGGGAAGGAAGATTCCTTTTAGTTAAGACGCTACAGATTTTGGCTTCCTAAAAATTCTCTAGATTTCTACGCCCTGCTGCAGTCCATAGTAAGTTAACTACAACAGAGGAACCAATTTCAGTCTTCTGCTCTGAAGTGCCAGATCTGTTTCTTGGTCAGAGCTACTTTATGTCCTGATTGCTACTGATGCTGTTCCCGATGCACAAACTAGCAGAAGAATCACAGAGAGTGATTTCATCTGTTCTTTGGGAGGAATTTTAATTTTTTTTTTAATTGATGAAAAAGTTATTGATGATGCCTGAGGGTCCTGTATAGAACTTTGTGGGCATTAACGAAATCCGTTTGCCTCTCTTGTCTAGAGTGTGTGTGGAGCCAGTTGTCCCCTAACAGTGAACTGAATGGTGAATGTGACTGAGGTGAAGGGCAGAGAGCGTGCGGGGATCGCTAGGCTCTTCAGCTCTGAACAGATGCACCTCTGTGTGTCAGGACTACTCTGCTTCCATAATCATCTGTCATTTTTAACTCTGTGTGATGCTTTTGCCTGTCAGACTCATTTAAGCAGGGTTTTTGTTTTCCTTTTTTTTTGTAGGCAATGCTACCCCCCAAGTACGGGCTGCATCAGGACTTGCGTTTTCAAAAGGTTCTGTATTTTTGCCCTTTTCCCATACAGTTGTATAGAAATGCATAGGCATTTAAAAGTGTACATGCACTGAGGCAATTCTAAGTGGTGTAGATAAAAATCCACGCGCTTAGTGTATTTCTTGATTTTTATGTTGGGTGAGAACTGAGAGAAGACTTCTGTTTCACTTAGGTCATCTCTTCAGCATTATAGTAAAGCCTGTGGGTCACAACTCTTGACCTAAGTAAGAAAAAAAAAAAGCATTAGCTGTTTGTCACAGTTACAAATCTCACTGAGATGCTTGTATTCTGGGAAGAAAAGGCCCTAACACAGCTGTGCTGAAAACAGCACAGTGGGTTTTTCAATGGCCCTCACCTGCACAATTGACATTCTTGCGACCTCTGAGATCTGGTGGTTATTTACTGAGTTGAAATCAAGGTTTTCTTACGTGTCCTTAAAGGTTTTTAGTGATATAGGACTGTGACCCTCAGTTTTGTTCCTCATATTCCACTGTATTAAAACAGAGGTCCTGTAGAATAAAATGCCCAGGGAGGGGAAGCCATGACCTGCAAGATGACAATCAGTAGCATCTGACAGTCATCTGAGGCCCCAAATCCCCTTTGTGACTTGCTGCCAGTGACAAGGCTGCAACCTCAGATTTCCTACCCAGAAGCTCTTGAGTTTAAATGTTTCTCAGCTCATTTAATCGCCAAATGACACTACCAAGCTGCTGTTGCGTGGGTAAAGCAAAAGGGGTTTATTTATAGTCCTGGAGGGTTTTTTTCCTAGTTTAAAGACTATAGCTTTCCTTCACAGTGAATCACTGACTGGTTTTGAGAAATTAGTTTTCAAATGCCTGTTGACATTCCAAGGAGCCTGATCTTCATGCTGCACCAATGCTGAGTTTCTACTTAGCCTAAAGTTCTGTGTAAATACATCGTGACTTCAGTAGTATAGCAAATCTGCTATCCAGAGAAACGATTATATTGTTTTTCCTATTGGTGCCATTTGGTGGGTTCACTGAGCCAGCTGACACAGAAGGGCAGCTCGGGATTTCCCAAGTGAGGAACCTGGTGTAACACACTGTTAGCAAGCGAAACGGCATCAAGGCAAGTATTAGGCAACGAGATGTGACAGGGAATGTAATGCCAGGATAGCCCTGTGCAGTGTGAGTTGCTAGCCCGTGGGCTGCCAGCCAGCTATCGCAAGCACCTGACAAATGGTATGTTTCTTGGTGTGCTTTCTTAGGATGGAAAAAGAAAAAGAAAAAAAGTTTCAATGTAAACAGACAGGAGCAGAGCTTTTTCAAAAAGTTAAGTCTCCTGAATCTCATTCAAGTTCCATGACTTTTTTTTTTTTTTTTTTTTCCCTAACTTAGAATCATAGAATTGTCAGGGTTGGAAGGGACCTTAAAGATCATTCAGTTCCAACCCCCCTGCCATGGGCAGGGAC
>WUAM01000146.1:164557-194135 GCA_024336885.1 Actenoides hombroni | reverse complement strand
TGGAGAGGCGGCTCGCTAACGTGGCCGCGTTTTTTCAGGCAGCAGACGCCATACGAGATCATAGCGGGTGACTGGAGCGGAGTAGTGGGCTCTAGCGATCGTGGGAGGCCAATATAGGGCACTGGGGGGGGATGGGTGAGTTTGGCTGAGTTTGGCTGAGTTTGGGTGACTTTGGGGCTAGTTTAGGGGCGTGTTTTGTGGGTTGCGGCGCTGGGGCTGCGGGCGGCGCTGCCCGGGGCCCCCGCACAAGATGGAGGGATGAGTGGCTGAGAAGCGAGCTCAGCGCGCGCCTGTAGTCGTTTACTTCCCCGCCCCGCTACCTGCGTGAGGGGCCGGAGAGCAGGTTGGGGCCTGGATGGAGGGAGAGGGGAAGGTGCCCTCCCTTTGCTGCCCAGGGAGAGGCCGCGGGGGAGTAGCCGCAGCTCGGACGAGGGCGTTGTTTGTGCGCGTGGATGGGCAGAGCTGAGCGGGTCACTGGGCCCTGCGCCGCGGTGGGGCCTGGGGGAGGCCGGGGCGGCGCGGGGTGGTGCGGCGGCTGGGGCCGGGAGATACCGCTATCGGGTCAGCCCTTCCCCGGGGGCCTCGGGCACCTTCCCCTGCAGCGGGGCTGGGGTACAGTGACATGAGGTGTAGGGCAGCGTGACCTCGGCCCGGAGTGGGAGGGGTCTTCGGGGTATCGACACGACAGAGCGTTTCTTCTTATATAAAAGGAGGTGAACTCCCAGCACCGAGAGCGCGTTGCCTTGCAGTAGACAGGGAGCTGCCTCGGTGGGCGGACAAATAGGTGCCGTTTATTTGACGTCGGGAGTGTGTAGCGTATTTCTTTCTTGCTAACAGATGCTGGAAAAGCAATTCTGTAGATCCATTTTAAACCAAGATGAGTGGTGATGATAGGTGATAGTTTGAAGTAACTTGTCCCTGTGTATGTAATAGTAGTTACTGGCCTGGTAAAATTCCGTGGGTAGGTTTACCAGTTTGGGAGATCCTGACGCTGAAAAAAGGTGCCTTTGCACAGGTCTCAGTTCTGCCTCTGGACCCCTTCTCTTTCTGTGCTAAACTAAGGGGCTTTGCTATCACAGATAGAAGAGATGGAGGCTGTTTCTTTTCAAATGGGATAGGTGGATGAGCAGGCAATCAAATGTTTTGTACACCTGCGTTTTCTGAGTTTCTCTCAATACAGGAAAATGTCAGGGAATGCACAAGGGTTATTTTATTGGTTTGTTTTGGTTTTGTTTTCCATATTGCTGCCCGCCTCTGAAACTGACTTCATTTCAGTAGTACTGTGGTGGTTTGGTTTGAAAACTGGGCTTAACTTTCTATTCACATCAGTGGTTAGAGACCTTTTTTGATATAGAGGCCTGTTGTTGTTTGTAGTGGCCGTGTGTGTTTTTGTTCACGAGCTTCAACTAGAAATAATACATGGACCGAGGGTTGAAAACTACTGACACTCCTGATACTGTTGTTATTATCTTCATGCAAACGGTTTAATTTTTGATTTTCTTAAAACAACATCAAATACAGAACAGGAAAGAGTAGGGAAACATTGTTTCCCAGAGCTTTCTCTTGACAGCATATAGGAGGGTGGGGTTTTTTATTTTTTGTTAAGTATAATTAAGTATTATTAAGTATTATTGCAAGGTTTAATAGCTGTGATAATATAGCCAGAGGACTTTCACAGACGTGAGTTGTAGTGGCTTGAACACCGCTTGTTTGAATTGATGTGATCCACATGGGTCCCGAAACTGCTCGAGTGGATTGGTACCATCAAGTACCACGGCATAACATAGCACAGAAGTTGATAGTTGCTTGTGATCTTTACTAGCAGTTGCACCTCTGGTTACTCTGAAAAATATTTCGTGTGTCTTGGATAAATAATTACATTTAATTGATGTTTGTTATTTGTGGGGTTTGGTTTTTTTGTTATTTTTAAGGGAAATCTCTTGCAGAAGCAAAACTGTTACTGCTTTGTACAACCTCTGTGCATCCCTGCATGTGGGTTGTCTGCAGTCTTGCTCAGAAGTTTGCTGAAGCTAGGTCACTCGAATTGAAAGAGTGCCCTCTGGTGACATCTGTATTTAGAGTTTGGACTGTATGTAAAGAAGCTCTTCTGCTGGTCTCGAATTAAATATTCCTCCCAACGCGGCTGGAGAGGTGTGGCATGGCTGAGATGGGGGGTGAGCAGGCACTGGCAAGTACGTGTGGAAGATAGACAGCAGTGACTTGGAGTCTGTTAGCTCCCTTCTGAAATACTCTACCTTGTAACGTATCTTACTGGATTTTAAGGAGAAGTGTTGGATTCCTCAGTCTAACAGAGGAAAAAAACCCCACAAACCCAACAACCTTCTTCATGAGGTTATCCTGTTTGTTGCCAGTTTGTTTGTTTTCCCTCTGAACCCTGCCTTTATGCAGAATTTTTGGGGAGGTCTTTTTCCTTCCACACTTGTATTTTGCTGGTGACTGTGTAGGTTCAAAATCCCAATGTTTAGATATTTTAGTGATCTCGATGCTGCTCAGCACTAGTGAGCAAGAAGGAAGATACAGGGCTAACTCTTTTTAACTTCAGTTACGTGTGTGAGCGTTGATTGTACAATTGGCCGTGTTTGTAGTAAATGTCTTCGTAAGACTTCAGAAAGCTAATGATGTCTTGGTGTGTTCTGCCTGACGTGTCTCTGGATATTAGAAGATTTGACTTTATAAGGACACACCTCCATTTTAAACAGTTTTTTCCCCTGTATTTTTTTTTTTATGAGATTAAGGATTAATCTTTTCCTTTATATTTGCTTGCAGCTGAGTCATTTGCACTGCTTTCATTCAATAAGTAAAGCTGAGTTGAAAACTTCCTGTAGGGCTAGGGAGCATAATTGGTTGCATTTTGTCAAAATAGAAGACATCAGAGGCACGGTATATTTCTGATTTGAGTGTTGTTTTCACAGCCTTTGTTAGAAACTATACTTCAAAAATGCATTTTCAAAATAATGAGCAAACATTTCTCTTAATAACCATTAAAATACCTGGAATTGCTGCAGTAGAAATAATCTTTTAATATTTCCACATAGTATTTATTGCATGAACAGAAGCTTTGTGGGCTTCATGTTTTGTCTGTTTATGAACTAATTACCTTAAAAGACTGCTGAAGCAAGCGAGTCGTAATGTTACAGTTGGGTGTTTTAAGGATGTGCTCTGCATACGCAGTCCCATAGAACATGTGGATTTATGACTGCAACTCTTTACAAAGATACTTAAAGGCCTGGTTAGGACCCCGGGGAAAATGGCACTGGAAACCTTACTGTGGGCAAGCTGGTACCACCCACTATTGTGCTGAGCTGAAAAGGGACCTCTGGAATCCGAGCTGGAGCAAGGCAGTTGCGGGGTGTCAGAAGGCCCAGTCCAGTCAGTGGGTTGAGCTGGTGACAGCAGCTCTGTGCAGTCAGGAGGAGCTGTGTAAAGTGGAGGAGGTGGGAGGGGGGAAGGGAGAGGGTGGCCCGAAGTCACAGAGGAGGAGGATGTGTTCAGCAGCAGGGTATGTTCTGAACGGTGCAGCTTCTTGCTTTGTGACTTTCAAAAGTTAGCGTGGTGTGAATGACAGCCATTGAACCTGCTTGCTGGATGAAGAAGGGGGAGACTGTTCTGTGAGTCAGTTTATAGGAGAATTTGAGTGACCCATTCACTGAATCTTAGACTATAGTAACATAAAATACTGGGAAATCCAGTGGGCCAGTACTAAGTATTTTAAAATACAGTGTTCCTCACATGTATAAGAGGTTAACGTTTGTTCTCTAAGGCTGACTGTTCAGAGGCGTGCCAGTCTCTAGTACACTCACAGCTGGTTTTCTCTAAACTCCCTACCAGCTTCCAGATGGGTCGTAGGCTGTCAAATGGCACAAATGGTGTCTTCCCTTATACCCCTGGAGATGCCTTGAGAATGGTCTCAGAATTCTTGTCATCCCTTATTGTCTTATTGTCTGTGTAACTTTTTCCATGGCTATAACTTCAGTGCAGAGAAGTGACAGCCTCCTTGCTTACTGTGTGCCTTTTCCTAAGTAAGGATAGGATTCCATTTTGCTTCCCTTGCCTGTGTTGTTTTACGGTCCCAACTACGAGACTGATAGTTAAGGTAGAACTACAGGGCAATAATGCTGGGGGGGGGGAAAAGAAGCTGTGTACTTTGCAGGTCCCAGAAGCTTTGCCATTGTTTCTGTAGGGCTGCACTCATCGGGCTGTGTTTTGGCTCTTTGTGACTGTATCGGGTGCATCGAAAAGTCAGGGTTTCCTGCCCCAGAAAGTCTCTGGGTGTGCTGCAGTGCTCCCGTGTGCCTGGCACTGAGAGGCTCGCAAGCTGCTCGGTCAGAATAGCCAGAAATGCTCTCGTCAGCCCCTTGTATGCATCATATTGGTGGTTTAAAACCCTGCTTATTTCTCAGTGGTAAAGAACAGCCTCATTTGTTAAAGATGAAGTATGTAACATGGCAGTTGATTTGATGCCAGATTTGAGAGAGCAATGCATCTGGTGCTGCTTGGTGATTAAATGGATGCTCTCCCCTTTTTTTCTCTTGGAGGTAAATATTCCTTGCAGTCCCCTACAGTAGTGCTTAATCTTGGTCAAAACTCTTAAGAGTAGTTATTTAATCTGTTTCTTTGAAGTGTCAGACTTGTGACCTGTTCTATGCCTGTTTCAGAATTTCATTTGTATGTATACATCCAAATACATTTCATAGGCTGTGTAAGCTTTAGGTTGCAATTGAACTGGGAGAGGCATGTGCCTGCCCTATTTTCTCTGGTCTATCTGGGGAGACTCTAAGTCTCTCCCATATATTGCAAGTGTGACCACAACAATTCATGGAGCTCAGTGTCTCATTGAGATTTGAATGTGGATTAGAACAAGCTGGCTAAAGTTCAATCCAGATAAAATATACATGATGATGTGGATGTAATTATTAGCCTTGCTAATTGAAGGAGTGCATTTGCCTTTAGGTAGAAGTGCTGGTGCCCTCTGGTGACTCGAGTTTATTGGTGGTTGTTCCTAGCAACCATATTGAAACAGTAAAATCAGTTTCTTTAGATCTTTGACTAGAAGATTGAGACTTCCTCACCTGATTGGAGCTGACTAGCGTTTGGCTGGTTTTAGATCATTGTAGCAGTTACTAGTGCAAATAATGAAATAATTTGCAGTCCTCTGCCAAAAAGTGGTCAGCCCGATTTAGTAATTTCTTGGAGGTCGTGGATCTTAATTTCTACTGCTTGTGCTACATGTCCATATGCTGTCGGAGGCTTGAAACACTCGGGGTGGCAGAGGAGAAATGTGTAAGGGGGGGTTGCAAATCAAAAGCTTGAGATATGCTGACTTTCTTGCTGCAGCTCTGATTTAAAGCAATTTGGAGGCAAAACGTGGTGCAGAAGACTTTGCTGGCTTTGGAGCCGTCTCAGTAGGAGTCAGTGGTACTGATGCTTTGGGATGTGGATGTGTTACATCTTTTTCTCTTTAATGGAGCTGTGGTATTGGCAGCAATCAATTAAGTCTGAAGTGACCTAGCACTGGCCATCAACTCTCTGAACATCGTTTTTAGTAGTATGGCATTAAAAGCAGTTTGATTTGTGCCTCTCTCTTTATTCATTAAGGGACAGCTTTGAGACTATGGAATTTGCTCTCTGCATAGAGATGGGCTCAGATTGATCCTGCTGGGGAAGAAGAATATTGATCTTTTTGAAAAGTTGAAGGTGTATTTCTTAGGTAATAGAACTGGCAGTGATCCTGAAAAAGTGATCTTAATGCAGTTTGTAAATTGAATTGCTTTTATCGCGTTATTAAGGTGCCCAGGGTTTGGGATAATTGCCTCAACTATAGTATTATATTTTCATTTAGACTTAAAATAAGTGGAATACTGTCACAGAGTGACTGGAGTTGGACCAGTAAGTGAATAAACAGGACTAATACAAAGCACATTTTCTGCTGTGAATCAGAGTTTTCTGATCAATGTTTAGGCAGGCAGAAGTCTCCAGTGAAAAGCTGAAAGTCTCAATTTACCAAGTTTTTCCTCTGTAAACTTCATGTATGAATTTATATCTGAAGATGCCTCTAAGCAGGGGTGGGCTTCACTTGTTAGTTCCATGTACAACTCAAATTTATCAACTCTTTAAGAGCTTGTATTTCTAGTCCACCTCTTCTAGTGCCAGATTGGTGGTTTGACCTAATTGCTGTTAAGTTCTCCTACTTGCTTGATAAAGTTGGGGTCCTCTTCAGTTGTAACTGATTGAAATTGGTTTGTAATTGCATTGGGTTGTGACCCCACGTGCAGTGAGGTAGCGTATTTATTGACTGTCCCTCACTTGCCACACTGTTAGAGCAGAAATACTAGCAGAGTGAACTGCAGCAAGGGACTTACCCAGCTAAGAAATTGAGCTCTTCTTTTATTATTGGTTTTTTTTATTATTTTTCAGCTTAATAGTTTCCCCAAACTGTTTATTTTTCAGCCATACAAAATCTTGCTCTGATGTGATGGCAGAGAAAGGAATGAAAGAAAGCCATTAGTGGTGGAGATGACTGGCAAGTACATCATCAGAGTTCCAGTAAACCAGCCAAAATCAATGGAGTGGATCAGTTATCCCTTCAGTTATAGCTGGGCTTGTGGAGTGCTGATTTCTGATGCTGGAGAACAAGATCATCTCCATCTTGAATCCCTAGATGGGTTGGCAAGTCTGGGGGCTTGGGAAACATTTCTTAGCTTCAGATTTCATGCAGAAATATTTGAGGCATTATAGGATCCTGTGTGACATTTCTGATAAATCCTTTTGCAGGGAGCTGAACTTAACAGTCACTGCATCTTTTACAGTAGGCTGGTGGAGTGAGTTGGAAATGGTGATGGTGTTACTGGGAACTTGGTAGTAGAGCCATTTGTCTGATCAAGCAAAGACTAATCCAGAAGCCTGTGAAGTACTTGCCTGTGAAGCATCTGCCATCAGCTTACTTGTGTGAAGTGTTAGAATGCTGGTAGCTTTGCATAGTTTTAGGTGTGCATTTTGAAATCCAAAATGCACAGAAAATGTTGAAGTGCTAAGTTTATAAGAGAAAAAAAATGGCCCAAAGGTTTGGAATACTCTCTCTTTCCCATAAATGCATCACTGTTTTGTGCAGTCACTAATTAGTAACTCTAAGAATCATGAGGTGTATTGATAAAGCATATGGTTAAGTGGATGACTCATAATCGTTCTATTTCCACTCCTACTCTGTCACATAATGAACTTTCTCCGTGGTTAAAAGGCACCTGAACTGTGCTGCTGTTGCTGGCAAGTCCAGACCCCTCTGCCAACAGCCTTGTCTTTGATTATCAGCCAGTTTTCCCCTGTGCTTTATTGGTAAGTACACCTGAGTAGTGGCAGCTCTCTCATCTATTTTTAGAATAGTAGCCGTGTACTTTTAGCCTGAACAGTTTGTTTGGGCGTTAGTTGTCAGGCTTGGCTGGTAATTACCATTAAATAATTTTGACATTCTTATTGATCAGACTTTTATGGAAATATGCCAACAGGCATTTTGGAAAGGAATAATACATGAGGAGAGGAGAATCTGTTGAATTCAGTCCTTCCATGCAGGTGAGGTGATCTTCAAAGTATCTTCTGGAGTTTAGAGTGCAAAATTACTGAAGGGTTAGGAAGATTTTTTTTGTAGCTGCACACTGACCCTGTGCTGCTGAGAACTGTCAGTGTGGGGGACAGTGAGCAGCCTGAAACTCGAGCTGTTTGGTAGGACAGAGAAAACCTGGGCCTTGCAGGTCTGTCTTAAGATAGAATGAGCATAAACATTACCTAGGTTTTATTAGGTTAAGAAGGCTTTATTATTGTTACTGCTTAATAGGCCATGCATGGATGGTGTCAGGTGTGCAGTTTCTAACAAAACTGCTTTCCATTTTATTTATATGATAATAACAAATCTCCCTCTGTAGGAGAAATATTTTTGCTACTTCCTGTTAGAAAAGTGCTTGGCTAGCCACCCTTTGCTGGTTGATTGCCCTATTAAGGGTGTGTAATTTCTTCTAATCCTTCTATGTTTGGTTTTTTTCCCCCCTCCCAGTCTCAGCCTATTTTGGATTGATTTTGAACAGATTTTGCCAGATAATTTTTTGATAATAGATTTTGATGTTTGTGGTGATACAGAATCAGAGAATCATACGCCTTGCTGAAAGTGCTTCTTTTCTGTACTAGTGGACAACAAGTTTCTGATCCAGTCTAGTGTATTGTGTTTCTGTTCACGGTGATAGGTCATTTTTAATGGTATTTTAAACAAGTACATGTTGTGTCACGTTGGACAAAGTTTTCATTACAAATGTTCCAGAGGTAGTAGCACCGAATCTATTCGCAGTATGAAACTGGGATTCTTTGCTTTATGTTTTTTAAACCCCTTGTGTAGGTTTGCTGGCAGAGTTAACGCTGTGGAAGTTTTTCAGTTCTACTGGCAAGGTCTCTTCAAGTGTTCAAAGCGTCCACCCAGAATACTTGTAAAGGATTTAAGAGAGGAATTTGTTACCAAAATTGTAGTCAGGAAATCAAACAAACAAAAGTGCTATTAAAGAAGTGGAAGAACTGCTTTTGAGGTACAGTATTTCTTTACTTTTGAAGAACAGCAGCTGTTCACAAGCAGATCTTGTGCTTTAGGACCTGCTTGCAGATAGCACTTCCTCAATGTCTGCATGTAATGGCTTGCCCTTGTACTTAATTAGCTTGACTTTTTTTTTAATGTGGATAGGGTCTGTGTGATCACAGAACTGAAGCTGGATTTCATGCCATGACCTGTGTTTAATACTTCTGAAAAGTCTGTCTTGACTCTTCTGAAGCTGTCAGTGGTGGAAAGGCTTCTTCGTAGGACCAGATAAGGTAATTTAACTTCTCTTAAAAGAAGTTTTCATGCCAATATATGTATAAACTCGCATTCAGGGACTTCCATTTGTTAGAGAGAGATGTCTAAAAACTCTGCTAGAGACCAGCAATCAGAACTGCTCTAGTTTCTTCTCTTTTTGCTAACAAATTCTGTCTGACTAGGAGAGAGAACAGAATTATCTGCCTGTTTGTTGTTACGTGATCCCAGATTATATTTTGTATGTACAATGGAAAGTTTGAAAGCACTTAAGGTGACATCTCAAGGCATCTAGAGAAATTTACCAAACATCTTGGGTCTGGGGTGGGTTTTTTGGGTTTTTTTTTTCTGTCCTGTGAAATTGTGTGACTTCCCTGTTCAATTTGATTGGCTAGCTTATGGGAGAAAACTGAAATACCCATGGGTGTGGGAGCAGAGTTGTATACTTACAGCATGTGCTTGTTGGGTCCAAAGTGAATATATTCAAAATGGGTATGAATTCTTACACAGATTTAGACTTAGAGTCACAAAAGTACGTGTGCTAGTAATTTGAGGCTGACATGGTTTTGTTGAGGAATAATTCTTCATCTGAACTTTATGATTTCTCAGACTATGAAGACATTAATTCAAAAGGTATTGCTGAGTCCAAAAAGCCATTTATAAAGGCTAGCTTAGGAAAATGTGAAATGTGTTGTGCAGATAGTAGTGTAATGCAGAGGTGTGTCCTGTTTGTGTTACGCTCAGTTAGATAGGCATAGAAATCTCTTTAGCCTGTGTGAAGTGATACTGCTAAAAAGGGAAGCTTGTTTGATAAATAATGCAAGTAGCTGACAGGAAAGATGGCTTGCTAAGCTATTGCACCCACAGAACTTGTGTCAAATCCCCCATTTATTTGTAAACAAAGGTATATTGTAGAAAAGCTGAGAGCTTTAAGTAATTATTTCAGGGTGGGTTTTTTTTCTTATTTTCATAAGTGAGAAGAAAAAAACCCCATGGTTTTGCACACTTCCCCTCTTTCTACGAAGTGATAGTCTTTAGTGGAAAACTGTCAGGCAGTAATGGAGTCAAAGGATGTGGACAGGAATGAAAGCTCTCCAGGGAACAGGAAAAAAGACAGGCTTCCATGCTGTCTTAGGATGTGCTGGAGCTTCTGTGTTGCTTTAAAGGTGTCAGGTTTCTGTGTGGACTGGTGCTGAATGTCATGGATATCTTCCTGATTTTCCTTGTTGGAGTCAGGGAGGGAAGATGAGGAGAAGTGATGGGCTTCAGCAACTGAAGTTTTTGTTGCTGGTCTCTTTCTCTGGTGTCATCTTTCCTTATTACATTCCAGGTCATTAATGGAATTGGATATCTTTTTTTTCCCTGGGGCAATAGGGTGTGTTTCTATGATCTTATCATAAAGCTAGCTGATCCTGATCAGCATTTCTTTGTGGCTTTTTCTCTATTTATGCTTCTCCTAATGTTGGTTGAAGTGCTTTGCTTACAGGAAGAAGATTTCAATCTTTTGGAATTTGGCATATTCTCTAATGCAGAGAAAGCTAATTTTTTAACCTGACAATCCTCAAAATCCCAAAACACATCTTGGAAGAGAAAAAGGGGCTCTTGGCTGGGTTGTAGATGCCATTTTCAAATTGTGGGGCTTTTTGGAGCAGGGTTGAATCTGCAGGTGGGTCCCAGCGTGAACTGATGTTGAGTTTGCTTCATTCCTCAGTCAGGGAGCTGTCTTATGTGTCAGTCTCTGGGGTAAAGACATCCCTCTGCCTGCTGTTTGAGAGCCTTGTCAGATTTACGGTGTTTATTAGCCACACACAGCTCAGCTGGAAAACCCTACTCTGTTGTTTGTGAAAAAAAGACATTCTTAAATCACACAGATCCACTAAATCACTACATGAATACTGCATTGAAACTGGTAGCTACGTTTGCTGGTTTTGCTGAGGTTGTTTCTTGTCTCTTGTCGTGGAGGTAGTGGAAGACAAGTTGCGTAGCTCATTAATGTATCTTAGCTTTTAAGTGATAAAGCTGTTTGAAAGGTATACCACCTGCCAAAAGCACACTGGCCATGGTATGGCTCCTGGCTTTAGTGGTATTTCAACAGCGGGCGCCAATACTTGATATTTATGATGTGGCTGGCTCTTGTTTATGTTTAAATAACATTTCTGACCAAAGGGAACCTCCCCCACTTGGCAGGCTGAATACGAAACTAAGCAGAAAATGTGTTGTCAAAGTGCAGCTGAAGTATTTGCTTTTTCAGCCATTCTTTTAGCAGGTAAGAAACAACTCACTTTCTGGTAGTATAGAATGGGGAAATGAACTAATTTGTGTGTTGGCTGGTTTGGTTGTGTGGGTTTTTTGTCGTTGTGGGGTTTTTATTTTGTTTTTTTGGGTTTTAAATTTATTCACTAATATGGACAATCTTGGCTTTGAGAGAAAGCTAAAACATCTTTCTTTAGTTAAAAAATATGTATTTTTTGGAATTATTTTTAACTGTAGAAAAGTGTATCTGTGTATTCATGTCTTTCACCCAATTACTCGTAGTTCAGATTTTCCCAATCCTCATGGGCAGCATCAGTTGAATCTTTCATGGTGGTGACACCAGGAAGTGTTGCGGTATCACCAAGCATCAGAACACCATTTGTCTTTGACACAACACACAACAACATTAGCAGGGCTGGGAGGAGTGGGTGCAGGTAGGACTTGCACAGAATCTCTCTTTGTTTCCATCCCTCCATGATACCCAGCTGCTTTGCTGTTACTTGCTCCTTGGACTGTATTTCACAACATAAGAGGTTGCAGCTTTTCTTTCCTATCCCTGGATTATGGCCTTCCATCTTCAGTACTCTTAATTTCTCATTCTGGGGCCCAGGGGCTTTCTCACCTCTTAACACGTGTGTGCATGCTTGGCTGCCTTGCTTTCCTCTGATGCCTTTTCAGAAAGGACAGAATGGACTGTGATCATCTTGTTGATGTTGGAGGGGAAAGGCCCCAGGAATAACATCTTCACCTGGGCTTTCCAAGTATCCATCGCAGCGCTGCTCTCGCTAGCGAGGAGCACGTACCCGGGCCACAAGTTAATTGCCTGAAGTCAGCAGTTGCCATGCTCTTAAAGGCATATTAAAATTGCAGGATTCCTTATGTTTTCTGGGAGATCAGGAAGAAAATGCCTGTCCCTGTTTTGAACTCGCTTAGCTGTTCTCACGTGGCGTAAGTGTCTGCAGTCTTTCTGTGCCTGTCAAACCATGCAGGCCAGTCAGCATTGTGTGCACATGTACATCTGGGGCTTTCACTTCTTTACCACCAGTAAATCACGTCTAGGTTTGTGCGTTCCATTCCTGGCTTGTTGATCATATTGCCACTAAATTAGTGCAGAGGAAAAGGGCATATTCACCTCTTCAGGAGCTGTGGAATTTTTGCATCCCTCATGTGAAGCAGGGTTCACAAACAAAATAACATGCATCTACCTGCTTAGGAAGTAACTTGAGTGATTGTTTGATTTCCTTGATCTCTTGTTAAAGTTGTCATGTGCTGTGAAGAACTTTATCATTAATCTTTCCCCTGTAGCTTGTCTTTTCCCCTTTACTACCATTAGAGGTATACAAATGGTTTTACGTAGTTGGTTCTCGTGCTTTGCCAGCTATGCTCTTCAAATTAATGCTTGTGCTACATCTCAGTGTATTTTTGATGTATTCTGGAAAACATTGTATGCTACATCAGTTAGACAAGTTACACCAACTCCTTAGATACTTATTATGTCATTCCTTCTTTAGAGCAGATCCTTTCATCAATAATGTAGACAGATGGCTTAGGAATAGCTCCAGCAGGGTACTCATTTATCCTGTCCATTTATCTGAAATCTTATTTAGTTTTTCTGGTGATTCAGCTGTTGGTGGTGCACAAGTAAGGTGGGTACACCAGAACTTCAGTCCTTCAGATACATTCGTGTCTGCCTTCAATAGCTAAAGAGATGAGACTTCCATGCTTTTCTGCTCTATGTTTTGATAACAAGAAAAAAGTCTGATACCATTGTACAAATATCCTGTCTTCTTTCATGAAGATGTTCACTTTAAATTATTTCAGTTGAGTTGAACATACTGTTGGTTTCCACTTTCAGGCACGTTGAGTAGGTCACTGACATCTGGTTGGGCCAGCTGACAAGCTCGCTGGGGATTTATGTGGTCATTCTTGAACACGTGAAACTGTTCCAACATCCATTTGGTTTGTTGAAGTCCTGGATTTGTGCAAATTAACTTGGATTTGCTTGTTTTCTGTATCATGTTTTATTAGGCAGATGCTTTGGTGGTCAGCAGTTACTGACTGGTCTTGGGAGAAGAAAAGTATTTAACTATGGGTATTTGGGTCTTTACCTTCTCTCTTATTAGTTGCCTGATTTACTGAGGTTCTTCCAATGGGAGTTAGAAATGAGGGAAGGATGCAGGTGCTTGGGTGGGTAAGTAACTGGTGTGTGTATTATTTGCTTGTAGAAATTGGATACTCTGAGCTTGACAGACTTTCACCAACAAATGCAGGGGATAGTGACACAGGCAGCAAATACATCTCTCTTCCCTGAATGTCTGTTGTCATTCCACATAATAGTCATTATGCCAATATAGGCAATTCATATGCTGGTAGACTTTTTTTCTTTCCAGTTAGCACCATTTCCATGGCAATGGTGCAAGCTTCCATATTGATGGATGATGGTAAAAACAGAATGATTGTGGAGAAGATTGTTGAAGTGTCATCAGTAAAGACTGTACTCATCTCTCTGAGAGCTGAATTTTAAAACAGACTGAGATATTGTGTGTCTTGTTCAGAAAGACCCTCATTGTCTATTAATGGCTTTACAAGCAATACAGTCAAATGTTCTCTCAACAGCATTTTCTTTCTGAATGAGAAAGTCGGGCATGGGAGAACTCCACGGGAGGAGTTTTGCCTTCTTTTCCCTAAATGTAAATTATTATTTTTTTGGTCATATTACTATACAAAGGCAGTGTGCAGATGAGGCACGTGTATGTACCGAGTCTTTAATTCTGTGGATTTGGAGGCTGTTACCCAGTGAGATTTGGTACTTTGTCATGTCTCCCTTGTTAATCTATCCTATAGGATGGTCTGATCATCTTGGTTTGGCTGGTCACAGTTTTGACTCTAGCACTTATACCTACAGATAATTCAGTGCGTTACATGGATGGTTGAGTTTTATTTATGTCCACTTGTGATTTGGAGATTTACACAGAATGTTCAGTCTGGATTCTCAGTTTTAATCACTGGGGTTTTTTTGTTGTTTTTTTATATGCGCTACTGGGATGTGAGTTGTGGTGATTGTTGGTGACAGAGTTCCTATAGCCTATTGACAGTAACAAAGCTCCTGTGGTCAGTTGCCATCTCTGTTTCAGAACTTTCAAGTGTGCAGTTGCAATTATTTTTGGGGAAAAATATTTAAATAAATCTTTTCCTTGTGAAGGCAGCTTCTAGAGACTTCTTGCAGTAAGTGTGCTGTGATCTTTTGTCTGATGTGCAGTCTGTAATAATTATTCCTTAATGATGTGGTGTTTGTATTACCCAAAAATGAAGCAAAACAGTGGATCTGGGTACCTCTGAAAAGACTGCTTGGATCCTGAAGGTCATGCTAGCAGCATGGAGTGCTCTGCTGTTGCATGCTCTTAAGGATGACTCCTCTGTTCAGAATGTTGTCCACGGACTTACTCTTCCTTTGTTAGTTCCGCTGATATTGTGTCTGCACGTCTGACACATAATAAAAATATTTTGCAAACTGAGCATCAGTTACTGCTCCTCTTGTTTGCAAACAGAACTGATAGCTACACAGCCATGTGGTGGGGGGCTTGGGAAAGCCAATTGTGGAGAGCTTATCATCTTATAGAGTGGCCTAATTAATTGAAAGGATCTGCTTCTAGGTGTAATCCTTCATATTTATTTTCTTTGCCCTCTTTTTACTACTTATTCATGGAAATAAATATCAGTACTTTCTATCAATCAAAAAAGTCTTCTACTGTTTTGTGTGTTTGGGGTGAGGAGGGATCCTCCTCCAGCTCCTGACTGAGCAAGCCTGAATTTCTTCAGATATTTGAAGAAATGTTGCTCAAACAGGCTGGACTGTCAGTAGGCTTGAATTCTGGAGAGGGAGACTGAGGAGGGCAAAACTTGATTATACTTAATGTACTTTCTGTGCTAAAAGAATTTGGTTCCCTAATGCTTACCTTCTTGGCGAATGAGAGGAAGAACAAACCATGCATCATAACTTCAGATGTTCAGTCTGTTCTGACAGCAGTTGTAAAATAATAGCCAGACCCAAAGGAATAAAACATTCTTCTGTTCAGCATCCTTTCTAAAGAAACAGCACAGAGGCTTGTAGGTGATCTCTGAAGAAAGAAGCTCTGGGAGCATGGTAATTCATACACAGTTTGTAAGCAGGAACTTCTTTAGTTCCCGTGGAGTTCAGTTATTTATATAGTGAACCTATGTTTTGTCTTTTAATGCTCAAACTCTGCTGGACAGGTCTTTTCTTAGAAGAAAGCAAACCTTTTATAAGCCCAGGTTAAACTTAAATAGCGTGTACACATGTTCACATTTTTGGCTTACTCCATTTGTTGCCTGCAATGATTCTTTCCTTCTGCTTGATTCATGAGTGCATTGTGTGAGGGCCAGGACCTGCTCCTGCTTGCAGCTGTGTACCAGTCAGTGCTCATGCTGAAATTTGTTGCCTTGTGCTATGTTATCTACCAGTGAACTCTTGGCTGTGAGTCAGTGCACTGAGTGTAGCTGACTTTTGAATGGTGGAAGTCAGAACGGTAAGGATCTCCTTCCTATTTGTCTGTAACTAATTTAAAAACCCTTCCATTTTGAGCTGAACTTCTTTAGTGTTACTGCAAGTGGATTCTAACTGAGCTAGTAGTTTGACTTCTGTAATGGGATTTGGTGAACAAGTAGCTTGTGCCCTGGAGAAGGATATTCTTCTGGATTTTTGAGGGCTTTTTCTTTATCTCATCTGAGGAAATGGAACCTACTGCACCAGTTCTTGAGATTAAAGAGCGAAGCCCTAGATACTGGAGCACCATGAAGAAGCAATCTCCATAGCTAGAAACTGAGTTAGGCAGGAATGACAGAACTTTACTATGTGTTACCACTCTCTTTATCTGCACCCACTGCCTCTGAAGTCAGAGAATGAGGTGCGTAAAAGCAGCAGTAAGATGACTTCTGTTGTCCAGAATTTGGGTGCATATGTTAGTGAAAGTGTTATCTTAAAAAAGAATAATAATTTCACATAATTGTTTGTCCAGGTAAACCCTTTTCTAGGGCAAGAGAAGACAATCTAAATTAAGGACCATATTTAAACGAAGCTGCCTTTTATTTTTTTTAAAGAATTTCATTGTCAAACCTAATAAAAGGAGTTGTTTGTTCTATTTGTTGCTCTTCTGTGGATTCTAATTTCATCTGTCTTGGAGCTTAAACAGCTGATACTACTGTGACTGTTGTGCAACAGATGTGTGGATGTGTGACATAGCTTTGAGCAGTTGAGTTGTGAGAGTGTAGAAGCACTTGGAGTTTGCAGCAGTGCTCCCCAACCCAACGAGAAAAGGAGTCTGTGTTACTGGGGCAGCTCTGTTGCTGGTGCGGGTGCCGTGTGACATGATTTCTGTCAGGAAGGAGTCTACTATCAACTTGAGCAGCTATGGCTTTTTGCTTTTAGTCATGTTTTCTGGAAGCTGCTCGAGAGCCCAGTTTGCTGTATTCTGATTTTGAGTGTAAATTTGCATTTTATTTATACTTCTGCGTTGTCCTCTTGGTATTGAACCATGGCAAGCGTATCCTTGTGCAGCTCTCAGCTTGTTAGCGTGCGTCTGACTGGAGATCTCATAGGATGGGAAAGTTTAGGTGTGGGATTTGATTATCTTTAGTGATAAATTTCCTGCAGGAGGATGTGGTTATATTTTTAAGTTGCTTGAGCTTTAATAAAAGCTCTATTAGGGAAGTTTCTATTTTTGTCTTTTTTGCTATCTTATGTTACTTCTTAATATTACTGTGCTTACTGAAAACTGAATTAAATTGTGTATTTAGGTTGCTTTCATTTTTCTTTTTTAATGTTTTGTACATACTGTCCTAATTCCTATAATGTAGTAACCTAATTTGTTTTGGTGAGCTAGGTGTGAAACTGAAGAATATAATTTGGAAGATGCAATGCTGTTTGACTTTACAAAATGTTCTTTCATAGTTGGATGAATATTCTCTGTCCAGTTGCCTTCTCCTTGTTGACTTTCTGCTTAATTCTGCTTTTGTGTGTGTTGTTTTTTTGTTTTGTTGTGGACGTGTGTTTTACTTTGTTTTGTTTCCTAGCTTTATTGTTTTGGGGTTTTTTAGCAGTTGTCTCTGCTTTTGTCTTTTAGACAATAAGCTTTCTTCCTATTTTTAGACCTGTTTCTAGCTTTATCTACCTGCGTGTAGCTCCTATGGACTCAGAGGTTTTAGTGAGAAGTAATTAATAAAGAATGGTGGTTTCTGGGGCAAGAGAAGGAGGCCATGTGTTTCTTTAAGTCAGGACCATTAAAAGCCTGGTGATCTGCTCAGACTGCCTTGGATTTCTTTTCCTGCTGCAGTACCTGTAATGACTCTTGTTATCACAGCACAATCTTGTGCTGCTTCTCAAGCCTTTCCTGCTGCAGAATGGACAGCTTACAGTCCAACAAACAAGTGTTTTTTCTGTACTATTGGATGGTACCTGACTTTCCTAACACAGTCCTTATGTACACAGGTCTTCTAAGCATATTGAGGTACATCTGCACCAAACTGCAGGGAAGAACCGTGGTCAGCCCTTGCCCCGATGGCAGGAGGCATGAGTACTTGTGTGTGGTGGTGGATGTGATGCCTGCGTTCCAGGGCACTCTGTCTTCCTTACTTCCCCTCCCTTGGTGCTTGTGGCACCTTGACCCCTTTCCAAACAGTTAACTTGTACGCAGCTCGGGTCGTACAGCACCACTCTGCAGCAGAACGTCCCCAGCTGCCACCTGCCAACTTGAGACAGAGCAGAGGTGATGTCAAGGAAAAGTTAAAAATGACCAAAACCAGGCTAGAATTACAGTTAGGCAGCCACAAAGTGTCTCTTTGGTGGCCGTGGCAACTAGAACTAACAGTGCCCAAGACCAAAACACTGCAATTAGTTTCTAGTTAACTCGTTAGCATTAGGTCCCAGCAGTGTTTTTGTAAGGTTTGGGTAGAAATTGTTACAGAATGCAAGGTCGATTCAAGACTTGATGATGAATGATAGAATCAAGGTGTAGCCTTTAGTTACCTTAAGCTGATAATAATACATTACAATACTAAAACCCACTCCTCTAGGAGTGGAGGTTGCATGTAAATGTAGGCTCCTGTCCAGCTCATTATACTAAGGTGGTCCAAGAGATGCACACGAATGAACTCCTGTAATATGATCGTTGGTAACCATTTGAGTGTTGTGGCACCATTCTTCCTTAGTTACCTTTTTGTATGCAAGTGCCTCTGTGATTCCTGGGCCTAGCACCCTTTCCTGGGCAGAACTGGAATAAAACTCATGTCTTGACTCTGTGTTTTGATTGGTTTTCTGCATACTGGGTGAAGAACCCATGTACTGAGACAACAGCAAGAGGTACTCTTGGTGTGTGAGGCGTTCACGCTGATGGTTGGTTGGCTCTGCAGAATTTCCTGTGCCCCTACTTGCTCTGGGTGCAGCACATTACCTAAGTGAGTCTTGCAATATCTTTATAGTGATCTCATGGGAAGTATAATCTGTATTCTATTAATAAAAAAAGGGAAAAAATCCCCACCAAAAATCACACTAAAAGGTGTTTCATAACTGTATGTGTTACAAAGATTAAGGAAAAAGTACTTGGAGAATGCGTTCAAGTGGCAGCTTCTTAACCTTGCCATATTTTTAATATTTTGTTTGATTTTATTTTGGCCATACTGTTGTGACTTTTAGCAGAGAGATTTTTACCTCAAACTACTTGTGGGGTGGGGGGAAGAAGCACACAGGAACCCAACAACCAAACCCACAAGCATTTCTGGGTGTTCATGTAAGTTAGGAATTACCATGTGCACAATGAGTAACTGTAATAGATAGAGACTCTTTCTTGTAGCCCTGTATGATAGATTAATTGGCCGCTTTTGTGTTTAACAAGTTCTGATCAGAAGGGCAGCGAAGCATCCAAGATGCTGAAGTGGTTTCACAAAGTACTTCCAGACAGGAGGATCCAACTTCCTGCATATTGGGTGAATATGGCAGTTGCTTGAAGAACTTGAATTCCTGTTTCATTGGAACTTTGGCCTTGGTCCTTGGTTAAAAGCAATTCGTTAGCAGTTACCTTAGAAAGTACAAGCTGTACTGGAAAACCCCACATTTCTAACAGAATCAAAGGGCTCAGATCCAGAGTTAGAACTCATTCAGTGGCTCCAGGATTTCACTGAAGTGTCTTTGAGGTCCTGGTATGGAATAGGTGCATCTGGCTGGTCTGTACTGTGCGTGGGGGGAGTGAAGATTCAGTGAAGCCTAATACAGTTCAATTTCTCATTTAGAAAGAAATACCTTTTTCTGTATTGTTTGTCAAAATACCAACAAGCATTTCCACAAGATCAATCAGGAGCTGAGGTTCATTGTGCCTGGAACTGATTTTTTGGTTCCTACTGTTCTTTGGTCCTCAAAGTCTTTGGTAGTGACTCTGCATTTGTAGTTGCTCGTGATTCATGCAAGGCACTTGTGTTTTCCTCATAAGGATCTGTGATGAAAACAAATGACACTTTGTACTGACATTAGGAATAGGGACAAAGAGATATTGGTCATCATGACTCTCGAGCCATTCATAAAATTGCACCGTGGCTGTTTCTCCTCAAAGCTTTTGTACTGTTCTGGACAGGAAGTTCTTAATGTAATTTTGGAGTCATCTTTTAAAATGCTGTTTCTGCAGTATATGTTGGGGATAGTGATTGACTCAAGCTGAGACAGGAATATCTCTGGATTCTGCTGTGGAAGGGAGTCAGATATCCCCTTAGGCACCTATCGGAGTCCAGTACTCTCTGGCCAGGCTCCCCACACATGGAGGGTGTGATGTTTAATACTACATTTACTATTTGAAGATGGTTGGTGTTACAGAGGATTTCTCCTGTAGCAGTGATAGAAAATATATTAGAATCACAATGCAAATGCAAGTTCAACTTGGCAAAATCTAGCAATTGCAAGTTCAACCACCATACCAATGTGATCCCCGTTACCGTCTCTAGGATATGCCCCCTGACGTGATTCTGGGCACCTCCAGCTGCCAGGGAGGACTGGGTGGGCTGAAGCCAGCTCAAGCCTGTTGCTCTTTTTGAAATTCCTTGGTTAGTTATTTGGTTCTGTACTCTGCTGGGCTGAGACACACATTCACTCCCCCAGGATGCTCTAGCCAACTGAGGCAGACATTCGCTTTTTTTTTAACGAACCGAGGGAGAAACATTTACAACCCCTAGTTGATTCACTCAACTGTAATACAGTCAGTTGATCCACTCAACTGACATGGCTGTTTAGCTAAAACAAAGGCCGCTCTCTGCTCCCCTTTGTGCTGAGATCAAGTCAGCTTCTTTGCAGCAGCTGTGGTCAGTCACACCCTGCGCTCTTCCCTGAGCTCCACAGGCACGTCGCCCTTGCTGCCTTCCACTGAGCTGCCCTCCGCGTTGGGATGTGCAGGTCAGTCACTGGGATGGCATGATCCTCAAATACAGCCCTGGGTGAACTGACAGCAGAACAGACTCGGTGAAGGCAGCAGACCCCGCAGAGTCTAGACATTTGCATTCTTTGGGTATGATGAATCTTTTTCTTAGTATATTTAGTTTGCTTTTTCCTTTGTTTTTTTTTTTAGGAAGATGCCACAGTGTGTGTCTGGGCTTCGGGCTGACAAATGAATGCTTAAGCTTTTCATGCGTCATACGAGGCACTTTCAATTCCACGTGTGATGCATTTCTGAGCAGAGAGGCATTTGTTACATCGAAGAGGAGAAACGGACTGGCAGTTCAAATTACTCCATGTAATTGAGTTGGTGTAACTGGATATACTGGGTAGGCAGTGCGAACCGTGACTCGCCGTTGCAGTCGCTTCACCTGCCCAACCACGCTGCCGGTGACAGCTCTGCTGTTGATCGCTTTCTGATGCTGCTGTTTGGTGCTTAGCACAAGGGTCGTATAGCAGGCACATGGTTTAATTATTCTATTAGGATTTTTTCAATAATTGTCTTCAGTAATACCCTGGCTAAAGTAGTTGCTGTGAGTTTTCCTTGTTACGGCAGCGGTGATGTTCGCATCTAGCGCGGCTTTCAGAAGTTCACTTTAAACGTTGCAAATGCTGAAACTTTGAAGTTGATAAATGTTGAGTTATAGCAGTTCGGTGCAAATTCCATCCTGGCATGAAGTGGGAAAACCTTCCAATTGGCTGGCCAATCCCTTGTCATCTGGTACTGGGTGAATGAGCCCAGGCTGTGTTCAGACGGCTCGGGAGTAAGCGCCTGGCTGGCTGGCACTGAGGATGGGTGGGCAGATGCAAACAAAACTCCTCATAGTTTAGGAAGCAGGTAGCTTCCTCACTGGAGCTGTTAAAAGAAAGAAGGGTGAGGTTTGAAATAATGCTTTAGGAAATACTGTGAGCGCGGGAGAAGTTGCTCGATCCTGTTTGGGAGCCCATGGGTTATGTGAGACTAATCATTAGGAAACTGGGCTTGAACCCTGTACTTACAGAGGAGTTCATACGTGTTTATCTGAGGTTGTTCTGCCAACTCCATAGGCTTATATGATAGGCTAAGTAATTTTAAACATTACTGTCCAAATCCCTCTACAAAAACAAACAAAAAACCCCACAAAACAAAAACCCCCTAACAAAACCGAACCAAAAAACAACAACCTCTATCTTCTGTTTCTGCTTTTCTGTGGTCAGACTTCCCCAATTCTCTTCCTTGTCACAGCCTGTTAGTATGGGGAAGAGGAACAACTGAAGTATATGAGACAAGGGTCAAATAGATCACCTTTATTTTAAGATTGGCTTTGTATGACACAATTATAGGCCATCTAATATGATGGAACTGTTAAGTGTTAATTTTCCTTATAATGACAGTGGTTAAAAATAAATACAAATTTTTAAGAGTAGGTTTTTTCCCAGAAGAGATGATGATTAAATTGGGACAAATGTACCATTTTGGACACGTGGAGAGCCTGAAGCTGATTTTGGACATGTAGTACCTCTGTCCTCTACTGTCACTACATAAATAAAAATTATGGCACATCAGTTAGAGTTTTATTTCTTTGCTTTTCAGTTCAGTAAATGAAAAGGCTGTAGGAGAGAGGCACTGCATAGCTGAGCATTTGGAAATATTCCACTCGAGACATCTGAAGGATAATTGAGATAGGAAAGGACAGGACAGCAGGGACACTTGCAAACCAAAGGCAAGGTATTTTTTCCCCTTTTTATGGTCTGTTAGTATAATACCAGCTAAAATCTAAGTGCAATTAAGTGTATTTTTACTGGAGGAAACGCAGTCTTAATTAGAGTGTATGGGCTGGGAGTGTAATGTTAAAGTGAAATGCCTCTTCTGTCCTGTGAATGAGACAGTCCCATCAGATGGAGTTTGTCTTGTGCTTGTTTGGTTTTGTTGTAGTTTGTTTAAAAACACAAGCGAAAACCCAAACAAAAAGCACTAAACAAGACAAACCCAAAGAAGGAGGGGTAGAATGTGGATGGTTGTTCTGAACTGCAGAAGTACAGCTCGGTGCTGTTCAGATGGGAACTATTAATATCCCCAAATACCTAGAAGCTGTAGTGTTTGACTGAAGTTTGCAGTGTGGCTCTCTTTTCAGTTGCCCTCCTTTCTTTATTGCATTCTTACAATGACACTTTCAAGTTGCTGCTTTTTTTCAAGCTGTTTTACTATTTAATTGTTGCAGTTTCTTGCCTTCCAGGCTTGTTTACCTGACACAGCTGGTTTAGGTTTCTTGGAGATAGAGCTTTTTGGATTACTTTATTTTGTTGCATAGAGGTCTTCAGTGTGAGATGCTGTAATACTCTTTTGTCATGTGGTGTTACTTGTCATTTACCTTCTCCATTTATTTGCAAACAGTGTCGTAGTTCTGACTTAAACTACAAACCTAAAGTGAATTTCATAAATGATAGCAACTTTGAAAAGGGACACACACCTGTTCTAGACATAGAGCTATGAAAACTGATTTATAATAGTTTTCTCACTAGAGGGCACTAACATCTCATGAAAGTTAAGCCCAAACCAATTTTCCAGCTCTGTAACACTTGGCTATTGGGTAGTCTTCCTGGTTCTGTAGTGGATGCCAAAGCTTTCAGTTTCTTTGCAGCCTTTTCACTGTAGAAATTCAAAGTAATAGGATTTTTGCAAGGATGCATGAAAAGTTAGCGTGTGGAGTTTCCTGTGTGTGGTTGTGTTTGTTTTTAACTGAACAATAATTTGGGCAATTTCTGGGGGAAATGTGTAAATTCCACTTTAGTCTTAAATTGTTTTTAATGTAATCTTCACTTGTGGCTGGTGAATAGGCACTTAAGACAGGAAATTATTGGATAACTTCTTATAAAAGTTATTTAATACGGTTAACATCTGGAATATATTTAGTAAAGTTGGTAATCAAAGGAAAAGAATCACATGTTAACAGATGTTGCAGGCCTACCTTTAAGTTAGGGTTAGTGCATACATTTACAGGTTGATAGCTGGTATATCAAAAATAGTAGGGAAATGAATTGAAAGTCTACACTGCCAGTGAGGAGTGGATTGCAATGGAACCTTTAGTTTATGTCTTTTTTTAAATAGATAATTTTACAATACCTGTTTAAATCTAAGTGGAGTAGCCATTTTAAAAGAATCTTCTTTTTGTGATGGATTTTTACATATAAAAAATAAAATCTTGTTTAAAACACGTGAATAAAATGGCTTCTGATTGCTTTTTTTTTTACTCCTTGTAGGAATGGTTATTCAGTTGCCTTGGAGATGATCCTGCTGCTGTAAATGTAGGGCTGAAGATTCATGGTGTGGGCAGTATGGACCTAATGAACGGACAGTCAAGCAGTGTTAATATTGCAGCTACTGCTTCTGAGGTAAGGATTACAACACTTGGTTATTGGATACTTAACACCATAAGTACTCAATTCTTTTTCAGTGCACCAAAGTAGAAGTTTTTCTTTTAACGGATCTGTTGCGGGAGATTCTTCTTTTGTGTGTTGGTTTCATATGCCCCAGTTTAGATGTAAAAACTTAAAAGTTCTGACATTTGACATAAAGCACGAGCTGACATTTACAGCCTTTCCATAGCCAAATCTGCCTTTCTATGTTCTCTTCCATCACATGCAGACAAGGAAGCTTTTCTTCTCAAGTTTTAACAATAATAGGTGCTCTCAGTGCAATAAACTGTGCTGGCAAGGCCTGTGGGAAACCTCCTTTTCTTTGACAAGTACTTGTGTCTGTGTGTGGAGGGGTGGTCTGACTCAGTAGCACTGTTTCCTTTGTCAAGTCAGTATAATTTTCCATTTGTTATCTTGTTAAGGAAAAGAAGGGGTAGGGTGAAGTTAATACCAGAAATTTTTGAGCTGTTTTTTTGCTAGGATCATGTGAGGAGCTGTTGAAAGTTGTAACCAATTCCTAAATTCTTAGCAATGTTGGAGCATTTGCAAGACCTAAGGGGGTTTTTATTAATTTTGGCTTGGTGGCTGCTTTTGTGTTGGTGTTCCCCCCACTTTGAACTCCTCCAAGTCACTCCCCCTTAAAATATTTGTGTTTGGGATTTTTTTGCTTGTTTGGGGTTTGGTCTTTTTGTGTTTTTGTTTATTATGTTTGTTGATACCCTCTAGGGTTAGGGGAGCTGAAAATCTACCTTCAGTATGTATTGAGTGATCTTTCCAGATGCATTGTTTGTCTTCTTCAGGGTGACTGAATACAAGCTTTGGCTTGTACAGATGTACAATGCTAACCTAAGCTTTTTGCTCACAGGGGACAGTTACTTTATTGCTGATACACATTACTTTTACTGCTTTTGCCACAGTGTGAAACATATTTTTACCTTAGTGGATTTCAGTCTGTCTCTTGGGTTTTGTGGTTGTTCTGTTGTGGTGGGTTTGTTTTCTTGTTGGTTTTTTTTTTTCCTGTGTTTTTGTTTTTCATTTTTTCTTTGTTTAAAACACAAGGTGTTCAAGAATGCTACAAAGTCAGTAGTGATGAGAGCCACAAAGTCCTGAAGCACTTGCTCCCCTCGGTGAATCTTTGGACCTTACCAAAGATGGTTGGTTGGTTGGTTTATATATTTACATGTGCATTTTGATAGCAGAGCTGCATATGCACTACACACTCAGATGTGCATAGAGAAATGGAAACCACCACAAAAAAAGGTGAAAGGAAAGCTGGAGTGATGTGTTATCAAAAAGGAATCAATTTCCAGCACAATTCCCCAAGCATTGTCGAGATTTAAACAAGAAAACTGGAATTAATCTCCAAGAAGGTTGTTTGTTTTTATACAGATTCTTGTATTTCCCTTATCATTGTATTATGAATCATTGATTGACCATGTGCTGGCATGCAGTTGAAAAATTTTCTTGGAGGAAGGCTCTCTTTTTACTCAACAAGATAGTCCTGAATGTTTACACAATGTCTGATAAAATAGAGTAAAGTATATTTTGGCAAAGTTACACGAATCTGCCTTTAGCAAGTGGTGGTTGGGTTTTGGGCTTATTTTTTTGTTCTATGTTGACTAACCTCGGGGAGGGAAGACTTGTAACTGAAGTGTTGCTGTAAGTCTGTTGGTTACTGAAAACATCTGCCTGGTTTGGAAGTTTTTGGGTGTGTTTGAAGTCAGGTTTTTTTAGAGAGATGGTTAGAAGAACCTAGCTAAAACCAAACATGATTATTAAATGAATACATATCTTCTTTCTATGCCCTTATAACAAAAGGGTTTAAAAATGGACCAGAGTTTTTCAGCTGGCTGAATTCTCAAGGAGTTCAAATGTTCTTATTTTTGTGAACGGGAAGCCAAAGTCAAAATCTATAGTGCAGCCCTAAAATGCTGCCTTGTTAGGCTTTCAGAATACACTAGCACAGTAGAACTATTTTACCATCATTGGTGACCAAGTGCTGTCTTCCCTCCTGCCTTGGCATCAGCAGACACTTTGCAGGTGTTAGTTGGAAGTGCAGCATAACAGCACTGAACTTTAGCTACCCCCAGTGGTCATTTATGTGCCTGTTGTGTCTGTGACCAATACACATGGTCTTGAAAACTCTCAACAGTAGCAGTAAAACTGCACAGACTGTCATGAGTGCCTTCATGATGTGGCCCAGAGTCTAATCTTTTCCCCTGCCTAGGAGGTATCTCCCTGTGATGGTGATTAGGAAAGAGTGCTGAAGTTGTCTCCCATAAGTCTTCAATACAAAACTAGGCAGGTCCTGGTTTGTGTTCTGTGTGTTTTGCCACGGCTGAGCTGGAGCTCAGATTCTCTTGAGTCTCACCAAAGTATGATCAGAACTGTCCCAGGAGCTCTGTTAGTGCTTCCATCAGGGGTGTACTGTTGCTGAAGCATGCAGGGCCCACACTGTACTTCGATACAGTTATTGACTGTAGTAATCATTCATGGTCATCCATTGAAGGTTTTGTCCACGTCTCATCCTAATTCTTACCTTTTAGTCAAGAATCTGCTTTACGACAGGTTTCTGAAAATGGGAAGGAACTAAGCAGCAAGAAATACCCAGAGTCTCTGAGGTCTTCAGGGGAGGCAGCAAAGTGATTGCGTGTTACTGCATGAGCAGTTCTGCACCAAGTATGCTGGGGTCTGGGTGTGAAGCCCACCTACATCTGGATGTGAGCTCTCATACGCCATGCAAAGAACCCCTTCTTCCTTGCAGTGACTGAACTGACTCTAGGTTTGCATCTAAATACTAGAGGAAGGGATTACTCATACCACAGTTGTATTGTTTCCGTAGAAAACATAGCAAACGATATTTGAAATGTATGAAACCAATCTGAAGTGTTTTCAAGTTCATGAAGTTAATTTCATACAAAGAGCTAATTTTCTTGAACCTCTTTTGCAGGGAAGCTAATTCATCATGGAGCAGATATAAGATCCTAGAATATTATTCTGTGAATCTCTGTTTTTTGCAGATGTGAATTACTAGCATTTAAAAAACCCCACAAATGAAAGTTGTTTATACCGAGCATCTTCAACTGAAACACACATGTAGCTCATGGTGTAGTTTTTGTACAAGTTTAAATGCTTCTAAAAACAACAGGAAGAGATTGATGCTGTTCTTTGGTGTTAGCTATTCTTTTGGGGCAGACCTTGTCTTTTTCCACACCTCACTAGTACTTTTTTCCTGTGAAAAATTCCCTGTGACTGTATTGCTACCATTAGTTACTACTAACTTTTCTGTCATCAAAAACTGAGTTTCATTATGCATTATATTATGTAACTGTGTTGTGAGGAACACCTTTGAAATCCATGGAAGTCAGTTTGAGAGTCTGTAATTGGTAGTGGTCTTTGTCAGGAGAAAGCATGTCCTGTGACTGACTATTAATTGCTCATTTGCCCAATAGAAAACTTCTGTGAACAGTGATGTTTGAACACAAATTGTGCTTTTTTTTTTTGTGAAAACAAAAAAGGAGAGAGAACCAAAATATCATCAGTGGGTTTGTCTGTTTCCACAGAAGAGCAGCAGCTCTGAATCCTTGAGTGACAAAGGTTCAGCTGAGCTGAAGAAGAGCTTTGATGCAGTGGTGTTTGATGTTCTGAAGGTTACACCAGAAGAATATGCGGTAGGCAATTCTGTAACTTCTGTTTTTGCTCTGTGTGTGCATCTTCTTGGCAGCTTTTCTTCTGTTTCCCTATTTCTATACGTTGTTTTGCCTAACTTCTGTCATCTCTGGGTTTCAAAAAAGGATCCTGCACTATAGTTCATCATGCCCTATATACTGTTTAATGTCAGGTGATCTTTTTTGGGCTATATCATCCAGGCATTTTTTACACTCTTATGTAACATAGACCAAAGATTCTTAAATCTATATGATTCAGCTCAGCTCTGATGTGCATGTTGTAGTTGCAAGAATATACTTCATCTGTGCTTGTTTTTTTCTGGGTGTGTTTTAATTTTTAACTCTAATTCTTACATCTAGGCAGTGTTTTCTTCTTTCAGGTGCAATGGTACAGAATAATGAGTTGAAGATTCTTCAGAACCAAGAACAAATTGAGTAAAAATGTGTAATCAGAACCCTGGGTGATTTTTTAAATTAGGTTGGTTTTTTCCCCCCCCTGCCTGTAGAGGTTAAGGTGACAGATGGTCCCTCTAAGTGATTCAGATACGTTACTAGAAAGATTACTAACAAGCTGCTGCTCTGAGTGCATTTATAATTGAAGTGATAAGGTTCCTGATGAGCAGTCGTGGGGAGATTGATACATGGTGTAGTGTGCATCACAAAATATTCCCATAAAGTTCGTTCTGGTTTTTAGTCATTACTAACTAGTTTAGTTAGTAATTAATGGATAAATAGACTTTTATGAACACACTGAAAATGTAAAACATCTTGATTTTGAAGTGGTACTTGCACACTGAAGTCTTCTTGGGTAGTTGATGGAATTTATTCCTGACTGAGGCTCAAGCTGTGGTTCGGGCCTCTTCCTTGCTCCGTTGTAAGGAACAGCTGGGCAATGAATCACATACTTTCCCTGGGAAGATGTTTTGGAGGATGGCTATTTCAGTTTTGTTTTATGAATTCCCTACATAAAGGAAATCTAAGTACTTGGGGAAATTGGGGCTAGGGGCGTGAATTCAAGTGGAAATACACATTCAGGCCAGAATAGCTGCAGGTTCCTTTGAATGGCTCTGCTATTTAACCAGTGGTGGATGCTGCTGTGCAGAAGAGTAGATCACTTAGGCTCTGTGGAGCTGGTCTCACTCACCTGGACAGCAAAATATACAAAGGTGCTTTGTCTGTTATCACATTTCCTAATCCTTTTGCTCTACTGTCCTCTGCTTCATCTCTTGTGTGCAGAAACCTTTTACTTTCTTAAGTGTTCTAAACATTACCTACTTAGTAAATCTTTTTTAGGTAAAGATCTTTAATAAAATCTGGTGTTTCTACTGTTTTCATATTATGCCTCAAACTGGGTAGAGTTCCCCTCTCAAACAGGAATCCTTTAATTAAGCATTTCATATTACAATTCTAAACCTGTGGTGGTATTTTTGGTTTATACTACCACATTTTGCTGTTTTCTCAGTTCCCTCAAACATGACATCTTTACTCTTAGCTTTCTCCCTTTTAAAGCATCTATTTCTGCATATGGGGTTTAATTTCCTGTAAATAAATCTGAAATATCTTCTAGATAGAATTCTGAACAATTGAACAAAATTGCCCATAGTCAGTGTTCAGGCCTTTGGCAAGGTTATAATTAATTGAATTTCTTTTTCAATGCCTCTGTGCACAGCTGCACTTCTTTGTTAATGTTTGCTTCCCCAGGCCAGTTTATCTGATTTTTCAGTAGGGCTTATTTTGAATGCTGTCTTTTTCTGGTCATTCTTGCTGAAGGCTTGTAGAAGTAAGTAAATTTGCCAAAAATTGAGTACCTTTGACCCTTACAGTTGTTTTGATTTTATTGTACATTTCCTTATTCTTAGAATCATAGAATTGTCAGGGTTGGAAGGGACCTTAAAGATCATCCAGTTCCAACCCCCCTGCCATGGGCAGGGA
>WUAM01000146.1:101140-148654 GCA_024336885.1 Actenoides hombroni | reverse complement strand
AAAAGATATTTTTAAATATTTTAGAATTAATTTTTCAGTTTTCTTCTGAAGTTAGTTGTGTACTTGCATTCTCTGTTGTAAATGATAAATCTATCACAGTGCAAAGTCATGAAGTTTGCCTACTTACTCTAAACCATTGTTCTCTACCTTTTGCAAGTGTTTACCATAAATTTCAAACAGAAGGTGTGGATTTTTGAAGACTGCTGTTACAATTGATATGAAAGCATTTCATAGTTTATATAAGGTAACTTGCTCTCCTGGTTATAAGATTATCTGTATTAAAAACCACTTTCTTGAGGTTTTTCCTTAAATGGGAGTGGAACTGTGCTGCCACAGAGCTTAAAATGTTATAGAAACTCATCAACTAGATTCAATACATTGGAATAATTGTAAAGCAAAAGACCCCACTTGCAAAAAAGCAGATTTTGCTTTACTAACTCTGTGAAACAGTGTTTGGTTTGGGGTTTTTTTCCAAACCAAATGCAAACATTATGGACAAATATGCCTTGAATATTGTAGTGTTGCTGAGTTGCAGTGACGTGTGATAGTGAAATTTTATTCAGGTTATCAGGAATGAAAAAAGTGAGGTGGGGAAGAAGCTTGTGAAAACAAAACACAGACAGTGACTCTGTCATAGCTGGACTCACACAAGGTCATTACTGTCTGGGTTGCGTTGTATGCTTTTTGTGCAGCGTGTTAAAAGGTTTTTAACAGATACTTTTCAAGAACAATCCAGAGACTCTGTTGAAGAGAGAGTCTTGAATTTGCCTGTCTGCTGATCAGCACAGAAAGCAAAATTAGTTTTGGAGCCAGTGACTATGAACTTAAAAATATAAAGAAATTACTATTTCAGATAAGGCAAACATGGGATAATTTAAAAAGCTTAAGCTGTGATTCAAGAAAAGACACATATAAAAGTTAAGCATGTTTTTCTAGATGGATCTTAGTAGGGAAGAATATAAATGCACAGATGTATGTCAGAGTTTAAATGCTGCCTTGAACTGGTATCAAAGGCGTTGGTGCCCAAAGGCCATGGGTCACCTAACTGGCTGATATCGAAGGGACAGGCTGAGAAATACTAACATTTAAACACAGTGAGGAGGACTTGAAGCAAAATAACCACAAGATATATCTATATATAGATAGATAGATATGGAACAAATGTATGATTTATGTGAAGAATGAACCTGGATAAAATAAAGTGGCCTATTGAAACAAAGTATTTTATTTAGGTTGTTTGATGTTTGGAATACATTAGATGATGGTGCTGTCTAAAGATGTGCCAGTGAATAGACAAGACGAGCCAAAATCTAATGTCAGTGCCTGTAAAAATAGAGAGGTGTGGAGGTGGTTGGAGTGGAAATGATTAAGTGTCTTTAATTCTTAATCTCCTGCTTACGCTGTCACTGAGGGGACTGGATGGTTCTAAGGTTCAAAGAAAGTTTTGCAGTTTGTTCTGGTTGGTTTTTCCTGCAAGAGCTTGGAAGTTGAGACTCCAGCTGGGAGTGGAACAGAAACCAGGCTTCCTTGAGTTAACAGGAGGACCTGTGCAGCATGGTCATACTCATGAACTTTCCTAGAAGTCGGGGCCAGCATAATAAATTTTGGGGTTTTATTCATCCCTATGGAAATGGGTGAGCACTGCTCTGTATTTTGAGCAAGTGTTTCACAGTGCCCCACCAAAAGCAGTCACCTATTACATGGCAACTCTGGTAACTAAAGAGATTTGGGATTTTAAGGCATAGCAATGCTTGTGTTGTCTCTACCTGATTCTTTATGATATGAAAATCCATGTTTAAAATTTTAAATCCCTTCATCTTCAAAGGGAAAGCATCTCTTCAGGAACTTGTTCATCAGTCGAGCAAAGTTGGTTTTCTCAAGCTGTGCAACCACAGCAGAACATCAAACTCAGGTTTAACTTTTTTTGACTGTTTTGAAGTGATGTCAAATACTTCAGTATTTATGTATTCAGAACTTCTGTATTTTTTATATTTGCTAGGGTAACACAGTTTATCTGGAGATACTTTACTAAAAAAATAAAAAAAATAAAAGAAAAAGAGAAAAGAAGGGAAAGGAAAAAGAAATGAAAAAGAAAGCTGAGCTCCATGGCTAATTCTTTCCTGGCTAATACAGCCTTAGACAAACAGACCAAAGGAAAGCAGCTGTTATGCAAGGTGTTAGTGGGGTTTTTTGTGTTGTGGTGGGGTTTTTTTGTGTTTTTTTTTTTTGGTAATTCTTCCATCTTCTGGTTCCAAAGAGCTGTTGTGTGTTGACATCCCAGTTCTCATCAGATCACTGGAACTTCACTGAAAATAGAATAACCTTGGAAGTGTGGATCTCCTTGTGCTATTCCGTATAAAGAGCTGCCATACTGTACAAAGTGAAACAGGACAAACAGGAATATTTTTTATTTATTTTTTTTAATTGAAATTTTGGGAGTAACCTAAATACATATGCAGTCTTAGCTTGGAAGTAGTTGTTTAGCACCACTCCTAAAAATTCAACGTAACATGGCAGGTTGAAAGATGTTTACATATGACAGGTACAGTTTTCATAGTTCTGTGAATAGCAGTCATGCTGGATCTTCCTGATAGTTCCTTCTTTCCTAACTTGTCGTGAATACACAAAGAAAAGCTCAGGTTATTGCCATGAATCCTCAATGCAACAGAGGTTTTTATACAACAGGGAAGTCCTGTAAAAGCACGTAGTGGGCTGTACATTAGCAGGTGATTGGCATAGCCAGCACTAAGAGAACAATAAGCTCTAGGTTATAGCAGAGGCTTCCTACCTTATGTTCCAATTTTCTTCAGGTCGTGTCAGTCTGGTTATTATTTTTATTCAGAGGTGTTGAGAATTTGGCCATGTCAGAGAACTGCAGTTGAAGCTGTGGAACTCATCTGAGAGTTGGATAGCATTGCCTTCAATCTGTGGAAAACCAGAACCAAATGATAGAACTCAATTTTAGTTTTGACTTTTCTTCTTTTTGTAGAACTTCTAAATATTTTTTTTTAAATTATTTTATTTCCTTGGGATAACTTTATTTGAAGTTTGAGAGTTTTGCCATTTGCTTTGTCTGTGAGATCTCATCCTCCAACTTAGCTTGAAAATGAGTCTGTTTGTAGCTGATTCTCTTGGGTTTGGTTTTGTTTTGGTTTTTTTTAGTTTTATCAGCAGCTGAAGGGTTTACCTTATTAGCAAAACAGGTCCTAGAGTCTTTTTATGCAGCTAACTGATGTGAGAGATTACACACAGTCAAATTCTAGCCACCCACACACTTAGTGAGGAAAACCAAGCACTGGAACATGTGCACTCCTACAAAACAATGGAGTGCATGGCTACCACTTAGGAAAGGGGGAAGGTGAAGAGAATAACAAGACAAAAAATTCAATTCTGTACGTAAGTTGGAGTTGTTAATTGGATTTAGCAAGTGCTTGACCATGTAATGAATGGTAGAAGGTGTCTTAGGTAAGAATGCACAGAGTAACAAAGCAAACCACTTTGAAGTAAGTCTTTTTATTAGCAACTGGGTTATATTTATTGGGATTTTATAGAATAAGCATTTGCATCTTCTAGTTTGCATTCAGCTTTATAGATGGAAGTTGAAAACTGTAAGACTGTGTCACTCACAAAATAAAAGTATTAAACATGTAATGTTGAAGCTCTGTATATTAAAGCCAATTTTCTTCTTTTTTAGGTGAGCTTCTGGGTTGTTAGAGAGATTCTACATGCACAGACTTTAAAAATACGAGCTGAGGTTTTGAGCCACTATATTAAAACTGCAAAGGTAAGAATTTAGATGGGGGAGGTGGGGGTTGTGGGATTCACCATGGTGAAAGTTCTTGCACTTAGATTGGTCAGTTCAGAAATACACATGGGTAAATATTTATCTGATACCTGATTTAGCTGTGGCTGTATCTGTTGACATGAATTGCTGTTTGGCTTCTGCATGTAACAAAGTTCTGAACTGGAAACCCTTTGTTTACCAAAAAAAAAAAAAAAGCTTAACTTAGGAAATGCAAAGGTGCTTTATTTCAAATACTGTTTATTAGATAATTTACTGGATGTCTTTTCTAATGTTGGTTAAACCAAAGTACACAGTGCAGAACCGATCTTGGAAGCCAAGCGAGGTCAGGTTTGGCTGGTACTTGGAGGGGACTTGACAGTGCTGGGTGTTGTAAGCTCTGCTTTGGCTGCAGCACCCTGAACGTGCCTGATCTCATCAGTGGACTGCTGACAGCCTGCTGACATGCTGCAGATTTGGAGACAGTTAGGTGCTCTAGCAATTCGTTGAGCTTTGCTTGGTGAAAATCAGTTACGTAAAGCAAGAAACTGTAGGGGGTGGGTTCTGTAGCTGTTAATTTACTCAGAGTATCTATTACCTTGGCTGCTAACGGAAAGTTCTTGCACTTAGCACCATTTGAAGGATTTTTCTAAAAAAGCTATTACCAAAGCAGCTTGGTGCCAGAGGTCATGCCATCCAACTTGCCTTCAGAGAAGCTGTAAACTCACTCTGCAGTGAATTCTTTGTGCTCACAACTATCTATTGTATAGCTAGCAGTCCTTTAATGGTATCTTGTACTATACTGCTTTATGCATTAACGAATTGGAGTCGATAGCTGCATCCCCCTGAAGTTCCCAAGCTATCCTGGTTGGTTATGACTTTGAGTTCACTTCAAACAGCAGCTAGGAAAGCACTTTTTTCCATTTTAATCAGCTACACTGTCCTTGGGGACAGTGAACTTTATTACTTTGTTTGGGTATGTGTGTGTGTGTAAAAAGGGTTACTGTGTAAGAGGAGGGACAAACACTGGCAGTAATATTTGGAAGAGGAGGACTGTGGTATATGTCAAATATCCATCCCCTCACCCCACCCACTGATTGCCCTTTACACACGGTTACTAAAGAATCTTCCTGAAAGAGGATTAGGAGAGGGAAATGCTGGTGTGGAAAGACTCTCCTTTGTCAGTAGACGTGCTGGAATCATAGGGTTCTGAGCACCCAGACAGAAATTGTTCCTAGGGTCACCTGACAGAAAGCATTAAATGCAGCATTTCCAAGTAATACCTGTGAGGGCTTGGTTCTATAACACGCAGTTAGTTTTCTGCCAGTCTTATAAATGGAGAGAGAATAATTTGCTCCAAACCTATTAGCCAGAAAATCATCCTGGCAGTATCATTTTTGACCTTCCAAATATAAGGTCTCTGATATGCAGCATTAGTCAGAATCAAGTTAGTCTAACCTTTTTGTCCTGTTATCTCATGAAAGGCCTCCTATTTAAAAAACCACTTGGGTCAGCTGAATTTGAAGGAGGAAAAATTATTTCTACTGTTTCTTAAAGGATGGAAGGCAAGGGTTCCTTATAGTATTGTTTCTAGCTGGGATCCAAACCTACTGTGGTGAATTTTCCAAACAGGTTAAACAGGATTTGCAGTATGGTGATTGAGGAGCCATTTCTCTTTATCAAAGTCATTTTCTTAGGGGTAAAACCACACTCTGTGTGTGCTTCACCAGAAGTCCCTGCATGCAGTTCAGGTCTCTGGGTGCTCATAGCTATCGGAATAATTCATATTGCAGAAGACCTTAAGGAGCAGTATTTTCCTCAGGACCATTTGTAAGCTTTTGTGGCAGTAGTAGCAGTAGTTAATCGGCCCAGGCAGATTGATGGCTTTGGAGACAGGGAAGGAAGAAGAGAGAAGGAAAATAAAAATTCCAAATACATAAGAAAATGCACTTATGTGCAGTGTTCTCTAGAGAGTCTTTAAGAAAATTATTTTACCCTGATGTTTTCTGTGTTCAATTTTATTGTTCCTTTCCACGAGTTAGTTTTACATGTCATACACCAAAAATTGCCTTTCAGTGAGAGAAGTGCTCCAGGTAAGTGGCTTTTAAAATTTACCTGCTTGATTTCATCCTGAAATAATATTTTTTGGGGTGCTTTGGTGCAGCCTTGGTAGCTACATAAGCCTGTAATACCAAATGCATTTACAATATGAAGTACTGCTGTGATTACATCACTTACAACTGGGTTATCCTTTTTGGCACCTAAAGGTTTAAAATTCAGTTGAATGCTATGAAAGGAATTTCATGGGTTTGAATGTCAGAAAATTTCTGGCACTTCTCATATGTGTCCCAAGACTGTTTAGATTTTTATGGGCTTTTTTGAAGGGTTCTCTATAGACTCTGAAACAGTGAGGATAGTCTAATCCAAAACTGTATAGATGCAGTAAGGGAAAATTAGGAGGTGCCATAAAAATCGTGTGGGTGTGCAGCAGTTCCCTCTAACTTCATTTCAGAACGTGCAAGGTTTCATCATCTTGAGGTTGCTATTTATTCCATATTGGTTATTGACAGCGCTGGAAATGTTGCTTATTGTTCCTGTATGTATTTTTGTCCTCAGAAACTGTATGAGCTGAATAATCTGCATGCTCTTATGGCAGTCGTGTCAGGCCTACAGAGTGCTCCCATCTTCAGGCTGACTAAAACGTGGGCGGTAAGTGAGCAGTAGGACAATGGAGGAGAGCTTTCAATTTATCCCTAGGAAAATGCAGCGTTCTGTAACTTGTTTTCAAGGATGCAGTAATCATTACATGTACTTTTAATATTCTTGTACCGTCTACATAATATTTCTGGGGACTCCTAAGTCTGTAGTTTCCTGTTTAAATTTTTTTTTTCCATTCTGTATGGAAATATTTTCCTTTGAAAAATAGTTCCCTGCAGATTCTGTTAAACATAGAGGCTTCTAATTTGGCCAGAAGCTATTTTGTATTTAGTTGCTGGAAAATTCTGAATGCCAAAGTGGGTCATACTTTAATCGTTATGGGGTTTATGCTGTTGGATTTTTCTTTTTTGCTATGGAGAACAGATGTCCAGAAACTCTTGATTCAGTTTCCACAAAGAGATTTGTAGTTTCTCTGGCTGATAACTCTGAGGAAAATTGCTAGATTTAGTTTTCAGAATTGTTTTCATAGTGAGAACAACTGCATCACACAGTAAGTGTATTTGTAAGTGTGCCTTTGTACACTTATGAAAGAATGACCTGTTTTGGAAACATTTTTATTTCACATCTGATTTGTGACTGCAATTAATATTTTTTTTGTGTAGATTTATCATTGATTGGAAGAACATTTGGAATTACTTTTTCTCACTGATACCTCAGAGCTGAGAAAACACTATGCTTGGATTCAGCCATACATTGTGCAATTATCCAGCTGTATAAACAGATGAACTGTGACATTTGCAAGTGTGATAGAAATAATCAGGTGACTGAAATGCTCTTGTGAGAGGGATCCATATAAAGATATCATTAAAAAGAGCTAAACACTTTCACTGAAAGCATGTCAGCACATCTTTGCATGTAAAACATGCAAACACAAAGTGTTTCTTTGTCTGATAACTGGATGATAACGTTGTTCAGTTGATAAATGTTACTAAAAATGACTATAATGAAGAGCTGAGATCCTCATCTAGAGTTCAGGGCACATTTTGCAAAGGCACAATTAAGACATTGCTTCAAACTACCAAAAAAAAAATCTCTTTAAGTATAATCCTACTGAAGTTAAACACTTGAAAATGATCTTGAGGAGGACTTCTGGTTTTTCTGGTTTTGTCACATCGATGAATTTATGCCTCAACAGTTTTACATGAACTGTGATGCCAAACTGATGTGTGTGCGCGCATGACTCGAAACAGATGTCAACTGTAACCCTGTATTGATAGAACCATCTTAGTTACTACCATGATTATGCCATTCAGACCTCGAAGTCCCCAGTTTCTTTTCCTGCTTGGTCCACCAGAAGTCCTGGTTTGCATTTATGAGGATTATTTGTGTGCTGGTGGTATATGTATCAGTTTTTAAAGCGTGCTGCTCTTCCAACCTCTGAAATACCAGAACTTCTCCCACGTTTCTGCAGGTGTTTAATTTCTCATACAGTCCCAAGTGAGCCTGTGCTTTTCATCATCTGATGTGAACTCTTGCAAAATCCAGTTGCAGCATAGCTCCTAGCAGTGTGCACTGCAAACTGATTTAGTTGTCTTTCTCTTGGAAATTCAGTTTATAAATTCTTGAAGTAGTTCTAAGCCTTTGGCTTTTTGTGTATTAGAAGCGGGAAAAAAACACGTGAAAGGCACACCAAGCCATTACTTGAGTCACCAAGTTGTTTAAGTTACACAGTAACCTTCCAAAATCTTCAATAAGAAAGGTTATCTTCTCCATTTCTCAGATAATTTGTAGCAACCTGCAATTGATCCAGCTTATAAAGTCAGGAAAACAGCTGCAAGCATATTCGCTCCCTTACAAAAAAAGAAATTGTCACCTTATATGGTTGGAATCTAGAGTTTTAAGGAGCTATTAAATATTTGCTTGGTAATCTAATGTTCCTAAAAAAGATGAAATTCATGTCTTCTGACGGTATGTCTGAATATGTCTGAGATCTGTCTCACTCCTTGCCTGCTCACCCTCTGAACTCTGGAGAATAATAAATACTTCTAATGTGTGATTTGCCCCATTCAAAACTTGAAAAGAATTATGAACCTTTCCAGGAAAGTTCACAGAATAGAATATTCTCCTTTTCTCCATTTAATGTAAAGGAAGTCTAGCTGATCAGCTAGGACTTGAGCAATGTAAACAAATAATCCCTGGACATCTGAAGGTGAGGGGGAATCGTGCCCCACTGTGCTAGCAGCCTGAAACTTCATTTCTCCTTTCTTGTATTTCACAAAGGTTGTCCTTCAGTGCTATCATATATTCTGTAATTCTCTAATTAGAAAGCAAAGAGCAGTCTGGAAGGCTCTGAATCCTTCCTTGCTACTGTAAACTATCAGCCTTAGCTTTTATTGTCCCTGCATATGTACATCTCTTTACTGTTCTTTGCATCCTTTGAGCCTAAGGCACAGGGGAAGAAAAGGTGTTTAGAAAAAGAAGCAGCTCCAAACCTGAAGAAATAACAGCTGGATCCTTACCAGCCCTCACAGAAACACTTGCAATATCATTGACTTCGGTGCCCTTTTCTACCTTAATGCAGGAAGTGGAGGCATGATGTGAATTGCCCTGTAAGCACAAGGGGAGGTCATACAGGATCAACCTGTTTAGGGATTATTCAGAGAGCCTGAAACAATATCTCAGACTTTGTACAAACCAGCGTGTTTTGAGAAAACAACAATTTAATTCCAGTGTGAATTGAGGCCATTACTGTCTCTGTTAGTCTTGTCTGACCAAAACAAAAGTCTTCCAGACACCAAATGACAGCAGGATATTTTGGAATGTTCTTAAAGGCAAGCTCACCTAGGAACCTAAACTGGAACCATCTTTGAGGTTATAAACTTCAAAAGATAAATGTCATGTTCCAGTGGTTGGACAAGTCATGCCTGTCTGCTGTTTCCTTGTCCTGGAATTGGCAGATGTCTGCAGTTCTAATGAACATGAGATGCTGTTCATCCCAAATAGTGGAACCAAGGCTGGAGATGTAAATGAGTTGCTGGAATGTCAGACATGAGTATGTCTTGGGAAACAATTCACTTTAAAGAAGTGACTTTTTTCTGAAAGCTGGTGTTTGGTGTGGTGGTGTATTAGCTAGCCTAATGAAGACTAGGATATAGGGAATGTAAGTGAAAAGAGGACTTACTTCAATAGTGAATTTACAGAAGGGCCACTTCATTTCTATCCTCTCCACACAGGTTAAGTGAGAGGGAAGGGAACACACATTAAAAATTAGCCATCTGACCCTTGTAATTTTTGCACTATTGGGAATCTTCTAGGGGTAAAGTTGTGACTGGGACTAGAACACTGGGCCCCCTGCTAGAATGTTCAGTGGGAACTTCTTACACCCTTCTTGAAATTCTGACTCTGAATTGAAATGAAGCCTTTAAGGTGACTTTGCAGCAGTAGTTCAGCTAGATGTTTTAAAAATATCTTACTACTTCTTGCAGAGAGAGCCTAGTTGGTGTTAATTCTGTCAAAAGAAGGGCTGGAGAGGGAGGAGGAATGGGCAATGAAGGAGATCCCTGACTTTGAAGCTTTGTATTTTAATTTCACATTCCTGTAATATCAAGAAACAGCAAAATTGCTAGTTGGCAGAACAATGTACACAACCTGTATTCAAATCCATAATGCCTTGGATGGATGACACCCTTCCTCTTTCCCAGACCTTCCAGTATGTGTCTATGTGGATAGCTAGAGTCATAATTTTTAAAACTGTAGTGTAGTTAAAGATACTTAGCAGACCTTAATGGTATTGTTTTGCTTTTGGGGAAATTATTTGTTGAGAGAGCTCTCAAATTAAGTATAAGAATGTATTTTGGAATGTTACGTATTTATGAGGCTGGGTTAGGATAACATTTGTCAGTGTATCTGACAAGTGTTAACTTATGGATAGTCAAAGTTTGAAACATGGTAGATGTGGGCAGCACGTGAAACTGTGATGTGTGTTAGCTAGATCAGTCTTTTGATAACTTCTTGTATTTCAGAAGGATCCTCTGGGACACCAAAGTTTTAACTGCTTAATTATTTAAAAGGATAGTTTCCATTTAACAATCAAAATTGAAGCTTTTCTTTGTAAACTCATCCTTAAGGAGTAAGTGCTGTAATTTCAAACCAGTATTATTTAAAAAAGCAAACCAGTAAGAACAAGAATTGGAGGATAGAGGTAGGAATCCATGCTTATAAGGGTAAAAATAATAATAATGATCAAACTTAAGCTCATTGTCTTACCTTTTTTTTTTTTTCCCCCCTCCCTAGTTACTGAGTCGGAAGGATAAAGCCACCTTTGAAAAGCTGGAGTATGTTATGAGTAAAGAAGATAATTACAAAAGGCTTAGAGACTATATCAGCAGCTTGAAGATGACTCCTTGTATTCCCTATTTAGGTAAGTTGAAGTATTTCTAGTGGGAAGCACTAATGACAAACATACTTCTCCAGTACTTAAGCTAAACACTATCTTTTTAAGTATTCATTAAATGATTTTAGTACTTGAGTAGATAATCTACAACCACTAGTTGATTCTGGATACTCTTGTGTATGGCAAGAAATAACTTTGTTAGCTTCAGAAAGAAAATACCTATTAAACCTCACAAACACTTCAGGTTTTACAGGAAGTATCAGTTTTCTAGGAAATTATTTTCCCAAATGTTGTAGATACACTGATTGACTTCTGGAGAAATGCTTAAATTGTTATTCCTGCTAGCACTTGTGGGGCTAAATACTCGACTGTTACAGTAATGATGGCTTTTAATTTGAGAAGCTATAAATTGCCAACCTTTGAGGTAAATAAATGGAGTTTTTAGGGTTTGGAACATGCTGAAATCTGGAGATATTGCTGCATTTCGTTCTGCTAAGGTGACAAGAGAAACTGGGTAGTTATGTCTGACTTGCCTTATGGAATAATTATCAGTAAATTATTCCTGTGTATCTGAAAAATAGATAAATGTCTTTTATATGTATTAGTCTGTCTCCAGTCTAATACAGTTTAACAATGCCTCAGTTTAGTTTCCTGAAAGTGTTCAGCGTGCCTTTTTTTACTTAAGTAGCTTTTCTTTTATAGCATAGGATATTGGTACTCACATAAAATTAAGGAAATGTTTACCCATTTTTTTTCCTTTCCAGAAAAAATAGTTGATATTTTTGCAGATACGAGTTGCTCTTAGACCTCAAGTCGGTGTGACCTCCTGTGGACACTAAGGCTTTCTAGATGCTTTTTTACCTAAATGCCATGCTTTTTGAAACATGAAGCCAGGCTCAAAATGTTTTCTTGATGATTATAAAAGTCCTAAGCCAACCTGCTGTCAGATTTTGGGGGGGGTGTGTGTTATTTATTTATTTTTAAATTCTTGTGACTCTCTGGCCCTTGCCATTATGTTCTTCTGCTACTTACTGCTCTATGCAGAAATCTTTTGTCTGCCACTTGAAAAATAGTGCTTCACTATGTGCATGTGTGTATTTAAAAAAAGTGAAATGTTGAAAAGCAATGTTTTAAGTTTTGTTCAGTTGTAGATGTTTTCCTCAACACGTTAGCAACTTACTGCCTGACGTTTGCATTAGAATAACCTTTGGGCTTGAATTGATAGTTTGTTGAAGTGAAATGTTGATTTCTTTTTCTCTTTAGAAAGAAATGCTCTTTCCTGTGACCTGCTCTAGTTTAAAGAATGTGGTGTGACCTGGTTTCATACAGTATCAGTTCTTACTAATGACATGAAGAATGTCCTTAAGCCCTTTCTAATTCTCCAGAGCAATAGCAAATGCCCACTGGTGCACTCCCTCTAAGAGTAATTTTGTAAGGTTTCAACAATTGACAAGAAGAAAAAAATTGCCTTGAAACTATAGTTGTGATAAATCTGGATCTATCTTGGAAGATTGGTTGTTGAGTCCAATTTTTCTCATTTGATCATAGCTTAAATCTCCAGTAAGACCTGAATAGATTTACAGGGATATTATTTCTAAAATTTCCTTCAGAAGACATTTTTACTAATGAAGAGTCATTTGGAGCACAAGTAATTTAAACTACTGCTTTTACTTACTGTTTTAAGCTTAGCAGCTATAGGCTATAATTCATGAAAGGATCTTCTCCTTGTGTTCTGGTATAAAATCATGTAGGGCAGCAGTGCTGCTCCTGGTTTAAAACGTGTAGCAAAGTCTGCCTAGAAGTCTGCAGTTTGAAATGGTGATCATGGCCTGTGCTGGGGAGGGGGATTCATCCTGAGGTCCAAGGTCCGTGTCCTCTCATGGTAAAAGAACGGGTGGGAGCTCTTCAGATGAGTGCAGAGAATCAATCAGTGCCACACAGTTAACATTTGCCATCGCAGATCCCCTCCAGAGAAATATTGCCTCTGGTGGTTTAGGACCCTGTTTGGAAAGTCATAGGGAAAGGGAGCATATAAAGGAATTTCAGCTGTGATTTCAAGGATGAGTGTTTTACCCTTCAGAGGTTACTAGGTTTGTTCTTACGCAACCAAATATTGAATGTGGGTGTGGAGATGTTTTTCATGACCGTCTCAGCATTATAAGATGAAGCTTAAATGCTTTTCTTGTGCAGTCTCTGCACTGCACAGAAGTACATACTGTCTTCTTGCTACCACAGCTCTCTCGTTGTGTGTAAAACAGAGAAGTCCTTCCATATTTAACTAGGATGGGAGATAGGAAAATACTGTTTAGTTCCTTGCAGCATGAAGTGTGATGAGATTCCTGAGCTCTAGAAATGCCAGTGAGGGCAGCACATCATCAGTGTGGGCTTCCTAACTGAAATGTGAGTGCTAAGAGCAGTGCATCACCAATAAAACCCATCAGTGTTAAGGTCCTCGTTGTGTAACGTGGGTTCCGTCGTCGCTGTTGCATCACCCCGCCAGCCCAAGTAGCCAAAACAAGTGGGAGCTCTGTGTGTGATGTTTTATTTCACCTGAAAATAAAAACCCTTTCTCAAAGGGAGTTCTGATTCATTTGATATTGCACAATGAAACAATTAAGCCGTATCTTGAGAATTAAGGTTTTTATTTAACTAAGCAGTACTACCTTGGGAAAGATTTGCTCGCAGCTGTCTTTCAGGAATGCTATCCAGAAACAGAAAAGCTGAAAACAGGTTATTGAAGTCTTCATCTGATGAATATTCAGATACTTCAGTGATAATGTTTGCCATAGACTTTGGACATACACGTGCAACCCATGGTTCAGATTTAGTACGGGTTAAACTTTTTCAAGGCGTGCTTGGTTAAATTTGGACTGATAGTATCAGAGTGGTGAAAGCTGCTTTCTTGAGTGACAGACTGGTTCTGAATGTCCAGGGATGCTACAGCCTCTTCAGACAAAAAGTGTGAGAAAACACATGACACTTACCAAGTCATTTACCCTGACGAGGAAATTCAACCCAAAAGCTAAGAACTGATAGAATTACAAGCATTTGAAGGTAGTAAATTATTGTATGGAGTATGAACCAACCTGAAAAAGAGATGCTGTGCTTTCCCTCCTCGTAATCTTAAATCAGCAACTTAATTTTAAGTCTTTCCTTTCAGAGCACAGTGTTTGTACAGTCTGAGCTTTCTGGGTATATTTTGTGATGTTTAGTTAATGTCATCTTGCAGCTTTAAATTGGGAAAGACTCAGATTTTAGATGTCTAATATATAAAGATTGAATTTAAAGGCTGAGTGCCAGCTAATTTTGCTTAGGGGTTTCTGCAAAGTACACCTTTCACTGACTGCACTGAATAAACAAACACTGTTTTTGTAGCAGGCAAGAGATTCTTGTGGTCAAATAAGATCTCTTCCAAGCAGCGGAAATGTGTTGGTTGAATGAACTAAAGCTGTTAGAAGTGTTCATTAAAAGAACATTTTGGAGGCATTTTCAGCTTTTATATTTACCTGAACTGCTCTTCTATCCAGCTACCATAGGAAAAAAACAAACAATAGACTATAGACAGTCTGAATTTTAAGCATTTGCAATTTAAAAGCATTTCACAGAACACTCAATCAATGAGGTCTGTACGATATTTGTAACAAATATTCCTTATATGAAGAATGATTTCAGAACAGGAATCTTAAACATTTGAAGATTAACTTAGTTAAAATTCTTGGAATTCAGGAATGAAATATACCAGGACTGATTTTCCCATCTACCCTTGCCAACCCCAGTTAAATACTTTTGAAACTTGTTGGCTTTGATCTCTGACCAAAGGTTTACCTCCAACCCTTGCAGCCATAGATTATCAGTGAAGCTTTACTCCAGAGAACACATTTTGAAAGCAGAATGCTGTTTTCGCTCCTCTGAATTACAGATGAGGTTTTGCACAGCAATTGCTATCGACTAATTTAATTGAACACTAATATTAGATTATTCTTTTAGCTATTAGGGTTTATTATGTTAAGTAGGGCAAAGTTCCTTAAAATCCTGAAGGCCCGTGCGAGGTGCCAAACGAATACAATGGTTCCAGTTCAGAACACCATAGTTTTTATGTGATATCAAATTAAATTAGGTAAGCTGTGTATCCAAGTATGATGATTACATAATTTTATATACTAGAAAGAAGGCTTCACTTTCGGAGACTCTGATTCCTGAAGTGGGCACTTTGTTGTTTCTGATTTTGGAAGTATCTTATTTTGAAGCAGTATCGTGTATGGCTTTTGTTACAGGGCAGAGAAGTGTTTTCTAATTAATTTCTTAAATTGCAGATTCATTCCAATAGAAATTTGATGGTAGAAAATGTAATATAGACAGTATCAAAGTGATACACATGTAGAGGAAGGGAAATGGGTATGTCATGAGCAGTCCAAGTTTGGGGTGGCAGGGAGAATACACTCGGAGCTGATTTCTAGTCTTTGGTTTGCTATGTCAGCAGAAAGCTGTGTTGAAGGACAACTTCTAACATTCAGAGACTTGATTCTTCTCTAAATCAGTAAATGTGAACGCTTGGTGAGACCTCATCACTCCTAACTGAAGCCAGGGAGGGGTCTCCAAGTGTCAAGTCATGATTTTAATATCAGGGCTTTGCCTTTTGCCATTTAAGTTCCAAGTATCAAGAAATATTTTTTGTTTAATTAGGGTTTTTGAATACAGAGGTTGAAAGGAACTGAGCAATTTGGTTGTCTTAATTTTATGAATAACTTCATACAATTTTTTTACGTTAGGAACATTTTGCCTAAGTGCTTTACAGAAGGTACGATACACAGATCTTAAGGAATTCTCTACAGCACTAAGAAATTTTCTATTTGATGTTGAATTCACCACTTCACTTTGAAATAATTATTTGTTGCAAAAATCTCTTTCTGCTGGCAAAGCTAGAATGACTTCAGTTTTTTGTGTAGCTTCTTGGAGTTAATCTTTAACAGTGATGTGAAGTCAGATTTTCATTGCAAGTAATACCAACGTTTTTAAATAAATTGTTAAATAACTAATCAATTTTCACATTAAAGCAAGACAATGTCATTTCACATATTTACATTTAAGGGTTGAGCTAACCTGAAAAAAGCATAAGCTTTTTAAGTGAAAAAAAGCTTATTATCTTGTCATATATCTGGAATTTTTTTACCAGCTTTAATGACTGTTTACATAAAGTATGTTGGACTTGAACGAAGATAAATATGCTTTGCAAGCACAAACATCTGCTTTTGTGAATGTGTGTTTAAAAAACCACCATCTGTCACAGTAGAAATGTTTCTAAAAAAAGGAGAGGGGAACACAACAGGGGAAAAAAAAAAAAAAAAGGAGACAGGAAAACTGTAGACCTGCTTTTTGTAGGGGCAGATTGTGCAAAATAATGATTAAAAAGTAAAATTGTTATTTTTATTTGTTTTCCTGGAACTCAAGCGCTTAGTTTATACGTGATCACTTGAGCACTGTGGAATTCTCTTCTTCAGTCTATAGGTCTGATCATCATTTGAACTGCTTTCAAGGAGTAGGAACCTCCCCGGTACTCAGCCCAAAATATTCCATCCTGATATTTGCTTCTGTAGTGGCCTCCTCGGTACCACACCCCGTTGAGGTTGGAGTGGGCGCAGGCGTTGTACCACCAGCCGCCCTTGTGGAAGTGAGCGCAGTTTCCTGCGGAACAGAAAGACAGGGGTAAACTCCAGTGTTTAAAGAGGCAAAATGGGGATAAGCAAATGGTTTTTTTCATCTGCTGGTTTATTCTGAGAGGGAGCTTCAAACTGCTGTGTTCCTCTCAATTCGACCTACGTGGTAAACGCTGTTCTAACGGCGACCGTTGCCTGGAGCGGGGATTATTGATAACGGGATTTCTCGTGCCAGCTGAAAACTGAGGACATCAACTCCTCTCAGCCTACCAGCACTGCTTGTCAGTGAGCTAACATTCAAGGAACTCAGATTATGTACTGTTTAGAAATACTTCCATGGAAGCGATGTGAGTTGATACAATCCCGAGCGGCGCACAAGGCCACGGTTCCGCAAAGAGCTGCTTGTGACTTCTGTATGTAGTGTTATGGGCTTGTTTAAGAGTCTGCAAGGTTTGTCCAGCTCTGTGCCTAGTGACAAAGAAGCCGTTGAAGTATCATGCTCCCCAACCTTTCTTTTACTGCTGAGGCTTTAAGGGGAAAGCTGGAGAAAGAGCGTGGAAATGAACAAAACCCACACGTGTTCTTGAAGGAGAACAAAGCAAAATGATCTGCCTGTTTCTCAGGTACTGCTACTGAACTAAGCCTGTGCACAACTGCAGCTTGTTTCATGCTCTTCAGAGGCTTTAGTTCCTGGTGACTTATTGTTACGTGGCCACGGCATTACCCTGAGAGATCACCTGCACGGGTGGTCTAACTGCAGAGTCACGTGCAAGTGTAAGGGTGGCCTTGAGCTAAATATAAAGCTTGCTCAGATGTGCCTGCAAATAAGGGTAAAAGAATGGGAATTTCTGAAGGATGTAGGGGCTTGAAGGAGGTCCTGTCAATGGGATTTGTATCATTATTCATTTAAAGCATCTTTAACAGAGTTTTTATCAGAATCCTCATACTTCTTTATACTATCTTTTTTTTTCCAAGGAGGTATCACTAGTGGAATCTGCTGTATTCCCTTTTCCCATACGTGCTGGTTTCCTTACCAGAATACATATCCCTGTCGCGGTCCAGTGTCGTGAACTGCTTTCCATTGTGCCATATCATGGAGTCGCCCGCGTTTCCTTGGTACGTTCCTAGGCGCAGCCGGTAGAATTCGCTTTCAGGCTCCAGGCGGAAGCTGCTGTATTCTGCGTAGACTTTCTTATTGCTCCAGTCCTCTAACTCAATCAGTAGTCTGTAATTATCCTGATTGGTAAGCATGTAAATATTTTCCAGTCCCAGCCAGTACTCTCCGTCGATGTTTCCAAACCCTTTCTGTATGGAAAACGATCAGAAGATGATGTTAGCTTAGTTTTTTTTCTCCTTTGTCAAAATGCTCATTGTCATCAGCGTCGCAACCCAGTGGAGCTTGGGTACCAGGAGCTTTTATGCTTCCCAGTAACAGCTCAACCCATGTTTTTGCAGGCTTTGTTTTGCTGCACTGTGCCACTTACTCAGCTGGACTGCTAGCCACAAGAGGTACTATCAGAAGCGGTAAAGGTGGCAAAACTATTTTCTGTGCTGACCTCTTTTTAAGGTAGAGAGAGAGAATGGGGAAACTGAAACAGTAGATTTCTTGACAAAGTTTTTTTTCTTTAAATTTAATCACTCATCAGTGCTCCTTACTAGATTTATTAGAAATGAAATATAAAGATGTCTTTCCTTTTAAAGCTGTGGGCTGATATCTGCTGTCTCCTGTCTCTGAGTAAACCTGTGCTGTTAATGTTTGGTGTTGCAGCTAAGGTAGGTACATCACCCACTGTAGCTGTCTGTTAGTTTCCTAGTTCCTAGGTGTTCCTACCCTCCTTCTCAAACCATTGAATATGTGGGACCTAGCTGCTTTTTCCTGCTTTGAGTCACTTTCTGGGGAAGTCTCTCTCCAGTTTAGATAAACAGTTTAGCTCCTAGCTCAAGCTGCACTTTGACAAGTGGCTTAAGTTGATCTAGCATCATGCTGCTGCCAAAAATGGTAGCGGTGCTTTTCTCCTGGCTCCTGGCCACACTTGCAGTGCCTCCCTTGCCTCAGCATCACGGCCGTGCGGCCACCCACGGATCGGGAAAGGAGGAGAAACATGGGCATGGGGGACATCTCTGTCCATGGAGTTTAGTTTAAAGCCAGTCACAGAGCTGCATCTTGAAGTACACAAAGTTATGTAACAAGAATACCAACCATCTTTAGCCACTGCAGTTTGAGGAGAAATCTCCTGGGGGCAAATTTGCCCAAGCTTGAGCCATTATTGGACACCAGTTATAGATGCTTCTACCTTTTCTTTGCATTACATTCAAAATGGTTATGATTACTTTGAGACACTCCATAACTACCTTTATAACATGAAAAAACCAGCCACCTCCTTTTCTGTGAAGTAAAGACTTTGAACAGCTAAGGATCAGTTAACATCTGAGCCATTAAATTCCATGAGTGCAAAAAGTTCAGCTCCTCATAGTTTTCTGGTTTGGTTGGTTTTTTGTTTTGTTTTGATTTTTTATTTCAGGTTTTGGTTGGTTGTGTTGTGTGTTTGGGGTTTTTCTTTTTTTTTTTTTTGTCATTTCCTTTGTCTGTATGACACTAATTATTTTCCTGATTGAGATAAATGTGGCTCAGTCTTTCAGGTACCACGAATGTGGCAATTGTAGATCCATATGAAGTGAGCACAGCATCTTAGAGAAAAACTGTGTCCTCTGTGTGAAGTCAGCACATCATTGTTACTATTGTAAAAACCCAACCAAAGAGATTTTCAAATTTCCTGTCTGGCATCTAATTACTCCCAAGCAGCCTGTGATGTCATCCCAGGCATTATGCCTGCTGGTGCATAAGATCACAGTAAGACACAAGAATGTGTTTCCCTTCACCAGTCCTACATCTTCACATGTCTAACATCATTTTAAAGGGAGAAATTACTTGCTTTAATTCATTATTAGGAATGTTTTTAAGTTGAGGCCCTGATCCTGCAAATCTGTTCATGTGCTTAAATGAATAATTCCACTGGCTGAGATTGCTTATTCATAAGGGAGACAATTAAGCTTTTCAAGTACTTACTGTAGCTCTCAGTGTGTTAATAAAAATCATGTGTTTACTTGGGTCTTTGTAATAACTGACTTCTCAGTCACTGTTGAGAACAACACGTGTCTCCCCAGTTGCTGTGTTGTGCATTACAAATCCAGGCCGTTTCAGACAGCCTGTTAGTACATACCAAGTGAAATAATGTACTGAGTGAAACAGGACATTGCTGTTGAGGGATGACCACTCTTCTTTCAGTTACCTTGATTCGTAATTGCACTGTCTAACTAAAGCAGGTATCTATTTCCAGCTCCTCAGTGTTTGCCATTCAGCTCCCCCGGCTGCAACGCAGGCTGTGATCGATAACGTCACCGCCACGCTGCAGCGAGGCGGCCGATTCCCTGCATTCAACACTTTACCTTGTAACTGTCCCAGTTCCTGAAAAAGTTGACAGATCCATCTGTCCTCTTCTGAATAACTGCCCATCCTCCGGGATCCAGGCTGTTCTCACACCACAGCTGCATCGGCTCGTTGCTGTTTTCAGGTTTGATCATATAAATCCCGCTGTTGGAATGCCCAGCTTCCTTGGCTTGTTGGCAGTCTTTGAATGGACCTTTTTGAAAAGAAGTCCTGTAAGCATTGGAGCTTGGCTGTGCAGTGCACATTGTTCAGGAATATTGTACTGCTAGTGGAAAGTCAGTAATTCAATTCACCTAAAACTACCGTGGAAAACGGTGTAAAAAGTTACTGTCTTAGATGAATTCTCCCTATATAAATAAATATATCAATGTCCTATATATATTTAAACAAAACCTTCCTTTTGCTAAATGAATGATAGACTTTGATTACCAACACCCAGTATTTCACTTTGCCTTCTCAAAGATCTATACTCGTGACTCTGGATATTCAAGAAGTTCATTCTTATTTTCATTAACTGTTTTCTCCCATACTAATTTCCCAAAAGCAGGTGTCAATTTACTTCATTATCCTAGTGCACCCGTTTGAAACCGGTGAAGTTCAAAAAAAGATACCCAAAGAACCCCCTGAAATACCTGAATACACAAATAGTTCAGCTGCTGTGAGAAATATTTGTAGTGAAAGAGTGTTCTTAAACTGCATAACGTTTTTGCTTTTGTCTACTTACCCAGTTCTGGGCTCAGCCTGCTAACTGTGGGTAGGAATCTTTTTGAGTTTCACGTGTCATCCTGGTGTGATAGATCTGGATGAATACTGATGAAGAAAATGTGCAAGCCATGGAGAAGGACTTCTGAGAGGCTAAGAGGGCTCACATACTTGTTTTCAGGGCTGTCATTCTACAAAAATGCTGTTCCTGTTGACAGTGCTGCTTGGAACTATTTTGGACCATATGAATAGCGGGTTTACAAATCTTGCTTACAGAAGAGCATCTGGATGTTCTCTAAGAAGCACGCAGCTTACATATCTCTGAAAACTGCCTAGTTTGCCTTTCACTTTTTGGTAATATTTCTATTTTCTACTTTTTAGAGAAGGATTTATGTTCATGTATCATTACTTCATTTGATTTAGAGAGACCGGTTGTTGAGTAGTGAAAAGCAGGATATGTTTTGATGACTAGTTAGTGGTGGATGCCTTAAATGTGTTTGAAAACTCATACTCGGTAAATCTGAACACAAATTGCCTACAGCTTTCCTCTCATTTTTAGAAGGCTCATTTTCTCAAATGACATGGAAGTTCAGAGAAAACTCACCAGTCATAGGAGCAGCCAGTGTGCAGAGAAGCATAAAAGACAGTTGTTGAGGTTATTCTTCAATCAGAAGTAGAGGCTGAGTGAAAGTGACCTTCATTGCAGATTAAGGTTGCATGACAAAAACAAATTGGAAGTCACACTTTTAGTTTTTAAAGCAGTAGTTGCCAGTTGGATACGTGTGCAATTAGCAAGAAATCGGTAAAGCATTTCATATTAATTGGAGTGCAAAAAGCTCATGCTTCTAATGCAGGTGACTACTTGGAGCTTCTGGCTGTGACAGCACTGATGAGAATGCTGCAGACACTGAGCCATGGTTCTGTAAGAATACTTATAGACCCCACTACTATAGAACCCTACTGCTACTTATAGAACCCATACTTACAGAACCATCCTACTCAGTATTTGATGATGTTTTGGTCATTCTTGCAGTGCATACTTTAGTAACTTAGGAAAGAAGTGCTATAGCTTGGTCATATGAGTGCTTTTTCTCTTGTTCACAATTAATATTTCCACATAGATTGTGCTCATTGTAAAGTTTGTCCAGTGGACAGATAGTTTCCTGGACTAAGCCAGGCCCCATTCCCTTTCCTTGAACAGTCTAAAGTACCTGTGGGTGCTGTATAACTGAACAGTGAGGTTGTTCTGTTAATTTTACTGTAAAGCAATTACTGCATTAGAAGAAGTAGTATTTTTTGTCACGTTGATTGAATATTAAGAATAACTCAGATCTGCTGTGTATTATTTCATGTGATTTCTACTGAAGGAGGAATAGAGACTCATTTTATCATGAGAGACCAAAGCAGGAATTTGAAGTGATTGCAAGTAGCTTTCAAGGCAGGCAGAATTGTATTAATCTATTTTTATAACACACTTTGATCACTTCTGGAATTCAGCTGGTGTTAAGGTCACAGAATGCAACTTGGCTGCTTCTGGATGCTCAGATTTGTCTGTGTGCTTAAGATAACGTTGTCATAGAGGTAACAGACTTCTGCTCTTATGGTAAGGAAATCCAACAAATCCTGCAGCTTTTGGTGTATAGCCTTGAATCTTGAGAAGAAAATTCATTGTTACATGTAATTATTTGAAGAACTGATCCATTTCTTTCTCAGTGGAAATGCTGAGATTTGTGAAATAGTGTAAGGTTCTCCACAGTGCAGATGGGCGAGTGGAGGCTCTGGCTAATGGTAAAAGAATAACTCCTCTGTTTAAAATCTTGTTCTCTCTGTAAGGAGTAAGTATCTCGTGCACATCTTGTCTCTTGTAACACTCTGTGTACACTGAAGTTGCTGAGACAGTTATCAGAAATACTCTGAGAAGTATTTCACTTCTAAAATTGTGACTTATATGATCTACACTAAATCACACATCTATCATAGAATTGTTCATATTCTGCTGTAAATTAAATGTAGTAGAGGGTGTAAGTGATGAAATATTTCAAGTTGGAAGCTGACTAAAATGATGGCCGAATCCTATTTTAAGATGCCAAATGTTATCTTGAGTGGATAATATAGAAGCTGTGCTTGTGCAAGCTTCATATGGAGGATTTTGGGGCCAATAGTAGAGGAAAAGTCTGAAATAAAATTGGGCATTTGCTTGTTTGGGGTTTTTTTTGTGGTATCTGTTGGTTGTTTTTTGTTTGGTTGATTTGTTTTGTTGTTGGTTTGTGGGTTTTGTTTGGGTTTTTTTAAGTTATATTGTTAACTGAGAGGTATTAGGAGGAGAGTGAGGTGTGTGTGTAATTTTCAAGTTACTCTACTTGAAGCTACTTCTTGCAACATGGTGGCAATAAAATTTAGGGACACTGGTCATTATTCAAAGGATTGAGATCATTGTGAAAACCATAATTCACGGGAACGTTATTATTTCTCAATTTTTAGAGCAATTGTAATGATCTAAAATGAAACAATATACTCTTCAGAAACACGATCTCATTTCTATTCCTCATATATTTTCAATTTTACTCTCCAGCCACAATATTAAGACACACATTGACCCTTCTGTAAACTGCTGCTGCGTGCAAGTATTTGTTAGGGACAGTTTCAGCAGATACGGGAGGAGAAAGCTCCTACTTGATTGTCCCGTTGTTTATTCTGTTGTAACAAAGTCTTTGACAGGCCTGTTTCTAAGTGGAACTGTTTGGTTTTCATTCGTCTTTCCTGGCATCTTTATACATTACAAACAGTCATCATCTTGTAACTGGGAAGCACATTTTTCTAGGACGTAGCCAATTCTACCCTTGTGCACCATGAAGTATCTTTACCTTAAAAAAGTCAGAGATAATCACGGGGCATTGTGTTGCAGTGTAGATGTTTTGGGTTTGATGATTGATGCTCTACCAGCTCTCGCAATTCTCAACCCTCATTTTCCCAAGAAACACTTAAACTCTGAACTCAAGTACCTAGTATTAAACAAGGGAAGCTGGATAATGTTAAAATACATTTCCAAAGATTTCCTTGTGTTCCCTTGCAGAAATGGGTTCAAACTCTGAGCTTTTAGGTGTAAAGTGGTTAGTGAAAACCGTGGTAGGTAATTTGAGATGAAAATATTTAGTGCTGTTGCTTCATTTTGTATGTATATAGGTTGAGAGAGGAAAAAGATGCATTTCTAACAAAACCTTGAAGCATGGATTTGCTGGGAAATGGGAAGTCACTATTTTTTTTAGAATTATACTTTTACTGTCTGACCAGACATTAACATAATGTTTTTATATTAGCTGTTTCCTTTCTATCATGATGTGTGATTTAAATTCTCAGGACATCTGGCATTTTACTTGGGCTTGTGCCTGAATTTCCTGCAGACCCTGAAAAATGTGATTGTTCTTTAGAAACAACTAGCTGCTGATATAATGCTGTGGAACAGTCACAAATAAATGTTTATCTTCATCTTAGGAATCAAGTTGAACTTCCAACTGTGACTAAAGGCAATTTGAAAGCAAAAAAAATACAACCCCAACCCAAACACAAAAAAAACCCCACCCCAACCAAACCCTTTTGCTGTGCAAGCAAACAGGAGCCGAGAACAAGTACTTGAGTGTATGTCTGAGGAAAAACTTGTTTTTTCCTGAATCCTTTTTTATCATAATTCTGTCAAAATTTTAATAAGTTGAGAATCATGATGGAAATCAGGGCAGCTCAGAGGGAGGTAGTTTTCTTGTCACTAGTTTTGTTTGTAGTGATAAATGAATTTATCTAATGGCCTGAACAATGTAACGCATGAGTATGTGATACTATCTCTTGAATGTATCTTTCATAATATTTATGGTATTAGTTTGACTTGCCATCCCCTACTGATACCAAATTACTGTGAATTAAATTAATCATTTTTAATTTTCCAAGCTGAGTGCATCTAATTGGATCCAGCCTTGATTCAATTACCCTTTCAAACTTAGCTTACTCTCGTGATTATTTCAACCAGAGACTTACTGCGTGACTGAGGTAGTGGATTTAGGTGCTCATTTTAAACCAGCTCAGACTAGGAGGAGTAAAGATCTTCTAGAAGGATTAACTTCTGGCAAATGTAAGTATAAAGGCAACTACTTAAATAAATGAAGGTATTCTAAGATGAATTAGCTTCTTATTCACCACTGCTGGTTCCTGTGAGGCATAGCCAGTAGGCATCTTCAGAGAAACAGGACTGAGTACTAGAAACTGTATACTAATATTGAATTTTCATTCCCGTAACTGAAACCCAGCTGGAGATAGAAACCCCAGTACTTTTCGACTCAATGGCATAAATGCTTCAGATTTGAATTTCTAACTATCAGCTATCTCAACACATTCATCTTATCCAGCTATAGCTTCAGAGTTAGACTATTTGGCAAAGCAGAGCTTTGAAGAGGGGTAGAAAATCCCAATCAGTAGCAAGGACTAGCTGTACCAGATACTTAAAATACTTCATTCTGTTCCTGTGACTGGGACAGAGAAAAGAGAGAAATCTCAGGTTAGATAAATAGTGATAGGTAACTCACCCTCATTAATTAAAGCCAGCGGTGGGACTCTGAAAGGACTCTTTGTAGGAGAAGTAGCTGGGTCAGGTGGGGGCCTTACATCTCTGTCTCTAGGGTAACCCGGGTCTCGCTGGATCTCGTTACCTCCCAGAAGAACGGGAGTGTAGGGCTGGCTGTTGGGAATGTGCTGTGGCACCACTTGGACGAGAGGTGGAGACCCGTGGGTGTCCTGTCGCGAGAAGATTCTCAAGCACTGCTCTTCCAGCAGCGAGATGGTCGCAGACTGGTTATTTACAAGATCAGTTAGCGCTGCGTATTTTACTTCAAGCTCCTTGTATTTTGTTGCCATCTTCAACATTTCTGTTGTAACGTTAAGGACTTTGTTTTCCAGTTGGGAAAGCTCAAGTGAGTTATCACGCTTTCGAATTATCTCATGCAAGAGTTGCATGTAGAGTTGGGTGACCCGAGAGTTCATGTTACGACTTTCTTTCCTCAGCAATTTTACTTCATTCACAATATTTCCATCCACATCCACTACCAATTGCAAAATGTCAATCTCCCTCTTTTGCTTGGACAGCACATCCTTCAAGTTCTCTATATCCATTCTGGTGACTTCATCTTTTCTGTTACCAGTACCTGGTCCGTTAGTATTCACGCAAATAGGCCCTGTGATTTTTTGTTCTGGGACCAAGAACGTGTACCCACATTTCTTCCCTTCCTCTCCACCATCTGCTGAACGAGGGTGTCTCCTCTGGGATGGCTTGTTGGGGGTAGATCGTTCCGTGCAGCGCCCGATGGACAACAGCAGGAACAACAGCACACCCAAAGTCCATTTAAATATCTTCATTTTCAAGCAAGTGTGATGGCTGTCAGAAGAGACTATTGAACAGATAAAAGATAAAATCATTAAATTAGGGCTATAACGAAGGCTCCTGTACTGCTTAAGCTGCCTGACCCGGAGGGTTTGCCATGCTTGTGTGTGTGCAGACACATCTTGGGAATCTATTGCTCAGAGTTGGATTCCATTACATTAGCTTCAAAAAACAGCATTCTATTTTAAGCAGCAAGCCCTAAAATTTAGATACTGGATTTAATAATGAAGTTGTTGGGGTGGATACATTTTCAGCAACAGTGTTTTGCTTACATTATGCATTATGCTTTCCTTATAAATGTGGCTGCTTCGATCTGTACTCGCTGCAATTAAATAGACAAGATTACAGAACACAGCGAGGGCTTGCAGAGTATCTTTGTGGAAGGAAAGTAGGGAGACAGTGTGACAGCAACTTAAAAAATATTTATATCAACTTTGGAGTATGTAAGTCTTGCTGGTCCTCCTTTAGCTTTATATATATAGGTGTGTCATTTATTAAATCTATGTACATACCTATTTATATATACACACATTTTCCAAATTTAGGTATACACAGAGTAGACTTGGAAAAATACACATGTACCTAATGCTGTCAGGTAGGAGATTAGGGTAAGGTAGTTGTCTTCAACATGGAAAATGACTTGCTGAACTTTAAGTTTGTAAGGGAAGCCTGTAATGCTGCTTGCTCTGCGTGTGTGTCCCTATTTAGTGGCCTTTGGAGATGAATATTTAAAATTGTTGTTGTCATATTTTTGTATGTTTGAGAACATTTTTATCCAAATAACACCAAAATATCAGGTGTATTACCACTATAAATACCATACTGAAGTGTTTCATTCACCTTTCAAAGAAAATGACTTATTTCTTTTAACTTTGTGTAAAGAAATTAAATGCAGGGATAAAAATCCAGGAATGTTTTTAGAAAGATCTGCTTTATGACTCTATTTTTTACATCTTTGAGATGATAAAGAAGGGTGGCACTAAAATTGGCAAAACCCCCTCATTTTTCTTGTTTTATTTTCTTTGTCAAGCAGATCACTCTTCTTATCTCAGCTGTTGAACTGCCTTTCCTTTCCAGACTACTATTAGTGGTTGTACGAGCCCTTGTACGGTGACCTTTGTATAGTTACACAGAGAAATAAAATAAAACCAGAGAAAGTTCATTTTCATGCTGTTCCTGCCAAGTTCAAGCTTAAGTGCATTTGGCAATCTTGAAACAGTCGTGGAGAAGCAGATCTGTGCTGCTTCCTTTCTGTTCACCTTTACAAATGGTAAGGTGACCCTCGTGTCAGGCCACTTCTCCCAGTTCTGTTACTGGCTTTAAGATTATTGTTACAAATTACGTCTGCTCAACCTCAGAGTAAACATCTTTATTTTTTTGGCTTCACTAAGAGCAGTGGTTACAAGCTTCAAACCATGCTGTGCATCCTGTCAGGAATTACACTGAGGAATCTTCATCAAGTGTTGTGCTGTTGCCTCAAAGATAGCTTTTTATTTGGCTGACAGTTGTATGGCAAGCCCTGCTTCTGAGAGGGGAAGAAACCACTTGTTTTTAACACGTACGTTTCTTACCCTACATAAATGGATGGAATATGTGAAAGTTTATATTAAAAAACTTACTTCTATATGTCTTACTGCTACCATGTAGTAATAAGTATCTTGGTGTCTACTGTTTCTCAAAGACAGAGTTTGGTTAAAAGTTTTTGTTAATATTTCTCTGCTGAAAGTGTAACTTCTGTTTAAAGAAAAAAAAAAAAAAAGGTAGGGAAAAGTATCACGTTTCTCCGGAGCTAATTGTGTATTTTTCTTTGGTAATTTCAGACATTTAAAATATTAATCACTTGAGCAGTGCTCAGGGTTGGAAGTTCACTCAGTTCCATGTTCACATGAATCACGGTGAACACGTGGGAAACAGGTCTGTGTGTGCTTTCTGACTTGACAAGGATGAGCCGAATAATTGTTTGAAGTTTGAAACCTCTTCACATCTCCTGAATTATTTTGCAATACTTTATGTTCAGTGTTTGCAAAGGCAGGGCAAGTGACTTGATGGCATATGATCAAGGATGAAACCATAGTACCAAGTCCAGTATTTTACTGTTTTCACAGTATATAATAGCTACTTTATAGCCCAAAAAGGTGAATAGCACTTTAGTTCTTGGTAGTTTTTAAAGACCCTATACAGTTACTTAAATAATGAATGGCTGGGGGCTTCCCCCACAGCAGCACGTTTTTTCCCATGAAATACATTAAAACTTAACTGAATCTTTCAAACCCAAACATTTTGTGTGCAGCCCACTTTCTGACCGTGCATTCTACTGCAGTCTGCTTTCCATATTGCTTTTAATCCTGTCTGTGTTCATTTGGAACTTTTACCACTTTAGTTAGAAGTCCCGTGTCTATACGTGTGCTCTCAGCCCATAAAGTGAATGAAATGGTCTCATATAGCACAACCCAATGCAACAGCTGCATAAGATGATGGTCTGGAACACTGAAATAATTCCAGTGTCTTGTATTGGAGACATTCAGATACTCAGGGATGAGTTCTGTCTGAAAATCTACCTGGGAGGGAGCATACATGGAAATTCTGATGGTGAAAAAATTAAATGTCTTACGATGTTGTTTGGCATGTTTGAGCAGCTTAATGCCTAACTTGTTGTACAAGAATAGGTTCCGAGTAACGTATTTACTTGGAGTTTTCATCAGCTTAGAAGGGAATGAAAATACTGCTTGAGAAACTTCCTGGTGTTCTGGGCAAGCAGCTTAAAAAAATACAAACTGTTTATCCAAATTATCACAGAATGATAGCCTAATATGTCAGACCTCAACATGACAAATATTAGAGCTGGGAAACAGTTTTGTTTTGTTTTTTCAGTCAGACACATTATGTCCCAGGTTCCCAGGTTCAGATGTTCAGGCAGTGTCATAACCGCTGCGAGATAAAGAGGCTCAGGCTCAGGGAGATGGGTTTAGGCAGAACCACAGACTCAAACCCTTCCTGCAGCTCTGCAGTCACTTGTCCTGAGTGGAGCTGCTGAAATACCTGAACGCAGACCTTGGAAAATAAGCAAAGGAGTTGGTGATTACAGCTGCTATTGCTTTCAAATCCACGAGTTAACTCTTTGTGAACTGCCCTGTTTTTAAAATCAGAAGAGGCTGTGTCACGTTTCTGTCTCACCCGGTTTTTGGGTCTGGGATTTCTGTAGGAGTTGCTTTCCGTCTGTTCTGGCGTGCTGGTGTTTTATTGCTTCTGCAGGAGAGTGTGTGCAGCTATTCATAGCAACACAAACCTCATCATCATCTTGTCAGAAATACTCAGAGCTGTGGATAGGGCTTCGATGCCATTTTACATTTAATGCCATTTTACATTTAATGCCATTCCTTTCCTGCCGCTTGCTTTCTTTTTCCAGACCGACCCCCTTGCAAAAAAAACCCAAACCAACCCAACTTGTTTTCAAAATTAGTCTTTGATTTGTTATTTCTTAAGTGTCTAAAGGAACAGGATTCCAATTTAAAAGAGCAAAATAAACTAGTAACTACTATTTTTAATTTTCACTGAGAAACTACTGCAACATGAGCTGTGTTACCCCCCCCCAAATACTTTATCACTTAGAAATATTAGAGGTGCAGGGATGAGGAGAAGCATGGAAACTAGTGTATATTTGGCATTTTTTGGTAACTTCCTACATGCCAAACTACTGGTTCTTTATTGCACTGCTGTGACTCTGGTGTTCAGCAGGATGTAGGATTTGAAGACCCACGACACAAATGAGAATCTGATCTTTCAGAGCTGACGAAGGCTGCTTCTCCCTGGGACTGAATGGACTGGAAGTGTTGCAGTGTGTGTGAATACAGGATTCCCTTTGGATGGAAAGCGCACTATCACTGCACGTCTTTGTTCAGAACAGTTATTAAAAGAATATGGTCAAATGATAAGTACCAGTGTGTTTATAAACATGTAAAACAGGACGAGAAACAGGGTTTTTTTGAGAAAGTAAACTATAATACTGAGAATAAAGATCCTCTGAACACGATCCCAGTTAATCTGGAAGATCTGTTCCTCGTGTCACACATACTTCAGTTTCTGTTCAGCTTTGTCTAAGCAGCTAAACACAGTACAACCATCTATGTTCCTTTATCTCTGCACAGAATAAATGGGAGATTTTTGTGGATTTTACAAATCTTTTTTTTATCCAGATCCAGAACATTAGAAGTAATACTGATGTGGAGAAAACACCCATTATAGGAGAAATGTTCACGGGGATTTTTTGATACATCTGCATCCTCCAGTAGGTTACTTTCCCTTAGATAAACAAGTGCTTTTCCAGCAAGTCACTCTGCTGAAATAACACCATTGCTTTCAATTGTATTGACTGGGATCCAGGAAGAACAACGTTCTTGGGTTTTGTTAGCCTGATATGTGAGGTATTGAGTCACAGAACTCTGCTTCTCTGAGACGAACGGGAATCTGATTCCTTTCAGGAAAGGCAATCTAAAAATCTTCAGGGGTTCTCAAAGTAGTCATTGAAAATGTATCACTTTTCAAACTGATAGATTTGTAGAAATTCTCTGTGGAAGTGATTTGTAAATATTGTCACACTGGCTATTCTGGGCATAGCAAAATACCATTCCAGGGGGTTGGTGAAGGGGTTTTTTAATATGTGAGAGTTCATTTGTTTGCAGCCATTGTGTGTGTGTGTTTGCACCATTTTAACAGGCAGGTACAATGGAGCACTGCATTTTGCATTTGGAAATGTGGTTTTTAGGGGCTCTAGCATTCCCTGTAAAACAGATAGTGAAGGCATTAAGCATTTAGTGATGTTTGCTATAGGAAATTTTGCTTCATTTGTTGGACTAACCTTCATTTTAAGGACTGGACTAACAGGGCACATTATGAAAAACAAATTAAGTCCAGCAAAACAATAATTAAGACCTGATAAAGCCACGTAGTTACTGGCAAAAGTTTAAAGGTTCTGAATTTCTATTCTTTGAAGTAAATTCCTGTTAAACTTGTAAATGGCATATTTTTTCCATTATTTTTTACTTCAGACCATTCTGATGGCAACAGCCTAAAATTAGTTTTCTGTTACTTGTTTTAAAACAAGCATTTCAAAATCTGAACTCTCGGAGATGGAAAACAGCAAAGGAGGGAGAGTTAAACCCTTGCACGTAGCCAGTTTATTGCTTTAAAATTATTGACTCAGCTGTTCTCATCTGTGAGAGATTTAGGAATTGTTCTAAGCAGTGTAAATCAAACCCTTGGCTAATCATGAATGAATGGGAACTGGTGCCCAAAGCACACGATGTAGGCTTCAGATGGAAGGGTTTGTTGTTGTTTAGATCGTTCTCTGTAATGCGTAAAGAAGCACAAAAGGATAGTAAGAAAAAAGGCTCAAGAACTTGGCCAGGGTCCATCTTTCTTGTTTGTCAAGACTGCTTCAGACTTTTTTCCCCTCCCATAGCTACTAAAGCTTAATTAAGTTTACTTTCTGTAACACTCTCTCTTTTTAGCATCACCCTCTTCATTCTCTCTCAATGTGTCAGATGTTTCTGAGTCTGTTTTTACAAATACATAACTTAAATTCTTTCCTATTGTTCTGGGTTATTTACTGTGTTTTAATTTTCAAGTCAGCATGAAGAAAGGCAAAAAGCAGAAAATTACATATTAGCAACTCCTTTTTTTGGTTTTTATCTGTACTTTTGTCTCCTGTTTGTAAACAACTTCCTTGTTTTAATTGCTGACTTGCAACTGCATCCTTCCCCTCCCTCCCCCCAAAGAAGAATTGTAACAAACCCCTCTGTTTTCCACTTATAATACAGCGTTGCATTTTATGTTTATGAAATGAATCTTTATTTAGAAGCAAACTGCTGCTCAGCTGAGGTACAGTTAACTTCCCCGTGGCTGCACAGATTGTTAAAGGAAAGGATTAGTGCTTGCTGCAGCAATAGCTTTGGGTTTTTCAGCTGCAGAATTGTTTGTGCCACACACTCGATGATATTCCGAGTCAATGCATGACTCGTGTTTCTGGGCTGCCTGTACAACTGGGACTACTTCAGCTGCTCAGAAGGACCAGAAACAAAAACTCAGTTGAACCCATTTACAATGATTGCTACTTACAGATGTGCGTTGATTTACTTGGGACTTTTTACAGTGGTTTTATTGAGGTGTCCATTTTCTAGTTCTAGTAATGCTGGGTCTATGCTCTGGTGTTGGGTGAGATCCAGCTTCCTTGAAATCAATAGGATTTTTGGCTTTTGCCTTCTGGTGGGATCAGAATTTCACATTAATATGTTCACAATACCCAAATTACATGCTTAGCAAAGAGTCTGGCAGTACTAATTTTCTGTAACTGTAGATAACCAAATCTGCAGAAGATTTACAACTGAACAACTGAAACTAGTTCATCCTTACAACTGGAATGAGTTAGTCTCCGCTTTTATGCGGAGTCCTTTTTAATTCTTTCCAAGTTTCTAAACTCTACCAAATGCCACAGAAGTGAGTCTTATATTTTAGTTGTCAAAACCTTTCCCAGGCTGAGAGGAATCTGTGCCCTAACAATAGTTTGTTGAGGGAGATGTATGTAGAATTAACAAACAGCTCCAAATTAAACTTGCAAGTAAGAATAACTTTAAAACTTACCAAGAAAAAAAAAAAAATCTTCCAGCTGTTTTGCTGCTGTGGTAGATGGAAAATCCAGAGGCCAAGTTGCTTTTTCTTCCTCTATTACCCGATGCTGTGGATTGTTAATCTGTAGTTGGAGTTGAAAACTGCTGTTGTGTTTCTCTGTTAGATCCAAGCTGTAGTGAGGAATTGGGTTTCTCCATACGATAACAGAGCTAACTAATCAGTTAAAAAAAAAAAGAAAGTAAAAAGAACAAAAGTACTGTTCCAGTAGGTATTACTCCAGGAGAGAGAGAGAAAATGTTTTTTGAAACTGCAGTTTTTTGACTCTCAGATGCAGAAGTGCACTAACCAGCTACAGCTGACCCAGATTCCATATACATCACTTTTGGACAGTTTTTTTTAAACAAACACACACTCGACTTGGAGGTTCAGCCCACCTATGATGTCACCGCGAACACACTGAGAGCAGAAGAAACTCCTCCTTCGGATTTCCTATCCATACCCTCCAGAAAAGGAGGGGGTAGGGAGGCTAAGAAGTTAGGAACAAGGAAAGATTGTTTGCCAGTAGAAGGGAGGGTACCATATGGCAGCAGACTGTGCAAGAGTTCAGCAGGCAATTACAAATCAAACATTTTTACTACGCTGCCTAAAGATGCCTTTCAAGTTATTACAGTACTGGGCTTCATTTAGAAGAAAGATTCTTTCAGGCTGATAAAACTCCCATTTGTGTTGCTGGGAATAAAAGGGGCAGCCTGGCTGGGTACAACAGGAAAAATGAACCATTTATAGTTTAGAAGAATGTTCAGCAGAATGTCACGTTCGATTCTTGCCGTCCATTTAATAAGAAGCGGTTCCAGTTGTTAAACGCACCAAGTCGCCGGTACACGTGGAAAATGTTAAGACTCTGTGTGTGTGTGTGTGATGGTCTTGGGTAGGTATCAGAATGTTTGATAACATCTGACCGGTGTTAGAAGTAGCAAAAGCCACCAAGGTTATGGAGTGCAGAAGGCTGGGTTTAGTTCTGTCAATAGTTAGCCAGCACTTAAGTGCATTCGATTTGCTTTCATCGATCTCTTTGGTTTCTTCACATAGGATGTGCCAATTACATTTGGAAGTGAATTAACCCTAGTGGGCTTTCAGTATTATTTTAAGCTTCATAAAAACACATCAAATTCGTTAGAGAACAGCTCTCTACAGAAGAGTTCTTGATTAAAAAAAATAAATAGATCAGTACTTTTTTGAGCAAGTTATTCAGAAAGATAATCCTACAAATAGATTAGTTTATAAAATACTGTGTGGTATTGCAGGTGCCTCTTCGTAGTGAATTCTCTTAGTTTTTTTACTTATTTTTGTGGAAGATTGAGCAAGTTTGGGATTTTTAAGGCCTCTTTGGATATTGCTTAGCAAAGGTAGGTTCAGGACAGCTTATGCAGCCTAGATAGCATAGCAGTTAAATGTGAGTCTCTGATGTTTCTGATTTATCCTTTCTATTTTTTATTAAACCAATTCTAGCAGAATAAAAATTGAGAAATTTAGTAGTATATCAGGTCATGTGTAATACCTTTTTATTCACTTTTTTATATGTCACCTTTCAACCACAAGTATTTTAATTTGTTTCTGTGTGTGTGCGCACACACGCGTGTACGTGTTGATTTTGGAGCGATGCCCAGAGTTTCCCAGCTCACATTTGAGGACTGTGCTGGTTAGGTGCTATACAAACACAACTGCTGTTCTTGTGAGGTTGTATTAATAGTCTTCCACCTGTAAAGCTAAAGTTCTTGTTATGATTTTGGTTACACAAGGCTGAGAGGTGAAGCAAAATATAATTCTCGAAATTCCCTGTTACTGAAATAAGTTTTGGGGCTTTTTAATATTATTTAAGTTTGGGGGGGTGTTTTTTCTTTTGTGTGTGGTTTTGTTTGGTTGGTTTTTTGTGGTGTTTTCTTTAATATCTCATTGAAGATGCAGGGGATGAAGAGTATTTATTTAAATGGCACCATTGTTTCATTTCGTTAGGACAAAAATTATCAGCCTTCGGGTGAAGTTCAAGCAATGGAGCTGCATTTAGAATTACAATAAGCAGTTTATTTACAGCAGTAGTATCTAAGGAGTATTATTTTACTCTCTACATGATTAAGGGGTTGAAAGATTAGTAAGACTAAAATAGTGGTGGGGAAGAAACTGCAGAGGACTTGAAGATAGCCTTATCTCTAAGGCTGCTGGATCTTCAGAGTGGTGATTCCTATGAACTGCAGCACTCATACTGCATTTCTTCTGAGTGCACCTTCTGCCTAGGTAACTTTCCCCATGTTGCTGCAAGTCGAGTTTGAGTTTCTATTCAGCTTGAAGAGTTCTAGATAATACGAGTTTTCCCTCTGTTACTTTTTTTATTGTTGAATTGGAGGAATGAAATAGTAGACTTCCTAAAATCATTAGTAATTTCGACCCTGGATTTTAGCGTTGTGTGTTTAGTATGCTTCATATTTGTCAAGGGAGTCATTAGTTGGTGATCTGGCAGAATATTAGGTTCATGAGCAGTCGTGCATGTCCTTGTAATTACTTTTAGAGTTAGAAATAATGACACTGTTAAAGACAAATTCAGCTAGTACATGCCTAATGTGATGCAGGAGGAAAGGATTGTCTCTGGGTTGTTGTACAGAGAGTGAAAGCTTGCACACAGAACCTCCAGAATCTGCAAGTGTAGCTGAGATAAGATTGACAAAACGAAGGATTAAGTGATTGAGGAGAGGGCAGGTTCAACCCCAGACAAGGGTGGCATGGTGAGGTACATTCATGCATGTCCCAGTGTTACTGCTGCTTTCCTCTGAAGTCACTCTGTCAGAGATCCTGTCAAAAGGAATTCTCCCGTAAACCCAAAATACTATTCTGAGGCAGTGCTGCTCTCAACCTACGTGTGCATTTATCAGTGAAACCAAAAATCTTCAAAATCTTGCTTGTGAGTTTGTTGGGGTTTTTTTTTTTTTCTACTAAATGTAAGACACTAAATAAAGCACCTTTTCATTCTAATCTTATTCAGGTATTTATCTGTCAGACTTGACGTACATTGACTCTGCCTACCCATCAACAGGGAGCATTCTGGAAAGTGAGCAAAGAACAAATTTAATGAACAACATTCTTCGGATTATCTCGGATTTACAGCAGTCGTGCGAATACGGTAAGCTAGTGTGTAAGCACTGCAATCTTAAAGACAACAACTGGAAGAGCTTAACTATATGTCTTCTGTAAAGCAAAGTAAGGAGGGCCCAACACATTTGAATGCCATTGATGCTCTCCCTCACCCTCTCAGCCCAAAAGTCTGTTTCTTCTGGTACTGTTGGCTGTGACAGAGCATCACTGGAGGAGTCAGTCACACACACGTTCTTCCAGCACGCGCATTTTTGCAGCACACATTTTCTGGTGAAAAATGTGGAACACGTTGTACTTAACAGTAGCTTTACTAGTGCATTATAAACCTGCGTCCCGGTGTGTTTCGTGATGTTATGATTACAAATCCTACAAATAGGAGGGTTGCTTTTGTAGTATTTTTACCAGAGATAATAAAATGAGTTCAGCTTGTCTTTTGGACATTTGTACTTCTGTTCATAGATCAGATAATGTATTTTTAATTCAAAGGTGATGTCCCTCACAATCCTCTTAATTCTAGTGAAGTTGTAACGCTGCATTTGTTATGGTGGAATGGGAACTAGCACAGGATTGTGGCTTCTCTGAAAGCTCAATATAATGAGAATGGAGGCTGAGGAGAAGTCCTCAGATATAACCTCCAAGTGCCAGGTTTGAGCCTTCAGTTTTTCCAGGGCTGTGCTCTCATTTTTCCCTTACATGGGCTCTGATAAGCAGATTAGCCCTAGGAGGATGTGTACCTGCCTTTATGGATGTGAGGAATTGCTATGAAGCACAAAAATGTCAGCATCTGTTGGGATTGTAGTTTGTACCTCCTTCTAGCATTAAAAGGCAAGAGCCCTGATTCTGTTCAAACAGTTTCAGCTAAGTAATTTTGCTTACCAATGGATGGTACAGTGATAATGAATGTCATTTATTCTTCAGATATTCCTCTGTTGCCTCATGTCCAAAAATATCTAAACTCAGTTCAGTACATAGAAGAACTACAAAAGTTTGTAGAAGATGACAATTACAAGTAAGTATGAAACACTACAACTGACTGTAACTCATTACAAAATAACTTGCATAACACAAAGTCTGCCACATTTAGGATTGCACTGATGTCAGGGAATTATGCATCTCAGATTTACCAGGTCCAAATAGTGAGTGAGGTTACAGCAGGGTCCTGTGCTCAAACCCATTTTGAGCATGGTGGATGGCATATCTCCTTCCTTTTCTCTGCATGACTGCATCAAGCCCTAGGGTTGAGGTCTGTTTGGTCTGTTGATTTGATCTGCAGCTCTCTTTGAGTGTTTACTAATGAAGACTCCACACTTCTGTCTCACACTCTTCAGTCAATAAGATGAACCCCATGACTGGAGACAGCTTATGTCATTTTTTTATCAGAGCAACATCATCTGTGCACCCAGTCCTGAGCTCTTACTGGGGTTAACTTAAGGCTTTCACTTTCAGATATGTATTTCACTTTAATCTTATATTTTTTCTCTTTGATTAGGTTATGGAGTGTGAGTAAAATGCAAACACTTTTTTGAGAGGCAAGATGTTGTCTGTCAGTGTCCCCACCCATTCCTCCCAGCATACCACCCAAAACAGAGGTTTCTACTTCCTTAATTATAATATTATTTCTGTATTAAGTGATTTGGCATCCAGCAAAATTGGGGGCTGGAAATCTTTGGCAAGAGACAGGAACAAGCCCCGAGGATAGGAAAAAAATCTAAAGCGAATCTGTTGCGTATGAAGAAAGTTTTTGTTCATTGGCTTGATCTGCTTGAGGAGGTTCCCCACCCATTCCCATCCTGCCTGCCCGGGAAGTTTGTCACCTCAGTTGGGTTGAATTGGTTGCTTGTGTAGCTCCCTCTGAATGGTGGGAGGGGTGTGGATGCTGGAGGAACAGATACCCTTTACCATTTCCTAGCCATAACCTGGCTTTACTAAAAGGCAGGAAATGGAGACCCTTCAGTTTATGTCAGAGAGGGCTCAGACACTTGGCTTCCTTTCTGAGATTTGTAAATTCTTCTCTGCCATCTTCATCTGCAACCATCTGGCTTTTACTTTTTACTGAAATGTTCCATGGCCTGATTTTGAAAGCACTGCTTGCTCCTCACTGAGAGGAAAGCTCTGCGGCCAAACGCTTGAAGGAAAAACCAAACACATCAAACCCAAGTTTCTTAACTGCAGCATCTCCTCCTTAGTGGTATATTCTCATGAATTCCACACTCCACCTTCCTTCACCTTCGTGAGGTAGGACTCACTGCTAGTGGGAATTTTATTGCTGAAGGAGCTATGGTCTCTGCATCCTGTTCAGCCCACGCCCTGATAGCAGGGGACTGGATGGAGACAATTGCACGTAACGCAGGAACACGGCTGCTATTCAGAGAGTCTGTTTCTGTGCCTACAGGATTTGTACATCTCCGAACTAAAGGGTTTTTTTTTATGGGAGAGGAATGTATTTCTGAAGAACTATTCTTACTACAAGAGACTGTCATACTTCTAAGACTTTTTATGCAGATACTAGGGTGTCTGCAAAAAGGCTGAAGTTCAAGAACAGCCGTTGTGACTTGAATACTCGGTCTCTTTCTTCCTCAAGCATTTTATTTTCATTTAGAAAGATAAATTTTGAAATTGTAATGAATCGTTGCTGGATGATCTGGGGATGGGAGGGAGATGAGCTGTCAAACTTCAAACTTTTTCTCCCCAAAACGAAGTAGGTGCTTTTCCAACCCTGCTCATTTCAAGATTATAATTTTGCAAACTCTGTGAACAAGTTACACTTGATCTTCCTGGAGTTCTCTGCTTCTGGGGTCTGTGTTCTTTGTGGTGTTGTTGGAAATGGCGTTAAGAAGTGCCTGTTACAGAAAAAGCTTGAATTATGGCTGCAGTCAAGTTGATAATTCATCTTCCAAAAGGCAAAAGAAGGATTTTGGCTTTTAGACCAGTAAAGACAAAAGGCTCGGCCTGGCACATGAGTGCACTTTACAGGAAAATGTAAAATATGAAGTGTAACAAGTATAAATATTTTAGGCAAGGTGTGGGGAGCTGTTGCATACGTTTTATTCTTCCTAATTTTTATGCTGAAGTAGTGGTGGTGTCACCAAGTTTCATGAACCTCCTTGCAGTCTGAGGGCTGTATAGGTTCTGCCTTGTGTTGCTACACTTTTCCTGGAGCACAATGCCAACTCTGAGCAGTGGCCTCCTTCCTTGCTCCTTCCCCAAGGTGACTTAACCACACATCCATAACAGCTCACACGGAGCTGTGGTGAAGATGACAACTGGTGGCTCTTTGCTCCCTGATGCAGGAGAGTTTTCAGGGCTGTGCCAGAGCCAAGGGTTCGCTGTTGAGTCTGGTCCTCCTTCAGAGCAGTATTGTGAACCTCTTCTGGTCTCTAGGAACCAAAACGATAGACTCATTCCCTACATTATGCCCTAGCATGTCATTTTTTTTGGCATCCTGGGCCCTATTGCAGCAGTAGGGTTTTTTCCACCCTCAAAAAAAAAAGAAGAATGTTTGGAAATAGTGTGTGCTAAAGATAACTGTGTGCACGGTTTGTATTAACTCTGTAGTGTTTCTTGCAATTGTGGAAACAGGCAGCTGTCAATTGTACATTTTAAAGAATACTTTTTTCAAAAACTTCCTTTTATATACTTCTATTTGCTGATAAAGTAATTTTTAATGCTTCTTTAATGCAGACTTTCACTAAAGATAGAACCAGGGACCAGCACCCCCCACTCTGCTGCTTCCAGAGAAGATTTAGTAGGTAAATACTTCTAAATGTGAGAGGACTTGAGGTTGTCAAATGCATTATTTTTGAGTTGAGAATGTGGAAAATATTTGCCTGAGGCTAATAAAGAAGTGTGAAGTGTAAACACTATATATTTGTAATAAAAAGTCTAAAGGTGATCTGTAAAGAAATTCTTTCAAGGAATTGAGTCTTTTTTTTTTTTAGGTTCTTGTATGTATTGTGGCACTAACTTGTTAGTGTCATTTGGGGTGAGGAGCTATTAAGTATTCATTCTTTGTTGTGTCTAGACAGAAGGGCCTTCATCTAAATGTACCAGGGTGTGATAGGCTTCCAAAAATGTACATTATTTTTCATCAATGCCAAAACTGGTTGAAGGCAGGAGTTTCAAAATGTAACATCAGTGGGACCTGCTTAATGCCAACGTAGCAACCTTTAGGACTTAAAAAAAATACTTGTAACTAGGTGGTGTATTTGAAGTGTGTTTACTTTTAATGCTGTGCAGAAAAACTGAGGAAGAGGTGTTTTAATGATGAATATAAATATATCAATGAGTTTTATTACAGGCTATCTCTTACAAATTGAGTTCAGGAAGTTTTGTGCAACTCTTCCACAAGTTTCTGAGAAGTAACCCTGACAGTAATTCTGAAGTTACTGGGGAATAATGTGGGGTTTTTTGTTCCCAGGCTCTGAAGTCGGAGCATCTCCACAAAGCGGACGTAAAAATGTGGCAGCAGAAGGAGCCTTGCTACCACCAACACCCCCTTCACCTAGGAACCTGATACCACATGGACATAGGAAGTGCCATAGTCTGGGATACAAGTCAGTGTTCTATTTAACCTGAAAAGCCTGAGCTTTGTGATGCATTATCTTTCAGTACAAAAGCCTTGCTTTTAAGTAGTACCATGATTTGTACGCAATACTTCACTTAGAGCCTAATTTGTGGCCAGAGAGCAAGCTCAGAACTGTAATAATAATAAAAAAAATCCAAAGAGAATTAGTCAAAATAGTAAGATTGTGCAGCTCTTAGGATGATAAGAATAGCCAGTGAGTTAGCCAACATAGGGGTTTTTCTGCATGACAGAGCTGTCAGTTGGTAGCAACTCAATGCCACTGTAATTCCTTCAAATTCCAACCAAAATAATTGCTTTATTTGTATAGTGACGTGTACTTCTAATTAATACCTTGATCATTATATCATTTGATTTCCTTGTCATCCTTTCAAAATGCAAGATCGAAGCTATTCAGTATCTCTTAATTACATTGTCTAAGTTTACCTTTAATGAGCTAAAATGCAATTCTAAAGTTCAGTTCTGTAAGCGTAAGCCAAAAATACCTTAGAATATTGGAAGTAATTTTTAAAGCACTTGTGACTTTCTCTTTGGTCTGAGACTGCTGTGCAGTTTGAAGACCAGCAATTCCTCTAGGTAAGGGACTTTGTGTACAGCTGCCTGACTTGAGCCTTGATTTAGGAACGTGCTGTCCTTTGGGATGTTAAAGCAGCAGCTTTTGCAGTGTATCACAGATAACGTTGTACCAATTCTATCCTTGTTCCTTTCTAGTTTCATCCACAAAATGAACACGGCCGAGTTTAAAAGCGCAACATTCCCCAATGCAGGATCAAGGCATCTCCTGGATGACAGCGTCATGGAGCCTCATGTCCCATCCCGAGGGCAGGCAGAAAGCTCCACCCTTTCTAGTGGAATTTCAATAGGTAGGAGCTGTAAACATGCCTGTGTGGCACGTGGTCTTTTAATAAAGATTTTAGCATGAGTAATTGGTGACTGTGCAAGCAGCAGTACTAGTCTGAAATAGCAGTTCTATTTTAGAACAAATTTGAGAAATTAGGTGGAGAAACAGCATAATTTATACAGCATGAACTGACAAATTAGAAAAAAAGCAGATTTTTCTCTCTCTCTCTCTTTCTCTCTCTTTCTCTCTTTCTCTCTCTTTCTCTCTCTCTCTTTCTCTCTCTCTCTTTCTCTTTTGGAGGGAAGTGCAGGGCACCATTTTCTATTCTCTTTTTTCCTTTCCTCTAAATCAATCCATATTAAAAATGTCATCTTGTAGGACTCCTATTTTAGAATGCTGTATTGAATTGACAGAAGTGTTGACAGTCGTTAAGAGCATAATTGCTAAATACTCCTGACTTTTGTCAGGAGTAATAGGAATTTAACTTTCAGATACTTTAAAGTGTCAGAATCTACTTCATTTTGGGAAGTTACTGATCTTCAAATATTTAGGGTATTCTTTTGAGAACTTCTGCTTCCCAAGTTTCTTATGTGGTGGCAGTTGCTCTCGTTTCCTGGTACACACAGATCCTGAAAGTGGAGGGAGGGCAGGGCAAGTGCCTCTCAGAACCTCCTAACTGCAGCCAGGGTTGAGAAATAAATCCTCTCATGGTCCTTTTTCTCAAAGTTATTAGCCTGATAGAATTCAACAGCATTCAGGTTTTATGCCTTTAGAGTAAGAAAAGATTTTTGCAGTGTTACACTTAAACTTTGGTTAACTTAAACTTTGCTTTTTAGCCTTCATGGACAGAAAGAAGGTCACAGTTTCAAATTATGCTGTTTTCAGGAGCTGGTCATGTATTTTCTTGAAAAGGAGGTCATATTCTGAGCAAACATTAAATATCTTTTTTCATGTGGAAAAAAGTCAGATACCTAGGAAGCCTAAAAATTATGTTAAGTAAATCTGTGGAACTAGCTTAGACCAGAGCAGTTTGAACCTATTGACATCAGACAGCTTCCACTGTGAAATGTGTATTGCCTGTCTCTGGCTTCTGCAGGTTCTCTGCCGTGTCAGAGCTTGGCATTTCACATTCATCCAGCAGGAATGGTGCTTCTCACCAGCACTCGAACAGCTGGACTTCCCAGGGGTGCACAGTAGAGGAGAACCAGACTTTTGTCATCTTTGTTGAGTTGTAGCCTTGCCTTTTTCTCAGGGCAGTTTTTTTACCAATATTTTCTATCTAAATGTATAAGAAACTTTTGGGCAGGTTTGTTTTCATTTTTTTTCCAGGGCAAATTATTTCTTCCTAGCATGGAAGATTTGCTGGAGCTGACAAACAGGTTTTCATGAGGTACAATTAAGAACCAGTCACCATATAGACATTTTGGAGACCCCAGGGTTTTCCTGGTTTTCCTACTTTGTCTCATCTCTTGAGTTTTTCAGCCCTGTTCTCTTGCTTAGCTCAGGTATGACCTTATCAAATTGATGTAGTCATCCATACAAGCTGGAACAAAATTGCCACTTGGGAAGACTTTTATTAATCACTTGGAAAACAGCAGCCTTAGGGGTTTCGTGTAAGATCAGCATTTGTGGTTAGAACTTCCCCTCTCCCATTCTCTTCCACTTCCAGCCACCCCATACTTGGATACTCGAGTTTTATCACTGTTTTGACAGTCTGGCATCATTGTTATTTTTGCTGCTTCCTGATTATGAAAATTTGAATGATGCAAAAGATAAGTAGAGCTGCTAGAAGTACATATAGAGGAAGAGAGTAAATTCTGGAGGACATGAAAGTTTTTTGGCACTCTGTACTGCTGCTTCAGCAGGATTTAAGGAAGTTGATTGAAGCTGCTAAGTTCCTCCATCATGTTTGAAGTAGTCTGTTTACTCAGTACTTGGAAATAGTACAGTCACTGCAGCAGAGAGGAGGTTTACAGTATTCTACAACACAACTTCAAAAGACAGTCAAGAAACCTTCTGAAAGGAGTGTTATTCCTCACCTTGCCTGTAAACGTGGATTTAAACCTGTTGCTCTAGAAACAGGACTACATTTTCTTAGATATAAGCCTATATAGGACTTAACTTTTTGGATACTTGATCCCTCTTCAAAACATGAGCAGTGTTTCTGCTATGCCAGCACCTTGAATATGATCTTAAAAGTGACTGAAATGGAACTTTAAATCACTCTTAGTTTTGAGGGTTCAGAGGTGTTCAGACCTTTCCAATCCTTTCATACTGGAGGACCTGATATAATCTGCTTATACATCAAATATCAGAAAAGCAGCAGGGTAACAGCATCTCTAGCATGTTTGTGGGCAGCTCTGCAGTGTTATGATGCTTTATCTGAATGGTTAGAGCGTGTGATTTCATGTATTTTTTGATCAGGCCTGATGTCTGAGTTGCCTTTGCTGTTAACAGCTTACTGTAGACCATTTGCAGTTCAGTTCAGCGATGTTACAAAGGTAACTGTTTCTTTTTCTGCTGGTGAACACCCCAACCTCTCCAGATACATCAGGGCTCTCGCACTTGGATTTCTTCAGCTTATCCCTGTGATAGAAGCTTTCAATCTGCGATGGAGACCGTTTAGAGCATCATTAGGTTTGAGATTCATGGCTGGATGAAATTCTGTTCTGCATGTAAGCATACTAAAACTGAGCAGTTCATCCTTCATCCAGCAACGTGTGTGTCTCGAAGCTTAAACCTCATTCAGGTGATGATGGACAATTTTGATTGTGTTATGCTGGAAATGACTAATGATCCGCTCTGGGAATGGTGCACAGCATGCCAAATTTTGTACAGCAGTGTAATCAATCTTTCAGATACGAAGGATCCACTAAGTAGGTATTTTTCCTTGCAACAAATGGTTCCTAAAGCAGCAGCAACGCAGAAAGTGACCCAAGCATGGGATTTCCTGAGACATGTAACATGTCAGCCATGATCAGAGATCTTCATCAGATTCTGTTCTTTATTTCAGGGTCTGGAGGCTGACTGTGTACATTCAACTCATTCTACAAAAACCTAGAGCTCGAAAGAAATTAAAGACATAGCCATATTATATTAATTGCTTGTGCTTAGGGACAGACAATTCTTGTTCCTAGAACTCTGAGCTGCGTTCAGCAGGCAGTTGTGTATTACGTTAGAGTAAGGGAGATGTACATCTGGTTCTGTTGCCATTTTACTTTATAGCATAGGTGTTTGTAATCTGCACAAAAGTGAGAAATCTTTTTCCAGCAATGCCAAGAGTATCCTAATTAGAAGGAATTATACAATATCAGATGGGAAATGTTCTCTTGAATTCAGGAATGTACCAAGAGGAAATAGTCTCTTCCGAGCTTCAGGCGTTCATAGTTTAGAGAGCTGCATTTGAGTTAGACATTCAGAGGTCTTACCACACAGAGGATTAAGATCTTCAAGGATATGATTCATCTCATTCTTAGGTGGGTGGCTAAAAAGAGGTTATATGACTTGTGTCCTGAAAGCAGCACTTTATTTCTGTTGACTGCAAAGAGACTTTGAAAATACAGACAGATGAATACTGCTGAAAGTATGTCTGAGTTGTGCAGACAATCCAGAATATCTGCTTTTGCTAAATTGGGACAGATGCTTTTACTTTGCAGTGGAAGTTCATGGAGAACCTCCACCACTTGCTATCAGCAAGTCTTAAAGCTACAAGGTAGTTTTGTTCGTCGATCCCCCTGTTTTGATGAGGTCACTGTACACACTCTGAAAAGAGAGGGCTTGCCCTTTGGAGGTCTAAGCAATCCTCTTGGCTGGGTGGAAGGAGTCACCTGCACACTCTTACCAGCTGTTCTGCAGGTATTTGCCTGCTGTCACCTCCTCATCTAAAAGTAGGATAAATTAAGATGCTTTTACTGGATCATGGCTCCACTCAGAAATAGCAGGAAACATCCCTTTTATTGATAAAATTTCTCTTAAGAGTACATGATTTTTCTAATACTCCATGATTTATTTTTTCTTTACACTTTTTAAGTATTCTTTTATTGCTTAAGTGTATTCTTAAGTATCTTTGCAGCAATGTGCAGCTTGCTTTATTAACATTCTCAGGGGTTTGGGATTTCCTCCATTTCTTATTTTGACTCAGCTGTTCTACTGAATTTCTTTTCTGAAGTTGAATCTGTTTACAATGGCTAAATGTCCAAATAACTTTGTAGAGGTAAAGGGACAATGTAGAATAGACCTCTCCTTTAATATATTGTTTCTCCGTGGCTGTTCTTGTACAGTTCCTAACATAGAGGATGCAAAGTCATTTGGCTTAGGAGCTGGGGGGTTTTTGAGGGTGCAGTCTCACATGTATACCACTTGGAAATAGGTGTTCAGCTATGAACACAGAAAGACTTGGCTGTAATTGAGAAGGTAATTGTAGGTGCTTAAAAATTCAAAGAAAACGCATTTATGGGTTGTGTTTATAGCAGTGTCAGATGCAAATTCTGTTTTTCACTCTCAATTTCTTCCCCCCACACACACTTATTTTTCCTAATCTACAATAATATGCATGAAAGCTTTGGAAAAACTGAGGCTCTTGGACATTGGCCTTCATTTGTGTGCTCCAATCACTTGAGAATAACTTCAGCCTTTATTCTAATGCCATCAGAGAAATTAATGCCACCAAGTCCAGAAAAGGTATTTTAAAGCAGTGTGAAATAATATAAGAAAGTGCCTTTGTAAGAACAGTACATTTTCAAACTTAAAAAGGCATAAAATGCATACAAGTTTATCAGCATTTTAATGAATTCCTCTATTAAGTTACCTTCTTGAAGTACTTGAATTCTGCAGGGGATTATATTTCTCTTTAACTAAATGAAGTATAGGTGTAGGTATACAGTATATCCATTTACTTTGGGGTTTTTGGCAGCCTATACAGTAGGGAAGAACTCTACACAGCCAATGTTTGTTTGATTCCTTACCCTGTAGTATACTGCTCAGGTGTTTAGGCCTCTGAGCCATCAGGAGATCAAAGTAGGGGTGGGTTTTCAGGCAGAAGAAATATGTATATGTTTTTAGTGTTTAATTAAGTGTATAGAGGCCCCTCTCTTGCCCTAAATGTGGATACCCTGGTTTGCTATTGTGAACTCCTACTTTATTTGTGATAGGGGAACTCTAAAAGCTGTATGATACTTAAGGTTAAAAATTCACTTAGAGGTGCCAGGATTTGAGAGGAGAGGGATATACAGGAGTTGTGGCACCCCTTTTCTTCCTCAATCTTTATTAATATTGTTTGGTCCAAAGCATGTGCTCTGGGTGTTTTGTGCTTAGTGCCATTGTACAAACCCCCTGTTTCTGCCCCGTTTTTGTCCATTTGGTTCTTTTCTGTTAGCTTTCCACCATGAAACCCGTTACCAATGATGGTATTAAAAATTTGTGTTGACCCTCTGGCATCGTACTGCTTGAGTCATTTGCCTGTCTTCACATCATTTTTACTTGTCTAACCAGCACACTAAGGCTGAGCTATTTAAACTGCACTGTACAACAGTAAATGGTAATGAACTAGTTAGATATATTGGAGGATTTTCAGTATGGTCATAGACTCAACAAGACAGAACATAACTTTTAGGGCATGGATTCCATCTCCGTGATGTTATCTGGGCTGTATAGTGCTATGGCAATTGGTGCTCAGGCCTTTTCCCCAATATTCTGTATTTTCACATTAGAATTTCAAGCTCTCTCAGGTCAGTCCCCAGCTCTAGCTCCTAGAGCTCTGGAAACACTGTGGAACTGGAGCCAAGAGAGTGTCAGTTGCAGATTTGAGAAGCGGAAAGAATTTTTCGTCTGAATACTTTTTAAGCTCTTTGGGGTTGGTTTGTTTATATTAACACCTGTTTAACTTTGGGGATTAACTTGTGGATAAAGGAAGCCTGTGTTAAATGTTCAATATCCTCAGACTTTCAGCAGCGAGAGGATGCCGTGACCAGGGCGGAATGGGTATGCAGTGGTACAGGCATCCCCTATCCCATATCTAGGAACCCAGCCTCATGCTGTTTGTGTGGCTGTCCCCTAGACACGTGTATGTGCACATCTACAAACGCCAGCAGAAAAGTCCCTTCTGTATTCAGCTGCAGTGCTAGAGCTCTGTGTAAACAACCCTGAAACTTCTCAGGTAATCATCAGCAAAAAAACACTATGCCAAGGGCTGTTATCCCTAAGATAGGAAAAAGCCTTTGTGTTATGTAGCAAAGATAAACACAACTGATACTCATTTTCTTTTATC
>WUAM01000146.1:78529-101122 GCA_024336885.1 Actenoides hombroni | reverse complement strand
TTTTTTTATTAGGAATAAAGAAAACTGGGAAGACAGTGGTTTGTGTCGAGTGGCTTCTTACATAAAGCTGAAACTTGTGTAGAATATTACTTAATAGAAAGGACTTGCACTACCTAGGATTTGTTATTAAGTTTAACCTTGAAGACCTGCTTGAGGTTGTTGGAAAAACTCAAATATTGAGTACATACTTGAGAAGAATTTAAGAAGGTGATATATTTTTCAAGTACTGACTGAATGAAATATTTCCAGTTGAGGTGACCGTCAAATAGTGCCCTTAATGTTTAAACAGAATTTGGCTAGACATCTAACTTGTGTTAAGTTAAACAGTTCCTTTCACCTCTGTTTTGTTTTGGAGGGAGGGATGTAATGTATATTCTTTTGATTTTTGGGAAAGAGGTTGATTTATTTTTTTTTTCCTTGTAGTAGCAGAACTCCTGTTGTGCAAAAAATCTCCTAGAATTTTTATAGAATCCAAAAATTCCTGTTAGAGGTGTTCTATGTAGATGTTAGGGGGTTAGTCAAGTATAGGTCATTCAACCTTGTTGAAGGTTTTATTACAATTTTTTTTAAACTTGTACAGGCATCGATATAAATATTAAATCAGCAGCTGTGGTGCTTGGCCCACTTCTTTTCCAAATTAGCATTGTTTTTAAAAGTGTAACTTGTAAACTTTTAAGCAGTTGACTGCTTAAAGATCAATAATCTGAGAATAAATACTAAAATCTTACAGATACTTCTAGAAAACAATTAGTCACCTGTTGAGTATTGTACTTCCCTTCTTCCAGACCTTTTGACCTAGCATAGGAGCCAGTAGCTCCACAGGAACATGGCTTTTATTTGCCTCTTAGCTTCTTCCACTGCACGAGTCCTCTGGAAAAGAGACGTCGAAGATGAATTGTCTGGCACATCAAGGCATGTATTGTCTCCTGGATTTTGCAGAGACAACTGCAGTCCATGCTGAGAATTTTCATGGCTTCTGGCTGGAATCGCCCCTGCTGTGTGTGAATTTTTATTGCCTCCATCTTTACTCGGTGAATGCCCAGATTTACCTTTGGACAGATTAGCTGTGTTCTTCAGGACATCACTGTTCCCTGCTGTTGTTCTGTGTGAAATTACAGGGAACTCAGTCCCATTTTCAACCTTTGCTTCTCTGTGGGAACCCCTAAGTAAGGTGCATAGATTGAGATTTTATTTTACTTTTAGCTTGCCTGAAAATCATTGTAAATCAATTCTTCCTTTTATATATGGCTATTCAGGAGGCAGAGGAAACAAACTGTCAAGTTAGTGTGCCAAAAGGTGGGCTTTTAGCAGTGACTGACATTGAATTAGGCTGAAACTGAGGAGCTGGGGTTGTCTGGAGCCAAAAACACATATTGGCTTAGAGGGCCAGGACAGTAGCTGGCAGGGGAAGCTGCTCTGGTCTGAAAGATGAAGAGCTAACAAGAAAAGATCTTGAACATTGTTTAAAGTACAGTTAGTAACTAAAGTTACTGAGTTCTGTTAACAGTATTTCTATGTTGATACGTAGTTACTGAATTTTATTATTTATTTTAACAACATTACAAGATACACTACATTGTGTCCATGTTAAAAAACTAATTTTCAGGTGAGTGGGATTTAGCATAATTGTAAGGTTAGTATGTTACTTATGGGCCTGCCACGAGTGGATGCATCAGATATTGGCATGTTGTGGTTTTCCTCTACTTTCAGTGCTTAAAATACTTGCAGTAACATTGGATTACTTTGAGAACCACAGAAGGAAAAAGTACTCTTGTGATCTGATATAATAAGTGGAAGATAGCTTTAAAAAATTGTTTAAGGCTTCTCAAATCAGAAAAGCTTTCTAATGTATAAGAGATTCAGCAGTGAGTTTACACTGCTGCAAATCTGCACTTCTGTGTCATGACCATTTATGACTTAATAAATTTATTTAAATAACTGATTATTTTTGTTTATGCTTGTTGTGTTAATCGGATAAATCCACATTTAGGGCATTGTTTAAATTTTGAAAATACCTTTCCCATTTATTACTGTTCTTTTCAGATCTGTCCCTTCAAATCTCTACTTCAGTTTATGTGACATTCGTGAAGCAAATAACAGAGTATTTTCGTTGTAGTATTTTCATGAAGTATTTTTTGCACATTTTATCTTCAATATTCTGAGGAGAAACAGAGATAATTGAAATAGATGGATTGTAGATGATGAAATGAAGTATCATTCATTCTTATCTTTTTTCAAGGTAGCAGCGATGGGTCTGAACTCAGTGAAGAGACTTCCTGGCCAGCATTTGAAAGGTAAGAAAAACTGCCACTCAAAACGTGCATTGCTCTATTCAGACATTGCTATCTACAGTCTCTCACTGAGTCCTGAAAATGGTGCTTTAATGTAGTCATCTAGAGACCTTACATATGTAAGAATATTAATAAACCGTAGTGAGCTCGCTGGACCTGTTAAAGCAGCAGCAAAGTACCTTCTGCTCACCAGTAGTTGGCAGGGTTTTTGTCTAATTGGGTGCTCACTCATTGCACATATTCTTCTAAATAGCTCAGCTGAAGTACCATTAAACCCCAAATGATTTTTCTGGTTTTATCTATTTGTATATCCTCTGTATGCTATTGATGTGATCTATCTGGTTTTCATTCTCACTTTCCCTAAGATATTTCACCCCTTCTTGGTCCCTTTGTTCTTGTCATCGACATTGTCACCTCTTTTGTCTTTCTCAGTTGCTCTTCACTTCATTGTTGTTTGTGTTACATTGGAAAACACAAAAATGCCCCTTCCTAATGTCTGATTCTGTGGTCCAGAATTAACATCTTGCTCCTTATCCAATGCCTGCAAATGCTTAGGTGACATTGAGCACTTCAATCCTTTCCCATGTTGTATTTGAGAATGTGGAAAAAGACTAACAGCTGTAAAAGGCTGACATTTCATCTTCCCATAGCTGAGTAAGATGCACAATATAGTGCATGGTTTGCTTCTCTAACTCAAGATAATCCATCAGCTTCAGAGTTGCCATGGGTGACTTTTTCTACCAGGCTTTGAAGAAGAAACTCTTGTCAAAGAGCTTCCTTTTTACACTTAGGAACTGTTACCACAAATATTATATTCTGCTTAAATTCAATGAAGCAGGTGAAGTTCTGTTACTTTTTTTAAAGAAATCTTTGAAAATTTCTCTGTGCCAAAGGTGAAGGTGATATTTCATGCTATAAGCATAATTACATAGATGAGGAAACATTTCCGTTATGTAAGCACTAAGAACATTCCAAATGAGTATAGAAAGAAATCCTCCGACTTGTCTGTGCTCTGTGATGCAATCTGTGACATTCAAAGGGTTCTTTTTTTCTTTGCTTTTTCTTCCCTTCTGCCTCATGGAATTGATCAAGTTCAATTTATTTTTCAAAGCTAAAAATGTATATGGAAAAGCCTTGGGCAAAATGATGAACTGAGTGCTTTTACCCCAAATAGCATAAGAAATTTAAAAATTCTAGTAAGTCTCAGGCTTCATCTCATGGTAACACTCTCCAGAATTGTTGTGTTGTCTTCTGAGGCAAAGCAGAGGGCTTTTATCCCTGTCCTAATGAGAACTGCCTGGCCCTGACTCCCCTCAGTTAAAAGGCTTGCTCCATGTCAAACAACTATGTCAGAAGATTCCTCCTCCTCAAATTCCACTTGCCTTCAGTACTTTCTTCTCTCCTGAAAGGGCTCTTTGAGAACTCTGTTTGAAGTTGTGTGTTTTTCAGGGTGAGTTCTCTTGCCTGCTTCTAGGGAGAGGGATTGGGTTCCTTAGAGGCATTCAAAACATCACATGTGAAATTCCTAGAGGTATGCAGCAACCTTCTATCTGCTCCTTGGGTTATAAGATGGTGAAGCACTTTTGGAACTGAATAGGTAATGCACTGACATGCAAATGTCGATGGGAGATAACCAGAGCGGGTGTATCTCCAGCTGTGAGCTGGACAGTGGCTTGCCATTCTTTTATATGAGTTTTTAAATGAGGGAGAAGCATTAACTGTCTGGAATTAACAGCTGCTGGCATAACTGGGATATATCCAGTACTATTAATGGCTATTTCCTATGCAGTGCAAGTGGGAATTCAGTATTTCTGTCATTTAGGGAAATTCAGTGATACAGGAACAAGATCTTTGGGGAGGAGGGCTTATATCTGCATCATATGCCTAACAGGAAGAAATTAAATACTCCACACACAGCTTCCCTGGGGTAACAAGGAATTGTAACAGATATTCTTGGTTTTCCTTGCCCTGCTGTTGTTTGTAAATGGAGGAATGCAGAAGGGATGAGAGCTTGAATCACTGGTTTCAAATGCAGCAGACACTTAGCTTGAAACTGGAGATCTTTCAGCGTTGGGCTGTCCCTTTAGGCTAATGAAAATTACTTGAAGGACTTTAATTCCAAGTCCTGACAGTTTTAGACCATGTTAAGGGCAGTATACTAAGCAGCACTTCAATCTTATTGGTTGTCATCCTGAGTGCCTCTGAATGGATTTCCCTGAAATAGCTCAAATCCAAGAGTGGTAGCCTTGTTGTTATGCAAAAAAAAAAAAAAGCTTAAAAGTAAGAAGAAAATGTATTTCATTTGCATGCAAAATATATGTACACACAAACATACAGCTCACATTACAGTTTTTCTTTCCTTCATCTTAATTATTGTTTGACTTGTCTATATCTTGAATGTATTTTTTAAAAAAAAATCATAAATTCAAAGATGTCAGTTAGGTTGAAAAAGAAATGGTGGCAAATTCCAGGATAGATTAGTAGATGGTAATTCACTGGTGTCTCTTTGGTAGCTCTTCTTGCAAGAGTTTGATATGGTTTAAAAAACCAAAATGACAAAAAAAAACCCATTCTTCTTGTTTACTGCTGCTGACCTTTACTGTATCTCTTCTTTAAGCCTGTTTTCTTTGCCTGCTGTATGATGAGTTCTGATTGAAACATGACAATGCTACTTGTCTAGGTTTCCCATTCTCAGAAATACTGCCCTGTCCATAAATAAGCAGCTTTCCTGCTAATGCAAAGCCCCTCTCACAGGTGACAGATTGTTAGATTTCTGCTATGTAGAAGATTTTGCCTGTAAAATTCTCACAGGTCTGTACATAACTGCCTGTTTCTGCAGAACTAGAGCTGATTTTCAGCCTTTCAGCATAATACAAACAACTAAAAAAAGGGATTATAAAAATAGGTGAGGAGAAAAGTTCCTGTGCTTCTGTCAACTTCATGGAATTCAGTCGACTAAGAGATCTGATCCAGAAAAGCAAGGGTCAGTGAAACAAAGCAGTATTCAAAAGGCAGGTCTAGAATTCAAGCCCTGTCTAGGGGTAATAGTATAGGTCAGGGTAAGGACTCTAAAATGTGAAGCTTATAGGTGAGGTGTAAGTATTTTGATAGTGCTTTTGACTCCTTTCAGCCCAGCAGCTTGTGTGTGTGCACGCTCACAAGTTGAAACCCATTTTTGTAGTAAGATCTAAAGTCAGAATTTAAAGATAAATTTTATTAATGTGGTTCCTTTATGTTGATACAATCCCAAAGAACTAAATGCAGACTTTGCTCTCAGAGTGTATTATTCTTCAGGGCCAGTAAAACACTTCAGTATTATTACTTCAGTGTTACGGGTTCTGACAAAGAGAACATCTGATGACATAAAAACACGTGGCATCTGCATGCATTTGTCTAAATAAAGTAATCCTCTGTTTCTTGTGTGGAAGAAGTGGCTTTGTGATATGCACACCAAAAAAAAAAAAAAACAAACCACAACTAAATACTGTGCTGTTTTAGCAGTCGTGCTGTTTGTGTGAATAAAAGTATATGTAATACGTACAATTTATAATGGAATCCAACAGGAACAGGTTGTACCATTCTCTCGGTCCGGGGACAAGAGTGTCACGAAATGGCTATCGAGGCCACGTGAAGCCCAGCAGGTACCATCCCCACGGCACGGAGAGGTGTCAGGCTTTCCCTCTGGTGTTGGTGATTTGGTTTGGTTTAATAATTAAGTGGGTGTTTTCTGATGTTACCTTTCTAACTTATATGTCCAAATAAAGGTAGAGACCGTTTTCTTCAGACTTAAAGCTTTCCTCTTCTCTGACTTAATCCGTTATCACCGTAAGGGCTCTTCTTCATTCTGGTCTGCAATCCAAATTCTGAACCATTGGATCTTTATATCGAGGCTTAAAGATGTTTTGCCAGAGGTAGCTTTTGAACTGCTTGCCACTGTGTAGCAGAGTTGGTGGTTCCCATGTGGACTGCAAAGCTGCTGCTTGTGCTAATAGAGGGCATTCAAGATGTTTTCTTTGCTGGCAGTTCTGTATTGAATTTCTTTTCCCCTTGTCCCTGCAATCGGATATGCCTAAAATCAAAATTGGCTCCAGTTTATTATATATGGTATTATTTGCAAGCTGACAGAGTAATGTAACTGATTATTCTGATTAATTAAAATACAAATTGTGTCTGTAGCTGTGTGGCACCGTAATTGGGAAGGAGATGGCCATTAACTGTGAAACTTTTTTCATGTTCAGAAGCAAGCATTGTCTCACTGAATTAAACTCATGTTCACATCTATCAGTGTCCAAAATTGTCTCCATCTCATCGTCCTCAGGTGGTGCCGCAGTGAAAAAGTTTGCTAGATTTCCAGTTCACTTTGAACGTTGATGAATGGTAGGATAGGTGAAGCAGCAAATCCCACCTTACTTCAAAACGAGTTTCAGGCACTGTTCAGTTGCTTGGCTTTTCTACAAAGCTGCTGGGTTCAGCAATTTAGTTATCTGCTCTCATTGCCATTTACTGAAATGATTCCCGTTGCAATTTTTTTTTTTTCTGATGGAAAATGTTTGGCAAGCCAGTCAGCTTTCTAATTTTAATAAAGCTAAGTTTTCTTTTCTCAGTGCTGTACCTGGCATTTGTTTTGGCCCATTGCTCTTAAATCCTTCATGGGGCAGATGATTAGTAAAGCACCAGATGCATTAAAACACCTTGAAGCTGTGGTTCGGGTTTCTACTTTTTATTACTGCTCCTGCCCACTCTTCTTGCTTTCAGATATTTTAAAGATTGTGCATGTTTGAGCTCTGCTTTGGTTTTGATGTGCTAATGATTCCAGTGTTTCTAACAAAAAAACCCCACTCTTTCTTGCAAGGGCTGAAGGAGAGGTTTTAACACATAAAACAACTGTATGGATGTACTTCAAACTTTTGCTTTTAAAAATTAATTGTTCTTGTATTTCAGTTGTCTTGAATTTTAACTTTTTAATTAAAGACTACCTGCTTAGCCAATTAATTTTTCTGATCACTTTTGCTTGTGAGTGTAAATTCCACAACAGCAATTCCTTGTAACAGCCAAAGTCTTTGCCACAATGAAGTTCAATAAATAAAAAGGTGACATGTCTAAATTAAAATACAGATGTTTGCATTAGTTTGTGGTAATGAGTGGAAAACTGCTTCGGGGAAAAATGATTTTTTCACACGAATCTTCACATGCTTCTTTCAGCTCCCTAGAATCTGAAGATTTGGCTGTTCATTTGTATCCAGGAGCAGTTACTATTCAGGGTGTTCTCAGGAGGAAGACTTTGTTGAAAGAAGGCAAAAAACCTACAGTAAGTTTTTAAATTCACTTTGTCAACTTCACTTGCTCAGTTAGAAATGAAATAAAATGGACATCGTGCAACTAATTCAAGTGTCTGAGATCTCCTCTGCCTTGTTGATTAAGGTTTGGGGTCACTGCTAGAGTTTGCTTTCTTCTGTTTCCTGAATTTATTCATAATTATTCATAAATATTCAAAATGATTCATAATATAGGGAGTTGAAGGGAAGTGTGGTGCTCTATGAAATTTCTTACAATAACTGATAACTTTAAAAGAGAGGAGCATGTTTTGTCTTCCTGAACAGTAGGTGTATCCTAGCAATTTATTAGTAAGTAATGAGCCTTGATTATGAGTTATGAATCAAAATACATCTTAACAATGGAGGATACCTTATGGTGGCATATGAAATGGAAAGGAAAAGGGACAAATATACTCTTAACTCTATGAAGCGTTCAGTAAGGGTTGCAAAAAGTTTAGAGTAGGGTACATAAAAATTTTCTCAGAGCAGTGAGGAACAGCACATGTTCTTTCTGCTTTCTAGATTTTAAATGCATTCGTAGGCCTACGTGAATAACTAGAAACAGCAGCTTAGGAAACATGACTGATGGTTTGGCTGAACAGTTAGTTCTGTCATGTTCTTGCAGGATGATGCCTGCTATTTTACAGCTCGATGTTATGAAACATTTCACTTCCTCATTGCATTTTTGTGTGGTTTTCCTCTTCTCTCTAGGTAGCATCTTGGACAAAATACTGGGTAGCACTGTGTGGAACCCAACTCTTTTACTATGCTGCAAAATCGTTGAAGGCTACGGAGAGAAAACATGTATGTAAAAGGAGTCCTATTCCAGTACCATCTGCCAACATTAAAATGTGATTTCCTGATGTAAACACTGAGAGTAGTTCAGGACTTGCACGATTTCTAGTCAGCACTATCCTGTCTTCCAGTCAGTCACCTCATAGGGATGTGCCCTAATGGAAATATCACGCACGTTTATATGCTGCACCAGGAACATCTGCTTTGCATATGCCAAGGGTCTCTTTGAATTTGTTGATCTAAGAGGAAGGGAACCAGGGCGTGGGGTCCTTCTGCTTTTCTGAGGTAGAATTTGTACCTTTCCATGATCTCTGAGTGTTGCAACAGTTTGTTGCTACTCGAACAAACATTGATGTGGCATGTCTGAAGTTGCTACGTAGGACATTAAACATGTGCTGCTTTCATATGTGTGATAAAATTACACTACTCTCTTTCTGGTTAATGCTTTCAGTTAACTACAGAACTCTTTGTATGTTAAACAGAGAGCTGGCATATCATATGATGCTGGCTTTCCTTTTATTTGCTGCAACTTTATGTGAAAAAAGCTAAAAATACTTTGCTTCTATGGAGAAGTACTAGAAGGTTTTTTGGTAGATGTCCCAGGGATCTTATGACGTGGGTAGTGCATGATATCACTATTTAATTATATAAAGGGGATTCTGCCACAGATTCTGTTACAAAACTGGGTAAAATTTGAGATACTTGCATCTTTTTTTCTGAGTTTGTTCACTATTCGGAACCATTGTTTAGAGTTGCCTTGGCCAGTGTTTCAGTTTAACTTATGATAACTATTGCTGAAAAATACTGGCTTTGAGTAAAGCTTATGTAATTTTACAAACTGAGATATGCTTGTAGAATTCTTGTAAGGGACCTATCATGTTTCTTTTTGGTAAATATACTGTTTTCTTATCCAAACATTTTTATTTTCAGAGGGTAGAGATTTGAAGCTTAAGATTTCTGAGTAATAGACTCCTGGATATTTGAATTTACTGTATGGAAAATTTATGTGTAAAGTTGTCTTAATGTACACAAAAAAAAAAAAAAATTGAATAGTTTCCACTTTTATTGAAAATAGCTCATTAGGAAATGGTATTCTGAAACTCAAAGCAGTTTAATAATAGCTAATTACTTGTAGAAATATTTGCATCGTTTCTTTGCCGTCCTTCATCTGCCCCACCCCTGCTGGCTTTGATTGCTTAGGTGAAATTGAAAGTGGTTCTACTTAATTTGCTGCCAGTGAAGACAATCCTAGCCCAGAGCAGAGGCCTGTTAGACGAGCATCCTGTCCACTGGAAGTCTTAGAGAAGTGTCTGTGTTTGGGTGCATTTGCCTCCGGTATCAGGGCAAACCTCATGGAAGGAGTCTGTCTCATTAGCAGTACAGGTAGTTGGAAAGAGCAGACTTGTAAACTATTATGAGCAGCAACGTGAAGTATTAAAGCAAAATAAAGAAGGAAGAGAGAACTTTTGCTGGCATTCTGTTGCTAATGGTTAGTTGCTTGTTTTTTCTGGAAACGTTGAGAAGTGGAAGAGAAATCTTTGGTAATGTCAGAGTTTCCTGATGTGCTGCCTTCAGGCTTTACACCAAAGTTGCATTTTGTTTTCTTCTAAGAATAGAATATGTGTTTGTAAGTCCTTCTTGTCGACTGTCCATCAATGTACTGAATGATGGAAGACTTTACCATACTTGGAGCTATTTAGTTAGAAGCTTTTTTCAGTATTGTGTATAAATGATTTTTAAAGCATCTAAATAACAGGTGGGTTTAGAGAACTTGGAACAATTGCATAGCTGGTAATTTTACTGTTTGGATATTAAATATATTTTTATGTGGTCCGTTTGCTTATATGGTTCTTTCAGAATAACAATTTTAATCCTTTAAATCATCTTACCCTTCCTTTAGGAAAAGTCAGTGAAGTAAAAACGTAACAAATGCAAACATTCAATTATCTGATCCTCTTGAGTCTCTGTTACTGCAAAAGCCTTCACTTTGGTCTTGCAATGCAGTCATAGCCCTTTAGAATGCTCTTCCAAAAATTATTTGCTGAACCTATTGAACTGACTTTTAATGTTCCCCCAAGTGACTGCTGTGTTGTGATACCTGCAACAACTAAACTACTAGTGAACAGAGATGATTGCCTAAGAAGCTGGAACGTCTGCCTCGCATCCTTATGTTCTGGTGCGTGTTTGCCCGAGGGTGTGCCAGCAGAGCAATAACAGAGCCTGCAGATAGAGCCTAGGAGACATTAGAGTCCGTGCTGCTGGCAGGATTACCCCTCAGAAGCCTGCCAGCATTATGGTTTTGCAAATACTGAGTGGAGTTTGAGCAGTGCCGTTCCCGGGGACGGGAGATGGAGGAGCTGTAGTAAACAGCAGTGACTGCTAGAGCAGATTTATTTCAACAGTCGGCCCTGTGAAATAGGCCTGAACTATCCAGCACAACCTTGCCTTTGTCTGCACCCAGCTGATGGCTTGCTTTTAACTTTTTAGGGCTGCAAAAATATTCTGTTCTGTTTGTGGATGCAGAGCATGTTATGAAGCTCGGGTCTGTGATTTAGTTGCCCAGGTGTGGTCATGGTTAAAATAATGTAATACCTATTAGCTGTGGTTTGGATTGTCTTTTAGTTAAACAAATAGTTCACAGTGACTGCACTCATACTTCTGCTCCGAAGGTTATTAGAACACAGAGTATAATCTTTATGCTGAAATTCAAGTGGAAAATAACCTGGTAACTGCTGTGGGAGACTCAGGTTCCAGTTTATTTAAACAGCTTAATAATACGTGGTCAGTAACTTTCTTGAGCTAGTCTACCTGTGTGGTGCTTTTAGCCCAGCTATTCGCAGCTGAGATTTCCATCCCTTTACCTACAGGGCTATCGTGCAAAGCCTCTGGAATCTCTGAAGATGAGTTGTCGACTGTTGTGCTTTGAATCACGTTCGGTTGCATTTTCAGAAGGACAGTCAGTCGAGACAGAATAATGGGTAGATGGCCAACCATCTGTAGATAGCTGGTGCACGAGTATAGATAGTCCTGTACAAACACTGCCCAGCGTCCGCGCTGCAAAAGAAAGAGATTTGAGGCTAGGTCGAGGTTTGGGTTTGTTACTGTCCAGGCTAGGTCGAGGTTTGGGTTTGTTACTGTCCAGATTCAGTGCATAAAAAGGACAAGGCTGTCTGCTTTGAAGCAGGTTTCTTTGTCCAAGATTGATCCATTTGAGATTTCCCTAGGTAAAATGCTCCAAGCATCTTCTGGAACCGTGCAAACATCTGTCTTTTCAGCTTCCTTTCTCAAGGCCTCTGTGACATGCAAAGGAATGCTGGCAACAAAAAAAAAGTCAGTCTGCTATATAAAGTTTCCTGGCTAGAGCTCTCATGGTAAAGGAGTCTTGATTACAGGCATGTTTTTTGACCGTTCTGCTGTTGCTTCAGGCAGCTGAGACTGAGGACTTGAAATGTGTCAACACTCCAAGCTCTTACGGGCTTACAATAGCCAACCTCTTTGGAAAATTACCTCATAAAAATCCCAATGTAAGGGCAAGAAATCCCTGCCATTTTAGACATGGGCAAGCCAGCTCTTCTCATGCTTGAGGTGAAAGACAAAGGAACGCATGCAGTACGGTGTGTATTCTCCTCCAAAGGAAGAGGATGTTACAGCTGGATGTGACAAACTTGCTTGTGCTGCATCTGTTAAGAAAGGCTACTAAATATAATAAGGTTTGTATTGTCAGTAGTGAGCAGGTTCAGTTATTCCTACAGTAATGGAAAGCTGTTCATAATGAGCATGTGGACTTGAGAGCCCAGAGATGCAGTACAGGAGAATCGGAGAGGAATTAGTGTAGAATGCTTAAGGGTTTATCTCATGCTGAAATGGTACCCACAAACGAGCTTCTGTGGTAAAACTATAGCACTTGTGCAGCTTTAGGAAAGGACAATAGTAAAAATAGTCAACTTAAAATTAGGCTGAAAGAAAGCATTCACCCTGAAAAATGTGAATACACCCATAAAAGAACTGTTTAAAGTGAGGGGGCTGGAAGAACCTTGCTGATTTCTTCGGTAACATGCGTGAGAGATTTGTGGGTACTTGGAAAAGCCATAGAGACTCTTTGAGGCTCTGTGCTAGAGCGTGAACCCTTGTTCATTCCAAACCTTCCGTTGCATGTTATCTTGAGAATTAGACCATTTATTGGCACTCTAGAGAACTTGGTAGTTGTTGCTGAGGTACTTCAGCTGGAATGTCCTGATAAAGAATGCTGTCATTCTAGGAAGTGTGTTCAGCCACTGAGAAAATTATTTGAATATTAGAAAGCTGTAAAATCTTAACGGGAGATAACGATGATGAGATTTCTACATGCCAAAAGGTTGGAGTGAAAATCTGTTCACAGATCAATTCAGAGTTTTTGATTTACAGATTTATATATAAATGCCTTAGAGCTCAGCACACCACCAACAAAAAATTAGCTAAGCGAAGCCTAGTGCCAGAGCTGTGTAGTTCTGTGTGTAATAAGAGGGCCAATCCAGTGGCCTGTATTTAAAAAAAAAAAAAAAGGAACGAGGAACATTAAATTACAATAATTACAATGAAGCTTTCATTCCCTTCACGTTAACAAAGCAGACTTGCTGTTAGCAAGGCTCTCTGCATCAGCCGAGAGTGAACTGCCCTGGGGGACTGTGTAAACATGGAACACAAATCCAGCTATGCACAGGGATGGAAAACTGACATGTGTTTCCAGTGATGATGGATTGGTGCTGGCAGGAGCACTTCCCTTGCGTGGAGCTTTTTAATTTTTGAAGAAGTCCCATGATTAACTTAATTGGTTTGGAAGAAATGCAAACAGAGCAAGCTCTAGCAGTTACAATTGCATGGTAAGTTCGTGTGTTCTATAGCTAGGATAAGAAAGGGCAAATGTGTTATTTCATGCAGCTCTAGCAATGAGTGCAGCTGAAGGAGTACCTTGTTGATCTGTAACATATTAAAACCACTTTGTGACTCAAATTTCTGCTTCTGAAAATGACCCAGTAATGCTTCGTTAGGACTACGTGGAAGGTTGCATTGTGCAGGTCCTTCTAAGTGTAAGCTGAGTCACCTTATTTTCTGAGACGATGCTCCCTAGTGAGTCCTGAATACATACTTTTTTTTTCTGAAGGACTTACGAGCTATATGGTTATTTTATTCCCTTTCCCTGTCTTTATTCCTTTTTTCAGACAAAATTCTTAAGCATTTTTTCATTACTGACTGGAATCTTCGAAGAAATTTTAGTTTCTATTTGGAAAGAAGTTATGTTACAGCACTCACTGTAATGAAAAGCTTTATAATTTACTTCCCCTTCTTATGAGGTGTTACCAAATCTGTCCACCTCCCAAAGATGGTAGAGTTTTAGAAAATGTGGTTCTACAAGTTATTTGGGGAGTGGTCTTTTCCCACAGTTTTAGCCATGGTAATATCCCAAAAAAAGGACATCCATTTTGAAGTTTGGCAGGCAGGTCTTTCCTAGGAGCAGTCCTCATCACTTCTATGCTTAAGCTATCTGCACTAGCATCCCTTCAAAGTTTCCAAGGTTTTTTATTTCCACTGACTTTACACAAATGTCAGCTGAACATGACTGGTAGGAACTTGTGATGGAATGGTTCCTGTAACTATAGTGACATAAAGACAGCGGTACACAGATGATGCCTTCAGAAGTTCAGAAGATAACAGACAGACTGAACTCTTAAATTATTTGGAACCTTTTTGTTTCAAATATTGGTCTAATTGAAAGTTCTCATCTGTTTTAAACTGAGGTTTAAAATGTAGCCTATGTCACAAGTCCCAGACAGATAAACTCAGCTAGCCAAACAAGGTCCTGTGCAGTCGGTCTGGCTGAAGCTTTTTGTTTTACTTCAGTTTACAGCTCTGCTTGTTTTTTCAGTTCAAATCCACGCCGAGTAAGAATGTGTCAGTGGTGGGCTGGATGGTGATGATGGCAGATGACCCTGAGCATCCAGATCTCTTCTTATTGACCGATTCTGAGAAGGGTAAGCGTTGCTAGCACCAAGAGTGTAGGATTCCCTTAACAAATATTTACTTCGAGGTATTCATTAGCAACTAAATTAAAGTTGCTCTGTGAAGAAATTGTTCCTTTTCCATAGCACTTCAAACTGTGCAGGAAGAGCATCGTTAGAGGTTCTGATAAAGGAGCTTAACATCCATTATCACTTTGTCTACTTTAAGTACATTTTATTTCCAAGCATCTGTTCTAGCTCCACTGGTATGTGTGGTGTAAATTATGAATGCTTAACTCAGCAATAGCAACCTGAAGTGGTTTTTGTAATACTTGGCCTTGCTGAACCCAAGCAAGCACTGTATAGCATCAGATGCTGAAAATACTAGTCTGAAATCTATCAGTATGCTTAGGAAAAAAATTCAAATAATTTCAAATGTAGCTTTCTGGAGTGCATTTCAGTGCTGCCTTGCACTTTATTAAAAAGTTCTGAAGTGATACTATAAATAAATCACTTGTATGGTTCTGAGAAATGTTTTGTTCTTTCCTAGTTGACACTGGTGTTAGTTGAAATCTAGAATGCTGGAAGGGAAGTCAGGCAAGCTGAAACTTCTCTCACACTATATCAAACAGGTTGCACCTATGCCAGACAAAGTGTAAAGTTATATAAGCTTTCTGCTATTAAATGTTTTCATAATGGTTTGATTTAGAGTTATTTGAATATGGGTAGGGTTTAAGTATATAGTATTGTTTGTGTTTCTTTTATCATTCTTTTTTCCTCTGCATTTCTCCTGTAGGAAATTCATATAAATTTCAAGCTGGACACAGAATGAATGCAATGCTCTGGTTTAAACACCTGAGTGCTGCCTGCCAAAGCAACAGACAACAGGTAAGAGCAAGGTGTTGAAAAGGACTCTTAAGGAGTGTTAAGAGCTCAGAACTGATACATCTCAGATGACTGAGCTGTAACTGATGGTGTTCTGTGAAGAGGGATCCACTCTGAGCAGCCTGTACATGGATTTCACCTACTTACTGAGTTGCCTCAGCTTTCCCGTTTGTCCCTTTGCAAACAAGCCCTCAGAGCTTCTGTGGTAATGAAGAAAGATTTGGGGCTATCTTGAGGCTAATTTGAAGCAGTTGGGGAAACTGAAATGTCTGAGTGGCAGTGTTTTTGTCACTGCCCATTTTAAAAAGGCTGTTGTACAGTTACATGAAAAGATGTAAACTATGGCATATATATATATATACCAATTGCAGATAAGTCTACCATAGTGCTATATCATGAGCTCTTGGGCATGCATGTTTTCTGTTGGTTTTATGTATTTTTAAAATGTTTTAAAAAAATAATTTAGTCCTGGGTACATTTGGCAAAAGTAGAATTTTCCATGAAGCAAAAAGGAAGGTAAGAGAATTCCAACCCCTATTAAATTCTGATCATGTGTAAATTCCTACTGACCTTTTTCATCAGCAAAATCCTTTTTAAGTTACCACTTTGTCTTCCTGAAATCTTCCTTTTCCTTTCCTCATTTGTTTATGGCGTTCCCAGACCTAAAGTACACTGAATTTAAAGGGGAAACAAAAGGACCTTTCAAGATCTTCCTGCACTTTCTTGTTCAGTTCTGCTTCTGAGAGGAATCTAAGGAGTAAGGAGGGACTGCAGAAGCTCCCTTGAAAGTATTTCTGATGGTGCAAGTGAGAGGAAGTTTTTTTTCCTGGCTGGAGAATGTGGGAATAGCAGCAAATAGTGGCAAAGAGTTTGCAAGAAAGTGGTGACTTCCATGCAAACCTGAAAACTGCCCTTTGAGGACACCTTTTATTCAACAAGACTTAACAATACTCTTTCATACAAACTTGTTTAAAGCATTCAGCCCCTAGCTTGTCCAAAAGCAGCAGGCTTAAGGATCTTGGTGAGGCTTCCTGTGGAAAACATGACAGCAAAATGAAGATAAGTGTAGGAGATTTTAAAAGAAGAAAAGGAGGGGAGGATTAATGGAAAAAAAACCCTAGCACTAAAAGGCTAAAACCTCTGCTACCATCATTTGTTGCGTATTTTCTGTGTTCTGGCACGTTAGGCAGTTGTACTGTATGGGTTCTTGCAGCATAGTTGCTCCCACAGAAGCAGCAGTGCTTCACACACACGTTAGGTTACAAAGGTTTGTTTACCAAATGAGTTAAAAAAACCCCAACTCAAAACAGAACAGGATCCTGTAAATTTTTTTCTCTTGATGGTGATTTGACTTGTGAGCAGTGCTTTCCCTAAAGAGATACCCTATGGTACTGTTTAAAATGGAAGCTCTTTCCTTATTGAGAGTATATGTGCCTAAGAAAGACCAAATGTTTAAATGTGCTTTCAATAGGTACCTAGCCAGCTGAATAATATTGGGAACTATTTGGATAGCTGTTAATTTTAATGTTGGATCTTCAGCCCAGCTGACCATTCTTGCTTCTACAGGTAAATGCAAAGCAAGAAACGCTTGCTTCAAATCAGACCAAACTGGGTGTTTATTGACAGTCACCAGGAACGTGGTGGCTCTTTAATAACCTGAGTAAACAAGAGATGTTGCTGTCAGGAAAATTCCTGGTGGAGAGAAAATGAGGGTATAAACTAATGTAATGCAAACTAGCTTTAATCTTCGTGCAAGGGAGTGACCTCTGCAGGAGGCATTCAGGCTTCCTATGGGAAAAGCCCAGGCAAGTGTTTATGCCACGTTGTTTTAAATTAGTCTTAAAACTACTAGAGGGCCTACATCAATCACTGACCCTGTGTGCCAAGAATTCTCTAGCTGGGATTCAAGCGAGAAGGTTCTGCTTGTGTAGTTTGATGCTGAGATTTATCACGTTAACGCTGTTTTGCTGACAACTTAAATCATAAATGTCATCAAAATTAATAAGATCTACAGCCATATAATAAAATTATAAACCATGCAGCAGTGTAAGGTTTTGGTTCTAGTTGGGTTTTCTGCAGTGCTAAGCCTATTTGTACTACTGAATGATAGTTGCATTCCTCCTCCCCTTTTTTTGAGTCAGAACAACTGTTAATGATGTGCATTTAAACAGCTCACTAGTCTGTGAAACAGTGGAATGTAAGGAGCTACTACCCAAAGTAAAATTTGCTATCATCTATATTTTTGTTTCCAGGTTCCTGCCAACTTGATGACGTTTGAGTAATAGGCTGATCCAAAACAAACAACAACAAAAAAAGAACAATCTGAACCATCTCATAATTGAGAACGAGGTCCTGATGAAAAAATGTGCCAGCTGTATTCTGTGCCAGAACAGAGCCCGTCAACTCGATCTCTGAACTCTGGAGCCCTGAACAAAACCACTAATTGCTGGGGAGCAGAGTCCCCCGAATTAAAAATGGAGTTGCAACATGAATTGCCATGGACCATGTTTCGTTACGTTTTCTGAACTGACCTGTGGAAACCACTGCCTTAAAGAGTGAAAGGAAAACCAACATGAAACACCAAATAGTGTGTGTGAAACTTCTGGCGGTGCTGTGCTTGAGTTCAATAGATTGTAGCTAGTTTGAGTTTCTTTTAACTTTATACTAATTTTGAAAATAACTCACCTTTTTAGGTATTCTTAAGAAAACAAACTGGTGTTTAAGAGTTGCATCAAAAGCTATGGATGAACTGGGTAAAAGAGGTACTACACGTTCTAGAGATGTTGTTTAGACTAGACCAGGAGTTCTCGATGGGAGCTTGTCCCGGGCAGGCTTAGCCTGGAGCAATGTGTTTTTTCTCTCAGAACTAAGAGTATACGAAGTGTAACGACTGCAAGTTTAAAATAGCAGTGAGCTTGCAAACCTTTGTACTGTACAGGAACCCCGTTCCCTACGCGTGGCACAGAGGCTGAGCACTTACACACCAAAAATTGGGTTGGTACGTTGATACCTAATTCCTGTTGAAAATGTAGTTGATGTGGTTTGGGTGGCCGGGGTGGGGCGGTGTGTGGAAGAGACAAAACTGAAAGCACTGTTGGGTCAGAACTGTTTTCTTCCTGCTTGTTTCTACACCTCGCAGTCTCCAACATTCAAAGGTTGAATGACAAAAAAAAAACCCCAACCAGCACCTGGGAATAGATGACCGAGACATTTTACTTCTCTGGGTAGCTGTTAATTAGCAGTTAGGGTCCACTGTTCGTGTACGGTGTTTCATGCTATCACTTAAGAGCTGTGTTTTAAAAAGATAGAGGCACAATTTCAAGCTTCCATGCTCTTATTTGGCAATAACTGATTTTACTGTCTTGGTCAAAATAGTTGACGTTGTGTGGTATTGATAACATGGCCTAGAGCAGACCTGACATACAAAGCTCTTTTGATCTTCAGGCAAATAATTAATTTATTAGAAGGTAGGATAGCTTAAGGAGAGAAAAACTGTGGGACTACCAAAATTCCATCCTTGACAGGAATAATTCTTGGTCACTGAAATTACTTGCAGCGAAAAACATTATGGTTGTAAAAAGGGAGCCATGCTTTATATGTGTGTTTTATGCTTGAGACTTTGATTCTTGCTTTATTTGGGTTTCCTTGACGTCACCTAGATATAGTTTCCTGGATGATTAATCTTCAGAAATCTGATCTCTGTAAAGCAAGGAAACAGCGTCCAAAATACGACTGATACCAGAACTTTGAAGTCTGTGAAAAAGTAGTAACTGTTCCATTGACATTGTGGTTTAGTGGCCGTAAAGACTCTTGCAGATTCCACCATGAATACTCCTTTTTTGAAAAGAAACAAGCTACCTACCAGTCTGTGGCAGAGTTCTCTGACTATCTAATAAAGGTTTCTACTAGTAGTTATTATTTTGAAAATGTATAGTTTGTTTATTGCATCTGAGTAGAAGCCTGTAAATTCACTGCTTTGGGGGATGTTTCCCCAAGTCAAATTAATTTCTTGCTGGAAATGATTAATTTCTGATTTCTATGGGGGGAAAGGGTGGAGGGGGCAAAAAAAAAAAGGATAATCTAATCTCATAGTAAAAAAAAAAACCAAACCAAAACGAAACACAAAACCCCCAATTACTTGGTGATGTAAAGGGTAATAGGCTGGTTTATGTTTCCAAGAATTGTTCTTGTGAATGAGCTCTCAGCAGAAAGAAAACTTTAGAAGGCTGCTTCTGTCAGAACTGCACCGCAAGCACAGTGGGAATTGCTGTCCCTTTGCAATGTTGGTGGTGTTTTAGTGGGGAAGGAGTAGTCTGTCCCGATCCTCAAGTCATGTATTTTGGGAAGGGTTCACTTGTGCTGAATCCTTCTGCAATTTACCCATCTCTCAAGTTTGCCCATGTTGGGTGTGTAGTACAGACAACATCTTCACAGCCAGCAGTGTTACTGTATTAGACTTTGCACAACTTCAGTTTGTTTGGGGTTTTTTTTCCTTTAAAAATTACTTGATGTGTGTTTCTTTTCAACCGCTAAGTGTTTTTTTTTAACAATGCTTGTACTGGTTTTTTTAAACATTGTGGATAATAACCTGTGGATTTTGACTTTTTGAATAAGCTATTATAGGTTCACTGCAGCATAACTGTATCTGTTCTTCTGTTAGTGAAAGGAAACATGCAACTGGGAGCCACAGCCTGATATCACACAGCTTTGCTAAAGACAGAGCCAGGTCAGAAGGTGTCATTTATTGGTTTGTGGTGGGTTTTATTTTTATTTTTCCAGCTGCTTTGAGTTAGATTTTTATGGGAGGAAGGTGGAGGGGAAAACAGTTCACAAATCATCATTTAGTGAATTGTTGCTGTTACCAACATTCGTTGTTCTTAGACCTCCTACTCTGCCTTGTTTTTCTGCCCTCAGATACGCTGCTTTTCGTGGCAGAGATGGAATATTGTGGGAGAAGTTTCTTAAAATGTGTAGCCAGAATAGCTGGAGTGTTTAATGACAACACGGAAAACATTATTGGCACTCATTGCAATGAGCAGTTCAGTACTTTCCTGTTGTTTATCTCCTGTTTAGCCTCCTAGTCGTACAGGGCAACACAGAAAAACTGAAATGTTGCGTATTTTGAGATAAGCGGTGCTGAGAAAGAGGTGGTGGTTTTGTTCCCTGAGGGAAAGCTGCCTCAGCTGAGCTTTAGAAAGACTCAGAAGTCAAATACACTGTAAAAACGTAGTAATGTTCTTTTTTTAAACAAGAGGCTTAAAAAAATAAAGTCATGAAAACCAGTGCTGAGAAATAAAAGGACAGAAACAAGCTCGTGGTATTCAGGTAAGACTGTCATCCACACTACTTCAGATAGTTGGCAGTTTCTCTTTGATTTTTATTTTTAATGTGTTGCTTTAATTGTTTATCCTGTTAACAACTGCTGAAATACTTCAGCTAACATCTGTCACTTTATTTCTGAAGGTTTTGTTTTGGAAGCTAAAGATGCCCCTTACAGTGCCCTGGTTTAGAGGCATATGAGCAAAATGTTTTCAGAGTAGATCTTCATAGGAGGATTTCACATGGAAGTGTTTATCACCTGTTGACTGCTAACCACTTTGTTAGCTAAATGATCAGTCTTGAGAGGGACTGAACAACAGAGAAAGACTGGTTTGTGAAACTGGTGCAGAGCGTTCGAAATACGTCACGTGGCCACTGGTTGTTGAATATTTACTGCTAACATTGATCTTTTTCTAACTTAACCTCTACTACTTTTGGCTAGGTTTTTCAATCCTGACTTCTATTCCAGTATTCTTAGAAAGCGAAGAAGATTTATTTTTGAAAAGCTCTGATAATTTGAGTAAACATAAGTCATCTCAGACATCCCTTTCATTTGGCAGACATTTCATGCCAGAGGAATATTACTTAGGCTGTAACGATTCATTAAGTACTTAGGTGTGAGTTATAGGCATTGAAACTACAAATGCTAAACGAATGCACATAAATACTTAATGAAGGAGCTTTAGCACCCAGCTTTAAAACCCTGTTACTGTTAGCTCTTTTAAATTACTGTGAAAATCATACCCTACTGAAGAAGAAGGCTCATATCCTACATAAGAAAAGGAAAACACAGTAGTGGCAGACATTATTTGTCAACTTTGCAGCTGGCCTATGAAGCAGCTCCCCAGTTACGCAGAAGGTTTAGCCTCCTGCTCGAGGAGTCAGTGTCTCTCCTGGGGAATCAGCTGATTAACTTTCTTCCTCCAAATGCAACTTGAACTTCTACCAAGAAAAGCGTTTGTCGAAGTTGTGCGTATTTGAAAACATCCTGGGAGCTAAAAACACAGCAGGATTGCATTAGTTGTATTTACTTCTGGTGAGAAAAAGGTATCTACTCTTAAGATTTTTTTTGCAACATCAACCTCCTCTGTTTGCATTTACACATTTTCAACAGTAGTCCTCCTCCATTAGTATCAGACATAAAAAAATGTTGAAAGGAAATGCTTTTTTCCTTTTCCAGCGAGAGTAATTGCAGGTTTTTTGTGCTGCTGAGGCACTCGAGGAGGTGGGGGGACCTTTTGATAAAAAGCAAATTGACCTTGTGCTTTGGGTAACTGTAGCAAATCTTGTCCAAATCAAGATAAGACAAATCATGAAATGTTGTTTCTTCTGGCTCTGTCAGTGGCATTTTTCTTCATTATTTATCCCTTTTTTTTTTCTTCTGGTATGCTAACTCGACAGCATTAGTAGTTCCAATCTTTTCCACAGCCTCTAGTTTGCTGCCTGTTGCAAGCATCAAGACACCAGGACTGGTACTAAATCACATCAGTTAATTCCTCACTCTCCCTACAAGGACAAGTTCTGAAACTTTTGTTGTTATTTAAATATTTCATCTCTCTAAACGTGGCTTGTGCATAAGGTGATTTGGCTTGGGAAAGTTGCTGTGAAAAGAATCTGTGTAAGTGGGCACTGAATTTGTCAGGAAGGGGTTATCCTTTTTTTAAAGGCATCTTTCTCATTTGTAACGCATCCAGAGGGTGAGTGCTTGGATTTAAGGAGGACTTTTGTCAGTGCCTTATTATTAACTTGAAGACCAATTCCTTTATTTCAGTGCTAAAAGTACCACAAAGGCAGACTTGAATGCTTTGTCCTTGACATACCAAGGGGTAACATTCCTTAAAGTCATTGCATTTCTGCAAAAGTTAGTTGTTTTGGTCAGTGTAAAATACTTGTGGCTTGAGTTGCTTTAGTGTTGGGGGGGGGGGGTAGTGTTTGGGGTTGTTTTTTTTCTGTATTTCATGGAGGGGTTCATCTTGAGTGAGGTCACATGGCAATTGCAGGACATCCAGGGGA
>WUAM01000146.1:49673-72641 GCA_024336885.1 Actenoides hombroni | reverse complement strand
TGAACCTCCCCTGGGTCAACTTCAGGCCATTTCCTCTTGTTCTGTCCCTTGTCACCAGGGAGAACAGACCAACTCCCGCCTCGCTACAGCTTCCCTCAGGTAGTTGTGTGACTGTCAGCTAGAAGCAAGGTTGTACATGAAGCCGTTTGTATGATTCTTGCTTTTTCATAAATCCCAAAATGTGTTTGGGAAGGGAGGCTGTGGTGCTTTCAGTCCTTGTTCTAGAAAGGGGTTGAAGCTGTGCACGTAAGATAATGAACAGCAGAACCAACGTGGCATGAACGAACCGACTTTGAGCCAATGTGAAATATGCCCTGGGCTTTGTATTTAGATCTTGGTTTCCATCTTGTTAGAGACATCTGTATATTATTACTTATTTTTAGGACTCGGAATGCTTTGTGTAACGTCTACACGTAAGGTTATTGCCCACACCTTTGCATTTAATTCGTGAGGTGTTGTCAAAAGGAAACTATTTCAGGATAAATGTATTAGCCGTTTGGTTATCTGAGAATATCTGCTAGCCGTTATACGGAGCCATACCCTGCTTGCTACTATGGTATCTAATAAATACTCACTAAACAACATCTTGCTTAAATCACACTCTTTGTGCTGCTCTTCTTCCAGTCGTGTTTGGCCAACTGAGAGCTGTCAAATTATGGAACTCGATGGTTGTAAGGTTTCAAGGGAAGCTGTTCCTCAAGAATGTGGTGATGCCCTACTGCCCAATTGTTACTACAGGCCAGCAGGTAATAGTCTGCTCTTACCCTGGGATTCAGCAGTCAGTCTTGAACTGCCTTACAGAGGAAACTCTTCTCATCCTACTGACCCTGTGCTACAGATGGAGAAACTGAGGCACAGCAGAGAGGTAGGAAGTGCTGTGTTTAGTGTGCAACAGTAATAGTGCCAGCCTGGAGATTAAGCCAGCTCTCCTGAGATTATATCCAGTGTGCTTTGCAGTGGGTCATAAATGCATCAAATAATCAAGCAAGAACTTGTCAGAGTGCATCTGCTCCAGCGTTTCTGGCAAAAGTGTATTCGTTGCCCTGATTTAAATCATAGTTTTTGACACTGATGGTGTGTTGAGGTAAAGCCCTTTGGTGGCCCAGCCATATGTCTTGGACAGTCAGACCAAGAAAAATGCTGAGCAAGCTAAATCATTTAAATTCTGGTACTTCCAGGGCTGTAGATGGGTGTGCATGGAAGGGGAGCTCCAGATTTCAGTGAGGCTCCGTGTAGACAGAACGATCTGTTGCACTGAAAGAAGCTTATAACATCAAACCCACTATAAGAAAATAATTTCTAGAAAAAGCTTACTGAGTTGAAGGCTTTCCAATAGCACATCAAGTGATGCTTCCAAGAAGTGATTTACTTAAGATTAATAATGCATTTGGATGACTGTACGACAGCTTACTGCTCCAATTAAGCCTTCTGCCAGTCTCAGAAGGGGTAAGCCATTGGTCCCCTTGCCATTTTATTTGCAGGAGGAAAATATGAGTAAAATAGCTTCTTCAAACCAAAAAGGTAAGGAAAAAATCATCATGTCCACATATGAAAATGAAAGTACACAAGTTTCTTAATTTACCTCTGTGTTGTCATCCTTTTCAAGAGTAAAAGAAGGTGACAAATCCGTCAAGGCTTACACAGGGGGCTTTTATACTTTGTTGTTGTTGTTGAATTTTCCGTAACTAGGTGCTTTGTGTTGCCTTTTCATTCTTCAGGTGCTTCTTTTTTCAGTGCTGAGTGTAAACAAGCAAATACAGTGAGTTTTCTTCCTCCTGCTGTGTGCATATGTGAAGAGTTTCCAAAGGAGACTTTTGTGAGGCATCTGACTGGCTCACCTTGAGCTCATTGAGTCCTTCAGTTAAGCTTGAGCTCTTTACTACATTGTTCTGCCTGTCATTTCTAGTTAGGTAATGACATTGAATGCTCGGTTGAGCAGTGTTTGTTCCTTCAGTGTCAAGGATATGCAATGAAAATGTGATAGGCAGTTAGAGTAAAGTAAAAATACACTGCTGGCAAGGAAATAATGAATTGGATTAGGTCAATGCTGTTTTGAATGTTGGTAACTAGATGAATTTTAATTTCTCATGGTTTGTTTTTTAGGCACCCAACACTCCGTATTTTAAGGTTATATTGCTGTTTTAAATCTAGATCTTAATTCACTTTATTTTTTTTTAAAATGTATTATTCCCACATTAGGAAACTTGAAGAGGCACTTTACTTATCCTGGAACACAAGAAATGGAAAAGAAACATCTAAAGTAAGAGAAGATTGTCACATGAATAAATGTGCATAAGCTGGCTATAAATAAAAGACAGGTTTCACACCATCAAGGAGGGAAAGTTTCTGTTACAATTTCTCAAAGGAATGGTGGGGAGCAAGCCCCTAACTCTGGGGTTGTTTTGTTGTTTGGTTTGTTTTTTCTTAGTGGGGGGGGGAGGTTTTGAGGCTTAATCAGATCATGAGGGAAATTATAATACCACTACTTAGATGTCTACAATACCATGAGACAGCACTTAATGTCTTTTAGGAAGTCTCTCCTGGGTTGTAGTCTCTTAGGAACAGTCTCAGAGACTGTTAAATACTGAAGGAAATGTCATTCTCTAAAGGTGCTTTTTAAAATACCATATTAGTTCTAGTTTGTAAGCAGTACCAAAATATTAATTAGAGCCCAATTGTACTGCAGGGACAAGCATACAATGGTGTGATCCTTACTGAAATCTGCCACTTTCTGGGAGCTCCCAGGGTAGGGCAGAATGTCCTTAGATTATGCCTTCTAGCAAAGCTCAGGCTTATAAAATGACAAGTTTCAAGTCATGGTGTGTGAACATCAAAGCATTTGAGGTTTCAAATACATATGAGCCTCTGTCTTAAATTTTGGGAGTCTTAGCTACTCTGAAAATGCCAGTTAAAGTGATGCAGCTTCTCCAAAGATGGACTCTGGTTCCTTTGCTAATATTGGAAGGTGAATCAGAATGACAGATAAACAGGTATCGTGTACGTAAGTAATTATAAGCTACAGAAAAACCTTCTTTTAATTTTTCCTAAAAGGTCAGACTGAAGCTTTGAAGTCATAACACACTTCTTGTGGTAACCCAAGTTTAAGTCGTGTGACTGGAGAACTGCAAGGGTTCCATTAGCACGCACGGAAAGTGATCTGTGAAAGTATTGACAGTATGTCCTGTTCCCAAGTATTGGGGTTTTTTTAATTAAAAATTAAACACAACCCACAAGTGGCTTTACAGTTAGTTGACAGTGCCAGCATGCTTCAATTTCCATTAAAACTGAAGTTGCCATGTTCTTCATTTTCAATGGAAATAGTGTTCTGCTGATGTCACTAGTGAGCTTTATTTTCTCCCAGTAAAAATATGTTTGTATTAGATTGATTCTTGACAGGAAATCCCTGTGAATGTGTTTGTCTTGGTGATCTGCTGCTGCTTTAGATGAAAATTGCTATACCAGTCAGCTTGGGGAAGGATACAATTTTTTTTTCTCTTTTTTTTTTTTTCTTCTTTTTTTTAATCCTGTCAATTTAAATCCAATGTACACTACTAGTTATTGGAATAAATGTGGTTTGTTTCTGTTTGGAAGCCTGTTCTGGGAAGAGGTGTCTCATCCCAATGCACACAGGCTGTTTCTCATTTTGTTGATTATTTTTATTAATTTTTTTTTTAAGTAATATCTATCTTTTCTCCTGGATCATGTCCATTAATACATGTGGATAAACAAATTCAGGAAATCCTCTCTCGTACCTCAGACTTCTACTTCTCTTGTTTCCTTCCTCAGCCCTCAAGGCAGTTGCACAGCTGTACCAGGCTACCCCCAGGACAGCTTTTGGGGATCCTTTCAGTCCCCATGTGATGCTCCATAGTAGCAGCTCCTGGATTCACATACACCTTGTAGTGTCTTTTCTGAGCTTCTCAGCAGAGCGTTGGGCAGCACCACTCTTCTCCTAGCCTGCTTCAAAACCTGCCCCTTTCAGCTGCCCTGTAGCAGCTCTTTGGGTAGAACCTCTCCAGGCTTTCAGGGAATGGGATAAAGTCCATTTTTCTGCTGCTGTGAGACTAAATACTCTTCTTGTATTTAAAGGGTGGCTACAAAGAAGATGGAGATTCCCTTTTTACAAGCTGTCCCATGGAAAAGACAGGGAAATGGGTACTAGATACTCCTGGGGAGATTACAGTGGATATGAGGAAAATTTTTCACCACAAAGACAATCAGCCATTGGAATAATCTCCCCAGGGAAGTGGTGGAATCCCCAATATTGGACACTTCTGAGCTTCATCTTGACAGGGTGATGGGCCATCTTACCTAGACTGTGCCTTTGCCAAGGAAAGTTGGACCAGATGATCCATGCAGTCCCTTCCAACCTGGTATGTGATGATTCTGAATGCTTCATCAATGTGCAGTGGTGCTCAGGAGGGCCATTCAGGAAAATGTTGTTACCTGCCTTTTCCATCGTTGTAAGAAATGTTATTAATCCTCACTGAAAGAAAAAAAAAAGGGGGGGAAAGAAAAAAATCAACTCTAGCTAACACGGTGCACTTTGCCAGTTGATTCCTGAGAATTTAATGCTTCAGCTGAGTACAGTAGTGATTTTTTTTTATTTTATTTTTTTTTTATCCCCCCACTTTGATACAGCTTTCATCCAGAAGGGATTGTCAAATGCTTTGCAGATCATACAGAAAAAAGAGAAACCATTTCTGCCATCTATTGGATCAACCAACAGTAAGAAACTAGTTTAGCAAACAGCGAGCCAGCAGTTTACCCAACTCATAAAATGCAGAACCTTATTTTGTTAGGATGTACCCATCTTTCTGCCATCAAACAAGAAAAAACCCAAACTGTCCAGTTTAACCTACAGCTTACCAATTTTGCTTCTGTTTTTGCAAGAACAGCCAGTGGGTTTTTAGTTATTCCAATGGGTGTGACTTGGTCATACGGTTCTGCTGAAGGGTAGTGGTTCCTATGGTATGTGTTTCCATAGGAGGGCATCAAAATTCACTACTGATCATGCCTTTCTGCCAGTGGTTTAGAAAGTACCTCACTAGCAAAGTGTTTGGAGGAGAAGCAGCACATCTCTAAGAAAATCCTCCCTCATGCTGGAAGGGCTGGGAAGGACGAACTCCAGAAACCTATTTCCATAATAGCCAGTTGGTATGTGTGTCTAAATTGGTATAGGATTAAAGCTCACACATGCTTTTTGCTTTTTTTTTTTTTTTAAGAGCTGCACTTTTGTAGCAGATGGCAAAATGACCTCCTTTTTTTTCTCTTAATTTGAACTCTAGGAAAAGTAGCGTCGTACTTCCAAATGGGGTTTGTGCCAGTGAGGCACAGCTTTTGCAGGGTCTGCTAGCTCTTCTCCAGAAGGCTTTCTCTGCTGCCTTCTATTTAGTCACCATTTCTCTTCTGCTTTGAGTTCAGAGTGACCAAGCCCAGCTTGCCACGTGTGGGTTGGCGTAGCTGGTGCAGGGCAGTTGCACAAGGTGGGCTGTTGTAGTGAAGTCCCTGAAAACCCAGGCCAAATGCAGTTCTGTTTATTTATCTTTTTTTTGTTGGTTTTTTTTTTACTTTCTGCTCTCCTCTTTCTTGTAGTTTGGCTTTTTTTTTTTTATTTTTAAGGCTGGCTTGATGTTGTATGATTTCAGACTGACACGATTAAGCAAAATCTCACTTCAGATTCCTGATGATTCCCCCTTCTGTTTTGTATTAACACTGAGAATTTGTTTCTGGTTTGTTTGTGGTTGAGAGGCTTTTTCTTTCCTTTTCTGCCTGAGATTGTTCAAGAAATGTTGAACGGAGTGTTTAATGATTTCCAGTGCTTTTTCTTGACATTTTAGTTTTGGAGAATGAGCAATGCCTCCACTGGGGACTTCCCTGGCAGATCCATGTCTGAACAGCCAGGGCTGGCTTCCAAGAACATTAAATTCCAGCTGCTTTTCCATCCAAGGCAAGGTTAGTTTAGTATCCCCCTTCCTCCATGTGTCTTTACAGCAGGAGATATTCTAGCCAACGTATTCGTCATGTTTCTGAGCCTCCCTGCTGCTTGATTTATGCAGAGAGGACCAGAGAGAGAGATTCCAGAGCTGTACAGCGAGTGTGAGCTACCTGCAGGTGTGCAGCGGGGCACGATAGCCCGGCGTGGCCTGGTCCATGTGGAAATGGCTTGTTGGTCAGTCCCTACACAGAGGCAAACAGAGCTGAGGTTACACACAGTGCACGTTCAAACACACAAAACGGGGCTGTATGGATGCTGGTTTGATTGCGGGGATTGATCTTGTGAAACACTGGAGACTTGGCTGCATGGGAGCAGCCCAGGGAGGCTGAGATGGGGTGAGGGATGTGGAGGCAGCTTTGATTCTTGCATTTGATGTTGCTTTTACAAAAAAAGCAGCAGTGAAACAGAAGAGTGAAATGCTGTAGATAACGGTACTTAAGGCTTCAAGAAAATTCATGTTGTCTCACCAGCATGTTCCCTGTGATTTTTCCACATTGTGCAGTCTGTGCACTTTGTGAGGCAAAGCAAGTGACTTACGCCTGGTTTTATTTTAAGATTGGTTATGCGTATTTGGTGCCTGGCTTAACACTTCAAGGGACATAATTTTCAGTGGTATCATGGACTGTTTGAGTCTCTCTTGTCAACTGGGAGTTTGAGTATGTGGCACATTTGGAATTTGAGCCCATCCTGACCTAGCAACTGGCAAAGAAGAAATCCAAACCTATCGGTTGCCGTTTAAACCTGAGGTTTCTGCTTGCCTTTGTCTCATCTGAGCAAGATAAAACATACCTCATGTGTTCTTTCAAAGTTCTCTTCACATGTGCAGTCCCACGCTGAAAGGCACCGCGGTGTTTTTAGAAGCCCCAAATGCAGCCAGTCTCCAGCTGGTAAAATTGTCATCTTTCACAGCCTGATTGAACTACGGAAATTTACCCAAGCAGAGGATCAGGTCCAGTGTACACAGCTGGGCACCAAGCTGAGCTCAGTAACTATCTGTGCTCAGTACTAAGCCCAAGCCAACTGGGTTGCACATGGATATTTCTCCTAGGTAGCAGCACAGGGATCAATGTCCTCTTGTTCGCTTGCATCCGTGTTGTCCCCTGTTCTCCTTTCCATTCTGCCCAAGCAATGCCTCGCTGACACCAGAAGGGAAAGGCATCACGGATGAAAACTAATCACCTTTTTCTGATGATTCAGAGAAAAACCTTATTGCCTTTCCACTTTAACTCCTCCAGCAGTGGTTATAGTTTGCTACATAACTTTTCCTTGGTTATCAAACAAGCGCGAGTTATGCTTGGTGTGAGGAGTGGATGGAACAGCAATAGGTATTTAGAGGGTGCTTATTCTTCCTACTGACTGGAGGTGAGACAACTTAAAGGAGGTTTTGCTTGGGTCTTCTCTTGTTCTGTGACTGCAACTCATAATTTTTCCCAAAGCTTGTCCACAGATCTGTGCTAGGACAACAAAGCACTAAAATATTTTAAAGTCAATCTTCTTATACTCCTGTGTATTCAGCTAGTATGGTAAAATGTTTTGGTTTTCTCTCTCTCTCTCTCTTTTTTTTTTTTTTTCCAGAGTCTATGAGATCATTCAAGTATGGAGACTTGGCAGCTTCTTTGTACGTACAAAGACGGCTGTTTGAATGTCAGACTGAGTGTCTTTCTGGCTAAGGATAAATTATTTGGTGTGTTCAATGAGGATTTGTTGCTTTATCTGGCATGAATAAGGTTCATTTATTAACAGTGTCCCATTTTGATTCACGTTGGACTGCATTTTTCTATCTTTTGGGGTTTTTTCATGTTTATTACATAAAAGCATAGGTATTTTGTTTAAACAATTTGATAATAGAAAGAGCTGTAGCAGTGAGTCAATATGGTTGTAAGGCCAAGAAAAGGCATTGCAAAAGAGAATAATAAACAGGAGTAAATACAAAAGTAATGGTGGAATTGGGAAAACAGGGTGAATGCTTGCTTGAGCTTCACTGGTCATTTACATAGCAGCCTGTATAGAATTGAACAGTCACTATGAACTGTGTAATCTGTGGAAAGGATGCATAGCAGATTTCCTAAACTTGAAGGATTCTCCTTCATCAAGAAAAAAAAAACAGTAAAGAAAAATTGTTAACACTTTTTAAATTCATTTTTGGTATTCAAAATGCCTCTTAGCCCTCGATGGAGAGAGGGGGCAAAAATCCAGTTCTGAAAAGAATGACCTACATATTCCAGGAGCTGTGGGGTTTGTCAGTTAAGAAGGTGGGTACGTTTTATATACACCAGTGCCACCTCTTCCAGAGAGATGCTAGCCTGGAAGTCTGTCTTGGCTTGAGGAAGAGCAGTTTACAAAGAGATCTGCCTCCTGAGCTGTGTCACGTTGCCAGGGTCAAGTATGCCATCTGCAGAAGGTGGGTGCTCTGCCTTGCTGAACTGCTTGGAATGCTGAAGGGGTGGAATAAATGCCATTTTATAGATAGATAGATATATTTAATGAGCATTCTGGTTGGATTTACAGCACCTGGGTCTAATTTGAAATAGTGTTACACAAAGTAAAACATCTGTACATACAAGCCAGAAAAGATTAATAGAGGTTTACTTGCTTCTAAATCCTCCAGCAGAGATGAACAGCATACACCACCTCTCTCCATTTTTTGTTTAAGTTACACAGGCAGCTAGTCCATCTCTATTGACATTTCTGACTCTATAAAACATAACTGCCCTGCTTTGGGCCCCTTGATTTGCACACAGTGCAAATGAGTGTCAGCAGATATTCACCTATGCTTCTTAAAGTGGCACATTGGTTTCTCTTTCACAGGGATTGTACGTGTGCCCCTCCCAGTGCAAGGCTGAGCTTTTATTTGGGACAGTAGTTGAGAAGTGCTAAAAGCAGAAGAATATGGTAAATATATGGAGATTCCATGTGCTGTTTGGGTATCTGGTTCCACTTTTCATGTCGGGAGAGTCAAGAAACTAAGACAGTACTGTTAATTGCAAGGTGGAATGTGTTTCTAAAGCCCTGTGCTTACCAAAGGAAAATGTGTTCATCCTTTAGCCGTATTGAAAACCAGAAAAGAAAAATGTTGAAATCTGTAGGAAAGAGCCTTCTGCCTTTACTGGTAGCCCAAGAGACTGGCAGAGCTGACTACAGGCAAAGGCAGCACACTTTCTTTTTCTGAACAGAGGAGATAGAAGAGCATCTGGGTTAAGGTTAGAAAGGAATGCAGCTCATACATTTGTAGTCATCCTCTTCTTTTACGGAAGGAGTTTCTTGACTGGGTTGGTGAACTGAAGGGTCCTGTCTCTGGTCCCTGTTTTATCTTGCTGTAGCCCTTCTGCTGGCAGGGCAGAATCAAAAAGAGGTGCTACTGAGCTGAGTGTCCTTGGCTTGGGATTACTGGGAGCCCTGAAGTCCAAGCCCAGGATTTAATTTTCTGCTTACGCAACAAGTGTTGTGATAAAGTGCAGGAGTAGTGTCTTGGCCTCTGTGTGTTAGGAGCTTGAGCTGCTGCCTTTTTACTGTTGCTATTTATTTTTTTTTTCTTTAGCAGATGAGATTTCTTCAGCATTTGTGTGGATTAATTTCCAGCATACAGTGCACTGCAATTAAGTCAGTGGTGGAGGCTGAAAGTTGAAAGATAAGCGAATGGGAGGGGAAAGAAAAATAGAGCAATAACCAAGAGCGTTGCCAGTAAGAACTGAAGAAACAACAAACGGCTGGCAGAGTACCCTGTGGCTTCTTTGATAGTCCCTCATCACAAGTAATAAAACACCTCTTGAGTTGTTCTTCACCTACTGGTTGTAAATCCTAATGTAAAGCTGCCTGTGTTTCCATGAGTCCTGGGGACCCCACAACAGCCTCTGCTCTCCCACCATCCAGCCTGCCCAGCACATGGAAGAGCTGAAATGAAGGTGGGCAAAGTGGGAATCATTGAATCACCACTCTGTCATTCAGGGGCAAGAAGGGGAGATTTCAGTGTCATAGAGGACTCCCACCCAAATCTGGAGTCTGTAGGCCTTATTTTAAAACAACACACTAAAAACATTCAGCACTCCTTCCTTCTGCTCCGAATCACTGCAGCTGTGGTATGTATGAAGCTGCTACTGTTGTGTCTCTTTTAATGTGCTTTCAAATGTGCCTGGAGGTTTGGGGAATTTCTTATTTCTTTTATTTGTGGTTCTTTTTTTTTTAATGCCTGCTGAAATGCTCTGCTGTTTATATTTAAGCAAAACCTCCAGCAGGAATGAATAAAATCAAAGAGCATCATAATCTTGAAAGGCAGATTGGAGACTGACAGATAGGTCTGGCTGAAGGAGCCTTTTCAGGAGAGACGGGGGAGGCAGGGGATCGGGAACAGAGAGCCCCTTTCCCTTCCTATCACTTCTCTCTGCGCTCCTTCTCCCTATCCCCACCTGCCCCACACCTATCTCTTTCTGCATGCAGCACCTATCAAAGCCGGGGGTTTAGCAACAGTGGCAATTTTCAGCAGCATCCCAAAAAGTGAGGCTTGCTCCTTTGGGCAGACCTGTCCAGCCCCTTGGCTGCTGGCTCCCACTGGCTCTCCAAGAGCAGCAGCACTGTCTCACGCTCTGAGAAGCTGCTCCTTCTGTTTTCCAGTGGAACATCTGATGAGATTTCAGTTTCCACACTATAATGCTCCTTAATTGGAATGCAATTTTTAGCAGCCCGTTTTCACTCAAGGATACGAGTAAACTCTGAGAGGTTTTTTTCCTTCTGTTAAGCTCCCTGCGTCAAGTGACCTGCTGTCACATGGCTGGCCAGGGGAATGCTTTTGGCCGCAGGCGCCGTGGGGCTTGGTAGAAGTTCCTACCTTCATCCAGGAAGGATTCCAACAAACAGAGGCTCATTTCTCACTGTCTTCTCTATGCCACTCTCTTCCAAAACACGTGCAAGCCAGGGTTGGGCAGCCAGGCTGCAGCAGGCCAGCCTCACGAGGCATCCGTGGTGGGAACAGTCTGGAGAAAAAAAAAAAAAGCTTCATCTCAAGGAAAAGAGGCTGGCAAAGGTGGAATGATAAGTTTGTGGTTTAATCTGCTTTCTTGCATTGTGCAGTGAAGATCTATGCGAATTTTGGAGAGAGGAAATGATAGGGATTTGGGGGTTTTGTGTAAGACGCCAGGCTTTCTTGCCTTTTTAATCTAGAAATCTATAGACTCCTGGCTATCTAAGGGTACTTTGTAAAACTCTCCAGCTAACGTCACCTCAGGTTAGTGGCATTATTAGCATTAGCAGCAGCATGGAGTCTGTGCTTAGATGAGACCATCCATTTCTGGCCTGTATTTACCATCTTGTCAAATAATTTTAACGAATTGTAGGAAAAAAAACCCAAACTACTGGGAGCTGCTGGGGCCTTGTTGAGTAAGGTCATCTGCTGATGCTGATCTGCCATGTGATTTTTATTTTTTTTTTTGCAGCAGGTTTTTTCTTCTCACCACAGTAAATCAGAGCAGATATGTGGGTGATTTAATAACCTAGCCTTTAATTCAGGCACTTGGAAGATGCCCCTTCACTGCTTTGCTCTGCAAAGGACAGTGGAAGAAAGAAGTCTTGATAGTCTTGCTGCCATGAGTTTAGATGGGAAGATGAGAAAAAGGAACATGAGCTCCGGTACTTTCAACATGTTTTGTTCCAACCATCAGCCTTCTTAGGGTCTCTGTGCCTGTCCCAGGCCAAGCTGAAACTCTCTATCTGAAATCTTTCTTCTCTGAGCTTTGCCTACATGACTCTCCTGGCCAAAGATCAAGCCATTTCCCAAAAGCCTGTCTTCCAGCAATGGCTCGGTGTTGGCTTTCAGGCAGGTGTACAGATATATAGCAGCAGACCCTGTTTTCTGATTGATGCTGCCTTTATAGCACACCTGCAAAATGGCATTTGGTTGCATTTTAAACATCTCTTAGTGTTAGGAGATTAAGCACAGTTGGAGTCAGTTCTTTGAATCTTGTCCGTGGTATTTGCATCTGGTAGATTCAGCTGATGTAGTGCTACTTATACAACTGCTGAGGATCTGTGTAGAAATACTTCCCTCATCTTTAAAGTAAGCTCTAACCTGTAATGTTTTGATAGATCTTCAGAATGTATTGATGTTTGTCCTGTTAGTTCATCACATTTTCAGTTTCAGGTAGCCTGTATGCTGTGCAAAGAAAAGGTGAAGTAACAACAAACAAAGCCAAGGGCATAGAGAACTATGGGATCCCAGGGCAGGCAAGAGGGACAGGAGGCAGTGACCCAGAACAGCCCTTCCAGGCTGCCTTCTGTTTTTTTATGAAAGTAAACAATAATCTTTATTCACATTTCATGCATTAAAAAAAATACAAACCATGAAAAACAAACCTCTAAACTGGTTTCTTTAGTATACCAAAGACTGCAGTTGAGTGCATTTCTAGGGGGAAAAAAAAGTCAGTTGCCTTTGATACTGGACTCTTGTCTTCTCTTTCTAGAGAATTACAAAACTCTTCTACTCCTCCCAGTTAGGAGAAGTGTGCAACCAACCAACTGTTTTGTCTAGGTCTGAATGTCTTTTCTCTAAGCACTGTTGCTCTCGGTATTTCTGACCATTAGATTAAAAAAGAGGTGTCCACCATGCCTTTTGGTTTGGGTTTTCATTGATTTTGAAGGTAAAGTGTATATATATATATATATATGAACAGCTGGTTCTATTGGCCAGAGGTTCTAAGCTGACAAGGAACTTTCCTACTGATTTTTAACTCTTGCAAGCTTCAGTTATATCAGGAGTTCGTATTTGGTTGGGTTTGTGTGCTTGGATTTCTTCAGATAGGGAAAGAAAGAAAAGGAAAAAAACCCCCAAACCAACACAACCTGTCTCTGGAGCATCCCTTTTAGATGAAGCAGCAAAACCAAATAGGAATGTCTGGGTTGTTTCTGGACTCCACTCATGTTTCTGAATCTCCTTCAGGAAACAACCAGAATGATGTCACGTGTGGCAGTGCAGGAGAGGATCGGGGTGTGCTCCTATCAGCTCAGCACACCCCAGAGGTGATATCATGGGAGAATGCCCCATAATCAGGCAGAAAACTACCTGATGTTTACTTTATTGTATATAAATGTGTACATGCATATATGTATATACCTCTGTGTGTATGTATATGAAGAACTACTTTTACAGGCACTTAGAAGGAAAGAATTTTTTAAGGGAGTTTTGGTTTCTCAGGAATTTCTTTTTAATGTTCAGTGAGTTCTCTTAGTGTTTTGCTGCAGAAGGTGAGGCTTTGGTCACAGGCTCCCTTGGAAGCTCTGTGCTTTGCTTTACATTGTATTTCTAGTGTTGCAATGGATTAAAAAGAAAAAAAAGGCAAAAGCAGTAACATTTGACCTTCCAAAGCTGGTAATGTCTTTTTGGTTTGGTTTGGTTTTTTTAGTTGGTTTTGGTTTGGTGTTTTGGGGTTGGTTGTTTTTTTTTTAGATTTTTCCTCTCCTTTCTCTTTATCCTTGTCTTTTCATGGCAAAGAAACACTGTAAAACACTCAGCATTTGTTTCCAGGTGATCTGTTCTTTTTCACCCTTCTCCTTCTCCCCCTTGAGGTGGAGGCCCCTGCCATCCTTTGAGATGTCAGGAATTTTAGGAGAAGATTTATGCAGCAGCATAAAAAGGCATTGGACCATGGTAGTGAGTGTCAGACATATGGTAGCAATGACTGTACACCTCAGTAAAGCAGCTTCCCTGCATAGATTTGAACACATTATGAGAAACCTTTCCTGTGTAGTAAAGAGCTTGATAATACACCGTGTAGTACGATCTTCCCAGCTACACACTGTGCAAAACATGTATGGGAACAAAGAAAAAAAATCACTATTTTTCTTGCCCAGAATAAGTTAAATACATTTCTGTGTGGAAATGAGATTGAAGTCCTCGTATTCTTCCTATCTTAACTGTAGCTGTTGAGAACAGCAGCCCCTCAGGTCTCTGGTAATGTAGTCTTCACCTCATATAGGGATTCTGAAATATTTAAACGTTTCTCTCGTGAGGCTTCTTGTTTCCTATTTGTTTTTTTGTTGCTAAGCAATGCGTTTATACCCCAAAACTGAAAATTTACAACTCTCAAATTGTCCCTTAGCCTTATTCTCCAAACCTCACATCTGTAATGGGTTTTCCATCTGCCAGTTTTCCCAGGTCGCCCCATACATCCTCAAGTCTGCAGAGGAAAAAGCCTTGTGGTTGAGAATTTGGGGGTTTTTTTTTGTTTGGTTTTTTTTTTCCTTTGTGGTTTGTTTTGTTTTTTTTTCTCTTTCCCTTTTTTTAGCCTCCATCTGTAATTAATTTCTTGCAAAGCCACATCTGTCTGTTTGGGGCAGGGGAAGTGGGGAAGGGGAGGTAAAAAGTGAAGTCACTCTCTCCCTTTCCCAGTAAAATTCAGAATTTGGCAAGTATAATTGTAGTTCCTCAGGGCATTTTAGCCTCTCCCTTCCACTCTCCAACCCTCACCACCCCCTGTTCCAGTGCACAGTCAAACATCTTGCAGGAGGGTGAAGTGCTGCTGTTGCTCGCTGGTAGTTCTCCCGCCTATGTGGAGCTTGTGGGTTTGGTCTGTGCTGCAGCCCACATCTGAACCACAGTGTGTTTCTACTACAGGAGTTGCTGCAAAAGCTGCTGGCATCCCTTGCAAAACTTCCTTCTGTCAATATTTGAATTTTTAAAAACCATACTAAATAGCTGCTGTGATGTTTCTTTTTTAAAGACTTAAGAAATAGCCACAGCAGTCCCAGTCAATATTCCTTCTCTACCATCATCTAGTGCAGCTGTTCCAAAATCTTTTTTATGTTCTGGAGACCACCACGTAGCTTTGAGCAGGAGCAAGGGCTTGCTGGGAGGCTGGTAGCCTGCCTGGTGCCCTGCTCTGCTGTGCTAGGGGAAAGCAGAAAGAACCAGCTGTCTTACTCCAGCCCTGACAGACCCATAGTGCAACAACTGCTCTGGAGTCTCGGTGAAGGATGTTCTCTTGTTTGGGAGTTTCTTTGAAGCATGTGATCTTCCTTGATTTCCTCTAGAGAACTGGAGCTGGAGGAAATACCCTTCTCCTGCCTCTGTGCTGGAGCTAGTTGGCATTGATCTCAGATGCTTGCCTTCCATCAGGTCACATGTCCAATGCAACGTCCTTATCCTCTTGTGTGGCTTGACACTGTCACGTGCCACTGCCTGGACTCCTCCAGCCTTCAAATCAAACCAAGTAGTCCTAAGTCAGTAGAGGTGGTGGTCATCCTGTAGAGAAGATTTGGCAAGGGCTATGGCAAGAAAGGTTGGCCACTGAATGGAGGGCCCACCGACCAGCTTCTGGATGACTGATCTTGTGAATGACCATCTGATATCTGCTTGTGGAGTATGAACTTGGAGATCAGAAGTCCAGCTGCCTGTTCCCAACCTCTGAATTCGTCTGCTTGTAGAGCTTGGGGAATTAGATGGGATAATTGATCTGGGTTAAATATATACTTAGTTTGTTGCCAGGTATTTTTTATTTGAGGTCAATTCTGTAATTCAGTTTACTGCACAGCACTGGCACAACTGAAGGGCTGGCAGAGGGACGGGAGGATAAACAGTCAGAAGTGTGGTGGGGGGCAACTTAAATTGGTGATTCTGCTGAAAAAAAACCCCTCTCTGTCAAAGTGCTGCCTCATATCTGAGGCAGAGCGTGTCCTGTGCAGAGCTAAGCACACCATATGCTGTCTGCTGTTGCCTGTCCCTATACAAGCACGTTCTTGAGTATTGCTTTCAGTAAAAGTTCTTTGGGATGATGTCCTTAACATTGATAGGAAATGACCCATTTTAGAATATGAAATGCTGAGGAGTTGGTAATTGTAGAGACGTCTTCATCCAGGATTCAGCCCTCTTGGACATAAAATTGAGGTGTGCCTCTACTAACTCTCCCAAAGCGACAGGTTAGAATGGGAGCTGTTGTATGAGTGTAGAAGTATTGTAGAAGAAAGGCTGGATTAATGGAAATTGAAGAAAGCCACTGAGAATGGGAGTGTGGGTTCAGAGGGCATCCAAGCAGAGCCCCTGCAGAAGAACTGACGCTGGCTTGTGCGGTCACTTGGAGTACACAGGTCGGTGGGGATATTTTGTGTTGCACCACACAGCAGCTGCCAGAGTACAGTGGGACCTTGTTTCAGCACAGCCATATCAGTAACATGTCTGCAAAATAACTTCTGGCAAGGGTCAAAACTTAAACAGCTTTATTCTGCCTCAGAGTCAGCTCTGAAACAGCTTTAAGACGCAGACTGGGTTGCGATGGTCTCTGGAATTAGCAGAGATGCACATTGTGAGTGTATCTGTCAGGGTAAGTGCATGTGAAAAAGCTCTGGACCACCTGCTGAGAGATTATCACCCAGCAGGAGCTGGGAAATCCCACCAGCAGACTGGTAGAGGATTTGGAGTGGTGAATGTCAACCCCCTTTCAGATCTCTCCCAAATCCCCCAGCTTGTCCCCTGACCACCCCAACTATGTGTTTCTATCTCCCCATATTAAGAAATTTCCTTTTTAGTGCTGGCTACGGGAGGAAAGGGGGAAGCTCTAGAACAAGCTGGCTGTGGTGGCAGCAGCTCTCTAAGGAGCCCTCAAAAATAATGTGGTGAGAAAATGAGTTTGATTGCAGGGTAAAATGACCCAACTCTGAACTAACACTGACACCCTGTGGAGACGTGTGGAGGGACTGTCTGCAGCTCGCTCTTCTCCTTCCTGATGCTGTAGGCCACTAATGAGATACCTTCATGTCCTTCATTAGAGAATAATTTTTATCCAATGAAAAGTTTCATCTTTTTCCGAGGCCAATTAAGAATTAAAAATTCTTTATTTTCTATTAGATTTTTATTTATTTATTTAAATCTTGTAGCTNNNGTAGCTAAACCCACAAAAGCTCCTTTGCTGAAAAGAGGATGATGAGGAATATTCTACCAGATCTGAACAATGTATCTGTAATGGGTCCGGCCTCCCCAAGAGACTTTCTTCTGCACAGCCACAAACCTGAGTTGAAGTCAGGACACTTAATAACTTCCCTTCCAGTCTGGACTGTTGTTTAAAAATGCAAGAGCAGGAAGGTTTGTCTGATTGGAAATGTGCATTTTGAATACGCAGAGCAACGACTTTTGTGTTTTTCTTGCTCTTGCTTCAAGTCCCTTCGTTGACAGTACTTAAAGGGGGCCTATAGGAAAGATGGGGACAATCTTTTCAGCAGGGCCTATTGGGACAGGACAAGGGGTGATTTATTTATTTATCATGATTTATTTTCACACTGAGGGTGGTGAGACCCTGGCCCAGGTTGCCCAGAGTGGTGGTCACTGCCCCATCCCTGGAACCATTCCAGGTGAGGTTGAACTGGGCTCTGAGCAACCTGCTCTCGCTGCAAATGTCCCTGCTCACTGCAGGGGGTTTGGACTAGATGACCTTGAAAGGTCTCTTCCATCATTTTATGATGACTGTCTGGCTCTTAGAAGTGTGTCATCAGCTGTCTTACTCTGTGTATGTTCTGTATTTACTCCTGGGCAGAGAGCATCCCAATTAAAAAGGGATGAGTTTCCCTTTTCATGCCAGTTAAGCACAGTTTCCCCATTTACATGCAGGGTTAAAAATCAGAAAGAAGAGGACGGTTATGGAGGAGGCTCCTGATGATGTGAGTGCAGCCAGGCATCACATGGGGGAAGGCAGCAGTCTGAGAGCACTCCTGTTCCTCACACACTGTCTGAAATGCAGCGAACCTGAGCTCTGGAAGTGCACTGTTCACCTCAAGAATCTCCTGCTCTAATTAATTTCTTCCAGGGCTGGTAATGTGTTTAATTCTTTAATGTCTGCATTGTCTGCAGAAGGAAAAACAGCCAGATGGGCTGAGCAGGGACAGAATATGCAGTAGAAGTGAGTTGTTTACATAAACTCAATGGTTGCTAGAGCTGTCTGGAAGAAGTTGATCTTTGGTAAGCAAGGTTGGATGCAGTTAGTGTTGTGCTGTGTTCAGAAATCATTTTCCCACTGAAGAAATGGTGTTGGTTGATCAGCCTTAGTGCCAGCCCCTCGCTCTGTCTTTGGAGGTGCCTTCCAGCCTAGGGGAAGTTCGAGCTCTAGTGTATCAAGGGCTTTAAAGATACCATCTCACTCCTGAAAACAATGGATATTTTAAGACCGTGGTCAAATTGCAGTCTGGTTTTACTTAACCAACTAGCCATGTCATCCCTGCCTTGAGCTCCATACTTTCTGCTGAGATCAATATTTACTATGCTAGGCAAAGCTGCTGCGTGGGGGAGCGATAAGCTGGACAAGCACTTGCTTCATTTTCAAGCAGGAGCCCAATCTCAGTGACTGGGTAAGGGATTTCTGCACAGACCCAGCACTTCTGCTTGTAAAAAGCTTTGAGATGAAAAGTATTTATAGACACTTAAAAAATTCTTACGGGCAGATCCAGTTTCCAAGGCTGGAAACACTCATGGAAATAGGATTAGATTCGACATGTGAATAGCTTAGCCCCAAAATGGCTGGGCTTACTTTTCCCCTGAAAAAGTGATAGGAAGAACTGTAAGAGTCTCTGCACTACTTGCTTGGTTTGCTTTAAATTTAAAATAGTTATGATTTAAATATCTCGAGATATACAGACATACAGGAGAAGAAGAAAGGTATACAAGAGCCTGGCTGGCATGTTCTTCTGGCACGGTGGCTTGTTTCAACCTCTCAGTTGAATGGGGCTTGACTTGTTATGAGAAGCTTGAGAACACTATTGTTTTAATCCAGTATCTCTAAGGCATCTGTTATTTCTAGTGAGAAAGGGAAAATTTCTGTACTGGTGGCATTGCTCCCTTTCTTTGGCACCACCTTGCCCTGTGGAGTTTGTTTTCCCAGCAAGGCAGCCACTCTTCTCCCTTTCTTTTCCCCAGGTTCTGTTGAACCCTGATCTCTTACACAAGGCTCAGAACATTGCACTCAGCTTTTATTCATGGGATTCTACCTTCTGGAAATTGATTTTGGCCACTGATGCTTCATGAAACAACCAAACCACACTTGCAGTTTAGTTTCAGAATACTCCAAGTCAAAGAAAAAAACAAAAAAACCCAAACAAAAAAACAAACAAAACAACAAACCAAACTAAAAAAAACACCAAACCACCAAACAAGAATTTTTAACCTTTCATGCAAAACATGAAATCATGTAAAACCACCTTTACTTCCCTGGATTTTGTTTTTGCAGTGATTGGACTGACAGATTGGAAGTGGAAGCTTTGATGAGATTTTAATGATCCCCAAGTTCTCCATCCTCTCCTGGCACAGCCTCTGGTGGGAAGGATGCAGAGGGTAATAGTTGGGAAACCCACACCCAGCCAACATCTGGGCTTCATGTAACTTTTTTTTTTTCTTCATCCAGCTTTTTGTTTTGACCTGCCAAGGGACCAGGATGCTTCCCCCATGCTGCAAGGAGGTTTGATCTATGGTGAGCTGGCTGCTCCTCACCAGGGGATTCAGCTGGGATTCAGCAACTCCCACACAGGAAAACAGGCAAGGGCAGGCTCAGGGCTGTCAGAGGTACACACACTCACAGAGGGGGCAGTGGGGAGGAAGGCAGAATAAAACCAGCTTGTGCAACACACATTTGTACTGCTGCAGCATTCCCCTAGCAGCCTTCCTGCTCCGGTGGAGAGGGGATGCCTCACTGTGAGGAAACACTCTTTAGTGTGTAGGGATGTTTAAGAGCAATTAAGGAAGTTTAAATATTAAATATATGCTTTTGTCTTTTCAGTTAAACACAGTTTGGGAGGAAAAAAAAAAATTTCCAAAATACTTATTTATAAAAAATAAGCCTGACAGTACTGTAAAAAGATTTTTAATCCTCTGTGTAGCTGCTTTAAGTTCATACTTCAGAGTGCTCTATTAAAATACTAGCACATAGAGTTTCCTGTTGTAACTCTTCTCCCCAGTATTGTCTGTGGAGCAGTTGGGGGGGGTGTTTCCCAACCTGCTTCAGGCAAAATCACCCGAGGTGCAGCTCAGAGCACCCCTGCACAAACTAACCCTGTGGATTTTTCCCTCAAGCAGATTAGGACGTGATGATGCAGAATGTTGCAGTGGACAGAAATTTGGTGCTAGTGACTTCATCTGCTCGTAGCAAACAGCAGCTGGAGGGCACAGAATCTCAGGCTGGATCTGGAAAGGGAGGTCTGTTGCTGTCCTTCCCTCTGGACAGGTCCAGGAGAGAGAAGCAAGCCCTGCCTGGCCTGTCTGCTCCTTAGGTACCAGCAAACCTGCTGTCAACTGGTTAGGTCATCTTGACTGAGTCATCCTGTGTCATACTTGCTTTGTGTGCTTGCTTGGGAGACTCCTGCATGCTTTACACGTTGTCCAAAGCCCAGATCCCATCCATCTCACCCCAGTACTAAGGAACTGGCCTTTTTGGCCGTATACTGAGGGACCCCTTTGCCACTTCCTAGTCACAGTGAGAGTTTTCTTGTGGTATCTTTCCACTGAACAAGGACCTTGTGGCCCTTCCTGTTGCCTAAAGGTAGCACCACAAGGAAGGCGTGGGCAGGGTGGGCCCCTAGGTTGCATTAACCACCCTACTAACGCGAGGAGATGCAGCCAAGCCTGGCGAGATGAAGACCCTGTGCACAGAAGTGCTCCTTGACCCACCTCCCTGTCCTTCCCCAGGTGCCATCTCATCTATCCTGGTCCTGCACTTTCAGGTTCTTTCAGCGTTCCTGCTTCAAGGTCTCCTCTTCAGAGGCACATCAAGGCATTGATGCCTGTTCTCACCACTGCCTAGCAGGGAGAAATATGGAGCTTGGGGGTAGCGCCTATTTAGTTGAAGAGTTTCCATCTGAGAGCCTGTGCTTGATACCTGACCTCAGCATCACCCTGTCTGAAATTATTTCTGCAACTTTAGCTTATTGTTTCCACTGGCAGATGGTTTTATTTTATAAAGATACCTTCTGCAAAGCAACACTTCACATGCTTTACTGGGTCTAAGTGGTGTTCTTGACTCAGGCATTTCTTTAGTATTGTATAAATCTTATTTCAATCTGGTGCCAGGATCACACACCTCTTGGAAGAGGAAGATCTGTGTAGCATCTGGTGACAGTGTGCATGTCGATTTAAAGCTTTCTCCTTCTGAGCACGCAAAGATTTTCCTGGAGCAGATAGAATCATTTAACAGCTTCTCTGGCTTCCTTCCCGCGCCAGCCCCAGCTTTTGAGACAGCCCTTTGACTGCTGTTCCCCAGTCAGACCTTGTTCTCCAGGCTGAGGCAGCCCTTGTTCCCATGACCTGCAGAGTTCTGCAGGCAGCCCCATCTCCATCAGCTCTCTTCTTAAAGTCCGCTCTCTTCTTGATGTCCCCTCTCTCCTTGGCAATGGATAACATAGCTCCTCTGCCTGTCAGCTTCAGCAGATGATGGCCCATCATCACCACCCTCTCTCCTCCTGGTCCTTGGGCCATCCACCCTCCCCAGCTCCAGGGCTTGTCCATCACCTAATCCACTTGGCCACTTCCAGCTCTTAATGTTTCTACAGCTGTATTCAAGTGCTTGGCGCTTAAATATTAATGTGCTAATTAATAATGAAAACTCTAATTGTAGTTGGGCTTAAAATTTTAATTGGGTGAGGAGTTAGCAGAGATGCTGTTGTCCGTGACAACAAAACTGCACTATTCATGTATACATTTAAGTATCTTTCCCTCTAGCAAGAACAGCACACGAGAAAAGCATCCAGTGCACGGATCCCGGCGAAGATGTTTGCGTGCGACGTGTGGGAGGTTGGAGCAGGAAGTCCTCAAATGCTGGGTAGGATATTTTTTTTCAAAGGGGTTTTACAAAGTCCTGTTTAAAAAAAGGGTTTTCATTCGGAGGCTTAAAAATGAAGGAGAGGAAGGGGAAAATTCCTGGGAATAAATAGATTTACTTTCGGCTCCAGCCAGGCCAGTCTGCATACGCTGTGTTTGCTGCAGTCTTAAAGTACCTGAAGGTGCCACATTGAGCCACATTTATCAAGTCACAGCGAGCCCCTGACAATTAAAATCGTGCTGTTAGGGTGCCTGGTACTGCTACTCCCTCTGTATTCTATATGTGTTATATATAGCTATATCTGCCACTACCTACTACTGCCCATGCTGCTCTACTTAGGGAATGTCAGATCCATGCACAAGGTGAAAAATTCCCCACCAAACTCTGCCTGTCTCCGAGGTCAGGGAGTGGTTTGTGTCAGAGACCACCTTCCAAGCCTAGATACGAGGGCCTTCTCCCTTTCCCTCACCCAAATATTAATAATAAAAAATAATAGTGTTCAGTTTTCAGCAGCAATTTGGGCAATAAAAAGCAAGGTGTAGTTGAGGGAGGGGATTGGATGGTGGGTGCTGGGTTGGTTAAGAGCTACAGGAGATGCCCTGAGGAGGTGAAGAAAGGGAGGGAGTGATCTTCCAGGGTTTGATGGACCGATTCTGGGACTAAGTGAAAATAAGGTGAGCAAAAGGGATTAAAAAAAAAATTATTGGGCACAGCGTGTGCAGCAGGAACAATGGAGCAAGCGTTCTGGAGGGCGAGGAGCCGTGGAGGAACGGGCTGCCCAGGCTGTAGTTATGGAGTTAGGTAGTATGATGTAGTATGATGCAGTTATGGAGCGCGTACGGCGCGGGTGTGCCCCGGGTGCCGTGCGTGAGCGCGATCCCTGTGCCTTGGCACCCCCTGGCCCCCCTGCCCCGCTGCCTTGCGTGCCCTAATCATGTTCTGAGAACGATTCCGTGCGGCGGTGACTCCCGCGGAGAGAGGTTGGCGTTGCACCAGCTGCCCCTTCCCTCCCAACCTTCCAGCCACAAATTGGATCCGCTCCGTTTGGGTCAGGAATGCGCGGGGGGGGGGGAATTAAATAAATACATTATTTGCAAATGCACAAAAAATATGGAGATGTATTTATGCCTAGGGATAAGGTTTCAAGAGAGGTGTCTTGTTTAGGACTGTAAGGAAGTCCTAATATAGAGTATGAGGCAG
>WUAM01000146.1:16726-38968 GCA_024336885.1 Actenoides hombroni | reverse complement strand
TGGAGCAGGGCCAGAGGAGCCCCAGCAATGCTGGGAGGGCTGGAACCCCTCTGCTGGGAGGCCATGCTGGGAGAGTCTCAGGTGTTCAGCCTGGAGAAGAGAAGGTTCCAGGGAGACCTTCTTGTGGCCTTTCAGTACTTCAAAGGGCCTGTCAGAAAGATGGGGACAGACTTTTTATCAGGGCCTGTTGGGACAGGACATGGGGTGATGGTTTTAAACTAAAAGAGGGGAGATTTAGACTGGAGAGAAGGAAGAAATATTTTACAGTGAGGGTGATGAGAGCCTGGCCCAGGTTGCCCAGCAAGGTGGTTGATGCCCCATCCCTGGCACCATTCCAGGTGAGGTTGGCCAGGTCTCTGAGCACCCTGCTCTAGCTGCAGATGTCCCTGCTCACTGCAGAGGGGCTGGACTAGACGAGCTTCCCGTCCAACTCAAACCATTCTGTGATTCAGCTCTGCAGCTTTAAAAATCACAGAGCCTTACCGTTAAAACGTAACCAGATTCTTATTTCTATGTGACCACGTTTTCAAAAGCCTTCTCTAAGTACACACAAAAGACCTGGGGGACATGTTCTGAGGGTTAGCTGTCTCATTTCAAAATTACTTGAAATCCAGCCCAAGTTACTAATGATTAATAGTTGCTACCATCATGTGCCAGTGGCATATGTGAAATAAGATGCTTGTTTGGTGTAAGATCCAACCTAGCAGGAATCTGTGGGATCCTTCTCCCAAAACCCCCTGGTTAATTCCCTTTTGAGCTGCCTTACAGAGAAGCTAAAGCATTTGCTCAGATTGATGAAATGTCATCTCGCCCCAGATCTCCTCTGAGCAGGGTTAAAACATCAAGGTAGAGCACTGTGGCTTCTCTTACACCATTGCTGCTACTGTTTGAACCCTGAGTCTGTTGGAAGTAATGCAGTGTACACAATTTGATACACAGGTGGAAAGGAGAAAATAGGTAATCCAATTTGGCCTTGCTTTATTTGAAAATGTCTGGCATTCCACCCATTTGCTCAGTATGGATTGTAGTATTTTATGCTCATCTGAAGCATACTTCTTGAGCAGTGTCTAGACCTAATTAAAATGTCATGAATCTTGGAAATTTGTGTTTGCCTTGACAATTTAAGAAACGTCTATTTAAAAAAAAGAAAAAAAAGGAAAAGAAGCCCACCACTTCACCAAAATATACCATTGTTATTATAATGAGCATCTAATTTCTATTTCTTGCTGTTATTATGTCTTTCTCCACCAGAATAAAGGGTCTTTTTATATCCAGTATTGTCCTCAGTTTTACACTTGCTGATCTTCTAGCTACTGCAGATTGCATCTGGCATTTCTTCCACAATATCAGATTATATTTTCACAGTAATCTGCAATCCATTCCAACCCCAAAAATCATTTGTGGAGTTGCTGCTTTCCAGCGTAAATAGTTTCCTGTTCTGTATCAGGGTCTGTGCTCTTTGTTCTTTGATGTGCCTTGGCCTAGAGTTGAGTTAAAACTCAGTGGTTTGAATGGGAGCTGCTTCCCAAGCTCTCGAGGCCACTGTACATTCCTGCCCTATCCTCCTTAGTTGCTACTTCAACGCTCTGGATGCTATTTAATCTCATTTTTCCCCTCTCCCACTGGCAATCCTCTTGAGAATGACCCCGAATCTAACCCGGCATTGTTACTGCTCTTGTTACTCTGAACAGCAAAATTAATGGCAATGCTGCATGAATCACTTGGACTTATTTCAATTACAGGTATGCCAGGGATTATGTGGTGGAAGGAGAACCGTACGCCGGCTACGACAGACACAACGCAGAAGTGGCAGCCTTTCACTTGGATAGGTAAGGAATTACCTGGTTTCCTGCTTCTCTTGTCTCTGGCAAACATTTTCTTCAGAGTTGAGGGGAGAAGGAGTTCCTCGAAGAATACACCTGAGATGTGAGCTATTTGTAACCTGCCAGTGTACCACATAGAAGCCAAAAATAACAGCTAGCACTTCTGTGAGATTTCATTTCAACCTGTGCAAGATTCTAACGCTGAAGGTTTTTGTGAAAAACTGGAGAACAATCACCACTGATACTTCATATTATCATGCAAGAAAGAGCTTAGCCAGATCCTGCTGAAGAATCTGGGATGCTGGATGTATGTGCTGAGTTAATAGCCAGTACACTAAAAAGTTAAATCTAATGTCTAGACTAACAATAGACTAACAGTTTAGTCTAGAATAAGTATTAATCAGTGCATCCTAGAGGGAAAACCAGCTGCTTGTGTATTAATTGTACTCAGGGGCACCAAGGTGGTTTTGTGGACCTGAGCTGGAAGTGCAGTTACCAGAAGAAAAAGTTACAGGAAGTGCAAGGAATGGGATAGAAAATGCTGAACACTGAATGTCAGTAGTTATGAAATACTATTAGAGGTGCAATTTCATCTAGACTAAATAAGCTCAGTGTTGGTCTCCTTATTAGAGGACTCTGTTGGAACTTAGAAGAAGATGGCTAAAAATTAAAGATGTGAAAAATTCTTACATCAGGAAACTTAAAATCTTGCGGGAGGGAGTAAGGAGAGATCAATATAATAAAAAATAGAAAGGTTGAACTTAAGCTGAAGTTTCTCAGTACATAAATAAAAAGCTCATCACTGTGACAGAATTTGTAGGTGGTAAAGCAACGGAAATTAGTAATTCTAGGAAAGTTTGGTGCTAACTAGTTGTGTAACAGCCAGTTGCTGCTGTTGCAATCTTGAGGTATCGAGCCAAAGTCGGGGTATTTTAAGACCAAAGAAAAGATGATGTAGCCATATATCTGTTGTCCATTTGTGCTTTCAAGAAACACACAGATTTTCATTTCCCTGCAAAAGCAGTGATTGAACATTGTAAAGTAATGATTCAAAGCCTCTTTCCAGTGTCCAGACCCCCTTTCCTAGCTCTTCCTTGCCATGTGTTTGGTTGTGGGTTTGTGCTTGTTCCACTGGCCTTTCTCCTCTCACTGGGGGTGTGCAGCTCTGGGTTACCCAAGAATACCTAGCAGAAGCTGCCTCCCTACATAACTTTAGCAGGTACCTTTGTTTTGAATGGAGACAGTTGCATATTTTGTCCAAGGATGCCACGGTTTCAAGAAGGATCTGAATCCTATTGTATGTTCACCACTCCTGGGGAGGCTGTGCTATCCAGGATAGTGGCCTTTCAGCTGTGGACCTGAAAATACAGGCACAGGATGTCCAGATCTAAGCTCTGTACTTATTTACTGGGAACACCTGCATTTTCCCAAGCTGTATGCTACTCTCTGTATTGGCTGTGAATTTTGTCCTTACACGTACATGGTTTGTTCAGGCAGACATTTTGTGTTGCCCTTTCTTAGAGGAATTTTATACTTATGGAATGGGACTTACTTGTTGAATACCTGAAAAAAAATTAGTTTGCAGCTGTTGGTGACCCTCCCAATATCTCTGTGGAATGTAGAGTGTCCCTTTGGGTCTGTTCTTCCAAGTAACAAACAATAGGAGAAGAGGAAACAGCCTCAGATTGTGCCAGGGGAGGTTTATGTTGGACATAAGGAAAACTTTCTACCCCAAAAGGGTTGTCAAGCCCTGTCCCAGGCTGCCCAGGGCAGTGGTGGAGTCCCCATCCCTGGTGGGATTGAAAAGTCATGCAGATGTGGTGCTGAGGGCCATGGGTTAGTGGTGCCCTGGCAGTGCTGCGTTAACGGTTGGACTCAATGATCTTAAAGGTCTCTTCCAGCCAAAATGGTTCTGTGCTGTTTCAGAAGGGACAGTCCCTTTTCTGTCTCTCTTTCGGAGATGCAAAGACTACAAGAAGGATATCAAAGGCACACAAAGAGAGTTGGGGCTGATGTTGTAGTGATGTTTGTACTATAAGCACTTTAAAAACTCCATTAAAAATACCCACGTCATTTGTGGTCACAGAGCAAAGGCTGTGGCAGACATGGGAGTGGAACCTGGCTCTTGTGACTGTGAGTTTTATGGATTATTCTTCCCACCCCTCTTTTTTTTCCAGCCATTTGGTTTTGTTCTACCATCCTATCTTCCCTTTTTCCTCCTCATGCCAAACAAAATAACTCCTAGGTTGTTTACTTTCAACTGTAATGGAATTGGGCTTAAACATAACATTTTAATAGATAGTAATTCCCACAAATTATAAATGATCTTTCCAGGTGACCAGCCCAAAGGCCATATGGATACTGCTTCAGTCTGTACACCAGGCAAATGATGGGTATTTCTGATTGGTATAAAGTCTGATTTCTGAAAGTTGGAGCATGGTACATCCTGTGTTGCTCTGCTGCAAGCACTCTGATAAAGAAGTGTCACTGCTGGCCGGTAAAGCAAGTTTAACATCCAGACACTTAAGAAAAATGAGTTTCCTTACATTGCCTTGGAGGAGAGAGGAGATTGCTGCAGGGTTCTGACTTCATTCATTGATCTCAGTCGTCTCAGACAGTGGCAGAGAGCGGTCTAGTTTTGTTGGAATTTAGAACTGCTGCCTGTGCTGCCTGTTCTTACCCCGTGTGTTTCCACCCCAAATTAGGATTCTGGGTTTCCGACGAGCTCCACTGGTGGTTGGCAGGTTCGTGAACCTACGTACAGAGATCAAACCCGTAGCCACAGAGCAGCTTCTGGGCACCTTCATGACCGTGGGTGAGTAGATTCCATGGATTGTGCAGCCCAGTAAAGAAAAACATCTTTAATGGGGGAAAAGGCCATTGAGAATCTGACATTACGGAACAGTTGCCACCGATACAGGAAGCTGGTAAGGCTCTGAGGGATCATAACACTTGTAAACCCCACTTGGTGGGGGAGGAGGACTTGGTTTTCTCCAAGTGGTCTTTGCTCCGTAACTTCTCCGTGTTCCCTCATGCTGCTGGTACAGATGGAATCTTTTACTGAGGAAGAATTTTCTCACTGCTGTCAGAGATGGTTAGAAAAGTCTGATGGGACCTGAAAAGGGGGGGGGAAAAAAAAAAAAGGATTGTATTTAATGCAAACACAGTGGTGTTTGGGATAATTTACAGAGCTGATGTGTTGGTTGGTATTAGGTGTTGTTTGTGCTGTATCAGAGTCCGCTGAGCGTTCGTAACGAAATGTGTCAGAACTTCCCCGTGTTGTTTACAGCAATAATGTCATGAAGGGCACTTAATGGGAAGTGTTAATTTGAACTCCTACCAGGTGGTCATTAAGCACCAAGAAATTACTTCTGCTGCAGTCTTAACTCTCAGGCTTTCATAAAATATCCAATTATTACTCTTTTTTTTCTTTTTTTTTTTTTTTCCCCCCTTCTAACAGGAAGACTTTAGAGATGTTTGTTCATTGTAGCTGACAAATACAGTTCTGTTAGGAGTATCGACAAGAGAAGACTGAGAGGGGATCTGATCAATGCTTATCAATATCTAAAGGGACACGGCAAGAGAATGGGGTCAGACTCAGTGGTGCCCAGTGTTGGGACAAGGGGCAAAGGTTCCACAAACAGGAACATAGGAAAATTTTTCCTGTGAGGGTGTCAGAGCCTGGAACAGGCTGCTCAGAGAAGTTGTGGTCTCCTTCTCTGGAGAGATTCCAAACTCACCTGGACATGATCCTGAGCCCCGTGCTCTGGGTGACCCTACTGGAGCAGGGGGGTTGAACAAGATGATCTCCAGAGGTCACTTCCAGCCCTACCATTCAGTGATTGTGTGAGTTCTGTCTCTTGCTAGACCTGCTGCATGCCATGGAGAGGAAGGGAGACTTGTAGGCCTTGCCATACAAATAAGAGATCTGGTCTTCTGCAGTGATCTCTCTGCTGTCCTTGAGTTGTCTGACTGGGGTAGTGGGAGGACAAGAGCTGGGTCTGGATGGAGAACTGCAGAGGAGCGCTGACTGGCTACGGGACTGTGATGTGTAAGGGTGGAAGGTGAAATACACCTCTTTCAGTGAGCTGGGCCTGGTTTGGGGAGGATATTGGATGGAGGGCCAGAGTAAGAAAGGATGAGGAGTAAGTGGAATCACAAGGAAGTGGGACATGGTTGGAAGAACATTTTGGAAGAAATCTGTGAATTTAACTGAATTAACTTAGTGAGGGTCAAGCAAAGGCAGGTTAGAAGGGTGAAATAGGAAAGGTCAAGCTAAAAATGTTGATCTCTACTACCCAGGTTACTTTATGCTACAATCTACACAGTCCTTAACAGACCAAAGACTGCAGGGTTTCATTGCACCTCTCCTGTCAGAAGACACCCATGAACCTTTCGACAGATCTGCGTTCCTAGCTCATATAATGACAGCTCGTTTGTGTTTCTGCTGCCAGTCAGCTCAAGTAACTGAGATGTGTGGCAGGGCTCAGGGCTCCAAATCCATTTGAGTTCTGCTTAGCCTTTTTTCACTTGTCTTTTTTTTGGTCAGCTTCTTTGAAAAAGTGGGAAATCTGCCACGTGAAGTGTGAAGTTTAATAAACAAGCAGTGCTAAGGTTGCGCAGTCGGGGTCCGAAGGACTAGGAAGGGATCACACAAACGTGTTGATTGTGCAAAGTTGTATTAACTCTCAGTGTGATAAAGACCATTAGAAAATAAAATAATGTTCTCATTTGAATATTAGTCTTTAATGTTGCTTTGAATGACTAGATGCCTGTTTAATCTCTTCTGAGGTAGGAAGCATGTGGTCGAGCGCAGTGAAATCCTATTGCAGGCAGGGCTCTGCTGCACCAATATGTTCCTGAATTTCTGTTGGCATCCCTTGAATTAAGTTCTGCTCTTTTGATACCTCTTTATTTATTCTCTTTTTTTTTTTTTTTAAGGCAATAACACTTGCTTCTATGGGAAGTGCTACTATTGTCGGGAAACGGAACCAGCTTGTGCAGATGGGGACATCATGGAGGGGTCAGTGACTCTGTGGCTACCAGATGTCTGGCCTCTTCAGAAGCATCGGCACCCGTGGGGTAGGACTTACCGGGAAGGCAAGCTTGCCAGGTATGAGAACATAATGGGGTTATTCTCTACACGTGGTAATTTCTACTAGAATAAACCTTGCAATGCAGTGATTAATTAAGGAGCAAGCGTTCTCAAAGCCTAGAGTTTTGCCGACAGCTTTCGTGGTGTGACACTAGAAGTCAAGAAGTCTAGGTTAAGATTTAAATTAAAATGAGTTTAGAAAGAAGAAAGAGAAAGAAATCTTCATGGTTTTCCACCATACTAAACAGCCTCCTTTTCCTGCTGCTTGCCTGGATCAGAACTCCACCGTACAGCCACTCCAAGATCTGCAATCTTGCTCTGGGCAAACCAAGACTCTTCTCTTGAGCCACTAGGCCTTCTTTTGACACCGTGCCTCTATGTGGCCCACTGAGATATGGTAGCACTGTGCTGTTTTCTGCCAGACCTCACTTCATGGTCCTTGTAGTTTGTTTCAAGAGTTGTGGAGCTGATTTAGCTTAAATAGGTAGGCCCTGAAAAGTTCTTCATTGCTTTGAATACCATCAGTATTTGGTGACCGTGCTCAGCATCTGAAGAATGCATTTAGAGCAGAACAAACATGGGATCTAGCAATCTTGTACAATAGATGCAACATGTCTGAGATCTGGGGTTGGAGAATTTTTTTGCCCTGACCTGAGCAAAAGATTTTGAGCTTGGTAAATTTTTCCAGGTCTCTGTCCTGAACAAGAGATTTTTAGTCCTTTATCTAAAATATCTCTTGATTTCCAATGACATGGTTGTTCTCCAGAAGAACCTTGTCCAAAGGCTTCATTGGATTGTTTGAGTATTAAATGTACAGTTTGATTTTTGAGCAGCAGATGTTACCTCCTTTCCAACAGGTCAAAATCAGCTGTATTTATTACATGGTAAATTGCAGCAATGAATGGCCTGAATTTCTTGGAGGGGTTTCTTTTTTCGAGGGGCTGTTTTTCATCATAAACTGCCTGCTTACAGCCTGCTACCTATGCTGATTTGATACTTGCTGTATTCCAAACTTACTGCTCTTGCCTGGTTGGGATGGGATTGCGTGGTTCTGCTGTTTTGCACCTTGTCAGGTTGCACTTTTCACTTAGAGCATCAGGAGAATGAAGTGTTCTAGAGGTCTCACTCTCCTTTTTCCGTGTCTGGTAACTACAGAAAAATAACTGTAGGAATTTTTTGCCTGCCCTAGCTGCTTCTCCTCTGCCCTGAGTTGTCCTTTGGGGCATAATTCCTATGGTCACATTAACATACGTGATTTTGAATGGATGCGTAATAGATAAAATCCCTGACCTTCCAAGTCCTATAGTAATTCAATATAAATGATCAGAGATAAAAGTCAGAGAAAGGTCTGTCTTAAAAGACAGTGTGGGAAGGGAGAAGAGAGAGCATAGTATGTCTGGAAAATTGTTGCAAGGAGACTAAGTACTGATCTAAAGTAAAAAGAGAGAAGCACTTGAGAGAGAGAGAGGGATGTGGCATAAAAGAAAGGTATCAAGTGCAAGGAGACTCTAGCCTTGTGGATTTGTGCTGCAAGGTGAATGCGAGTTGGACCTTGATGTAAAACAAAGAAGGAACTGTAGAGAGCATTTGAGAAGTGTGTGGTGTGTTAACAAACCCAGAAATTTTTGGCCCCTCTGATTTGTGTAATAGGAGGAAAGATGGATATTGGGAGCTTAGGCTCTGGTCATCTAGAAGATGAGGTGGGGTATGTGGCAGTTCTAGTAGTTAAATTCTGATCTTCTCTCTGCTTTTATGACTCTCTGCAAGCTTGAGCATGTCAGCGAGTCTCTCCAGCTTGCGTTTCCTCCATTTCTGTTCCCAGGTCACAGATGGTTTAAGGCATTTCCAATTTAACTGCTATTTTGTGAAGGATTGTTTCAGTCCTTGTGTAGATGATGTTATAGATGTACTTGTTATTTAGGTTGACAGATGGAAAGGATATACACCAGAGATTTGGCTGTTTTGCTGGTTGTGTTGAATAGCTTTGGAAACGAAGTAAGAAAATGAGAACATGTAAAACTGAGATATGACATGCAATGTCACCAGACCTGAAGCCCATGCCTAAGTTACGTGTAGAAGGAGAGGAGAGAAAAGGGAAGCTTGAAATCTTACCAGTGGAGAAGGTGAGATACTCTGAAAGGAAAGCAGGGAAGAGAGAGAGGGCTGTGAGTGAAGGAGAAGGAACACTTCTGAGGCCCTTCTCCCCAGGACAGAGGAGGTGGTTAGTAACCATGATGAAGTGATTTGCATCAGAAATTAAAAATGAAGAGGATGGCTGGAAAGCAAGAGTGATGGAAGCAGGTCAAGGCGATAGAAATAGATAGTACTTGAAGTCCTTGGTTAGGAAGTTAAGGGAGGTGAGTGGTGACAGTAATCTTGCCGTGAGGCAGCTCAGCCACTGCTGAACTGTGAGCAGCGAGGGAGCAAACTGACCTTGGTTTCTGTGGGAAGACGATGCGTAACCTTGCACTGAAACTACACCTTGCTTCGTACACCAGGGTGTTAATATGGGATTTACTCTTTAGTAAGACATTTTTATCCAGCTCACTCTTCTTTATATAGCCTCAAGTGCTCTGCTGTTCCTTATGCACTTGGAAGTGGATGAAGGGACCATCTGTAAATACTGTTGGTGTTCCTTTAAGGTTTGCTTTGACTTTTTGCTGCCTGCAGGTGGGAGTATGACGAAAGCTATTGTGATGCTGTGAAAAAGACTTCACCTTATGATTCTGGCCCTCGTCTCCTCGACATCATTGACACTGCCATCTTTGACTATCTGATTGGAAATGCTGACAGGCATCACTATGAGAGTTTCCAGGACGATGAAGGAGCCAGTATGCTCATCCTCCTGGACAATGCAAAAAGGTGAGGGTAGCGGAGATCGGGAGGCCAGGCTGTGGCAAGCACAAGTGCACACATTTTTCTGCTCTGTATCTCTCTGTTTTCCTTTTCTTACTGATTATTTCATTAATACTTTTTGTGCTAAAAATCCAAGTTTTCCTTCTTATCAGAAATTACCAAATATTAGGGTCCTTCAAGGGTTGTGGTGCCTACTCTGTGCTCCAGATACCGTGACTGCTTCTGACAAAGTCTTACTCAAACTACAGCAAGTCCCAAATTAGCACAGTACAACCTTTTTTCCCCAAGCAACTCACAAAGGTTTGCTTGTGTCTCTCCTCCTATTCCCAGAAAAGCCCCTTCCTTTTATGCTTTTATTTAATGGAAGATTAAAAACTTGTGATGTATTATTTACCAGTGAATATTAATGAGTGCCATAGTAAAAGCAGATCTTTCCAAAACATGTCTCTGAATAATTTGACATTCCCTGCCTTCTGGGTCTGTCTGCTCTGGCTTTAAAAGGTTCAGAGTTTAAAATGGAGATGGAACTGATACTGAAAGCAAATGATGATTGTGTCCTGAGTGTGGACATTAACTATTATCAAAACAGAAATGAAACATGTAGTAACTGGGAGGAAATGATAAGAAGTCCTTCTTGAGGCTGAACTTTACTATGAGTATATGTTTAAAGAGTAAGTTGTTCTGTGTTTGCTATGTTTTTTGTACGTTGGCTGGTATAGTTGATGTTAGATACAGCCTTATTTAAATCATAACAACCTCCTTACCCTGGTCCATGTGCTCATGGTTTAGTCCAGAAACTCCTGAGGTTTTTGTGACAGGCACTGCCATCTGCAGTGTCATCAAGTTTGCTCTTCTGGGGGTGGACCCAGCTTGTGACTGTTAGCTCTGGCAGTTCCCGTGCCGGGCTCTGCTCTGCAGCAGCTTTGCATACAGCTTATATGAAGTGTACACACCAGTTGAGACCTCTCATCTAAACAGATCCTCCTTGGAAAGCTTGGGGTTACCATTTCTTTCCCCATTTGCCTTTTATATAGTGGATTTTTCCTTTTTTCTCTTTTTTCCTTTCCTTCCCCTTTCCCTTTCCCTTCCCTCCACTGCCAGAGGTGAATGTGGCAAAAATGGTCTTTCTGTAACGCTCTGGCAATGTGCTGGGAGAGAGTTGATGCCTTAGTCCCTGGAAGTGAGTATGGTAGTTGAAGGTCATGTCAGACCCTTCATTATGGTACGTGCTTATAACCTTATGAAAACATTTCTGACAGGGCTTTGCAGGCCTAGAAGGAAATTGTTTTCTTTAAAGCTAAAGTTCTTTCAGCTCCTTTGAGATAAGGGACAGGGGGACAGGTTTTTTCATAGAATCTCAAGTTGGAAGGGACTCTTAAGGATCATCGACTCCAACTCCTTCCTCCTCACAGGACTATCTAAAATGAAACCATCTGACTAAGAGCATTGTGCAGACACTTCTTGGTGCCGTGACTGTTTCCCTGGGGAGCTTACATGATTTTTAAAGCTCCTAATAGCAGAATTATTTGAGCAGAGTAATGCCAGACTCCTAGAGTAAGTTATCTTTATTGAAGGCAAAGTTCTTTGTTGGAAACAGTATCACAAGAGAGGTGAAACTATAAAAACAAAAACCCAAACCAAAACAACAAAACCCCACATGGTTGGATGAAACTTGAAATGCCATGAAATCCTTTTGAGAGGCCTCCCTTAGAACATGTGATTGTGAAATACAGAGGTCCATCACCTTGTTAGTTGAATTGTTGATCTAAGCTTGACCATCTAAACCAGTACACCGCTGCCATTTCATTCGTTCCCTGTCCAGATGTGTCAGATAAGCAAAGCTCCTGCTCTCTATGTCCAGAATACCAATTTAGTCTTTTCCCCTCCTTCACAAGATGAGCTCAGTTTCTGAACTCTTCTGAAGTTCATGTCTAAGGTGCCTTGATCTGATAAAGCACTCCTTACACTGGTGGTGTTTCCGTTTGCTTGGTGCATTAGCTGATGCTGTTGAGAGTTGTACCTGTAAGTGGTTATAGCCTGTTTATATTTTAATTGAAATGATTTGATCTGTCAGAGCATGAAATTGCCTCATATTGATTTTTTAAAATTCTTTACAAATCTGTTGATGTTGAAAACATTAGGGGTTCAGCTGGTTCACTTGGTTTTAATTTTGCTTTTCAGCTTTGGAAACCCTGCCCTGGATGAAAGAAGCATCTTGGCTCCTCTGTATCAGTGCTGCATGTAAGTGAAATGCAGGGAACCTGCTCACTGTCCTTATGCAGTTGCTGCCCTTATGTTTCCAATATAATTAAATTTCAAGCCTTCTGGCAACCTGAAAACGTTCGCTCGCGTACATAGCTCTTTACATTTTGTTGAGGTGCTCCGTGTGTTTGATGTATTGTCACTGCTCAAGAGGCTGAGAAATACATTTTCATGAAGGTAGTAAATGAAATGGTAGACTGTAGAAGTAGTCGTGCCTCCAGGTCACTGGTTCAAATCTCTCCTCAGTCAGTATGACAGGTACTTTGCATCTGTGGCTGTCTCCATCCAGCTCCTGCCGAATAAAAGTTCACATCACAGTTTGAGTTTTCCCTGACAGAAGCTAAGGACTCGACGTGTCTGGCAACTTAACTACCTTCATTTCCAAATGTTCCCTCTAAACAAGACTGCAGCACTGCTCAGGGTGCTTCTTTCAAAGGGAAGTTGGTAGGTTTTTGCAGGATTTTGTTTCTGCTTTAGCCTTACGAGCTGTGGGTTTGTTCCTTTTATTTTTAGAGGCTGTGACTTGTTGATTTCTGTTTTCTGTGGCCCTTCTCTCACCAGGCCATTTCTACTTCTCGTTAGCAGAGAGATAAAAGCACCAGGGAGAAAAATACTGATATATCCATTTCCTGCCTCTGTTACTTCAAGATAACATTAACTCCTTTAAGCCTTTCAAATTAAGCATTTAGTTGAGAGTTCCTTGAGCCTGTTCTTGGAGGGTTCTGTCTCTCAAATACCTTGGAGTCTATGAAATCTGGAAACTGCAGAAAGCCTGAGTTCTCCCCCCCTGCTTGCCCTGAGCAAGGCTTGCTGCCCACTGCAGTACACCTGGCCTACAGTCAGCAAGGTTCTTGCAGAATTCAGATGGAGAGAAATTAAAGTGATTTTCAAATGCTTTCGTTTTCCCACGTTAATTTTAAATCCATATTGTGTCTTTGTCGTTTTATGAGGATCTTTTGGAGTCTTTCTTATCTAGGTTCTCCCAAATGCAACCGGAAGAAAAGTTTATCTGTGTAACAGACTGCAGTTTCCTGCTCTTCAGACACCCGTTCTTTCTGATACCAGCCAAATGCCACGTAACGATTTACATGCATAATTAACTATAGGCTCGTTACAACACTTGCTTATATTGCTGGTTTCTTTGGAGGCCATCAAAAGCCAAGAGTTCAGACCGGTGGGACTAAACCACAAAGATTTAGGGGAAAATCCTGAGAGACTTGACAGAATGCCAGTTTAGATGGGCTGAGATGAACAACTTCAATGCCCAATAAAGCAGAAAGATCACTGCTGTGAGGTTTGTGTTTGAATTAACAGCCAGGCTGTCAATTTTCTTCCCTTTTCAAACTTTCTGAGTGGCCTCGGGACACAAGAACTCCCTTGCTAGCAGTTAAAAGTGCTCCTGTATACGAGTTACGTCACATAAGATTCTTTCTTCTTCACCTTTGGTTCTCAAGTTGCACTTAGATATTATACACAATGCTGGCCTACCTGGAACCTACCGTCCCAAACCCACTGTTGCCACGAGACATCCCTTCTTGGTGCAGTGGGCTCCCTCGAGGGGTTGGCTTGGGTATTGCTGATGGGACTTCAGCCAGACAGTGGTATGATGACGTGTTTGTTTCTTTCTCCTGCAGCATCCGGGTTTCTACCTGGAACAGACTTAATTACCTGAAGAATGGAGTCCTGAAGTCTGCCTTAAAAACTGCCATGTCGCATGACCCCATCTCACCAGTGCTTTCTGACCCTCACCTGGATGCCCTAGACCAGCGGCTGCTCAGCATTCTGGCTACAGTGAAGCAGTGCACAGACCAGTTTGGGCCAGATGTTGTGCTGGTGGAAGACAGGATGACGCTGTCTCATTTGTAATGGCAGTGGAACGCAGAGGGAACTCCTTTCGAAACGAAACAGACAAACAAAAAAGCGATAGAAAAACAGCACAATCGGTTCGGAGAGGCTGTGGCCCAGATGAACTGAAATGAACAGGAAAGCTTCTGAGCCGGGGGAATGGAGGTGACACTGGCTTTTCCCTTGGGCTGAGAGCAGAGAGAGGGGGGAAGCTGGAGCCTCGGACGGCTCGGTGCCCGTGGTGGCATCCTGGCCCTTGGGATGTGTCCGTTGCCGGCAGTGGATGTTGCACTGGCTAAAAATGGCTCTTGGTGTTGGTGGAAGTGTGTGGAATACAGACGCTGATTTGTGGACTGAATCTGGAGGGGACAAATGGAGATGAACAGTACGGTCCTCTCCCCTTCTCTTCCCCACATATACTCTTGGGAGTTTTTGTCCGATTCAGGGTTGTACCTAATCAGCTGTGAGCTGGTTTGGTGGTTTACTGCTTCTTTAGAGAAAGAGGAAGTGGTGAATAAAATAATTATTAGACTGAAGAGTTGTGCCACCCCCCTGCCCCGGGGGTGGGATGTTCTTCTGAATGCAGTTAAGGGTGGGAGAGGGAGCCTTTACTGCTCAGTAGTCTTCTCCTCGATAAAAAGCTGAGAAGGGGGTTTGCCTCACATGTGCTAATACTTCAGTGTTTTTGCTGAAGTCCTATCAAAGGTTTATCCACAGGGTTGGAGATTTAGGGGAGAACAGGGAGGTTATACAGCACTTGGTAATTAAGGGGTTAAAGTAAGTTCCTACCTGTCCTGTCAGTGTTTTCCATTTATAAGGAATCTGACAAGGTCTGAGCAGAGAAAATATCTTTGCAGTCCTGTGACCATATTAACTAAATTTTCACTGTATTGTAGCTGAGGAGGAGGACAGAATCTATCCTTGGAAGCTGGTTTGGTTTAGTGAGGTTATGCTGCTTACTGTATGCCGTTTAATGGGGGGAATCTGGGTGTGTTGCACTGGGAAGAGAGATGGGTATTGCTGGATGTCCCTAGTGACCAACAGCTGTGAGTATGGCCCTGACTGAAGAGTGGAGAGAACCCTGAGCTGTGCTCTTGCTTCTTCATCTCGTCTGGAGAGAGCTTCCTGCTGCTCAATGTTTTAACCATGGCTCAGTGCTGCTGTTTCGTGGGCACCAGCAGTTTTTCCATCCCAGTCTGCCTGGCTTGTGGCTGAGATCTGAAGCTGTGAGCGCTTCCAGTTAGATTTCTGCCTTCCCCAGCTGCTTCCTGCAACCCCCACTGCAATGTTCTGACTGGGGTGGTCATCCTGGGGTCCTCACTCTTAATGGTTTTGTCGCAGATAGGGGAGAGTTGGTGGAAGTTGGCTTTTTGGGGCAGATTTGTGGCACTTGCCTTGTGCTCATCCCGTTGTGCCCATCCTTCAGCGCTGCAGTGCGGGTGAGCTTGGGGCCATAAAACTTGCCACACTTGGGGTAGGTCTGAGTCTCTGTCTCCGGAAGGGAAGCAACTTCATTGTTACATTGCCAAGTTTACCAGCTTTGTGTCAGTTTTCAGTTCAGACAGTATGGTCCCTGGAAGGAAGGAAAGAACTCGCTTCCCGAAGCGGTTACGTATGATTGGACTTGTGAGTAAGAGCTGCAAAATGTCAGTTTAAGACCTTTTCCTTGATTTGTCTGTCAGAACCTTTCTAGCTCTGCAGTAGCGTGGCAGGCAGGTAAAGAGCTGTTTCCTGCTCTTGCTGCCAGACTTGATCAAAGAGAGAGTCCCTTCTGAAAGTGTGGGTTTATTTTGTTGAAGTCCTTCTGTCATTGCACGAGCAGAGTATCTTGATAATAGAATGCAACTGTTTACCTGAAACTGAATTGATTATTCTAGATCTCTTCTGGACTTGGTCACATGGCAGACCCCCCCCCAGAGTCAGGATGGGATCTGGAGTTACTTGTTGCAGTTCCTAGTCAGGACTGTAACACAGCCAGCTTTTAGGACACCAGTGTTAAGCCAGTGCCCACTTATTGCTGTCCTTGATTATATAGGAGATGCTTTGGAAGCCGTGGTCCTTCGGTGAGGTTCACCCCCCAGCACGGATGGTGCCTTCTGGATTCCCTGCGGGCAGGAGGGAGTGTGCTCAGCTGATGGCAACCAGGGTTGGTTGCCCTGGGCCCACGGGGGTCGAGCAGGTTGGTTTGGGGAAGTATCTGGGCAGGAGTGAGGTGGTTAGTGAATGCTTTTATTCTGAAGCAGAACAGCTTCATACTGAGGCATTTGGGTATAAACTGTTTCCCAGGAAATGGAACCCAATTTACCCAAAGGGGAAAACAGTGAAGCACATGTTAGTGGCTTGCAGCATTTTTAAAAGCATGTTCTTCTCTTTGAGCTTAATCATGAGCACTTAATATTTTGGGAAGAATCTACCAAAATTGGAAGTTTTGATTTATAGTTGATCACTTCTGATCATTAATAATGGCTTCAAAAAAAAAGTCTGTCTTTATGAAGTGAAATGAGCGTTCAGGACTTATACATCGCTTGTTCATGGGGCCCTAAGCTGGAGTTTCTGCCATCAGATGGAACCTGGGGATAAGTTTTCCCCTGAGGTGAATGTCAAAGATTTAAAGCAGTGTGTTGGTTTACTTGTGAACAAAGGGCATGCAGTCCGGCAGCAGCAGCAGGAGGAAGCAAGAAACAGTTGCTTTTTTCTTCTTTTTTTTTTTTTTTTGTCATATTGACACTTCTGGTCACTGTAAACACCACTGGAGCTTGGTGTTCTGCAGAATAAGTTCCTCTCTTACCCAAAATCAGGAAGATCTGATTTTGGCCTTGTGATAATCTCTGACGGTTTGGCAGCAATCATTGTTTTGCTTGAATACAGAACCCTGAGAAATTTTAATTTGCAACCGTTGCCAAGAAAATCAGAAGCAGCGTCCGCGTACGAACAGGGTCTTCTGGAATCTCTGGCAAGTGGTGTTGGTTTTGAGGCAGGTGCTGTGCTCTGTCAGTGAGGTTTTCGTGACACCTCCTAATTCTTGTTCACTGTGCACGCTGTAATCCAGATGTTACAAACTGGTTGTGTTGCAGATATTAGTAATATCAGAGCGCTCGAAGCACAGGAATCAAGAACTAATTAAAAAGAGAGCATCATCAGACATCTGCTATTGATCTCCTCCTCCCCAAGTCGGGCTGGAGGAAACACTAAAGTTGGCTTCTCTTCCAGCAGCTAATGAACTGGAATATATCTTGCCAAACAAACTTCAACGGAAAAATACTAATTTATTAAGAAGGTAATTTATTTGCTGTGGCAGCTGGAGCAAGATGCTTGAAACAGACACCCCTCTTGGAGCTGTCAGAGGACTGCCCCTGGGAGCTGCTGCAGGAGTGGAGGTTGCTAATAAGAAAACAGAACGCAATCATGACTTTCTACTTGTATCCCCCAGGGTCAGATTCTGCATAAAGCAACATTGTGTGAATAAGGATTTTAATAAAGCAAAATTGATGGATTGTTTAAGTCTCTTTCTCTCTCTCTCTCTCTCTCTCTCCCTCTCTCTCTCTCCACACTCCCCCATCTCTCCAATGTGTGATGGGGTGAATGTTTCAAGTGTTTTGCTGCTGATGTTTCACCGTAACTTTTTCACTAAGAGCTATCAACAGCTTTTATTCCAGTCATGGACATCCAAGAATGGGAACAAATGTTCAGGTTGTTTGCAAGAGCCTTGTTGGTAAGGAAAGATGTGGTTACGAAGAAGAGTGTTCCAGAATGATACAGGAGAACACCACAACTAGCTTTGAGTGTCTTCAGACAGCTTTTGAAAGTGCATCCCATGGTCCAGCATATCTGCCAAGCACCAAGGCTGATTCCTTGGTTGTCAGACAGAGCGAGGCGTGTATATTGAGCTGGCCAGAGACGTATATAGAGTTGGCAGCTGCTCATCATCAGCTTTCCTCAGCTTTTATTGAAGCCCTTTTATGAGACGGGGCAAGTAAACAGCCATCAAAATCTGTTCCCACAGAGTGCAGGGGTTTCATCTGGCCGTGTCAGAGCTTGTTTTCTGAACAACTCACCACGGCGAGTGGTTCTGAGGTAGGAGGTGGTGCTTGCAGCTCTGAATGTCACGTGTCTGGAAGTCACCGCGAGCCGCTGTGCGCTGCTGGGGTTGGCGTGAGCTGCTGGGGTTGGCGTGAGCTGCTGGGGTTGGCGTGAGCTGCTGGGGTTGGCAGGAGCTGCTGGGGTTGGCGTGAGCTGCTGCCAGCCCCCCTACGTCTCCTGGGGACAGGGCACCACAAAACCTCCAAGGCTCTGTGCGCTCCTGGAAGCGCAGGAGTGGGTTTTGACCTGGCCTGTACCGCCAGCCTGGTGGGGAGAAAGAGCCAAAGGCACCTGCTGCATTTTAAACTAGAGTTTCTTGGCTCAAAATTTGGACCTCAGCGTTGCTGAATTTTTTTAAGAACCGTTTTTTGGAGTTTATTTTGGGGGTTTTGAGAGGGAGGATGTGCTGGGTTGTTTTTCTCCTAGCATTGTGCGATGAAAATAACTTTTCATATCCTCTGCCTCTACTTTTGAGGTGCCAGTTTGCTCCAGGAGCAGGGCACGATTCCTGCTTGTGTATAATCACTTCAACAACCTGCAGAAGCTGTTACAGATACTTTCAAGTTTTGAAAGGCTCCAACAGCCAGTTTTGAGAGCTGGTTTTACAAGCTCTTTGTTTTATTCCTGCTGTGTCATTTTGGAGTGGTTGGCCTTAGTAACAGGGTGAGAACTCCTATATAACTGGAAGATTTTAAAGCGTTTCTGATTATGTAATGAACATAATTTTACAGAAGAATGAACAGAAACAACTTGGAGCCACTGGAGAGCCAAAGGGGACTGAAAATGAGCACTTTCCCTGAATTTCTTTCAAATTCTTTCCCTACAGGTTTTTGTTGATTCTGCAAATTAGAAGTGAAAGTAAGTTCTTAGTCCCCAGTGTGGGACTGGTGCCCTGCTGGTCATTGTCAATGTTCTTAAGGGACATTGTGGGGGGAAAAAAGTAAAGGAAGGAGGAGGAAAGACTCCCCTTACTCCTTTATTTCAGATTTTACTTGTATTTAGTGATCTAATCCATAGCTGTGTTATACTGAGCTGCTGGAGGGAGCCTCTCCTCCTCCTCCTGCCTTCTGTCAGAGTTCATCTGTGGATGTGCTGAAGGAATTGCTCTATGGAAACTGGAAAAAACAACCCAAACAGAAAAGGATGGGTGCACGGCATCTCCCTGTCCAGCAGATACAGCCTGTGCTGCAAAATCCTCAATTGCAAGGCTCCTTCAGAGTGTGTGGTGGCACCAAGTTGTGTTAGGGGTGCTGAGAAGCCAGACAGCAGCACATTTTCGTAGTGCTGGTTTTTCTTCCTTTTTAGATGATACAGATTTTTAATTGGGTGGTTCCTGCTCACCAGGAGTGATTTGGGCTAACCAGCCATGAGGTGAAGAGCCGTGCATCCCAGTGCCCTCTCTGGGGCCGTGACCATCCCTGCAGCTGCTGCTTCCTGCAAAGCTGTCAGCTGAAGGTTAGCAAATACTGTAGTGGCTGTTGGGGATTCAGCAGAGAGGGGGAAGAAAAATAAAGTGTGTGTGTAATATTGGAATAGATATTGGAATGGGCTGCCCAGGGAGGGGGTTGAGTCACCATCCCTGGGTGTGTTTAAGCATCGCTGAGATGTGGTGTTGGGGGAGATGGTCTAGGGGTGAGCTTGTAGAGCAGGGTTAATGGTTGGACAAGATGATCCCAAGGGTCTTTTCCAACCTGAATGACTCTGTGTGTGTATAATCGCAGCAAGCTGTACTAGGGCTGTGCTTCCAACCCCTGTCCTTCCAAAGTCAGGTACGAGTGACTTCTCAGTGTAGTGCACTGGGATCTCTTCCTGCAGCTTCCCCACAAAGAGAATTAGATTATTGAAAGGGGGTGATTCCAACCCCCCAGCACTTCAGTGTCTCGTTAACCTCAGGTCAAACAGGGTTTGCAGGTTACTAAACAACTATTTCTGCTTTCCCCTCTAGCTCTTAAAATGTGCAGCACTTGAGTGAAGCTGACATCCCAGGAATTATCCTGCAGTACCGTGGAGCTGGCGTGGTGCTGGACAGGCAGTCGTTTTATCTTTCTAAATTTTCTTTTTTCCTTCAGAACATGGAAACATCTACTTTTTTATGAAATCTGCCCATTTTGATAAGCTCTCTTCAGCTAAAGCACTTATTCCCAGGAGGACAGTGTTTGAATGTTACAGCCATGAATTTATTTTTATAAATGTATAGAAATACTTCCATTCAGATGCTCCAAGTGGTTTTCAGAAAGGCTGACAGCAGTGTAGTTGGCTATGGCCACAGTGAGTCCGAGTTTTCACTGAATTTTTTTATTATTATTTTTTTTAAATCTGCACAGGTTTTTTTCCTGTTTCGGTTACTGCAACTGGTGGTAAGGTTTTAGCCTCACTGATGATTTCTGAAGCTGGAGGAGGTAAGTATGTTAATACCAGTACCTTGAATGCCCATGTGTAGTATTTGTAGCCACCTGTAGATGGTGACCTGGTCCACTCCGTGCCTTGCCAGTGCCGGGTCCCACTCCCCATCCCCCCGGACGAGTGAAGGGCCAGCCTGGAGGAGTTGCATTTGACTATCCTGATTATTTGTATTTTTCTGAGCACGTGGGATAACCTTGAGATTCCGTGTCCAAAGCATCTTGGTCTTGTCTTCATTAAGATGATTTGTGAGTGGAATTGTCCTGATGCCCAGTAGCTTGTAGGGGTGTTGGTCTCTTACAGTAAACCAGCAGTGGGTACAGCTTAAGGTAACATGCAGGGTGTATGGAGGCTTGCCCGCTTCTCATCTCCCCCTGCCAGCTGAGTTCATGTATTTAGCGTGGCAGCGCTTACCGGGCGTGCTTTGGAGGGTTGAAGTGTACCCTGTCCCCAGGGATCCTGGAACCTCCTGCCAAAGCTGGGAGGGGGGCAGCCAGCCCTGATGACTGCTCGTGGCTTCCCTGCACAGGATGGGGGTTACAGCTTGCTGGAGAAGCCGGTTGATGGTGGTAAGGAGTTGTACCTCGGTTCTTGTACACGGATTCGTGGCGAAGTCTGAACTATTTTTCTTGGCTGCTTGATGGCAGCCCACCCTGCCCCTGCTGCCTGTTGGGAGTACAAAGATGCAGGGGTGTCTGAGTAAACAGCAGCATTGCTTGGGGTCCATGAGGAATGACACGCGTCCAGCGTCACACGGCAGAGCTGGTCCCAGAGCCTGCAACAAACCCCTTTCTCCTAGAGCTCTGATCCGGTTGCTGCCCGGAACCCGTACGCTGTGCAGAGCGGGGCGTGTGGTCTGACTCGGCCAAAGCTCCCTTGTCTGTGCCTGTTGGGTTTGTGTCTCCTTGGACGTGACCCCGATAAACAACAACTGCCGACGCCTCGCTAGCAAAACTTCAGCGGATCTGCTGGGCTGCTTAAAAACCAGACCTATTTGCCTTCCCCGAGAACTTGGTGGTGGTGCTGCAGTGGTGCAGCTCGGCAGGATTAGGCAGGGTCAGCCCAGCTGGAAGAGAAGCTGCTCCTCTCCCCTCCCCTCCCAGCGAGGGTTGGCAGCTCCCGGGGAGAGGACGGGATCCAAGTTTCGCGCAGAACAGAGACCGGAGCGGTGCCCGGGGCCTCCTGCCGGGAACCGGGTCAGGTTTTGCAACACGTTGGCAGGAGCCCGCTGGTGAGGCGGGACACGATGGCTGCCGTGGTGTCACCACCGCGCCGCAGCTCTGCCCCAGCAGCTCCAATGGTAGAGGGCCAGGAAGTGAGCTCACAGCTCGGGCGGTTTAAGGGCGGCGGGAGGCTGCGGACACCCAGCAGAGCTGGGCCCAGGGCTGCTCCCCTTCCACCCCCACCGCCATGGGCCAGGGCACGCTGCTGGGCCCCCTGGGCCTGGCCTGCTGCCTGCTGCTGCTGCTGGGGGGCTCGGGGGGCCTGGGGAGCCCTGGGACAACGAGCAGGAGGCCCTGGGAAGAGGAGCGGGGCCCCGTGGCAGAGGGGGGACCGTGGAGCAGGGTGAGGTATGAAGCTGTGCAGAAGCACTTGGGAGCTGTGGGTGCTCTCTCCAAGCAGTACTGGCAGTACCTGGCCTGCAAAGTGTGGAAGGAGGGGTGCGAAGAAGAGGAGGAGGAGGAGAAGGAAAAGGGAGAAGAGTCCAGTCACGGCCCGGGTAAGCACCTTCCCCCTTTCTCCCCCATGCCTCAGAGACAGCAGCAGCTCCAAACACCCTGCGTCCCCCAGCTCCCGTGGGCACCACCCTTCCCAAGGGGCGCTGCCCAGGCCTCTCCCTTCAGACTCGGTGTACTCTGGGTTGCCCCAAACCCGCAGGCG
>WUAM01000145.1:16024-50718 GCA_024336885.1 Actenoides hombroni | reverse complement strand
CTCTGATATCTGAGGACCAGCTGGAACGCAAGGGGGTTTATTTTCTGCCAAATTACTTTAACCCTTCACGCAACACTCAGGCAAGGCACATTTTCTCTCTCTGTTTCTGTCTTTTCTCCATCCACTGCTGATTCTGCCTTCAAAGAGGTTTCCTGGCTGAAGTTTCCTTGAATCACAGAAGAACTCAGGTTAGAAGCAACCTGAATTTCATCTTGTCTGAGTCATCTACTCAAGGCAGAGAGAAGTGGAGGAGGCATCTGAAGAGCGGCCCTCAGCCTTCCCTCATCCACAGAGGAGCTGAAGGTCATCTCCATCCCATCATAGAGGGAGAAAAGAAAGACTTTCAACAGTCTTGGCCCAGTGCTGGCCACTGAGGGATGCCGACAGCGACCAGCTGCCAGGGGGGCTCTGAACCACTGATGACACCTGAGCCTGGCTGTCCAGCCAACCACCCGCCCACCTTACTGTCTGCTTCTTTAGTCCAGACATCTCCAGTCTGGCTCTAAGGAGACTACAGGAGACCATGTTAAGGCCTTGCTAAAGTCCACAGACACAATTTCTCTGATGGCCCTGGCCTTTGCAGGGTGTTGGAGAGAGGTCTCATGATGACAGCAGCCAGCTCTGCACTGCCCATTTCAGCACCAACACCTCCATAGCTCACAGTTCCAGGGGGGTGCCCAGGACATGGCACAGCCCTGTCTCATTTTTTTTAGGATTGTTTTTAAGAGAACCAGAAGCTTTTTCTTCCAGCAGACCAACAGATCTTTGCAGCTTGGATCTTTGCTGAGTGTTTTTCTCAGTGTCTCCATCCCCTCAACCTTTCTGATCCTCAGGCTGTAGATGAGGGAAGTGAGCAGGGGCCTGAGGATGGTGTAGAAAAAGGGCGTTGTCAAACTGTCTCAGGAGAATTGTTCTGAGCATCACAGAGACATGGATGAGGGTGCTGTAGAAACAGTGATACTGGTGAAGTGAAAGGGACAGCAAAAGAAGGATTCTGTCCGGTCAGTGCTGGGCAGAAGATGTGCCCCCAGGTGGCAGCTCTGGTGCACACACAGGATGTCAGTGGGAATGGGAAGGGGGGAACTGGGTGTAAATATAATAGGCTTTCTCACTCCTGGGGAGCTCCTGTGACATCACAGAAGTGGTTCAGGTAACTAGGAACACAGAGATGTGTTTGAATGATGGAAGTGATGACTGGAGATGACAAAACTCCTCCTAGTCAAAGTGCAGCCAATTCCTCCAAGCAGACCTTCCAGTCCATGAGTCCTGCAGAGAGAAGCAGGTGGCACCAGACCAGCTCTGATCATGGTTGAGGCCACTGGTAGGAAACACTCTGGACATGCAAGAGGTGCAGAAGGTTGTAGGAACACTGGTGAGAGCAGAGATGGTGCTGTCCCCAGGCAGGCCAGCAGCTGGGACAGGGTACTGGACCTGAAGCAAGTCTTCAAGTTGTGCACCACCAGCAGAACAAGGAGGGTGTTCCCAATCCCAGTCATGGGGCAGGTCCTGAGAGAGAAGAGGGTTTCTCTAAGGGCTGGGGACATTCCCAATTCACAGTAGAGGAAACTCCATCAGTCATGTTGTTATTACCCCTTTCTCCTTTATCCATTGAAGATTTTAACTCCTATTTGTTGTCTGTCTCCTCGTAGGACACCTCAGAGGAGTGAGACTGGCTTAAAAAAATTGTGACGGATGTTCAGAGAAGTGAACCATGAAGCTGTGGATGAACCATGGAGCTGTGTGTGACTCTGAGTGTGTTCACACTGCCTGAACATGCTCTGTGGCCTGCAAAAGGTGGGAAATGACCCTTGTAGAAACAATGTTGCTGCTGCTGCTGCTGCTGCTGCTGCTGGAGAGCCCCTTCTGACTGCCCAGGGGAGTTGCTCCACACACCAGCTTCTCTCACACGGTGTATTTGAAGGCAGAGGCAAAAAAGGCAAGAGTGGGTGATGTGAACAGACAGGAGCATTTGCAACGACCCTGTCCAAGGCAGCTCAGATGAATCTCTTAGGGACAGTTGGGGTTGTTCCTGGAGTGCCAGCCAGAAATGTCAGGGCTCTGTCAGGTCCCCACATCTGAGGTGGGCATTTGTGACATCACAGTTACAGTATTTGTTAGTTGATGACGGCTAGTGCAGGCTTTTGTGACATCACAGTTACAGTGTTTGTTAGTTGATGACGGCTAGTACAGGCTTTTGTGACATCACAGTTACAGTGTTTGTTAGTTGATGACTGCTAGTGCAGGCTTTTGTGACACCACATTTACAGTATTTGTTAGTTGATGACGGCTAGTGCAGACATTTGTGACATCAGAGTTACAGTATTTGTTAGTTGATGAAGGCTCGTGCAGGCATTTGTGACATCACAGTTACAGTATTTGTTAGTTGATGACGGCTAGTGCAGGCATTTGTGACATCATAGTTACAGTATTTCTACTGGCTCGTTGTCTCTAGACTGAATAAATCACGCTAGTTTAGAGAGAACCTTTTTTTTTTCCTTTTTTTTTTTCCTTTTTAATGACTTATAAAAACCACGCGATTCCTTCCTCTGCCCCTCTGCTCAAAGGCGGGTCTGTGCCTCGGGGACGTAGATCTCGATGCTGTCCGCGCTCTCCGTGGCCGAGTTCTGCCGGACAGAGGCGGCTCGCTTGGCTGCCATCAGGCGCTTGCGAGCTTCCTGGCGCTGCTTGTCCGAGTCGGAGGCTTTGTCCCGGTTCAGTTGGGATTTGGACTTGGCTGGCTTCTTTGGCACTGGAGGGGGTGGTTTCTTCTCTTCCTTTAGGGAGACAGTAAGGAAAAACCCAAACATAAAATAAAAATGCACATACAGAGGCTCGCTCTCTGATGTGGGGGGGAGAATCCTCATGCCACGAAGGTCTAAGTTTGAGGGTCGGGTGAAAGCAGCAGGAGCAGTTCTTGAGCACGGCACCCAGCAAAATCAGCTCTCACAATTGCTAGAAATGTACCATTCCACATCCCATGGTACAGAGGCCTTCTGTGAAGTGGACCAGTGTTTGCAGACTACGCCTGGCCCAGCTACCGGTCAGAGCACAGCACGGGCAACATGAAGATTCAACTTCATTTGCAACCGTGAAGTTCTAATATGCCAGCCTGCCCAGAGCCACAGCCTCCTTCCTACCCTCATGTCTGGGCAGGCAGCCTGGCCCAGGGACACAGCCTGGGATGCATTTTTAGAAGGTTCCAGCAGTAGTTTTTTTTGTACTGCTCAGACAGGAGGGATAGTAAAGACCAACTCATACAGCACTTGTAACACTAGAGGCCTCTGCATCGCTGCTTTAGGCGCACACCACCACCACGCATCCCTTCTGTCTCTCTCCATTGTAATAGTTTTCCCCTGTACAAAATTGTTTCCACTATTAGTCAAGAGGAATGGTCTCAGTGCATTGCAAGGCTGTGAGGTTACAGATGGTAAAAGCCCTTCTGTCTGCAGACAGGAACTAGGCCTCAGATCCCCAAAACATCTGCAAGGTGCTCTGGCCGCTCCCAACTGCCCCACACTCACCTTTCTCTCCGGTGTCTCTGCCAACTGCCAGCTATTGGCCTTCAGGTGATACAGCTCATCGAACTTCATGCTGATGTCTTCAATGGACAGCTGCAGGAGATCCCAAAACCCAGCTAGGTCCTGGGCTGTGGGTCTGGGATTGGCATTAGGGTTCTAGAAGGAAAAACATGAAAAAAACCACCCAAACTTTTCAGAAAGAATACACCCTCCTGACAAGCAGAGCAGTCTGCACGGCTTACGTTCATCCCATGCAAATCTACCTGCCTGACAACCGAAGCATCAAGAACCCACAGGAAGACACCAGCCCTAAATATACAGAGGCACAGTGTCATCCTTCACACTCAAAACTGTTTCTGCAAAGATCAGGAAGCAGAGATCCTGACTGCATCTCTCCCACAGAAGCCTGAAGCAGAATCCTGGAGAAGACACTGTGCAGCAGAAAGCAACAGCTCCCATCCTCCCCAGAGCTGTCCCAGCCAGTGCTCATCCCACAGCAGGGAAGGTCCCCAGCAGGTGACTCAGAGCTAGAACACTGCTTGTGTCCACAGAGATCCTGATTTCAGGGTGGGCAATAATGGAAGTGGACACAACATGATGCAGAGCACAGCTCTTGACACTTGGAGAACTTGCCTGCCAAGGTACAGTGATGCAGAGAAGCCACTGTAGCCTTCACAAGCAAAATTACTTTGCTACATCCCCCCACAAAACAATCTGAAAGCATTAGTATTTCTCAGACTAGGTTGAAAAATTTTAATTAGATTAAGTTTCTTCCAAGAGCAGGATTTTCCTGGTTCCGAGACATCTGAACTGCCATCGTAGGCCTGGATTGTCTCAGGAAAGCACAGGATCAGGTCTGAGCAACTCAGCACAAAGCGTCGAGGGGAGACCTCAGCACAAAGCTGCTGGAAGCCCAGCAGCCAATGGTGCTGCTGCGAATCCAGAGATCAGCAAGGGGATGCTGAGCACTTCACACCCTCCTTCTCCTGCCCCAGTTTCTTTAGGTTTTTTTTTCAAGTCGAGGGGAATTCACCTCTGAGGAAGTTTGCAAAATCCATGCCACGATAAAACTTGAGGGGAAAAACAAAACAGATTCCCATCCATGGCCACGTAACCCCACTCAGCTCCAGGCAAGGGTGGTGAGCCCTTGCTGAGAAGGGGTCTGATTCAAACAGCACTTTGTGGCCAACGGGGGACAATCCTGTTGGGACATCCACATAATCCTCATGCAAAGCAAACGCGGCTGGAGAAGAACAGTAGACTTTTCAAACATTTTCCCCTATTTGGCAAAACCTCAGTAGTTCACCTCAAAAAGCCCTTCAGTAGTCGGGAGAAGGAGGTGGTTTCCAGGCCACACATCAGTAGGGCTACTGGAGAACTCAGATCCACAGAGAGACTGGGTGTATTCAGCACACCCTGATCAGCAGTTTCAAGAAAATTCCCCTGTGCTCACGTAAGCACCAAAAGGAACTGCAAACACTCATCCCTGAGCAGGGCACAGCCCACAAACTGGCTGTTCAGAGGAGAGGTTGAGGCCATCAGCCTCCCACCACTCAGCTGCCATTCTAAACCAGCATTCAGCTACCATGGCACGGTCATTGCATTGTAGGCTACAGCTGCACTGGCTTTCTCTGCACAGGGACAGCAGGCTGATCGTGGTCCTGTAGTGCTGTTGCAATAGGTACGTCCCCCTCTCACAACCCAGAAGAAGTTGATCCAGACTTACCAAGTTTTGCTCACAGAGGCCGTGGAATTGCTGGAACTTCTGTGACATTAGTAACTGCGCGCTGCCCACTGCACTCAGGACTTTTCCTAAGACTACAGGGGAGAAAAAAAAAAAACAAACCACAAAGAAAAAGACCTCAGTTGAACAGACCATTAAATGCAGCAAGGAACTGAAGTGTTTGTGAAAGAAACAGTCTTGATTCATGACAAAAAGTTTCAGAGATCTCCAAAGAACTAAGAGCTCTCAGGGAAAGAAGACGTACCGAAACTGTATCATACATCTGCCCTTGCCATCTATTCTTGCTCCTTCTAGAGCAGGTCAAAAGCAGGCCAGGCTGAGAACATTACATTAGAGATGGCAGGAAGAACCTTAAACTGCCTTCAGCCCATTAGACAAATGACCAGCACAATCCTAGTGAGCAGATCTGCTGGCACCTGCCCTTCCACTCACACAAGATGAAGGTAGCAAGGGGCAGGAGAACGGTCTCCAACGTTCATTTACCAGAAGAGATTAGAACACTGGCAGTCTAGGGCTTTTAATACCATGCTGTTCTTAGTGGGTTTTCAGAGAAGCCTCTGGGCATGGTAATGTTCCTCTGCTCATTAATGGAACAACACTGTGTGGTCTTTTCCCTTCCAAAGGCACAGTTGAGAGACCCACCGTGCCTGCAGCTACATGGTGAACAGGGATGAACAGAGTCCTCTTCTCCTCCTCCCTGGTCTGCTTCTGCACCTACCCAGTCACTCTGGATGCTTACAGCTCTCGGTGGGACAAGCGTAAACTGGGCTCTTGCTGCACCCACCAAGTTCTCAGTTACAGAATCTACCAGGAAGTTGCTCTTAGAGGTCACAGATACAATGACAGCCCAGTCTTGGTGTCTTGTCTTGCCACAGTGCTCTTGCCACAGGCAAAACAAGGGCATCCCGAGGCAGGGAGAGGCCTGGCACTGCCAGTCCAGCTTGGCAGCCAGGGCAGCATCTCAGTGCAATAGGATTAGAGATTAGCTCCCCCAGGCTTGAGCAGGGACAGGGAGCTATAGCTGAGCCTGACCATTAGTTCACCTTTCTCAAAAATATCTATATTAAAAAATATTGAAAAAAAAATCAACCAGATTCAAACCAAAGCTCCTGCCCTCTGCAGCCTGGTCACCCACTTCTGCCACTCCGTATGCACCACGGGTATGATTTTCACCGCAAGCAGCACAGGTTTTGCCAATTCATTTGAAAATAATGGAACAAGCCCGACTGGGACTGAACCCAATGAAAGCAAGTGGCCTTGTATTCTGTGCTTTTGGTGTATTTAGCAGAAAATGAGTGAAGCTTTCCCATATGAAACCTCCTCCTCCTCGCTGTGAAGACATGTCTGCTGATTGAACAGATCAAACAAGCTCAGAAGTCACTTTGATTTGGCCCCACCGCCAACTAAACTTTCACCTGCCTGAGCACGATGGACCAGGCAGGGAGGAAGGTCCCGCAGCCTGTTTCAGCTTTTAGCAGGAGTTTTTTTACAGTCAGAAGCTGCACCATCCCCTGCAAGTCTGCCACGCTACATCACCGTTATTTCTTACCCCATCCGCTAGAGGAAGTTACTTTATCCTTTCCACAAAGTGTTCCTTGTCCCACCTCTGTGGGCTATCTGCAGTGTAACTGCAGAAAGCTGATCCAATACTCAGATACACCACCTTCTCCAGGGAGGAGGTGCTAGGCTGCTCCAGTCTAGCGTCCAGAAGGTGACAACACCCACCTTCTTCAGAGAGATTGTTCTCTTTGGTCTCCTGGTCCATCTGGCGGCACCAGCCTTCTAACCGCTCTGTCTCTGCCTGCAGCAGCTTCAGAAACCAGAAGCCATCCCGCCGGCAGGCTCCTGGCTGCGCGGGTTCTGACGGCGAGGTGGAGGACGTCTCAAGCCAGGGGTCAGGAGGAGGGAGAGAGGAAGGCTCCAGGGCCGGGTCATTGTTTTCTCCATAGGAGAGGTTTCTCTTAATCTGTGAGGGCTTGGCTGGTTGCCTGGTAGTAGCATCAACACCGACGGAGTTGTTGTGTTGGGGGCACTCAGCGGGGCTTCTCTCAGATGATTTACAGCTAGAGTTATTGGGTTCCTGCGCGTCAGAGTCTGTGTCCTGTTTGGAGGACATGCTGCGAGAGTGGCTGTTTCTAGAGAGATCAAAAGCGAACATCAAATATCGGAACTCAGCCCGGCGGGGCTCACGCGCCGGCAGCGAACTGTGTGTGCGTTTGTTAGGCCTGCAGATGAGCCTCACCCTGCCCACCCTGCCCCTCCTCACACACGAACACACAGCACACATTCAGACAGACAAAATTATAAGGTTGCCTGCTTACTGCAATCGGCCGTTCAGACGAGAGGACTGGCGCACGTCTATAATTACCTCTTGTGCTTTTTTAGCTTTTAGATTTTGAACTCCCATCGATTTGGCTGTGTAAAGAACAAGTGCTTTTTGCAGCTGGGTGTGTGCTGTGGAGGAAGAGCTCTCCATGGGCCCCATTCAACACCACTCATATTGGAGCAAAGAAGGGGAGAAGGTCTAAGCGGACGTCGGGGAAGCGCAATTTCAACGAAAGGAAATGACAAAAGCTTGCGTCTTTCACTTACCGCCACTCGTCCTCTACCTGTACCCCGATGGACTGGAATTTGGTGGCTGGTGGAGGAGGCTCCTCTTTTGCCACAGGCTGAAGGCAGTCAACCTTATTAAACAAAAAAAATACAGACAAAAAACAGACACAAGAACTTGCTGCTGGAATTCACGTTAGTAGACCAGGAGCGCTGCACACACACGGAGCACGCGGACGCCACACGCCAACCCTGGGCTGTCTCAGGAGAGGCAAAGGGCCCCTGCTCGGCTCTGCCTCCGCCTGGGCACCGGGACTGTACCCTGCCAGGGATGGCTCTGCCATCCACCGCTGCCTGCCTGCCTCTGGCACGCCGGGAAAGGGCTGCGGGGCCGCGAGGGAGCAGCTGTGTGCGGGACACCCGACACGGGCAACGGCCAAGAGATGGTAGCGATCGGACATTTGAATTCACAACAAAGCCCAGGCTCCTCTCTCCCAGGGACTGACACCCTCCATGGCTCTGGGTAAGAGGGTTAGGAGGCTTTAGGAAGGAAATCCAGGCTGTGGGGTGGGTGGTTTGGGAACCAGCTCAGAATAGGAAGAGGAGAGGAAGGCAGCCAGCCTCTCCAGTGCAAGTTCTCCCACCTTGCTGCCCTTTCAACACTTGCTTTGCCCTGCTAGCCCTGCAGAAAAGTGTTCATCACATGTACCTAACTGGCCAGATAGCCTCACTGTAAAGCCAACTGAGAACTTCTGAGTGATCTGCTCTAGTTTTGTCCTGCTCTGGCAGGGGGGTTGGACTCAATCTTAGGAGGTCCCTTCCAAGCCCTGACATTGTGAGAACTCATTCAGCCAACACGTGTGTGTGCTGAGAGCCCAGACCCTGCATCTGGACTTGGGCAAGGACTCAAGCTCCTATCTGCAGGTGAGAGCCTGTAGCACTGAACCAGCACTTGGGACAGAACAAGCACTGGCAGCAGCCAGCCAGCTGTTAACTGAGAACTGTGTCCACAAGAAGAGTGTACAACTGCAGATGACTTTGCTGAATCAAGCATGGATTCCACACTACGCAATAGCTTCACGTTCGACTGTATCATCAACAGCTCATTTCCACAGAGTTGAAGGCTTTCAGGAAGAGAAGCAGCAACCTGCTGGCAACAGTGGACAGCAAGGAATTGCTCCCCTCTGCCTACAGCCCCGGGACCACTTTGCACTGCAGCAGCCTGTACAACATGGACAGCCAATAGCAGGGCCCACCGCTCAGAAGAAAGGTGTCCCCAGGACTGTGATGGGCAAGGAGAAGACCCATTGAGTAATAGGTAGCGCAAAGCACAGCCAGACTAGCAGCAAAAGGCCTCCTGAGAGGAACTCACCCAAGTTAGCACTGTCCCACTGCTTTACAAAACGTTTTAATTTTGTACTAAAAGACCTGAGTCCTTTCTCGTCTGTTAGGGAAAGCTTCTGCCTTGTGTCACCCCTGGGGACATGGGCCATTCAGTTCTCTGGCTACTCTAAGCGAGTTCAGCTGCACACCTGGTCACACAAAAGGCACACGCTAAATGGATGGGTTAAGGACATCCCTTAGGACAAAGGAGAACAAACTATTCCATACTTGTATTCCTATAGATGACAGCTTTCTTTTGGGGATATTCTCCACTTTAGGCTCTTCGCTAGTCAGAGTCCCTTTGTCACTTTTCAAAGTTGCATTTTTCTGAGGTAACTCTGGAGTGTCTCTCGCCGGAGTCACGACGCTCCCCCTCGTCACGCTGGGTGTCCTGGTGCTGTCCAAGCTGTCTGAAGAATTGCTGAGTCCTGACTGGCTGGTCACCTCGCTCTTGTGGTCCTGGCTGTCCAGGTAGGTGTCCTGCGCCGACTCAGTGCTGCTCTGCACAGTGACAGAGATGAACGGCTTTGATGTGGTCCGAGGTGGGACAGGAGGTGGAGTCTTTTTATATGCCACTAGGCATGATGAACCTGCAGGAATGGAGGTGGGAAGAATGGAGAAAGCAAAAGACAGATCGGGGAGAGAGAGAGATACAGTAAAAGAGAAAGAAAAAAGCAGGTCAGTCACAACATCCAAGAGAAGCCTCCGAGCAGAAGCTGGAGGTAGAAATGCAGAAACAGCCTACAGCCAGCAGCTGACACCGGGTAACCCAAACCAAAGCATGAGGGGAAGCAGAAGGCAGAGCCAGAGCTAGCTTGCAAAAGAAGTCAAAAGGAATACCATGATGGGTGAGAAAGGCTGGAAATGGAGAAGAGGTATAGAAAAGCCTCCCAAGAACGCTACAGGGTTTGGCAGGTGTAAGCCTCCACGCCGGGGGAATTTTCTTTGGCTAAACCCTAAGTTTTAGTGTCCTAGTACAGCCAAGTGTCTCAGCTCTTTGTCCCGTCAGTTGACAAGTTTCATTTCTGGACCAGGGTGGTGTTTTTTCCTATAAAAATGGAAAGAAGTCATGAAGTTTGTTAGATGCCAGTGGTAGGAACAAACGTTTGTGAAGTACCTTACAAACCTAGCTGCTACAGGAGAGGAAAATACATCAGCTGGATGCCGCTGCTGCTCCACATCCCCAGACCCAGCCAGCAGCGAGGCTGAAGATGTGTTCTCAGCAGCACACAGAGCACACACATCCACTACATATGCACACACGTGGCTGGCCAGACAGACCACAGAAGAGCACCCGTGTGAACAGACACCAGCAATGGCCTCATTCTGCTCCTGCTTCTGGCTTGACAGGATGGAAGTCTGGGAGTGAAAATCCATCTACTCGGTGGATCCTGCAGCAGCTGCGCTTCAGCGCTCGGTCTGCCCAGTTCCCAGCCCCTCAGATCAAAGTCCTGCTCCAGCTGCTGTCCAGGACAGCCCTGGGCAGGGTATGGACAAGCCAAGCATGCTGATCAGCCACACAACTGATCCCTTTTATCCCCTTACTCCTTTATTCCCCACTTCTACTCCTCCACAAATAACCCAAACCCCTTTCCTGTCCCACCTTTGGTTCCTCCCCTCATATCCCATTAAGTCCTGTGCAATCCCAAACTGCTTTTCCCCTTCACCCTACAATGTGTTCCCACCCCTGGCAGCAACCTCCTTCATCTGAAGGTGACCTGAAGAGCTGCTCCCCATGGGTCATGGAGATGGGTGTCTCCTGGACACCAGGGCTGAGGCTCTGCTAGGACAACCCCAGGAGGAGCCTGGACAGGGTGTTCAGTGCTCAGGGGTTCTTGGCTTGGTGTCCCACCTCCCCTTGTGTGTGTCTCTCTGCTTGTCACTGCTCTGGGTTTGTGCAGATGGGCCTGTGATGGGCTGATGGCCTCTGGGATGGACCTGAGAGTAGCTCAGCAGAGTATGGTCTGAGGTCCTCCTCCTGCTATTGTCTGAGCCCCTTTGTGGGCATGCAGAACAGCTTTATCACATAACACTGCTCTGCTCCAGGGCACAACCAGAGGGGCTCACACCTGCCTCGGGGTCGGTCCTGCAGGCTGGGCAGGCAGCTCTGCTGCTCCAGGCTGCCAGCAGCTCAGCTCCACCACCCCCCTGCATCATGGAGGGCCAGGTTGGCCTGTCTGAATCGTACCTTGGGTATTAAAAGGAAACAGGTCCCTGCTCCTGGCCTTGGGGAGGGAGGATGCTACCACAGCATGTTCACAGGGCAGTTCCTTTCCCACGTTGTCAAAGACAAACCAAGTGTCCCTGGGCAAGTCACTGCTGTACAACGGTCCCGTCCATGCTCCCTGTGGGGAAACCACATGGCCACACACCCCCCAGCACCTACAGGTGCCTGGATTTCCACCCCTCAGTATGTACCACATTGACAGCTAAAGTTCCACTTCAAAGAAGGGACTAAAAGGGAGGGGTCGCAGAGAAGGAGGAAATTTATGTTTGGAGTTTTTCAGGAGAGCCCCTTCAGGAAACATGGACTGGACTTTAGCAGGTGCTGCTGCCCATCTTCCCTGCAGTTAAGATGAAGGAGAGACCTGCCTGGATCCACTGCTCTCGAGTGAAGAGGGCTCCAAATAAGCAGTGGACACCTGAACCCTCAGGACCACTCCAGGTAAAATGGCAGAGTGAAATGGGAGTGATCCCCTGTGCATCCAGCACCGCAAAACAAAGAATGCCTGCTGAAGAACTTTGGTTATTGAGTTTCTCACTGCGTCACTATGCACTTTAAAAACCACCTACAGCATCTTTCTAAAAGGTCAGATGCAAGTGTTTCAACCTGTCAAAACCCAGCCCCACACACCCTTCAGCCAGCACTTCCTCACTGTGTAAACAGTGCACAACTGCACTGCAGGGTCATCACTAACAGATGACTCGGGGAGCAGTGGCCTCTACATCCCACCAGGCAGTCCCTCTTCATCACCCTCACTAGTCTCACTAGTGCAGAGCAGAGGAGGAGGAGAACCTCCCTCGACCTGCTGGCCACACTCCTCTTTATGCCCCCCAGGATAAAAAGGTCACCTCAGGAAGAAGCTCAACCACAGCCTGGCACTCGAGAGCAGCCCAGCTCTCTGGCTGCTCAGGCTCTCAGTGCTGCCCCGGGAGCTTCCCCAGGGAGAGTGCCCAGCCTGGTGCATCAGCTGCCCCGACAGCGGCTGAGCTGCGGGGAGGGCTCTGGTGGTTCTGCTGGCACGATCACCAGCAGCACAGCTCGAGTTTCCCAGCTGCTGTTTACACCCACGGGGCTGTGATGTACTTGGGGAAAGGAAATCAATTGCTATCTGATATCGAACACGGTAGCCTGGCAAAACAAGGGGAGGGCAGCACATCAGCACAGAAAGGCAGCAGAGTGTCCTGGGGAAGAGAAGTGGTGTTCAGGGCCAATAAGCTAGATTCAAATTCACCCTTCCACCTATGGTCAGTGCTCCCTGCATACAGGGGGAAACTGCAGCGTGCCCCTGTCTTGTTCCTGAGGATCCCTTCACACCCCCCAGCTCAGCTGGAGAGCACTAGAGATTCTGCTGGAAGGGATTTGCACAGCACCAACAAAAACAGCCCCTGTCAATGTTCGTGTGGTTGAAGAGTTGACTATGTGAGCAATAAAAACAAGTTTATGGCTCTAAACCATTGCATATTAAAGGAAAACACAATCAGGAGCCTTGAAAAACTGGGGATTAGTGCAGTTGTAAATTAACCCCACTGCAGCCTCTTCAACCATCAAACAGGGACTTCTGACTGGGCAGCAAACCCAGAAACCACACCTTCCCTAAAATGGGCTTCCAAGGCAAAAGTCGGAGTCAGCTCACCTAGAACAGTCTGCCCTTCTCCAACACAGCTCTGAACTAAGCTGCAGTGTTTCCTGCACCTCTGGGAAGAGAAGTTCTTGAGGAAGCCAAGGGCATCCTGATAGTTCTGTAGGAGAGAACGTGGGTATGTCACCGGACCAACCAAGCAGGCAGCACCCTGGTGGCTCAGAGCTCAATCCCACCAGTTTGGAGGAGGTTAAGTGAGCAACTGGAGTGCTCCTAAGGGCCACAACTCAACTGGGTATGAATCTGCTCCTGAGTTAGTGCAGATCATAGTCTATTCTATTTTAAAACCAGCTTGTGCTATAATGTGGAGCTACAATCTAGGCGGGCACTGGAGCAGGTACACCTCTCATTCTGCAGCACCATCACCTATGTTTGCTCTTCACCATGAGCCACACTCCAAAAGGATGCGGAAGAACAAGAAAACGTGGAAGCTTTGCAGCACTAGAACTCTTCCTACCCATAGGATCTTCCAAGGCTTCTTTAAGCAAGCTGCTGGAATTCACAACTGTGCTGCGGATGACTGATTTTGGGGGGAGGGAATCTGTTTATAGCCTTCCTTGAATCATTATTTTTAGAAAGCAGCACGCTTCCAAACAGGCATCTTCCACATGACATTACCTGCTGCTCTCAGGGGCTTGGGCAATACCCACCAATGCAGCCCCAGGCAGAAGAGCTGTGTTTTCAGAGCCTTAGCCTGGAAAGCCCTCCTGACCCCAAACCAGCCAGGCACGCTGTGATCCTCTCCTACCAGAGAACCTGGGACTTTGCTTCCTGAAAGACTAAATGTAGGAGTCATAAAGCAATATTAAATCCAGCTCCGACTTCAGAGGCACCTGATCAAACACCACCAGGCTGCAGTGACCTGCTCAGTACCTGGCAGCACTGCCAAGACCACAGCCAAGGCACTTCATTTAGATCCAAACATCATCTAGTTGCCCTCAAGCGTGCACCCAGCACAAAGTGCCCGGTTATTTTGTTGTGCAGCTGCTGCAACAACGCCTGGTGACATTTCTAATCATTCCAGTGACTTCAAGGACCTATTTAAGTCATCCTTATTTTTGTTAAATTATCTGAAAGGCTCCAAGCCACAACCCGTTGTGAAGGAAAGTCAGAGTGGCCTCCAAGGAATCAGCAGGGCTCAGGCTGCTATCACTTTCCTGCTCCACGCGTCCCCCCTTTCTCCATGGGAAGATCTGAAGAAATGACCTCATTTCCTCAGGCATTAAGCAACACGCTCTGAAATAATCTCTCCTACTACAAGACAAGCTCCTCTGGGAAACAACCCAATAATCTTGCAGCTAATGAGAACCACCCCTCCATTCCATTATGATTTTGGTCACCTGTCTTTGGGCTCTGTGTTTGCCAGGGGTCTCAGGGATAGGAGCTGCATTTAGAGGCAGCTTTCAATAGCAAGGGGAACTGGAAGAGCCACATTCCAAGCAACCTGACCTCTGATCTTCATCAGCTGAAGAATACTTCAAGGTTGAAACTAAAATGAACTACAGGATGATTTGTAGAGTCCAAGTAAAAACGATCCCAGGTTACAGTTGCTACTGAAGACAACAGAGATCTTCTCTGGTGTTGTGGTTCAGAGCGATCACTTCACACCTTGTTTTTCTGCTAAAACGTTTCTGGCCTTTATGGCCATGGCCACAGCATCACAGGCCTCCCTCAATCTGTGTCTGGCCTGTGTAAAAGCTGTTTGAGTGTTCTGCAGATTGAAGGTCAAGACACCTCCATCAGTTAGAGGCACAGAAAGAAACCTACCCAATTTTAATTAGTCATCAGGAAAGTATTTCCATCCAGACAGGACGAGGAATCCACATGAAGATTCCAACTCTTGCTCTGAAAAAACAACTGTCTCTAGAGAGCTGGTGAAATGTTAAAAGAAGTCTTATACCTGTTAAACAAACCCACACTCCTGGAAAGCCAAGGCAAGTGCCTGCATTCATTTACAGAGGCTGCTCGTGGGCCTGCAGTAAACGTCGGTCCCTCGGCAGCCTCCCCTCACAAATCCCAACGGCAATGATCTTTGGGAAGATCTCACCTCGAGACTAGAGGAAAACAGGTGCCCAACAGGGAAATACGATGCTGACCATGACTAAGGTGAGGAGCAAGGGATGGGCTGTGGACTCTCCTGCCAGTTCTCACTCCACCAAGCTGCAGCCTGAGCCCCAGCTGCGGTGGCATCCCGCAGGGAGCCGCTAGTGCCCCTTGCCAGTCCAAGCTGGGCTCCGCTGAGGCTGAACGTGCCCATGGAGACCTGCAGAGCAACCACAGCCCTTCTGAGCCTCTCATAATCAAGAGGAACCTTGTTAGCACGTCACCAGCTCCCCACAGCCCTCAGCTCTTCTCACTGTACCTGCTGTTTCCTTACGATCCCGGAGCCGACACAAACCCGGCTATGTCTGTAAGGCAGGTCAGCTCCAGGAGCTCCTCCCAGGCAGCAGCAGCACCTCTGCCGACAGCCCTGCTTCCAGCCAGCCACACCACAGCCCAGCTCCTGCTCCAGACACCCAAACCACCTCACGTAGTTCTGAAGGAGGTCTGCAGAGGAACTTCACTTTACATACCCCTTGTTATTGCCCTACTCATCCTCCGCTTTTGGCCTCAGCACAGCTCAGCAAGTAGAGCAGTCAGCCCTGCAGCATGCTTGGGCACGGCTGAAGGGACAGCTGGGACCAGGGGATCACTGCCACACCACTGCCTATGGCCTTGTCCACCCTCCGTACAAGCAACTGAAAAGAGAGGTTTCATTTCCAGGACAGACAACGAGGCCTTGGGCTCTCTGCCCCCACCCCTCTCCAAGAGCAATAGGGCACCCCCTCACATCAGCTCCCTGGACTCCCAGCTAGAAGCAAGAGCATCACAGCAACATCAGGGAGCAGAGGCCACAGTAAGGGAAGGTGGATCTGCAGCAGAGAGTGAGGGGCAGCAGGCTCATCAAGCCCACTGAAGCAGCTTGGGGTCATACCCTGGAACCCCAAGCTGCAGCTCTTCCTACCAGCAGCTATGGAAGATGAACAGACTTCACTTGGAGTTGTACCCACATCACTTTTCCTGACCCAAACTGGCTATTTCCACATGAAGTGAACACCAACTCACCTGTGAGACAGGCAGGTAGAGGGGAGATGCCCTTACCAAGGAGTACCACTACTCCCACAGTGGCCTCCTCTGGGAGCACCCCCACCCATGCCCAACACATACTCCACCTCCCTGCTGGTACAGCCTGGCCCAGGTCTGCAGACTTCATCTCAGCTACTTGGCATTTCACTGCAAAAAGAAGAGGAGTAACAACTTCGCTTAGAGAGAAACACCTACTTTACCCTAAGGCTTCACCACAATCCCACCAGAGAAGCATTAACTGCTGCTTCACAGCTGCTTCCTCCTCACCACAAAGTGCTTCCATGCTTGCAAGGGCTACAGTGTTAAACAAAAGACCTACGCAAATAGGTCTTGGCTTCCCAACTGGGAAACCACTTGCAAGAGCTGGTCAAGCAAGCCCCAAGCTGTTGAAGATTTGTTGCCTGTTGCTCCCGTTCAGGTTCAGTACCCACCCTGGTCACAGCACCCTTGCAGACCGTGCTGACAGGACAGTATTTCTTCTGCTACCTGGTATTGAGGGACAAGGGCTTGCCCTGCGCTTGCTGGACCACTGCCAAGTATAGTAAGTTCCTGCACATCACCAAAGCAAAACAGCTGGACACAGCTGCAGGAAAAGGACCACAAACTCAAGGGAGCATCTCAGATGTTTCAAAGACATGTCCCCTCTGTGCAAATACAGAAGAAAAGGGCTCTCCTTGATCCCAGGCCATGTGTTTTCAGACTAACAGCTTTCATCCAGCAAAACACTCTGTAGAACCATTTGTGTTCTCGGGTCCCCCGTGACTGAGATGCCTGCAGGGTGAACTGTGGCATCGACCAACAGCACTGACCAGCCGTGCTGGGTGGACGGGGGACTGCGTAAGGCACGAGGGCGAGAGCGGCGGGACGCAGGACTCCGCTGCTCACCGGGGACTGCACAACACCCAGCAGCTGCTTCTGCCTGGAAATCTGGGCCCTGCACTCTGGGGAGGAGCAGAAACATCTAACCAGTGAAGGAAAGGCTAAGAGGGCTCTCTTCTCTCTACATGACAGGCTCTGGATGTTAAAAGGTACCAGAGATTTGAGCTTCTTGGAGATGCTCTGATTTGGCACTGGCAGCAGTGTTTGAGCAGAGAAATTCTAACAAGCACTGATTACACCCTGGGAAGGGGAGGCAGTTTGCTTTTTTTTTAAAGCTACTTGTAGAAGGTCACAAATTCAAGCAGCATGAAACATCAGATGACACCACCCAAGAAATACGGTTTAGAAATACAGTATCTTGCACTGCTGGCCTTCTGACCAATTTGGTCATCTCTCTCTCTCAGCACAGGCTGCTACAGCAGAGTCAGCCTTACAGTATGGACACACCAGATGCTCCAGAGAACGCCGGCCACAGACACTCCCAAACCCATCTGGAGCAACTATTACTGGGGCTTCTATTTGTATGAGAAGAGACACTGCAATTTCCCCCCACCCTCTCCTAAGGAATTTTCAGCCAAGGTTTTAAAGCAAGTTGGAGCAGTGATAGGCAACTCCACCCTGCTCCACAAACATCCAGCAAGCTGCCCATCTATCTATCTATGGGACTCAGGCAGGTCTCCAACCCAGCTCGCACAGGGCAACAGCTGAACAGAGCATTCCCTTCCTCTGCTGGCCCAAGATGCTAATTCATTAACAGGAACCAAGATCCCCAAAACTAACTGTCCTGCCTCAAGAAGGCACTGAGAAAAGCCATGAGCATGGTGCCAGCAGAGGCAGAACTGCAGCTCTGACGGGGTGGGGGTGCCCAATCCCCAGGGACTGGGTCTCCTGCCTCTCACCCACTAGCTCGTGGCCCATTGAGCAGTGTCACACACTTTTTTCCACAAAGGGGATGAAGTGAAGGCGGTCCACCAGTTCAGTGCATCTTTGCTCTGTACCAAGGGTCAGGCTGTGCTTAACCCCTTCACCACCCTCACTAATGCAGGCTAATGCTTAATTAGCTTAATACACCAAGAGATGTGGAGCAGCACAGCTGAAGGGAATCCAAGCCCACAGAGCCCCGGAGTCTTTGCTCATCATCCACACTCCTGCAGTCTACACCAAGATCATGCTCTGAGGCTAGGGTCCTGCTCCAGGAATTCAACCATCACAGCAGGGTCCCCGGCATGCCCCTGGGCAGGAGCACACTGACAACCAGCACCTATCCTGACAGCTTGTCTTAAACAGCTCGGGCAGAGACACCAACCAATTCCTTCTGCTGTCAGATCCTGCTTGGCCCCAGCAGGCCCTACTGACATGGCTACACCAGCTCAACCAGGGCTACAGAGCCACCAAACCAGCCAAGTCCACTTCCAGCAGCCTACAGAGGCAGGCTTGAAGACAGAGCTGCCTCCTCCCCATGACCGTTAGCAGCCTTTCCCCTGCCAAGCTCCCTGCCACGCAGCACGGCGCGGAGGCGATCAGAGAAGAGCCGGCACCATCCTAACCCCCGGCAGGTCTGTATGTGTGTGGAGAGCTCCCAGGGACAGGGTCCAGCCTGGCTGTAAAGGCACACTCAGGTACACCGTCCCTACCCGGCGCCTTTGGCCAGGGGACACAGAAGCAGCGCGCACGCAAACCCAGGAGGGGCGTTAACGGCGCCAAGGAGCCCCCGCGCTGGGCGGCAGAGCCGGCAGCACTCGCGGCCGCACGGGTAAGAGAAAATGAGACTTGCATCCCACCTTGCAGAGCCCACCCAGGGCACAGCCTCTCCCTCAGCATGGCAGAGCTGGTCAGCAGCTCAGCACACCACGCTCACAGGGCTCGGGGAGGTATGAGGACCATTTCAGCAGCGGATGGACCACAGCTTAGTGACCACACAGCAGCTAAGAGCTCTTCAGGCTGCAAGATAAGCTGCACTGAAAGATGCTGCCACAACAGGAGAGCAACAACCCTTCCTGCTAACCTTGATGCACCAAAGCATCCTCCACTTCATCCTCCCGAGCCAGAGCTGGGCCCGCAGCAGCCTCGGCAGGTGTGGCAAAGAGAGGTCCCCTGGCAGCCCCAGGGATTGCCCGCTTGCCTTTGAGCACGCACCGGCTGTCAGCACAGCAGCACCCGGCACAGCTCGAACATCATCGGCCAGGAGATGAGAGGCAAGACTGATCTGCCAGCAGAACAAGAGAGAAAAAGCAACTAAATGTATCTTGAGATTTGCATTCCGGAGTATTTTTCAGGAACAGCAGTAGCTGCAGGCCCCGCTCCTCCTCGCTTCCCAATACGCACCGTGGCAGTCTGAAAATAACAGCTCCTTCACCAAGGGGCTGGAGTCTGCCCCTGCCGACAGCACACTGAAGCTTTCCATCCAGGCCAGCTTTGGCTCTGCAGCCCCAAGAGCCTGTATTAGGAAGGCCTTGTGAAGAGCAAGAACCATACAGGACATCCAACACCATGGATAACATGCAGAGAGGCAGTGAAGGAAGCACTGGTCTGAACTGGCTGCCGTAATATTACTGCCACACAAAAGTGACCAGTTTCTGCACATTTGGTTTAGGATGACAGCAGAACACACACGACTTTAGGGCATGAATGTGGATGAGACATGAATGGCCAGTGCCACCAGGCCACAGGCTGCTTCCCTGACCTTTTCCTCACCAGGGCATGTTGCTGCTGCTCTGCAAAATGGCAAGCTGCATGGACCAGGGTTAGGCCTTCAGAGGAGACACTAATGAAGAATGACTGGGAACTCTCCATTCATCGACTATACAGTCACTTCTGAGTGCACTGGTGTTAATCCTCAAAGTGTTTAGGAAAGCTCGTTAATTAGGCAAGTCACCTTAGCTTTTCTCCAAGCTACCATCTTCTAGAACATCCTGCAGAAGTTCCACCAGCTAATTATGCACTGCATGAAATACCCTTTCCATCTGCCATCACTCCACTTCACGCAACGCCGCGTCACTCCGAGGATGGCATATGCAGATCCTTTCAACTCGCTTCTCTGCCACTGCAGAAGTCCAGGAAATCTTCACACACCTCCTCAAAGTCACACTCAGTCAAAAAACATATGGCTAGAAGCCATGCAGCACCACTTGGTAAACCAGGTCTGTTCTTGTCTATGTCAAAGCTCAAACAGCTCCAATGGACTATTTTTGGATCTGCTGACCACCAAAGGACAGAAATCAAGTTATTTCCAAGGATTTGCTGAGGTGTCAAAGGAGACACACTGCCAGCTTTCAATGTACAGGCAGTAAGCTGCACCTTGAGCACGAAGCAAGTGCAACAACCCAACCGCTTGTCCCCTGAGAAAGGGGAATTTGTCCATCCAGGATGGTACCAACAGCAGTTATTCTGCAGGACTTTCCCATGGAGCTCCCTTTCAGCTCAGTGACCACCCTCTAAGCCCACCAGTAACGCATCACGCTTTTTGTCTGAGACCTTTTTACAGCTGCAGGAACACAAAGATCTTCAGTATAGCAGAATCACACCTAAAAGCTTTGGGGCAAACCAAGCCCCCTGACATTAGTTTGGTCCGTGGTGCTTGGTGAACAGCAGGAAGGTTTTGCCAAGCACACACATTTGCCAAGGTGATATTGGCACGTTCCCACCACCAGACAGTCACAGAAGCAGCGTGGACGGGTTACCATCATTTTAAGTGTACCATTTAAACACTGTTCACACAAGAGCTGGCCAAGAGGGTGCTGAAAACGCTGATGGCAGCCAGCAGCTTGTCAACAGAGACTGTGATAACAGGAACAGGGCTGCACTGGTGTCAGCAATAGCTCAGCTCCCCCTCATATAAACAGGGCTCCAAGGGGATTGCTTCATTCCCAGGAACAGAAGCAGTCACCGATTCTCTAGCCTACCCAGAAGATCTAGAAGCTGCCACTGTTGCCGCAGAAAACCCTCTAGGCAAGAGAAGAATCCACTTCACCATCACTTTATCCCGCATCAAGATTTTCATCACAGTTTTTGCTTTACCCAACCCAGACAGGGAACCGCTGGCATCTGCTACCCTCGCTGGCTCCCAGCACGAGAGCCCGGCTGGTTTAGGCAGGGGCAAGCATTCGGCAGTGCCACCAGGAGCAGCAGAGGTGGTTTTGCCAGAACGTTATGAAAAACCCTCTCCACACCCAGATGACTAGAAATTCTTTGTAAGCTAAAAACAAAACCACACCCTGCACCCACAGGGCCGGAGAAAGCACATGTGTCAGCAGCCAGGAGACAGCAACGCAGCGCAGGCTCTGCGGGGAGCTGGGGAAGGCAGGGGGCTGAGCCTGCACCTCCCCGTGCTTACCCGGCCGGTGGAAAAAAATCTAACCCCTAAGTCAAGACTGCCTTTCCATTCGGACAGTGGCTGTCAGGCAGCCAGCACCCAAGATTTACATCTTCAAAGCTACAATCAAGAGGTTTTAATAGTTAGATTCAACTGAAGCTATTTCCTCCCCGAAGTGTGTACAAACCCGGGATGTGGCAACGTTATGCTAATCCTGAAGAATCAAAGTCAAAATTGCTGGGAAACTTCTGTTTGCTGAGGCACAGGACAAGCTTTGCATGTTAGAGAGAGAGAACTATTCCATATTCTAGTTCACAATTAACATGACATTAGTTATAAGATTAAAAAAAAAATATAAATCAGATGAGCACAGAAAAGACCGCAGCAGGCTGCTCCATCTCCATTAGCACCAGCCCTGACAGCACTTACCTGCTGCACCCCTGCAAACCCCCTGAGCAGAGGAGGCAGTTAAATAGTCCAGCCTTCTCATCTTTTTGGGCAGGGTACTAGAAAGCTTTCGAAAGCACAGCTGTCAGCATTGCTTAGATTTCTGAGGGCTCCCATATGAACTAACCTAGGGATCCTGCGAAGCTGAGCTGCCTGGCTCCTCTCCGTAGCCGAGCAGAGGCACGCAGAGAACCGGCACCGTCCCTGCCCAGTGACACTGCTCACACTGGTCTCCCAGAGGCCAAGAATCCCTAGCTTTGATTTCCTAAGAATTTCAAATATCAGAAGCATTTCCAGAACAATGGTCCCTTCTCCCATCCTCCCATGGGGGGGGTATCTGGAGTAAACCCAGCACTTTCTGGAATACTTCATTTTGGGACCTGAGCAGGCCATCTGACAAAGGAGCCACTGTGCAGGCTCCAGCTCCGAAATGAAAGAGCACAACAAATCCCAAGCACGAACTGAGAGTCTTCTCCGAGTACATCTGAAGCTCTAATATCTGTGACCTAAATAGCTCCAAGCCATCAACAAGCCTTCATCTTTACAGCTCAGTTTGTTTCTACTGGAGGCTCTGAAACACTGAGTTGCTGGTTCACAGTCCTAAAGAGTCCCTGTAATCTTTCCAGTTAAGAGCCCAGACCATCACTTTCCAGGCACAGAGCTGGGTGGCAGGTCTGGATTGATGCACGCAGTACCTGTTTGCCCACAGCCACGTTCATCTGGCCCTCCAGCTTGCAGAACCTGTCACAAAGGTGCTTTGAAGATCTAAGACTAGAAAAGGGACATGAGGGAGAGGCTAGCGCAGATTTGGTTTCCAGGCAACAAAAATAAAGACAGTGTCTTAAGTTATGCTGTTCTCATGCCATTTTGCCTGCCACCACACTCTCAGGACCTATTCCTTTCTGTCCTGCTGCTTGGAATTCAGTATTTGACATGAAAACTCCCTGGCCTTGCAAGGATGGTTAACAGTAAAACCCAGTCTCCAGTAAAAGCATTAAAATGTCACTGGAGCTCAACTGCAGAACAGGCTACTTTATCTTCCTGCCTTGACGTTACGGGCCAGAAGTCTTCTTGGCTTCATTTCCCACCTTGCTCCTCTTTATTCTTGTCTCCACATGAGCAATGTCCTCTCTCTACTCCTTTCAACTCACCAGTTGTGTAGCTCCAGCTACGAAATAAACACTGTCCAAATCCAACTCAGAAACCCTCGGGTCCTTCTGTAGAATATTCCCCAAAGCTTCCTCCCAGGACTCTACTTGTAAACACTAAACAGCAACAGGCAGGTGAAGCAGAGCTCTCAGCACTGGCACTACGGCTTTTCCTGATCCATTGCACGATGCTAAATGCAAGTCTGACAGTGTGGGAAGGAGGTAACCACCACTGATACAGAGTGGATTGAGGAAGGTGATGAGAATGATCTTGAGTCAGACAGTTTTGAAGTTCTTCCAGCAAGAGAGTTTACCAGAGGTGTTTTTAGAAGTCACTCCTTGCTGAAGCACAGCTATCTGACCATCCTGAAAACCAGTATTCACTCAATCTCCCAGAGCTGGATGGGCCTCCAGGAGAGATTGATGAAGGACACAGGACCCCAGGTATTCTTCAGTTCAAAGAGCAGGCTTCCCATGGTGGCTGGTTTAGCTGTGGAGAACGGCCTTGCAAGAAGCCTTTCCACAGTGCTGCCTCTCCCTGTTCAGCCTTCCCCCCCAGCACACCACGCAGCTCCCTGGGGCTGTCTCAGGCAGCTGCACTCCCACCAGGCACCACAAGTGTTCATGGGGGATTTCTGATTGTAAAGCCCCTGCTCCAAACAAGCACAGAAGTCTTTTGTCAATTAGAGAGTAACCTAAAGTAGTGCCGTGGAGAAAATGAAGGATTTGCCGGACTCTTGACAGAAAACAGTCACATACCAAAATAATTTAACAGCTACAGTGGGAAGGGCCCTGCTTCACCTAGCAGCAGCTTACCAAGTCTAAAGTTCCAGAAGAGAAATTACAGGGCTTTTTGCTAGAGGTCTGCAGAGTCACAATCCTACCCAAGAGCTGTGCTACCAATCCTTTGGAGAACATCAGCAGCAGCTTCAGCAAGCAGGTAGGTGTTGGGAATGTTGCTGACCACATCTGTACCTACCTCTTCCCTTTCCCCCCCATCCCCTGCCTGAAGTTTGAGCATTCAGGCAGCTATTACAGCACAGAGGCAAAGACAACTCCAAAACAGAGGCCAAGAAGGTCTTCCTGAAAGGGCAGGATGGAGTGAACAGGCTAAATAAACTGCTCCTTGGTTGGATGAGGAAGTCTCTCCAAGGACAAAATGGGTTTGGAGAGAACCAGCTCAGACTTTCCAAATAGCTCCTGGGAGTAAGGAGCCGACCTCACACCAGTGTTTGGAGGTGGCCTGACCTCACTCCCACACCAGGGTGAGTACAGTGTCACCAGCTCTTAGCAAAAAATCCCACCTCTACATTTCTCTGACAATCCCAGCCAAACTTTGAAGACTGCCCAAAGCTGGAGTTGTTTCTTCGCTTGGCCACCTCCCCACACTTGGCCAGGGAACAATTCTAGGCTTGGAACAGATTGCTGCATTCAAGCAGCCACTCCTTGCCATGCCAGTTGTCCAACACCGAGACCAACTGTAGGATGAAATTCATAGTAACAGTGACTTACTCTTCCAAATGAAATGCCAATATTTCAATGCAACGCTTTCCAGGGCAGTCACCGACTCAGCCTGTGCCATGTTAAGCTCAAAGGAATCTCTGAGAACACAGCTATAAGGCTACCCAGGACAGACTGACACCACGGCAGCTCCTCGGGGCTCAGTCCAGCAAGTGGTTTTGCAAAACAAGTGCCACCAGACAGAAATAACCCAACTGTGATCACGTAACACAAACCTAGAGCAGCGTTTGTGGGGCACAGTAAGCTTGGGGTCAAGGAGAGCTTATGCCACAGCAGGCCTCCAGCTGTCTGCTCCAGAAGGAGCCTCTGTCAGAGTATGGCAAGATAGCCCAGGAAATGGTGCCCGTGGGAGAGGGACACAGCTCTGGCCTCCTCACTTCAGGGTGAGCCACAGAACAGCACCCAGGCACAGACCCTCGGCAGATGCACATCGCAGCGGTCTCAGCATCACCAGGAAGGGGACAGCACATTTGAGTGGCTTGGGATCACTCCTGATGCCTGGGAAACAAACCAACACAATCTACATTTTCCTAGAAAGCACTTTCAGGAAAACATTGAGGTTGTTTATGTACCAGTCACACTTCGAAAGGACTGGGTATCTACCCAGTCAAGTTTCTTGGATCTAGGCCGTGCCAGAAGAGTTAAAGCAGACATACTAGATACTGACTGAAGATGCTTCATAATCATAGCAAGCAACTAAACACCACAAAGGTCCATCCCTCAGAGAAGAAAGCTGTTCTGAAGTCTCAGCCAGGCTTTAGATGAAGGTCAGTGGAATGGGATGACTCTACCAGAGGTCTCCTCTGTGTGGCTTCCAGCAGCCAGGCAGGAGAAACACTGAACTTGCTGCCAGCAACAAGGAATGATCCAGCTGGGATATGTCTGTCAAGGAGCTGCAAAAAGGGAGTGCTGAAACTGCTCCCATTAGAGCACAGGTTAATGGAGACCCACAGTGCATGCTGCAGGAATTTTCTTCCACAACATAACTCAAGAACGACTCTGTTCTCAGCTAAGTAAGGGAAAAATCTCCTTTATCCCCTAACAGCCTTTCAAAGGTCAAAACCAACCAGAAGTGCTTTTGAAGCCAAATTAACGGTCCCGTGGCCAGCAAAGAGGTGGGACAACACCGAATAAGTGCCTTTAAATTTCAAGTGTCTGGTTCCTGTTGTCTTCCAATCATACAAAGGTGGTGAAGAGCTGGAAGCTCTCCTGCTTGCTCCAGCTCTGACTGTGCATTAACCTCCAGTCAGAGGGGGCTGGTGCATTCCCAGAAACAAGCAGGGTCCAAATGGCTGTGGGTACCCCAGGGCCCGCTGTGGCCTCAGGGGGCTGCCCCAGGGCCCACTGCCCCCCACACCACCGGCTCCAACCAGTGCTGGAGCACCCAGCTCTGCACCAGCACTGTCCTCTTGCTGACTTGCAGGGAGACGAGCAAGGAGTGGCTCAGACAACTCTTCCTACATGAGACACCATCACCCACATGCTAGGGCTGGTGTCTTCAGCACCATTGCCACATCCAAGAATGAATCCAATCTTCAGACAGGGATGTAAAGCTGCTCTGTTTCTATTACTGTCCCAGACATCCCCAAGATACAGGATGCCTGTGAGATGACAGAAGACAAGTTTCCTTCTCTGGAGACATTTAAAACCTGCCTGGCTCTATTCCTGTGTGACCTGATCTAGGTGATCCTGCTCTGGCATGGTGGGATTGGATGATCTTTCGAGGTCCCTTCCAACCCCAACCATTCTGTGATTCATATCAACAAGCCAAAGACCTAAGATGGTGAAAACAACTCAGTAAAGCAGTCATAGGAAAAAAAAGTCCAACCTCCTTTCAGCAGATTGAGTTTTTCTATTTTTCCAGCTGTATCCAAGCTGCACAGTACAGCTGAGGAGACAAACAGTAACGAGCTATTTTGGATACTGTTTTGTAAACAGATGCACAGCCAGTTATCTAACCGTGGGAACACCAACATGAGTAGGCTCCGAAAGGGAGCAGCGGAGCCCTCGCAGGGTTATTTCACTGCAAGCTTGGAGCAGCTTGCATCATCACCAGCAGTACATTTCCAGGAGGCTGCAGTGTCAGCAGTTTATGCTGCAAGGCACCTGGAAGAATTTGTGGAGTGCCACGTCCCTTGGGTACCACACAACTGTCCCCTCCTACTCCTGCCACTAACAGACACAACCATGAGGACAGTTAGAGGAGGTATTTCTACAGCTGTTACATACATTAATTGTCAAAAGATCCAACTCAACTGCTCCAGCCCCTGGTGCAAGCTGAGCCTCCCCCTCCTCGCAGCAGGGATGCCTTGTCCTTGGGGCTATGGTGGAACACCAGAAGCCAGTCACCTCCCACAGCAGGCCAGCACTTGGTCACAATTTATACCAGGCCAGCCCAGTGATTTCAGTGTGATCTGTCTACCCGGGGGGGCTTCAGAGTCATTACTTGGAGTGCTTAAAAAGCAGCATGCAGCTCACTCAGGCACCATGAGGCAAGGCATGAAAACAAGGACCTGGAGCAAGATTAAAGGTAGAGTTTTCTGTGGAAGTTAACGTAGCAAGTGTTGGTGTGTGAGACCCATGGACAGAAGCCCACGATTGCCAGTATCTTTGGGAACAATGGCCTAGATTTTCATATGCTGGTACCCAGCAGACTACCAAATACCAGTTCAGATGTGTTAAGCATCCTGCTTTCTGGAGCTGTTTATCAATGCTAGAAAAATAAGACCTCCCAGGCAGAGACTACTTACTAAGGAAATTCACTTCCTTGTTTCATCAATGAGACTTCACCATAAAGCCAGCTAAGAAATGTATTCCTAAATCTCACTCATAAGAAGAAAAAGGAACTCTATCTTTAGTTTAGATACTGGAACATGCAGAAACTGTGCAGAGAGACCAGAGCTCCCACACACACAAGTTCTACTGCAGAACATGCAGAGTTCCCCCTCCAACAGATATTGTTGGACTATTTCCTTCCTACACATGGTAGCTACTTGAAAACCCTAGCTCTGATCTTCACCACTTAGAGATGCAGGAAATCAGCAACGAAAGGATCAACCCCCAGAGATGAGAACTGCAGTCAGTGCTTCCCTGCAGCCCCCTGACCCCGGTCACTGGACACTGATGCATTACACAAGACAAACGCCAGGTCAAGGCAGCCATAAGCAGCCACACTCCAGCAAAAGCAGTGCTGGGTTTGGCACCAACCAGCTGTGGTATGGATGAACAGGCTCAGAGAACCTCAGTAGGAGAGGCCAACTGAACAGCACCCACTGCCCCTTCAATTAAGAAAAGCTGTTAGTAACTGAAGCCAACTGCATGGAGAGAGCAGAGAGAATAAGTGACCCCAGGCCTGCCCATGTGCCAGCACAGCACGCACAGGTATTTCCTGAACCAGCACAGACCAGCTCCCTCCTGCATACATTCATTCCCCCCCCATGAAAACCTCCAAGGACTTGGAAAATCTGGGCAACAGCTTAAACACAAATTGTGGCTTCTGGGGACCCTCACTGGAGGAGGTAACACTGCCCGTGGCCAGCTGTACAGGGTTTCTAACTTAGTAGCTTTGCACAAGCTTCCTGCAATCCTGCAAACAGGATTAAGCACCAGCCAGTTTTAAGGCTGTTGAAGTTAAACTGACAGTTCAGCTTTAAGCACCAGGAGTTCAGATCAAGAAATACATCTGACAGTATTATCCAGCTATGCTTCTTTTCTATCTTTAACATTTCTTAGTGTTGCACAAAGCACAGTGCAGCAAGTCTGCCTAAAATATGCCAATACCACTGACACAGAAGTGATTCACATCCTCAAAGTGTGTCACCACTACTGCCTAGACAAGGAGATCTTTAAGGCTAAATGCAGACAAGTGCTACCCTTGTCCACCTTGCCCTGCACATGACACCACATGGGTAAGCAGTGCTCAGTGAGAGTGTAAAGAGCTCAGGCAGGCACAGACCTCGGTTCACTGAGCTATTTTCCTTCTGCTGAGTGGCTAGAAAAGGACAAGAGAAAAAAATTTAAAGCAAAGGGAAGGACTCCACTCACTCACCAGCAGTTACTAAGAGGAGAGACCCCAAGAAAAAAGTCCCCCCTCATTCTGAAGCACAGCAGCTTAGCTAGATGGGAACCTGAGGCTTCCAGAAATTCTTAAGTAATTTCACATTTAGTCACCTCCTTAAGAGCACCTGCCAGCTCTGCATCACCTGTATTTCTCTGTAACAGTCGGAGCATAATGTGGATTGTGGTAACCTCTGTCTCTAGGTGATGTTTGCAGGAGCTTTGTTTACCTAGGAACCAGGATAACACGCCGATTGCTGCTACAGGATCTGGCAGATCTAGTTTCCAAGTCTTTATCAGAGATCACACAGGACATCTTGATTTTCTTCCCCAGGCCCGTCACACAGCATGCAATCTGTTGCCTTACGGTCTGAACAAGCACTTGGTGTCACAACCCTTAACTGACTGAACTGCTGCTGAAAGAAGGCCTGAAACTTTGGCACTGGAAAGATGTCCAGACAAACTTGTAGCAGTTTCCAGTACCTTATCTTTCAGGCTGGAATGCCATTGCCCTGAGTCTCTCGGATACTGTTTTGCAGTATTATTTTGCAAAAACTGTCAGTGCCCACTTGCTCTTCCCTTTTAGGTCTGGATCCTGCTTACCACCCTGCGAGTGACCATCTAGCAAGGTAGACTTTAAAGGGTACATGCCCAAGTCTAAATTTCAGAGAGCTCAGCAGAAGAGCTTGCAGGGTATTAGCTTTTAGGTTTCTGTTCCCATCCTCAAGTACTCAGCTGGCCTTGGCTAGCGGGCCAGTTTTCCCTCCTGCCTGTCTTCATCAACACTGGCCAAGCCAGGCTGAGGGATTCAGGAACCTGCAAATACTGAGGGAAGGTGTTTGGTGTGGGGGAAGCAGATACTGGACGAGGTTAAAGCATCTGCCCTGAAGTGCCAGTGTAGCTCCACCGGCGGAAGGAGGCAAGAGGCTGCAGAGCAGCTGCAAGGAAACCTGCCACCCTGGCACTCCCAGAGCTGTGACAGAGGCAGGGGTCTCTGCCTCTCCTCCTGTTGGCCTGCTCCCCAAAGCAGCACAACAATGACCTGGTTTTCTTTCAGCTTTGTAGCAACAGCCCTGGAAGAACCAAGCAGAAAGCAACACCAAGAGGTTTGTCATCCATGAGAGCTGCTCCAGTTCAGCCCATTACAGAGCCAGATGACCCCATTCCTCACCAGCAAGAGTTACCTGCTAGAAGCAACAGTGAAAGGAGAAGAGCTTTCAGGCACCACCACAAAAGATCATTAATTCAGTCAGGGTCTTCATATTTTTGAAAGACAGAAGGACAAGAACAGCCTACACAGCATCTTCTAACAACCTCACTATGGATTATTCGGAACCTAGCAGTGGAGATTATATGGTGGTCAGATTATCTGATGTACTCTCTGTATTCAGGTCTGCCAAAAGTCATCACTGGCATAAGAACAGAGGAACTGAGTGTATCAGATGATGGACTCATCCATAAAATTATCCCCAGTTAACCCGCTGGGGCACAAACAAGTTTGGAGGATAAGGAACTCCATGCAGAGCCCTGATCTGAAAGAACAAGCCATTTCAGAGCAGTGGGCTCATATAATAAAGGAATACATTGGGGTTAACTGTGTTTAGAGAAGTAAGGGCAGAAGGACAAGTTTCCTCCTAGGAAGCAATCTATTCATAGCCTTTAATGGAAATCACCAAATAGGAATTAGCTCTTTTGCTGTATTAAGGGAAACTTTACCTTACCCTTCCCATAGATGAGGTAGTTTTCTATACACACTGAAAATTGAAAGCATGCTATAAATGCAGCTAAACTTACAAACTATGCATAATTTGTAGGTGAGCTTTTAACTTTTTTTCTTGAATGACATCCTTCTGCAAATTGTAGTCCTAAACAATTTCAGTCTCAAACCTTTACAACATAAATTTCTGCCTCTAAAGTAGCTGTAGAGCTGTAAGTCTTAGAGACAAGTAGGATGGGTGTAGGTTGCTCCACAGCCCATGTAACAGTCAGGAGAGAACTAAAACATTTCCTAACCTCTAAAGTTTTTAACCAATGTGGGTTAAAAAAGCAGGTTCTCTCATCTTTGGCCAGACATCTAGTTATTTTAAGATCAACAGCACTACAAATTAGCATGATTCAAATGCAATTTGCTTTTCAGTCACATTTTCCCCCTGAACAGGACACTTATCAAGGGTTCCAAGGAACAGATATGGTGAAAACCACTTCTTTGTCTTCATGCTATGAGCTGCTCTAGTCTTTCATCTTAAACCCCAGCAATTCAGAAGATAAACTAGAAAAAGGTCTGTCAGCAAAACTGCTGGAAAACAGTTTTGATCCTGTCAGGAAAACAGGCAGAAATTTCTTTCACCCAGAAAAAGTCAGACTGTTTCAACTTCCACATTAAATAACATTTTATCCCTTTTGTCTGAACACTAGGCTGCTTAAAACAAACAAGGGACAAGGGAGAAGATGTTCTATTGTGCTTGCCAAGCAAAAGCTGGCCCCGGTAGGTTACAACTGAGAGCAGCCCAAGCCAAACTGCGTGTGTGCAGTGCACAAGGTCCCTGCTGAGCAGCAGGGGCCAGCACCCAGCACTATGAGAGCACCCCAGCCTCCCCACCTCACATACAGGGAAAATCTGCATGTTCCCCTCCCTCACAGCAGACAGACACGAACAGAAAAGTGACAGGTAACATGCTGCTGTGATAGATATCACATAGCTTCGTCAAAAATGACAAAGAGTTGGAAAGCAATAGCTACCTGCTTGCCAGGTCAGGCACTGAAGACTATCCCACCTCACAATCATCAGGAGCAGGCTGTTACAGCTCGGACACGGGATTGAGTACCCCGTGCCAAGCTCTCAGCCAGACCCCTTACAAGAAAATGGATCAAGCTAAGGACAGACACACGGAAGAGACTGCACAGAGCAGAACAGGTCCTTGCAGGCCTCACAGTAACAATTCAGGAAGCAGGAAAGCATGTTGGCAAAGAGCAGAATTAAGCCATGGAACAAGCCCAGTTCTCTGCTACGTTACCATCTCCACTGAGCTCATTCATGAGGTCACACAAGTCAAATCCTGTTGGCTTTCATGATCTCATTCCACAGCTCCCAGCAGCCCAGCTACCCCATTATGTATTCCCACAGGGGAGACAGCTGTCTCAGGAAGGAATGGGAAGTCAAGAGCCCCCAAAATACTCCTCAAATGGCCAACCTAGTGCTGGGTCAGGTTTTCTGCTGTCAGAACTAGCTAGGCAAGCCTGGTATACCTGCTAGGCAGCCACACGAAGCCCTGGGCCCACCACAGCATGACTGGAAGGCAGCCCAGTGGGTACCTGTGTTTTCAGTGTCAAGGATACTTGTTAACAGGGCTTGAGTGAAGCAGCACAGCAATAGCTGGAGATGTTGGGCTTCCTGCCATTTATTTATTTATTTAAAGTGAGCTCAGCAACAGAGAGAGCAGTGAAGAGAGTAGTTTGAGACAGTGGTTATATTACACCTCTTCTGCCATTGCTACTGAAGCAACGGCCTCAAAATTGCAGCTGTCATCCGGGCTCATTTGAAAGCTCTGGATCTTGCCTGAACCCTAGTGAGCCATTCTGCCTTCTCCTCCCAGCTTAGTGGGAGTGGACAAAGTGTGGGGGAATATTAACAACAGCCTCCCAGCCACTTTTTGGTGATGCCACAGCTTGTGACATCACGACTGTCTCCATGGTGACACGGCAACACAACTGAATCTGAACAGGAGGAGGCCAATTAGAACAAGAAAGCTCTTTTGTGGTTGGAATCGCAGTAATTGACAGAAATAAGAGAAGCTGTTACAGAAAGTACATCATTCCAACAATAAAAACTTTGCTTGTAGTTTGCCAGGAGAACCTAAAATGCCCCAACCATGGCTAAATATAAAAAAACCTCTTCTTGCCTGGAAAACCCATGATATCATTACCTTCTTTCCCAGCTCTAAAGACGACTAAGCACAGCCTGGATAAGAAAGATCATTTTTCCTCTCCCCTTATGTCAAGTTCCCCTTTCCATTGTAGCCTGCCCACAAGCTTAGGAGGCTTCTCAGCCCATCATGCTCAAACAAAGCCTCCCGAGTGCCTTCTGACTTGCTGCCACTGGCACCACCTCACGCACGGGGGGGGAACACACAAAAGAAGCCAACACAAGGCCACCAATCCATAGGGACTGTTGCCAGCTGAGACTCCACGTTCAAAGATGAAGCACACTCAGAATTTGAAGTAGATGATGACACGAACAAGATCCAGACTCCCCAGGTATCTACACCATGTTGTTTTCAACCTCCAAATCAGTAAGAGACACACAGGAGCAATCTCTGCTAGAGTAAGTTAAATTGTTATGGTGCTGCTGGAGGCACATTAAGCCAAATCTGACTCCCTGGCTGATCTCCACCCTACCATATGTGTTCACCAGGAAGCACTTGCCGCAGTCCCAGAGATAACAGCTGTACAGCTCCAGAGTGGCCAGGAGCAAGGCAAACCTTGCAGGAAGTCCCCAGGGCAGAGCAGCTAATTAGAGTGTACCACAAACAGGCTTTACACCTTGGGCACCTCAGGTTTGTCTCTAGATTCAGCCCACTACATACTAGCTACATTCAGTATATTCACAGCATTTTTCTTTCCTCGTGCAAGCCTAAAAGCTGCAACAGCCCCAAAACCAAGCTCAGGGTATACTTTCTAAGAAAGGAAGCCTGAAGGTATAAGTCACAGCATGAAGTCAGGCTGCCTGGAGTGAGGAGACCAGCACCCAACACAGCAGCTGGAACACTGAGCACACTCATGACTAAACCTTCAAGGGTAATGGTGCTTCCCAGAGCTGTGGTGAGACCTCTTCTGCTGTTCTCCTGCAGTTTGGTGGGAAAGGGGCATGCCACTCCGAGCAAAGGCACCAAGTCCCTAGTACTGGGAAGCTCCCAGCACCGGGAGGCTGAGCAGTAACCAGGTTAGCAGCTGGTTTGTGCTGAGGGACACAGCTGGCTAAAGCTAATAGAGCTAGCTTAAAAGTGATGCTGAAAAGCATCATACCATAAGAATTAGCATAAAATAGTTTAACAGGTACCCTCAAAAACTGCAGCAGCAGCAGTTCAGTCATAATCCATCCAAATGAGAGTCTTTGTACACAACATTTTTACAAGCTCCTATTTCAGTCTGGTCAACTTATTTCCCGTGCAACAGCAGGACTTGAGTTAAGGCGTTAACAGTGACTAGGGCTCCTGCCAGCATTGACCCAGCCATCAAAAACAAGCTGTCCTGTGGCACACTTCTGAGAAATGGGACAATGGGACTTCCTCAAGCCACTGCTGCTGTGAATACAGTGGGTTCAAACAACAGATGCACACATTCCTGCACGCTTCCTTCTGCAGGACAGCACCTGAGCGGCTCCGGTTTTCAGAAGCTAGAGTCCTACCCTTCAAAAAAGCTTTCAGTTCACTCTTTAGTTCATTCTGGCCTCAGTGTTCCTGTGAGGTGCACTCATTCACCCAGCGTGGTAATCCCCTCTCCCGCTGTCAGAGCACATACTGTCACCCATAGCCAACACACGCTTGCTAACAGAGCAGGAACTAGAAAACATTATTCTCTGTAGGAACCCGGCCTTGCAGCACCAGAAAAAGATATGAGCTGCAGAAGGGAAAGAAACCTGAGAGAAGCAGAAATAATGACTTTGGAAATAACCAACCTCTAAAGTTATTTTTAGAGCTTCCTCCTCCAGCACCCAAGATATTCAGGGCCCTTAAAAATAAAATCAAAGGTAAGCGCCAGAAGAAAGGAGACAGTGCTTCAAAGTTTACTGCTGTCACAACAGCCACAGCCTAAATGTCTGGCCCAATTCTGTCCTTTGATTTGAGGAGGCCTCATTAGTCTGAGCTCTGCTTTGCCCCGTCACAGCAAGCTGACAGGGACTGCACCAGCTCCACTGGAGCTGTGCCACGCGTGTGCTGTGGGAAATGGAGCGCTGCCCTGTGCCTGGGGCCCGCAGCAGGCCGGCTGTCAACCTGCTGCCGAGGGGACCAGCACAGCTCTCCAAAGAGGGGGAAAGCCAGGCGGGCACTTTCCTCCTCGCCTTTTAAAGCTTGCTGGTGTTTGACACCCAGGCTGACAGCCCAGGGAGAGTTTCCCGGGTACGCTCGACAGCCCGCTGCCCTTCCAGCT
>WUAM01000143.1:47889472-47905358 GCA_024336885.1 Actenoides hombroni | reverse complement strand
CCAGAGAAGGGCAGTGAAGCTGGGGAAGGGTCTAGAGCACAAGTCTGGTGAGGAGCAGCTGAGGGACCTGGGGTTGTTCATCCTGGAGCAAAGGAGGCTCAGGGGAGACCTCCTCAGTATCCACAACTCCCTGACAGGAGGTTGGAGCCAGGTGAGGTTGGTCTCTCCTCCCAAGTAACAACCTCCCCAGTGCCCAGGCCAGGAGGATGATCCCTGTCCTAGCCCTGCTGGCCACACTAGTGCTGATCCAAGCCAGGACACTGGTGGCCTTCTTGGCCAGTTGGGCACACGCTGGCTCATACTCAGCCGGCTGTTGACCAACACACCCAGGTCCTTTCCATATTTTACCTACCAAACATTACCTATTTTGGCACAATGTAGGCTGACAGCTACAGGAGCAATAATTAAATGAGCTCTCCTGTATAAGAAGACAAGAAGTGGAGGAAGAGCATGGTGAAGGGAGATGAGTGACAGCGGGTGAGAGGAAAGAGAACTCGGCTTGCTGTTAGTTGTGGGCAGCTTTCTGCAGGTGACTGCTTTGACTGTAGAAGTGTTGTTCCCAACATAGACTTGCTACCCATGATCTCATTCCCTAAGACATCAGGAACTCACTGACTGTAGCTGTACTTTTGGTGCTCAGTGCACTTAAAATTCAGGCTTGAAACAAGGATTCATTGCTGTTCTCCACAGCTGGAGAGACCATGTGGAGGCAAATATCATTCTAAGGGGGTTAATGGGGAAGTAAGAGTTTACTTTTAAAGATCAAGGCTTTCTAAACTGATGAGGCAGTGAAATGCTCACCAAAATAGAAATGAGGAGCTAGTGGACCTTATCACTGGGAGGTCATGGAGCATGTATTTCATACCTCATGCTGATTTGCTTTTGTTTGTGGTTTGTTGTTTGTTTTTTTTCCTACAGGAGATCAGCCATAACCTGGGTGTGTGCTACATGTACCTGAAACACTTCAACAAGGTAACACAAACTCTCATCTTATCTACCTGGCCAATGGGAAGTGGGGTTCACAGAAATTACACTTTCTTTGGTAGTTGGAAGTGGATCATTTGCAGTGATAGGTATCAAGGAAGCTGTTTTGCTTCAGCATTCATTCCTGGGAGCAAAAGTTAGAATGAAAGTTTTATTCAAAAGAAGAGTTTGTGAGCTGTCTCTGTGTTTATTCGCTCATTTAGTTGCTTTCAATCAGTTGCAAGTTAGCGAAGGTGGATCAGAGTGAAACGGAGCTTAACCTTGTCTCAGGGCAGGAGGCTTTTTCTGAGCTAGGATTTTTCAGAGAGCATTTCGAGTTTAACGAGGTCTGATGCTCCTTTTGCACCAAACCTGGAGCAGAAGTCACAAAAAAGTACAGCTGCAGTGTGGGCAGCACAAGATTTATTACCTTTGTAGCTAATAAAGAACTTTTGTGGAAGCTTGAAATAGAGTTTTGTTCCCAAGTCTGAGCACGCCATTCTCAGCTCCTCACTTAACCCTCCCCTAGGTGACCACTGAGCTACTTCTGATCTTACGGGGTTATTTTATAAGGGGAAAAAACAAGATTTAGAAACTTTTTGTTCCCAGTTTGGCCCAGCTACTCCTTCGCTGCTGCTCATTTTGGTGGAGTCCTGCGGCCCTTGCAGCAAACCCCTGCTGCCTTCACTGTTGAAGGCGTTGCTGTAAAACAAGAAGCACTGAAGTGTAGGGATTGTTGGGATTTGTTGTCTGTACCAACACCTTCCAAACTGGGACCTGCTGGCATCTCATCTGAGATGTACTGGTCACCCTGGTCATTGGTACTTCCCTGAGGGCATTGAAAATATAATGAAGCCTTCGGGGCCAACTGTCTCTTCAGTTATTGCTGCTAACGAACAGCCCATATTGCAGAATTGTCAGCATTTCTCTTTCTAAATACATCATGTGTTCAGCGGCAGCAAACGTACTCTGCTGTCCTGCTGGCCAGGCCTGAGGAAGTAAGAGGAAGACACACTTCAAAGCTTCTCCTGTGTGCCTGACAAGAGCCAAGTCACTCCTCTTGGCAATTTGCACGTGTTGCTGGAATAAGCATTTTAATGACGGATAAACTGCAACGTACCTGTTAACCCAACAAAGCTGGAGCTTACCTCAAGCCAAACTAACTCAATACAGGAACAGGCTCATGCTCCTCTCCTCCGTGGGAGGTCGTTGCCTCTTGGCTTGGCTTGAAGCACGTTGTGTTGCCTTTTTCTGTCCCTAAAAGCACATGGCTCCTGATGCAGAACTTGTTTTAATCATTAGCTGGGCTGGCGTTTGCTGGCAGGGTTCTCCAAGCTCAGGGGGTGTGAGCTGTTCTCTTTCTCTAGCTGCTGGGGATTGCTCTTGGGCTATTGCTTTGCGGAGGTCTCTGTAATCACTTCTTTATTTTTTTTATTCTCTGTGGTTGTGTGTTTAGGCACGAGACCAGCTCAACAATGCCCTGGAGCTCAACAGGCATGATCTGACTTACATGATGCTGGGGAAAATTCACCTATTGGAGGGGGAGATGGATAAAGCTATTGAAGTCTATAAGAAAGCCGTAGAGTAAGATTATATCCTTTTTTTTCTCTTTGCCCATGTTCCATCCTATGCCAGGAGACACTTGGTGTCCCAGATCTGAATTGAGGACGTGATTAAAAATCTAATGATAATTATGGAGTCTCTGTGCAGAGCTGGCACTTTCAAACTCTTCAGCTGTCTCTGCTCTCAGCTGTAGTCCTCCTCCTGCTGACAACATGTCAGGGAAGAAGGTGGCTGTTTGAAGCTCTGCCAAAAAAACCTAGGGGAAAAACAAATGGACAGAGATGTCTGCGAGCAAGCCTGTCCAAACCTGACTTCCTAAATCCCAAAGGTTTCTCTAACCCTGGGTGTCTCTCTAACCCAAATTGTCTGTCAAAAATCAGTGGCTGGGTTTCATGTGCTGATTTTGCTTGGAGCAGTCTGAGTTTGAAAGCGTGTGAGTAAGTTTGCAGGTGACACCGAGCTGGGTGGAAGTGTCAATCTGTTCAAGGGTAGGAAGGGTCTGCAGAGGGATCTGGACAGACTAGAGCAGTGGGCCAAGGACAGTAGTATGAATTTCAATAAGGCCAAATGCCAAGTTCTACACTTCGGCTACAACAACCCCCAGCAGCTCTGCAGGCTTGGGGAGGAGTGGCTGGAGAGCTGCTCAGCAGAGAGGGACCTCGGGGTGTTGACTGACAGCCACCTGAACATGAGCCAGCAGTGTGCCCAGGTGGCCAAGAAGGACCATGGCATCCTGGACTGTATCAGGAGTGGTGTGGCCAGTAGGACCATGGAAGTGATTCTATCCCTGTGCTTGGCACTGGTGAGATGGCATCATGAGTACTGTGTTCAGTTTTGGGCCCCTCGCTACAAGAAGGACACTGGGGCACTAGAGTGTATTGAAAGAAGGACAACAAAGCTGGTGAAAGGTCTAGAGCACAGGTCTTACGAGGAGTGGCTGAGAGAGTTGGGGTGGTTTAGCTTGGAGAAAAGGAGGCTGAGGGGAGACCCTCTCGCTCTCTACAACTACCTGAAAGGAAGTTCCTTTCAGGTAGTTGTAGAGAGGTGGGGGTTAGTCTGTTCTCCCAAGTAACAAGTGATAGAACAAGAGGATGTGGCCTTAAATTGTGCCAAGGAAAGTTTAGATTAGATATAAGGAAGAACCTTCTTTACCAAACAGGTTATCAGGCACTGGAACAGCTTGCCCAGGGAAGTGGTTGAGTCCCCATCCTTGGAGGTGTTTAAGAGTCGTGTAGACCTAGTGCTGAGGGATGTGGCTTAGTCAAGGTCTTCTCAGTGTTAGGTTAATGATTGGACTAGATGGTCTTAAATGTCTTTTCCAATCTAGGAAATTCTGTGATTCTGTGAGAAGGCAGACTAGAGATGGTTGGTGCACAGGGAGTTTCTCCCACCCTGCCACTGTTTCTCAGTACCAATTTATCTGGATCTAGGATGTTCCTGAGCACCTGATTTACCGATGCTCCCGAAGTGTGGTTTTGTACTGGAGGCAAACACTGAAGAGAAGCGGGAGCGTGTCGGAAGCCACTGGAGGATTTACATTTTGTACCAGCTCTTTTCACATCCTGTTTCCCTACCTGTCTGCCTTCGGCTGCTGTCTGGGTGGACATTTGCAGTAATCTAGTCTTCCTAATGTCCAACCTAAACCACTCCTGGTGTATCTTGGGGCCATTTCCTCTCATTCTGTCACTTGTTCCTTGGGAGAAGAGACTGACCCCACTTGGCTCCAGCCTCCTTTCAGGGAGTTGTCAAGAGTAAGAAGGTCTCCCCTGAGCCTCCTTTTCTCCAGACTCAACAATCCCAGGTCCCTCAGCCACTTCTCACAAGACTTATTCTGCAGACCCTTCCCCAGCTTTGTTGCCCTTCTCTGGACACGCTCCACCTCCTCTCTTTCTAAAACAGACTGACAAAGGACTGCCCGACAAGAGCCCTCAGAAGCAGCCGGGAATCAGCATCCCCCACAATCCTATTTTCTGGCTCTCAGTAACTATGTGATCCTGATGGCATTAAAGCAGTGCCTGTGCTCTGGGGAGGGCATCTGCACTTGGGGTACTGAGCAAGCAGAGCAATGGCAGCAGGAAGAGCTGAAAAAGTGGATATCAGGACATAACCAAGCACCTTGTCACAGCTTCATCAGTGACTTATCCTTCCCTGTACCCCCCAAAACCATGTCAGTGCGACCCTACAAAGGATGGAGAGAAGTGCCCGCAGCCAGTGATACCTCACCTCATCTTTGTCCTGCACCTGGATGAAGAGGGGAAGGGCAAAGCCCACCTGGGCCAGCTCTGGGATGGCCACGCTATACTCTGAGCTGTTGAACTCAGGCGCGTTGTCATTGATGTCAATGACTAGGATGTTGAAGGTGGTGGTGACGGTGGCGTTGGAGGGCGTGCGGTCGTCATTCAGCTCTGTCCCCTGCAAGAAAAAAAAAGAACAGGGCAGCCTTTATTTTTTTCAGTGAATAAATGTAAAAGAAAGCGAGCCTGTTATGATTAAAGACTTTGCAAGTTTTGCTTCCTCAGCTTTGCTGAGGAAGGATGCTCTGTCAGTCCTGCCATTGCTCCCAACCTTGAGCACATTTCCACACCACTCAGCCATTAATACACAGATGCTGATCCAAAGTCTGGAGCACCACCCCTATGAGGACAGACTGAGAGAGCTGGTGGTTTTCAGCCTGGAGAAGAGAAGGCCCTTGGGAGACTTTATAACAGAGGGGCCCGCAGGAAAGCTGGAGAGGGACTTTTTACAAGGGCTTGTAGTGATAGGATGAGGGGTAATGGTTTCAAACTGAAAGAGGGTAGATTCAGGTTAGAAATTAGGAAGAAATTCTTTACTGTGAGGGTGGTGAGACACTCACCTAGGGTGCACAGAGAGGTGGTAGGAGCCCCATCCCTGGAAACATTCCAGGTCAGGTTGGATGGGGCTCTGAGCAACCGGATTTACTGGAAGGGGTCCCTGCCCATGGCAAGCGTGGCTGGGACTAGATGATCTATAAGGTCCTTTCCAAGCCAAATCACCTGTGATTCTATGTTGACCCAGTCCTTTCACCACCCATGCTTCAGACTCACAGCAATCTTGCCAACCTTCCTGGGGGTTTAACATTCCCCTTGGGATGACTGCAGACAAGTTCTCACTTGCCCCTATCATGCAACAGATTGTCAGGACTCGCAAGCGATTTCCCTGCCACCAGCACTTAAACCAAAAAATTGCCTTGAGAGATGTGGGGTATGGTCCTCAAAATAAAGGAAGCCACAATGGAGCAAAGAGCACTCCTATTTTCTCCTCTGCCACCTCATGAGTTGGGACCAGGAGCAGGGAACTAACCACCACAGTACTACTGAAGGGACAGAAAACTCAGTCAACAGAGGGAAACAAGATTTAGACCCTAAAACAGGTTTGGCAACACGTGTCTATATCCAGAGCCGAGTCATGACTCTGTATCACACCTCTGTCTCAAGAAGGACTTGAATTTTGCTTTCCCAAAAAGAAAAAAGAGTGCAGATTCTATTGCCAGAGAAGAAAGACTTGGGAAGCAGCCTTTTCAAGTGGAGTCCCTCCTCTCATCCTTTGGATCATCTTGCTTTGCTGTGGGCACAGAAAAAAGCGCCACTAACACGACCCACACGGCTCGTTGCTATTCAACCGCTTCTGCACACAACAGCAGAACAGGCTGATCTGAACAAGGAGCAAGCCAGCTGTATTTTCACTCCAGGCTCCAGGACAAGAGCAGCAGAGAACATTTTGGGTCCCAGAGATGTGGGATGCAGAGAGCTGGCAGTTGTGGGAGGATGCAAAGTTTGCAGGGAGAGGAAATTAAGAAAAAAATAAATAAAATCTATTGGATCAAGAGAAATATAGTTAGAACTCCATTATCATGCAGGCAGGAAAACAGGCAAGTTTTGAGGTTCACAAACCTTTCTAAGATTAAACAGGTATTTCTGTCCCTGTTAAAAACAGACAATCCTCCCTCTCTTGATTTCTTATGAACTGAATCTAGAAAAGCCCAAACCAAGAGATGCCAGGGATGGATGCGGATCTCTTCCCCATGCATAAAGCCCTGCATTATGACCTGTCCCTGGGACCAAGAGGGGGAATTTCATGTCCCTTTTCCCCCCACCCCCCGAACCTGACAAAGCATCACACTTGCCAAAATGACAAGGTGATGTGCTGGCTGCTGCCCTCCCAATCAATGCCCCTTCCTACAATGCTGATTTTCCCCCACCCCAGCCCAGCAGAATCTATACTTCTAAATGTGTTTCCAACCAGCTGCCCAGCTTGGTATTGATTTTAATTACAGGGCTGTGAGCAGAGCCAGGGAGCTGCTCTCAGGTGGGGCTGGTGGGGCTGGTAGACCACGCTCCAGTACCTTCTCTTGACAAGGCAACTTTCAGCATTGCTCCCTCCCCACCATTGCCTGTGCCAGGCTGATCCAAACTGCTGCTCACTGACATGACAAAATATTCCTGTTTTTCTGGGGTTTTGGCAGGGAAAGGTAGGACATAGGCACAGTTCAGGTCTCTGAATGTAGTTCTCGTGTTATCTCATGCTGGCATGTGTCCAAAGGGAAACAAAGCTGGGGAAGGATCTAGAGCACAAGTCTTGTGAGAAGCAGCTAAGGGACCTGGGGTTGTTGAGTCTGGATAAAAGGAGGTTCAGGGGAGACCTTCTTGCTCTCAACAGCTCCCTGAAAGGAGGTGGGAGCCAGGGAGGTCAGTCTCTTCTCCCAAGGAACAAATGACAGGACAAGAGGAAATGGCCTCAAGTTGTGCCAAGGGAGGTTTAGGTTGGACATGAGGAAAAATATCTTCCCCAAAAGGGTTGTCAAGGCCTGGTCCAGGCTTCCAGGGCAGTAGTGGAGTTCCCATCCCTGGAGAGGTTTAAAAGCCATAGTAATGTAGTGCTGAGGGACATAGTTCAGTGGTGACCTGGCAGTGCTGGGTTAATGGTTGGACTTGATCTTGAAGGTCTCTTCCAACCAAAATGATTCTATGATTTTATGATCTGCATGCTTCCAGCAGACACAACTGCAAGCAGATCTAGTTGGAGACCAGGCAGGACACCAAAAATGACCTTATACATCCATATATAGGCAACCACATTTTGGGCCACCATACAAGGGTACTGTGTTAAACATCTCACTTGGCTTGGCTGGAGAACAGCGCATCACAACTCTGGGTGCCCACAGGAGCAACATAGCCCAGGTTTGCACCTCTACCATGAAGGAGCTGTCCCCAAGCAGGGTGCCCTCCCCTGCTCTGTCAGTATGCCTACTAGGTGGAGGAGGTCTCACCTTCACCGTGAGGATGAATCCAGCACTATAAAAAGGGTTCTCCCGGTCCAGTGGCCCATTCAGGGTTAAGGCTCCACTGATGTAGTCCAGTGCAAAGATGCTGTTGGTGTTACCTGAGAAAAATAAACACTCAGTGTGAGCACAAGCAGCAGTACAGATGATGTCAAACAGTCCTGGGGGTGATGCAGAGAGGGAATTGGGAGGACATGAGCATCTTCTCCTACCAGTTTCCATGCATGACTGGACCTGGTGCTTGAAAGAGCAGACCCGCTGCCAGGCAAGGAGCTCCAAGCTGCTCACAGGCGGCAGTGGGCTTGGAGAACCCTGCACATTATCTCAATGTGCTTTAAAACGTAATGGCCACCAGAGTCTTCTCCTCTTCTTCCCCACCCCAGCTCAGGGCTTAAAACAGTGCTTTCCTTCCAACAGCCAATAAAGTCATGAGTTCTGCAGGCAGCTGAAGAATTTCAAAGGGTTTTGGTTATTAAAATAGGCAACAGCACAGCTGAAACCAGGGCCGAATCCTGGTGCTCCCCTCTGAAGAACCACCAGCATTTGCAGGCCACCGTGCCCCTGGGGTGGGCATGGCCTCACTCTTCAAAGGCAAGAGTTAAGGGATGTCTGTCCAGGTTCATCAGAGAAAGGCACGGACAGACCAAGCTCACAAGTAATTTTTCATGGAACAAGTGACAGTTTAATGGTGGAGCCTTTTGCCAGAGGATGCTGAGGATGATTAAAGTCCACATGGAATCAAGGAGAGGCTGAGGAGGTTAATGAAAGGAAAAAAAAGTCTATAAAAGAACAGAGAAGCCACATGCAGTTCAGGAATTTTCTTAGCTGGATGTACTGAGTGCCAGGAACGGCGTTAGGGTAAGTACAGTAGGTGCTGGCCCTGCTTCTGTGCTCTTGCCAGATGTGTTGACCTCATGCAGCTGCCTTGTTTTTCTCTATGTGAGCCAAATTTGGCCTCTGTGCTGGTCCTTACATCAGACAGAGTGCCATGGAGGGCTGTGCTGCCTCTGCCAAGCATCCTACCATCAGCTTGATTCTTGCTCTGGAATTAGACACCCAGAGAGAATTAAGACAACAGTTAAGTCTCACGGCCAGCAGCTGTTAAAAAGATGAACATCCTGCTCCAGGAATGCCCTTGCGACAATCCCAGGTGCTCTCACTGTCAGATGGACAAAAGAAAGCAGTTGGTATGTGGAACCTGGGATACCTGATGCCTGCCCAACACAAATACCAGAGGAGGCTGATGAATTAGTGATGACCAAGGAGGTTATGCACAGGCATATGGCCACCCACACAAAACTCCCCCCCATCCTCTCACAGTATGCAGAAAGCCCTGATCCAGCCCCAAATGGGAGCAAGAAAACCCTGCAGGTATTCTATATTCATCCCAGTACAAAAAAAAAAAGCAAAAAAAAAAAGCAAAGCCAACTGTCTTCTCAATACATCTCAGCAGGAATAAAACACACACAACATTTGTCATTTCCCTGGAAGGGAGCTGCAAGACAGATCTGCTGCCTTAGAAAGTTGTTTCCCATCACTCAGCATCCACCTCGCTCCCTCCCAGTTCCCTGTTTAACCACAGCTGTACTTTTCCTGGGATGTCCAAAGCCACCAGGTCCAGCTGTCCCCTTGATCCAGCCCCAGGAGCCACTGTGGCCTTCTCGAGCTCCTGGCTGTCAGCATCTCCTCTCTCTCCCAGGGTCCTAAATGCCATAACACCTTTCTCCCTCATTACTGAGCTTCTGTCCTTGGTCTTCTCTTTTCTCCATCCTCAATGGCCCATTGACTGCTAGCCAGCTTAATGAACTGATGCACGGCTACTCAAGATATTAGCAGCAGCCTTGCTTTTTTTGAATCTCACTGCTGTACATGAAGATCTCCAGTCTCCCCCCTCAGATGATTTCCCTCTCTTTAGCTTGACTTCCCACCTTTGCTCTGTAATTTATGGCTGACTCTTTAGGAGGTGACTTCTGATACCAGCTTTGGAGGAAATGTCATGAGATATACCGAGTTGTGCTGCAAGGCAGTTAAGTGCTTCAGGGTGCTATGCTGCCACAATTAGGTTTATGTATCAGGGTGATCTCAAGTAAAATAGAATACCTTTTTAATGACAAAATACTGTTCTGCCAACAGGAACCTGTGAATGTGGAGACTGATGGATTTTTGTGGGAATATGTCAATAGGGCAGGAATTTGGCACAGAGAACTAAATATAGCACTGAGCTCTGTGTCCTAAAACTGGTTATGTGTTTCATATTTGACCACAGTAATTTTTTGAAGGATCGATGGATAAATTAGGGACCCAGATAGACTCCCAGGCTCCACATCAGAGGCTTTTCTCTAGCTCAGCCTCCCCAACACCTCTCAGATGGCAGAGATTCATCTGATGCCCTCCCGGGTGCCCTTTTGCTAGTAAAGTTTTGCCAGCTTTGCAAATTAGCATATGAAGGGAAAGAGGTGTCTCCAAACTCATCCCTCAGAGGCCTTTCATAATTTCCTCTACAGTGCCTCTCAGATCACTGCTTTGTTACTCCTCTGACCACTGATGCCTGCTGAAGTTCTCGCATTGTCGAACAATGCACGCTTCCCTAAGATGCTTTCTTTACAAAAAGTCTCTCGAATCATCTTCAGGTGTCTTCACTTTCCTCAGAGCAAGGGAAAAAAAGGGAGGGAAAAATACCCAATTTTGTCTTTGCTTCCCCTTAGTCTCTTGCTCCCCCCATCTCTGTATCATTCCTAGTTCTCCTATTATCTCTCCATCATCCTGACCAAGTAAAAAGCCGAGCCTGGGTTAAGCGCAGCTTAGTCTGCAGCTGCTGGTGCAGATGGCCACACCAGCTGATGGCTTTCAACCAGTTTGTCTGCTCCACTGCTCTTCCAGCACTTGCTCCATCCTGCTCCCAGTTGCACTGGTCGCAAGTACCGGCTGGCCACCTACAACTATCTGTGCTTGTGGGGGCCTTGGAAGCAGGTGGATGCCATGAGCTGAGCCAGCTCCTCATCACACTGCCCCAGCACTCCAGCTGATGGCTTGTGTGGCCAGTGGCCAGTGTTGCCTGCTGGGCACGTCAACAGATCAAACCATGGTTTGCTTATTGCTTGGTTTGAATCACAGAACCACACAATGGTTTGGGTTGAAAGGGACCTTTCAAGATCATCTAGTCCCACCCCCCTGCAGGGAGCAGGGACAGTTGTAACTACAGCAGGTTGCTCAGAGCCCCAAGCAACCTCACCTGGAATGTTTCCAGGGATGGGGCATTAACCACCTCTCTGGGCAACCTCAGCCAGGGTTTCTCTAGTCTAAATCTCCCCTCTTCTAGTCTAAAAACATCACCCTGTCACAACAGGTCCTGCTAAAAAGACTGTCCCCATTTTTCTGACAGGCCCCCTTCAAGTACTGAAAGGCCACAAGAAGGTCTTCCTGGAGACCTCTCATTTCCAGGCTGAACAAGCCCAACTCTCTCAGCCTGGCCTCACAGCAGAGGGGTTCCAGCCCTCCCATCATTGCTGTGGCCTTCTCTAGCCCCACTACAACAGGTCCTTGTCTCTCCTGTGCTGAGGACCCCAGAGCAGGACCTTGCACTTGGCCTTGTTGAAACACATGAAGTTCACATGGACCGATCTCTCAAAGCCTCTCCGGGTCCCCCTGGATGGCATCCCATCCCTCAGACATGTCAACTACACCACTCATCTTGGTGTTGTCTGTGAAATCCCTCTGTCCTTGTGCAGGTAGAGGGACACAGCAGCTCCTACATCCACCATGTCCAAGCAGAAAAGGCAGAGACCAACACAGGAGAGGGTTGGGAGCAGTGGGATGGATCGCAATAGCCCATTCAGAGTGTTTTTCCAGGCTCATTGAGGAATGGATGGTGGTATAGGCAACACTTTGGAGAAACATCTCTATAAAAAGGGGTTTTACAGACGAAGACCATAATGTTTAATTGCCCTCAGCCAATGTTCTCACAGTATAAAAAGGCCATTAAAAACACTGTCTCAAACCCAGGGAAAAAAAAAGAGAAGAGAGGGAAGAGAAGACATTGATGTCTTCTCCTTCCTGCCTACCCCTCTGAGCATCATTCAAACCCTAGGAGGGAGAAATGCAGCTATTGCCCTGCTGTAGCAACGAGCTGTCAACCAGGGGAAGCCAATTCCCCTGCGCAGGAGAATTTCCTCACCTCTCTCTCTACATGAAGAGCTGTTTGTATCAAGTAGTCACATCCACAGAAGGCTGTGGGCTTGCTGAGCCGCTGAACTCGCAGCAGATGACTTTCACGAGATGTGAAAGGGAACCCATCACACACTTTGCACCGGATAATTTATTAATCAAAATGTGCTCCGTCAGGGCTCCTCAGCACTGAAATAGATGCTGTTGGATGTGGTTCATGGAGTCAGCAACAGACACAGTTATCATTGTATAAATAGTCCATCAGCTGCTGTGACCACCTCGCTGCTCTTCACCTTGAGTTTTTGCCCCTGTGAGATGTGCTGGGAAGCATGTCAGGGCAGATACCTTACCCCATGCCTAAATTCAAAGGGAACAAGTTATTTCCAAAGAAAAAAAAGGCTATTACAACCTGCCTGTTCTAGCACCACCAGTAATATTTCTGATCTTTCAGAGCCATGAAAGAAGCTTGGATTAAATGCTCTCACAGTTCCCTTATTTAGAAGCAAATGCACAGCACAAGAAAACAAAAGGAGAGATTTATCACCCGAGGTGCAATCCCACTCCTGAAGCCCCTGGGAATTGAGCCTGGGTGCCAGAGAGGAAAACAGAGCCCATGGAGTTTAAAGGTACCTGCTCTGAAGGAAATTCATTACACAACAGGTTGTTGAGTCTCAGATCACAACCACCATTCCCCCACATCATCTAAAGTGTGCTCGGTGGCTCTAAGGGAAGGCAAATCACCAGGCTTGCCTGGCTTGGCTTTTTTTCCTTCCCAGCCTTTCCTCTTTCCATGAATCTAACTTTAAAACCAGCTATGACAGAGCAGCCTACAGCTGGATCATGAATCAAAATAGCAGAGCAATGCAGACCCCTCAGGAAAGCAAGAAAGGAATACGCTGTAATATGGCCTCTAGAAAGTCTGTATCAGCTTTTAACACAAACCCCCAATCTCTAGGCTCAACACCTTTCAGACAACCTTCCATTAAAAACTGCCTCGGAACCAGTTGTTTTCTCTAGTCCCAGCATGAACCGAGGCAGCACAGGTTCATCCTACTCCAGTGGCTGCCAACATCTTGAATACACATTAAATCCCAGGAAGTTAAATGAGAAGTCCCAGAAATTAAACAAAAAATATGCTTTTTTTCTTCATACTTACACATAAATGGGAATGTATAGTTTTAATTACTGAAGGCCATTTGCTGGGGGACCACCTGCCATGCAAACCATTATCCCAACCGTATCTCTTTCCAGTGATTTCTGGATTGCCAGGGAGCCGAAGCACGATGCCAATGTGACGACGAGGCACCATTAGCAGCGGGGAGGAAGACAGGGAGCAACCGAGCCAAGAAAAGCAGGGCTGTGGCCTCAGCCACCATCTCTTCTTTGTGCTGCCTCATCCCCTTGCATTGGCAGGGTGGAAAAACAGCCTTTGATGAATAATGCGGCGAGGCACTTCTCCACCCATCAGCGTGTCCTCCTACAGAAATGTTCTGCTGTGATGACTGCCTTTAAATCATGCTGGAAGGCCCTCCCAGCAGGTGGAATTTATGAGGACTTTAACACCCTGGTTGTTCACTGAGTGAGCCGAATGTTGGAAAAAGCAGGCATGACGTAAGCCAAGTGGCAACGGGAATATTAAAATTAGCAGGTCCTGTGTCCGAGGATCCTTGCTGATACTGGGTTTAAGGGACTCAGGGAAGTGGTTTGCTTTGCCCTGCCTTTTTTGCTAAGTCAGGTCAAAATATGACAGGAGGTGTCAGCAGCTGAAGGCTGGGACATGTCTTTAACCCCACCTCGAGGGTTTGTGCTGCATGTTCAAAAAGAAGGTAACAGGAAACTCCAGATGTGTTCTGAAAGCTACAGCATTGATTTTTACACTTACATGTACATATTTTGGTATTTTATTCCTTAGCAGGAAAAACAGAAGAAAGAGAACGACTCTCTTCAGACACGCTTCCCTCTTGTTTTTGTAACTCACACTTCTATTACATTATACAAACAATGATTTGTAATTCACGCTTCCCTTGGGAGGCACCAGCTTTAGGGAGAGAACACTTTGCCAGAAGCTGCATCTGTCTCCTAAAACAATCAGCTTTGGGGGAAAAAAAAATAATAAAAATTGCTCTAAGGGTTTGCAAAAAGCCCTAAGGACCAGTTCCCTGACTGAAAGCCCCATGTTCCCTCTCCTCTCTCTCTCCTGCAGGACTTTTCAAGGCCCAGGAAGGACGTATGGATTGCCCTTGTGCAGTCTCCCCTTGGCCATCCATCACCACACCTGAAATGTGCCAGTCAGGCAGAGACTGACGTTCAAGGATCTTGCAGAGCCCCGGGACCCTTTCCCCTGGTTTTAACCCTTTGATGCCAGCCTAAGTAGCAGAGCTTACCTTCATATCGTCATGCCAGAAGACAAAGTCTCATGACTGGCCTGGAAATAAATGAAACTCAAAGCTTACCATGAGCGAACAAAGCACAAGACTGCAGTCATACAATACATTTTCCTAACAAGACCTCACCGGCTAAAGTCCCCTCCTGCCTATTAATTAAACCGCCATTTAATTCACAATAAAAATCCTTCTCTTAAAGAGATGAAGGATTCCCTATGCCCCAGGTGATGTGCAGCGGCAGCAAAAGTGAAAACACACTGCCGTCTGCAGGCCTGATCCTGCTGCGAGCACTGGGGTCCCTCCACTTTCCACCAGGAAAATCAATCTCTGTTAGACCAGAGAGTTCCCCTAAATGAAAAGCCTTATCTAGAACAGGTCGTGTTATACAAGAAGTCACTCACTTTGTCTGGGAAATGAAAGATGATGAGGCAGAGTCCCCAGTACAGAGGCTATCTCCATAAATCTGCCAAAAAGGAACCGCGGATTACTTTGCTGGATTAATTATCTGTCCTTCAAACAGAACCATGACCTCAGCGGCTGAGCATCTCCAACCTGTCAAAGCAGCTGGGGAAAAGGGGAGAAAGGGTTTTTGCAGCACACCAGCTGTGGTCTGCCTGCACCTTGCTCCTCACCTGGGAAAAGAAGCAGAAATACCCATGGGGGTGAAGGGAGCCCTGGCACCAACCAGACTGTCATAAAATCAGAGATTCATTTTGGTTGGAAGAGAACTTAAAGATCATCAAGTCCAACCATTAAGCCAGCACTGCCAGGTCACCACTGAACCATGTCTCTCAGCACCACATCTTCACAACTTTGAAACCCCTCCATGGATGGGGACCCCACCACTGCCCTGGGCAGCCTGGGCCAGGCCTTGACAACCATTCTCGGTGGTGGGGTCTTGGGAGTTCTTTTGTTTTCCTGGGGAATTTTTCCATACTTGTTACTAGGTGATAAACTGATGATAAACTTGAGGGTCCTTGGGAGAGACAGAGGACCTGGCCACAGGGGTAGGGGTCCAGCCAGCTGTGGAATGAAGGGGATTGGGTGGAGCCCCTAGCTCTCTAGGTTTTTTACTCCTGTTTCAGGGGAGAGCGAAGCTGCTCTCTTGGTGGAGAGAGGTCGTCCCTACTACGGCGCCTACTTTCTCCTTCTACCCCTGCTGCCTCCAGAGGACCCTGCAGGGCACCAGGATCAGCTTGGGGAAAAGTCATCATCACTGTGTTCCTGTTTCTCCTTCTACCCCTACTGTCTCCCGAGGATCCTGCTGGGCACCGGGATCAGCTGCCCAGGGTGGTTTGTGAAGTGAGCTTCTCTTCGGCCATCCCCACGTGAGGCCTGAGCTGGTTCCAGAGCGGCCCTGCAGGCGCGGGGACATCATGGCGCCCTCCCTGCTCGCCGGGAGTGAACAGCACCAAAGGGGAAAGGGCTTGCGGCCGAGAGAGGTTGACACTGGGGTCCTGGTTTCTGTGTGTTGTTACTACTATAGTTGTTGCTGTTCATTTGTCCTCCTTTG
>WUAM01000143.1:47869004-47889372 GCA_024336885.1 Actenoides hombroni | reverse complement strand
ATATGTATATAAAGTTAGTAAGGAACGGTTATTCCTATTCCTCATTTTTGCCTGAAAGCCCCTTAATTGCAAATCATAAGCATTCGGAGGGGAGGGGGTTGTATTTTTCCATTCTAAAGGGGGGGTCCTGCCTTCCTTGGCAGACTCCTGTCTTTCAAACCAAGACACTGGGGAAGACATTTTTCCCCATGTCCAACCTAAACCTCCTCTGGTTCAACTTGAGACCTTTTCCTCTTGTCCTATCACTTGTTCCTAGGAAGAAGAGACCAACCTCCACCTGGCATCAACCTCCTTTCAGGGGTGTTTTGAGAGTGAGGAGATCTCCCCTGAGCCTCCTTTTCTCCAGAATCAACAACCCCAGGCCCAAAACTGAACCCAGGATTCAAGCCCATTGGCATGAGGGGCTTGAATTGCAAGGTCTCAATTTGGAGTTCTTTTTCCAATGGCTATTTGCAGGGAGAGGATCCTACCCCTTGCAAAACACAGTTCTAAAAAGCGCACGTTTTCCTCGGGCTAAAACACTCGGATTGGAAGGAAGAGGGAGAAACCATGGAATGGCTTTTCCTGATAGGATGTGGGAATGAATCCCGGTGCAGGCAGGACAAGTAGCCAAAGCCACGGTGCAACTAGTGCAGCTCTCCTCCGTCATTCCAGGCTTAACAGCTTTGTAAACTGGTGGCATAAAGTTAGGACTTAACTCTTATTTTATGTGGTTATGGTTAATCTTTTAGTTTTATTGTTTTCCTGTCATGGGAGGACCTTGTGCTGGAGATAACTGTATAAATAAGAGCTGCTGCAGTATATCCTGAGGCACAGCTACCTAAGGGATGGGGCTGAACAAGACACCGACAATTCCAAATGCGTTTTTATAACCCGTCTGTGGTTCATACCAATGCTTTAGATATTAACACTAAAGGAACAATCAACAGCTAGGCTGCTTTTCAGCTCTCTCATCGCTGTATTTTCAACCCCAGCTGGTAAAATCAGACCGGCCACCTGTAAGCCCTGTGCCCCAACACCTGGGAGAGCCGGGGAGAGGCATCATCCATCCCTGCCGTGAAACAGGCACAGCATCACTGCTGTCTCCACTCATACAAGTGAGTTGAAGAGCCAGGTATAATTACTACCTCCGCATCGTTTTCACTTTTGCTTACGGTCGGTTTCTAATTTAATTTGCTTCCCCATTCCCATATGTTAGGCTTTTATTTTTTTTGCAAAATTGTCATAAAAATTTACCAGCTCAGGCACAAAATCTGCTCGCTGACCTTTACCATCATGATTGAGGATAATGACAAATTAATCAGGCTTTACCTGTCTGCCAAAAAAGAAACCAAACCGCTTGCCTTGGTTGAGCAGCATTTTGGAGGTGCAGTAGCTGCTGGTTCCAATCGCTGGACTCTCAGACATCAGAAGGTAACATCTTCTTTCAAAAGCAAACAGGAAATCGTGGGAAGCATAAAAGAATGCCTTGAGCAGAGTGGGGGAAGCACTCACACCCTTACTGACTCAAAAAACAATTTTTTTGCCCCATGGCTATGTTTTCATTGCCCTCAGCCACAGTCCCGTAGCTGTATGCAGCTGGTGAGCTCTGGGAACAAACTCTGTTCAAAGTGGGAGCAAAGCTCCCTGGCACCTGGCTTCAGGGATTTTGGGAGCCTCTGCCGTAAGTCAGAGGCAGGGTGAGGAGGAGGCAGGAGGTGATAGCAGATGTCTGCAGGCAGTCATCCCTCATTCCATCCATGGGGTGACCCTTCCCAGCACCACCACTCTGCAATACGCTGGTGCCGACAGGAGAAGGTCTCCTGGCCAGTTATGAAAACACTCTGCAATTCTCATGTTTGGGGGAAAAAAAAAATAAAAATAATGCAAAGCAGTTTAATCACTCTTTGGTGTGTTCTGCCCGATTCTCCGATACGAAAGCTGCCCCCCACCAAGCGGGACCAGGGGCAGGGATTAAGCTCTTGGCATACGCAGAGATGCGAAGCTGTTTGCGCCGATCTGCCTGCCTGTCGCTCCCCACTGCCACCAGGCTCCCAGAGTGTACCTGGCTCCCTTCCACCAGCCCTCCACCCGGCCAGGCTGATGGCTACACTGGCACTGAGCGGGGGATGCTCACAAAAGGGACCTTGTGGCTATTTTGCAGGAAAGCCAAAGACAGATGTGAGAATAAGAGCATGTGTGAACATTCCAGGTAAAAAAAATAAAATAAAATCGAGGGTCCAAGGTTTTGTTTCCTTGATTTAGCAGAGCAGCCGTGACCACCCAATGAGCAGAAAGCGTGACGTGACCATGAGTGGAGGGGTGCATTTAGCAAATGAACTCGCATGGTTGTTTCTGTAGGTTTAAGGCTCTTGGAAAACCAAAGCTGTTTATATTGCAATGGTGCTGACAAGGGAAAATCAGATGCCTACAGCATAACCCATACTGAGTTAGAAAAAGGGTCCATGGCCATCAGCAGATGCCCAAACAAGGATGTGCAATCAGGATGAGAGTGATTTCCCAGCTGCTGACCATCTTCAGACTTTGATCTGGGTAAGATTTCTGTAAGATGAAGACTTTTATCATTCTCAAAGGTAGTTCAATGGCCTCTGAAAAATTTGGTGAGGTTTCAGTCCACTCTCCAGCGAGGAAGGGCCTGCACCAGTTAGAAGAAAGCCCCTGCTGCTCTTTGGCCAGTTGATACACATGGTCTGGGGGAATCTCTCATTTAATTCATGCCAGGAGAACATCAGAATAAATTGCAAAGGGAATTAGAGGAATAAATAATCCTTGCATCTTCAAAGGCAGGCTGACCTGGATACTGGCAGTCAGGATCTGTGGACTTGAAAGTCAGGGTGAAGTCACCGTGACCCAAGAGGCTGATTAAAAGAAGGTTTGTAATGGATGGGCTTTGGGGAAGATAAACTGGGAAATGATTTCTGCACATGTAGCTCGAAGGAGATGCCAGCCAGCTCTTGAAGCACATGGAACAGTGGGGAGAGGAGGCACTGCTGCCATTTCTCACTTTGAAGATCCCTCTCAGCAGCGATGCTAGAAATCCGGTTACAACCCAGCCCCACCAAGCTGGTCCCTCGCTCCTGGGTTAACCAGAGTTAGTCTGTCTGTCCTCAAGGCACAATCTCACCAAAGCAGCATACAAACGCAGCCCAAAGAGAATCAAAGTCTGCCTTGGATGTGGTAGAGGCTCTCTGACCTCACAACATCTTAAATAAGATGGGTCCAGCTCCAGAAAATGGCCTTTCCAAAATGCAGTTATGTTTTGCCTGGAAACACCTGCCTAGACTGCCCTTCCCCTGGCTCTTTTGTCAGATGTTGGGAAAACAGATTGGGTCTTGTGGGGCTGCAAGGAGGGTCTCCCCAAAACCAATAGCATAGCAAGTAGGGTTCAACACTGGAAACCTCAGACAGACCTTTTTAAAAAATTTAATTCTCTTGTAAATTGAAACAGTTTGTTGTTTGTTTGTTGGTTTTTTCCCCCTCATGGACAGTCAAACCAGCTTGGTAGATCTTTCCCCAAAGGGAAATCCCCAAGCTACACTCCTAAAGGAGCCAAGCACTGCCCACTGACAGCAGTTTCAGCAAGCTACACACGGAGGCTTCACAGGGTTCTTCAGGCTTCAGAGCCAGTCAGTGAAGGCATGATTAATCCACGTGGCTTTCAGAAAGCAGAAACCCTCCACTGCTCTAATTAAGCTTCATTCTCCAGCCCGGCATCCTTGTGGGTCCAGCCTCCTACCTCCCAGCTTGCGAAGCTCCAGCAGTGCCTTGAGAGGCCAGCCCTCAGCATGGAGGCTTTCGGGAAATGCTGCAGAACCCACCAGGAGCTGTTCAGCCCCTAATCAGTCCCATTCTCTCCCTAAACAATAACCACCGTACTGCCAGCGAGAGTTTTACGCTGGCCTCTTTGCAGGTCTCCTTCATCATGTGAAGCAGAACCATTTTTGGCTCGCCATTAGGACTGAAAGGTTTCACTAGGAGATGATGTCAAATTCGCTAGGAATAACATCTGCTGCTTGAGGAAAGGGAGATGCACGAATGATGTGCTCTGACAGCACCGAAAGCAAAGAAAGCTTTTCAGAGGGGTAAAAGCTTTCAGATTTCCCCAGCACGAGATGCACAAAGACTTCTTGCGGGGCCAGCTCCTCCATCCCCGCTGGGCTCCCCGCTACATCCCCCCCATGGCTTACCCGAGACGATGGTGTAGCCGATGCCGCGGGGCCGGCCCTTGTCCTGGTCGATGGCCGTTATCATGCGCACGGTGGTACCCTGAGAGGGAGAGGAGAGGAGACACACATTACAGCCACCCCAGCCAAGTGCTGCTGGGGCTCCCTGCCAAGGCACTGCACCTCTTACTGTGGACCACCTGCTTGGAAGGGACCTTTAAGGGTCGTCTAGTCCAACCCCCCTGCAGGGAGCAGGGACAGCTGCAACTACAGCAGGTTGCTCAGAGCCCCAGCCAACCTCACCTGGAATGGTTCTAGGGATGGAGCATTGACCACCTCTCTGGGAAACCTGGGCCAGGGTCTTACCACCCTCAGTGCAGAAAATGTCTTCCTTCTCTCTAGGCTAGATCTCCCCTCTTCTAGTTTAAAACCGTCACCCCCTGTCCTGTCACAACAGGCCCTGCTGAAACAGGCCCTTTCTCCTAGGCCCCCTTTAAGTGCTGAAAGGCTGCAGGAAGGTGTCCCTGGAGCCTTCTCTTCTCCAGGCTGAGGTCAGTGCAGTAAGCACAGCGATCATTGCTCGCGGAGGAAGAGGAAGGAGGAACTGAAGGTGTAGCATCGGCAAAGCCAAGACATTGCTCCTCACAGCACCACAGCTGCACAGGCTCTGACTGCCAGGCAAAAACACACGCTCCTCTGCCACAGAGATTTTCACTCTGCAGTCTCTCAAGAACTGAAGGCAACAATTTCCTCTCATCATGACCTTCAACACTGGTCACTGCACCAGCATTATCTACCGCTGCCTTCCCAGTTTCAACTGGTCCTCCTCCCCCTGCATCCTTCAAACAAAGCACCCCAGGTGAAGCGGGATGCTCACACTGGCCATTGGCACCCAGCTGCATAACTAAGTGAGCTGCAGAGATTTTAATTGAAACATTTAAGGAGGAAGAGAGTTGGACAGATGCTGAGAACGGGGCATTACCCACAGGCAAGTGCTTCTGCAACTGCCAGCCCACCCACTTCATCCTCCATCCTGTTTCTTATAGCCCAGTGGAAAGGTCCATAAGGCCAAGAGTCCCCCAAACTCAATGAAGAACATAAAAGTGACCCCAAATTCTTGGTTTTAAATAAGAACATCATGTATTTATGTCAACTCCATAAGCCCCGCCACACTACAGTGAGCCCATGTGAATACAAACACGGGCACATGCACATAATTAATGGAGTGTGAAGAAAATTTAGAGCTCAGCTGTTCTTGTTTTCTTTGGTTTAGTAACAGTGGGAAAAGAAGCCTTTTTTTTTTTTTTTTACTTTTTTTTTTTCCCCCCTCAAAGGAAATGTCAACAGAGGCGTTCGCATATCTAACGAGGGAGCATAGCAGGACGGCAGCGTTGCTTCTGCCCTGCAATCCATCACTTGAAGGCCAAAGGGAAAGCTGCTGCAGAAACATCACCAGTGGAGAGCGGGGACTTGTGGTCTTCCCCAGCTTCCAGGGGCTCGATGGAGATGTTTTGCCACTGCTGGCTATAAAAAAGGCTCCTGGGGCCAGGCAGGCTGTCCATTCCCTGATCTCTGAGGACATTTCAATGGACTCCTTAAGTAAATCCATGTTATTAACCGAGAACATTAGCCATAAATCCCAGGTCGCTGGCCTTTGAGCAGTGCGCGGCTGTCAAGGCTCAGCAGCTGCTGGAGAGCCTCTAAATCACCAACAATAACTGTGCTTTCCAAAGGAGCAAGGATAGATAAAAAGCACCAGGAAAGTGGGAAAGAAGCAGATGGGAAAGCAGAGCAAGTGACGTGGAAAGGAGGGCAAAGCAAAATGAAGGGGAAAGAAAAAAAAAGAGAAGGATGAAATCCAGCATATTCTGCTTAAATCTGCTGTCCTCACTGGGCAGGCATGAACGCCCCACCTCTCCCTGGCAAAACAAGAGCTTCTGCGTGGCAGGGGTGGTGAGTGAAGGTGCCTGGTCCATCCGACAGCTCACTCACTGCCTGTCAAAAAGCAAAGGAGCGGTGCGGAACGCTAAGTGTTGCTTGCCGTGCGTCACCTCTCAGAGGGAAGGCAGCCGTGGAAGAAGGCAGGGCTCCCAGGATGGCCGAGGAATAACAAATCGGGGCCCACTGACACTGCGACCACTTTACCTGCAGGAAAGGTCCTTCCTGTAGGAGCCAGGGGGAAGGGCTATTGGGAGAGATAAAAGGAGGAGGGCAGCAGGGAAAGTTTGGGAGGGGAGGAGGAGGAATTCCGTTCGGATATCTCAGCAGTGTATGCCACAGAGACATTCATAGGAGAGAAATTATCCAGGCATCTGATTGCTAGAATGAAGGCTGCTAGAGAGCACACTAAGGTTTATCTGGTCCTTGGCAAGCCTGTGGTGATGGCTTTCACACTGTCAGTTTTTGGCAGTGGGTCTCCCCCCTCTTCTCCTTGCAGCCCTCTGACTCCTTCTCCACAAGTCTCTTCACCAGCCACTCCAGGGGATGAGCCACACTTTACCAGTATCCAAGAAACATGCTGGAGTAGAGATGAGCTCCCTACTGTTCATGGATGTGATCTCCTGGAACCATTGCAAGGGCAGGGACCTGGGCACCATTTTGCACCCTGCCTGGTTTCCATCCTTCCTGCCAGCTCCTTCATGAGAGTCTTTCAATATCCACAAAACTGGCAGATCCCAGCTCCTGGGAAAGGACGATCCCTCCCTGAGCATCTACACAATGTTTAGGATCAATCTTGATCCTCCTGGGTAAGAGGCTGAACAAGTGCCACAGGATAGGCATAATGTTTGTCCATGTCTGATAGCAATTACTGGTTTTGTAGCGAGTGGTAACAACTCATGAAGACAGTCTTGGAGCACAATTGCTCAGGACAGTCAACATGAAGGATTATTCCCATTCAACATGGGTCGGAGCGAGATGATGTGATGCAAAACGTGATGCTGCACACAGGCTATACTCACCTCTTAGTACCTGTGATGCTCATGAAGTGTCTTGCCCACCATACCAGCAGAGAGTGCTAACTAGAAAGGAGAGACTAGAAACGGGAAAACACCCCAAACCAAAACAAGCCCTTGGTCATGGCCATACCACAATGGCAAAGATTGACCTCTCACCAATGACAGCTCAACAATGTCCAATTTCTCTTCCAAAATCCTACTGGACCACAACTCTATTCCTTTCCCTACCTATGTCTTGGCACAGCAAGGGCAGGTGATGCTGGACCCTGGCTCCCTGAGGCAGCCAACTGCATCCCTAAATTGGAGGGGTCCTGCTAGCCAAACACATCTGGCAAGGTTTCTACTTACTCATGGAAACCCCAAACTGACTTCCATCACCAACAGCTCTGCCCAGGGCTCACCCCAGGTATTTATAGCACAAACCTGCAGCCCTTGGAAACTCTCAAATACTCCTGATATTTCTTATAACTAGCAACAACTCGCCTGCCTACCACAGACAACAGTGGCTGCAAAGAAAGGACTCGGCTGGTGGGTATAGACCAAAGCACCAGAACAGAATAACTCTCTCCCTCTAGGGAAGGAGGAAGAAGGTTCAGAAAAGTAATAATCTGGAAAAGCCTATGCTTAAAAAAAAAGGCAAAGAAAATAAAGAATGGCACATTATCCAAACAAAATCTGAGGGTTTTGCGAAGATGGGAAGGGGTAAATCAATCCTTTTTTAATAAAATCCTGAGCTTTTAATAAAGTGTTCACACTGATGGGCTGGAAATATTGTAAGAAAGAATTAACTCTGAGCTATTGAGACTCCAGGGCAAAAATAGCACTGGTTCTACATTATTTCTTCAACCAAAGGAGTTTTTGAGAAGGAGAGGGATGGGGCTGAAGAATTAAAACTTTTGTAATGATAATTTGACACGCATCTGTACCATGCTATTGCAAGGGAATACAACTGCTGGTCTTGGGACCAAGCACTGGTGGGGTTTGTCCCTCCTCTTGCCTTCTCATGCCTCCCTGCGGGATGAAGCACATGCTCCTAGGCCTCAGCTTGTCTCTTAGCAAGTGAATTCCTCTTTCATCCCCAAAGTGAAGTGGTGATGCTGCCTGGACCATGCATCAGCTGAGGTTCAAAAGCAGTGGCTCATCAGACCAACAGCATCTCCACAAGGAGAAATGTCCCCACTCCTCCAACCCCTATTAACTTAGCTGGACAACATCAATGATGCTATCCAGCCTACAGATGCTGTCAAGATGGGCACCCAGAAAGACTCCGATGATGCAAAATATGTCACCAAGCTTTTCCACAGCTGCAGGCAGCTTTGGTGCACTTGGGTGCTCTGAGAGAGATGTCTGAGGCACGTTCGGGATGATAAACAGCATCAAGAAAGAAGATACAACACCTCCAGGGACAGCAAAGTCTCTCCCCGCTGCGTCTTTTTCCTTTGCCTGATAAGAAATTTTTTCTTCTCAGTGGCCAAATAAGCATGTACCCAAAACGCTTCTAAATCATGCTACCAGATCCCAGCCTGAGAAAAATAAGAGCTACAACAGTGCTTCTCTCCCCTCTCTCACCCCTCCGCCCCTTTTTCTTCTTCTTCTCTTACAGGATTAGGGACTTGAAAGGCAAAACACAGCCCAGTGTTGCAGCAGCAGGAGGAGGCGGGGGGTGGGGGGGAGTGCTTCAGAAAGCTGCCATGGCAAAAAAAAATAAAAAAATAAAAAAATCCTATTTCTCACTTCTTAATTCCAGTCAATTCCAGTCAAAGGGCTGATAGAGATCTGTTTGTGGTAATTTGCTGCAGTTTATCCACTCTTTTCACCTTCTATCAGCTCTTCACTGACGGGCTGGCTGACATGCTGTTACTCGAGTGAGGAAATTAAAATTTGATGCAATAATCCCAAATAAGAAGGATTTTATTAGGTAACGTATACACTTCAGATGAGGTATTCTCGCCTGATACATCGATAGAGGAACACAGACATGCTGTGTACCACAGATAAAAAGAGAGCCAAGAGTTGGAGGGAAGGCTTGTGGAGCAGCAGCAAGTCTCTGCTCTGTAAATTTGGGGCTGGGATGAGAGGTCTCAAGTGCATTTTGACCTACTGAGCCTGACAGCAGGGCAAGCATCACCCACAAACACACTGCAGCCTGCTGGTTTGACCTGGAAGCCTGGTTTTGGACAGAAGTTGGCCAAGCCCTCACTCCTCACCCAAATCTGCTGTTCTGCAGTGTGACAGTTTCCCCTCTGCACATATAACTGGGTCCTTTTGGTAGGAGGGCAGAGCTGATCAGAAGACTTCCCACAAAGAGAAATGCACATGTTAAACCCCAGGCTTGCCATAGCAAACCATGTCCTTGTTTCAGCAGTGGAGATTTTTCCTGGGAAGGATGGGACACTGGGTCCAAACTAGAGAGCAACACCACTCAAATTACTGCCCACATTCACCAGTTGTCTTCTTCACTGCGTCTCTGGTGACACCTATCCACCTTGGATACCTCAATGCCTTTGGAAATGTTACATGGGGCCAAGAGGAATTAAAATCTCTAAACTCATCAGAAAACCACTAACGGTTTGGTGAGCACTCCATTCATTCCTTATTTCAGGTTACACAAAGATGATTCGCTGCTTTGCCTGTTGCAAACATTGTACATTCCAGGAATAACTGTGATGCGTGTCGGTACATCAACACAAAGAGATCATTGAGCTCCAGCCTTAATAAGTATCATTAATTTGACAGAGATCCCCTTTCCTGATACGAGGTCAATCCATGAAGGTGATGCAGCCTATAATTTTTGATACTCATGGGACTTCTGCTTCTATAATTTCACCTGAGGCTTTTTCTCCCCAGTTAAGGGTGATCTAAGTAGTGTTTTCTCTTCCCTGTAGCTCATGCTGCTCACCATACAAAAACTCCTTTACCTCAACAGCACTGAAACACATTGAAACTTTCACTTCATGGAAGTTAATTCATGAAGCTATTTTTTTGGCCATCTTTGGACGAGCAGACGGGCAATGTGCTGTCTGACCATGGGATCTGTGACAGTAGGACACGGCCCTATTGATCCAGCACTCTCTGTGCTGTCAGAGGCAGCACTTCGCTCCCAAGTGAATAAAAAGCCATAAACTGAAGAGAGCTGGAGATCCCTCTACCAATGAATGAGCTGAGACATCACATGCTTTGAATCCAGTGCACCAGAGACCTTACGGAATGCACATGTGGTATGGATGCCTACCATGCCACAATTTTAGGACAGAAGGTTTTTTCTGCCCACATACAAAAATATTTGTCATATAGATAAAGCAATGGGATGCACAGATTTGCATGAGGAAGGTGGATGCTGCTGAGCCGGGCTGGTGCTCAGGCTGAAGGTCCTGGACACCCTTTCTGGGAGCAGAGCAAACACGTGTCACAGCCAAAGCTGCCTGACACAATCCCTGTCGCCTGCTATGTGGCAAAAAAAAAAAGCCCTGCTGTATTTAGAGACCAGGAGACTTTTTTCCACAAGCAGCGAGTTTACTGACAAACCGCGCTGCAGAAGAACTAAAATGATTGGATCAATTTGGCAAATCCTGGGGGAAAATGTTCAAAGTGCTGAAATGGCTGATGATTCTGGCATTTTCAAAACTGCCTCATTTCAGGAACATTTACATTTTTCTTTCAAGTTTTCTATTAGAAATGGCACGTGCATACACTGTGGGGAGGAAATGGGGGGACTTTAAGCTAAGAACAATGGAAAGCGGTTTTAAAATGTAAGAAAAACCTATTAGGAACAGATTTTATTAGAGTTTCAGGCTTCCCAGACCTCCTTGCTTAGGCTCCCTTTTTTAAAACAGGGCAAAATATTTTGGACCTGGCTTGAAACATGTTGTTTCAAAAAGAAAAAGGTTTTGCCTCTCTTTGGATGCCATTTGAATCTCGTGATTCAGACCATTGGCACTTTAGCATGGAAACATCAGGGCAGAGCAATGCAAACTGGTGATGGATGGAAGGAAGGACGAGTATTTCTTTGAGGAGGAGGTTTTCCTCCAGCTCGTTTGGGACACTTTGTGCTTTCTGTCCCATACCCTGCTCTGTCCTCCCTTGGCCCCTGGCGCAACACCATGGTCACACATGTCAGAGTGAAGCAGGAGTCCTTACCGGAGGCGAGTTCTCATAGATGTTCGTGCTGTAGGGCAGATTGATGAAGATGGGATCCATGTCCTGCACATCTGTGATGGTGATTGCCAGGTTGGCCAGAGTGGACAGCGGCTTGTTTTTATCTTGGTCCTTCAAAAAAAAAAACAAGGGTTGTCAGGGGTGGAGAGAGGATTTCTATCAGAAAAATGGAATTATTCTACAGTATTAAGTCTCACACAGTTGTGGTTTGGTCAAAATTTCTGAATAGTCCAGGTAATCATCTCTTTTTCAAGCTGCCTGCTGGAATTATTGTCCACTGTACCTCCCTCTAAGCTGTAATATAGTATGCATTTCATTCCAGCATTAACCTTAAAATACAGCCAGCACCAATTTAGTTTTCATCACATTTTGGTTGGAAAAGAAGAAACACTGTTCAACATACGCTTCAAAATCTAAATTCCCTCCTAAGGCAGATGCACCCTAGGGCACCTCTGCACCAGGGACACCCAGGTGTAGTTGCCAGCAGACTTCCTTACCAGCACATCACAGGCAGAGCATCTCATACCCTGCAGCGCCGATGCCTCTGCACAGCTTGGGTTCCATCAGCTGGAACTCCACAAAGCCCCCCAGCTCCTTTGAGTTGTCACTTCTCTTCACAACCCTGTGGGCTGCACTGTGGTTGCAGCTTTATCCTTTTCTGTATTCGCTGCTCCGAGCTTTGGCAGAGGGAACGTACACCAAGGGCTCCTCCTAGGTTTGTAGGATGCCTTGGCTCTCGCACAGAAGGAGAAGTGGAAATCTGAACCCCAGGCTATTCCTCGCAGTAGTGACCTCCTTTCTACTGGGCTAATGGTTTTGGCTCTGATGAACTGCAAGTCCCTCCCTCCTGCCGTGCATGGGGACTGGCAGGATTGGGATAACTAGGAGCTGCCTTTCAAGGCAAGCCAAGCTGCTTCCACAGGTGAAAGGAAGTGAGAAGCCATCCTCCCTGCTCTGCGAAGCAGGTCACAAGCACACAGCAAGCTTATGAAGAACAGCAGTGGTCCACACGTCAATGCTCTGAGCAGGAGAATCACAGAATTGTTTAGGCTGGAAAAGACCTTTAAGATCATCAAGACCAATCATTAACCCAGTGCTGCTAAGTCACCGCTAAACCATGTCCCTCAGCGCCACATCTCCATGGCTTTTATATACCTCAAAGAAATCCCTTTTCTGATTTCTACTCTAGAGTGATACCATAAGCTGGGCAGAGCCTGTTTTTTATATTCCATTTTATTTGCAGTTCCCACCGACTTTTACTTTCTAAACCCAGGGAGAGGTTCAAACAGGTGGGTTAAGTTAACGCACCAGTCTTTAAGCCAGGGACGAAGAAAGTTTTCTTCCTTCTATCCCATCACAACCTATCAGGATGGAGCCACAACCACTTTTCCAGAGCAAGACCCTTCTCCAGCAACTAACACGACAGTAGCTTGTCCTGGCAGTGCCCTTCTGTCACCAGTTCTCTTGCTGAAGTCTTGTCCCATGGGTGCTCATAAGCAACCCGGACATGCACCACCCTCTGCTAGAAGGGCAGGAGCAAAGCGAAGGGAAGGAAACAAACCTCTCCTTCCTTACCCCCTAATCAAGCACCGTCATGAAAGGCGACTATTAGAGGTTACCACACGCTTCTGCAAAGCAGTTCCGAGCAGTGGCAAGGACTGATTGCCAGAAGATTAATGTTAATTTAAACCATATTCAACAACGCAGCTTGTACATTATCCTCTTAACCTGCAGGCCTCAGCGTTTATGGCCTGGATGGAAGCTTATTTCTGACTCATACTCTGCTGTTAGTGTTATCAGGTTGAAGTCTTTTGTTTCTTCAGCTAATGTTTGTTGTTTTTTTTCCCCCTACCATTTGCCTCTTAAATTTTGGTTAAAGGATTACAGATAGCACTGCAAAAACAAGTACATGTCACATTTCCTCACCTACTATCTCTCAGGCTGCCCTTTCCAGCCTCCTTCTGCCCTTGCTGCTACAGTCCCTGGGATGAAATGGCTCCTGCCTTGAATCAAGGCACCACGGCTCTTCTTCCAGCCCTTGAGGCCACCCTGAATTCACCATCACCCCAGTTCCCACTCTGGACCATGCAAACTCTTCATCAGGCAGGTAACAGATTGCTTTGCTCTTCCAGCTCCTGTTACGGCAGTGCAACTCTCATCCTCCTTCAGGGACCAAGCTTGGCCCCAGGATCTCTCATCACCTTTCTGCCAGAAATTACCAGAGCTCTGCAACCCAGCTGAGGAGACATTCCTACAGCTGCAATCAAGCCCAGTTCAGAGACTTAAATATTAAGTCTTTGAGTTCCTGGAGCTGGAAATCACTAGAAGCCAGGAGTGTATTAGGTAGCAAGTACCAGATATGCCCTTGTTTTATCTTTGCTGGTAACTACACCAGGGATATGGGGCTAGGTGGAGCTGGATGGACCAAGGCAGCATCCTTGAAGATATGATGACGCACTTCCTTGTGTCCTTAAGGAAAGCAGAACTGGACACGAGGGAAGAATGGTACTTTTCCATCAGGGCTTGTGTTTGGTCCTACGTTTTGTAACCCACTAGACAGTTCAATAGCACATCCTGGGAATGCATGTTGGCGACAGAGACAGGCAGGTCCTCTTATCACTGAAGCATTTAAAATAAAATAGGGTATGTTTCAGAAAAAAATAAGCTCCTGGGGAAAATTCCACAGCTTTGAACTTATAAGGATTGGGCTGAAAGGTTGAGCTGTTTGCCTGTGGCCGTGCAGTCAGCCAATGCCCAGCCTCTGTGGCCATGGAGAGCAAAGCTGCCGTGCGCAGCCCTCCACCTCCTCGTGACATTTGTGATTCTGCATCAAGACAATGATCTTGATTAAATCACATGCTTCAAGAGCTCTAGATAGCTGCCTGGAGGAGTTGGGAAAGGTTCCCCCCCCCCTTGAATGCAGGTCTGGTCATATGTCTTGTAGGGCTAAATCTCACCTTCCTCTGTTGCATTAGAGATAGGAAAGGAGCCATCCTCCAGAGCTCCTGCTTGTGCAGCGCTCCTCATTCACATTCTCCCTGCTGAGCTCTCACCAGATTTGACACCAGGAAAGAAGTTTCCCATTCAGCTGGGGCATGAATTTGACATGGTGGCCATCTGGACACACATCTCCCAGGTGTTCCCTCCTAGTACAGTGGCATTGACTGTAATAAGGACCTTGGTTTCTCCTCCTCTGTCCACCAAAATTTCAACTCTTGATGTCTGAACTCTGCTTTTACTGAGTGAAGCTCAGGGGCTTCCATACAGGTGAATCCACCTGTTCTAAGCTGTGATGCATGAGGAATGAGACTGGAGGATTTAAAATGGTCTGTACGCCCTATACTAGCTTTCTTCACCAAAAGGACCCCAGCGATTTGAAACTACCCATCCACCATGTTGCCAAAATACTTTTGTAAGTGGAAAATGATGGATGTGCCTGAGAAGATACCGGAGTAAAGAAGCAAAATAAGTAAGCAGCAGCTCTTTCTCCCTTGCAGTCCCTCCAGAAAAATGCCTCCTCCCCCATATCAGCCAGCATCAAACTTACCGTCGCATTGACCTGGAGCTGGTAGGCCTGGGTCACTTCATAGTCCAGCTCCCGTATCACTGACACGATGCCACGGCCGCTGTCGATGGCAAAGAAATTGGAAGGAGGCTGGAAGGAGTAAAGCACACTGCCTCCTGCCCCCTGGTCCGGGTCTGTGGCATTCACGATGAAAATGGGAGTGCCCACTGGTGTATTCTGGAAATAAAATAAAACCATAATAGATTGGTAAAATTGTGCACCAGCCTCTTTTCCCCATCAAACGCACCTCAGCAATTTCCTTTGCCCACCAGAAGGGATAGCTAGAGACCCAAGAACTTCAATCCTGTATTTTCAGGGCATTTATAAGTTATACAGCTGTTTTCTTTATTACAGTATTACAGCAGCTATAATAGTTGTTACACACTTATAATAATAGTTATACAGCTGTGGTGAAGATGGCACTCTATCACAAACCCTTATTTTCCCAGACATCACAACTTTGTGGAAAAATTACTCTCTTTGATGAAACTTGTTTTCTGCCCAAAGGCACTTTTTATTTTCAGCACTGATTCCCTCTCTGTTTTCACCATAAGGCATTAAATGTAAGAGAGCCTTTAGAAAAAAAAAAAATAGAAAAAAAAAAAAGAAAAAAGCATTAAATGCAACACAGAACTTTATGTAAAATTCAAAGTTATAGTTTCCACAGCAACTACAACCTGGCTCGATTAACACAGGCATTAACAGTTAAATTGTCATAAATCTGGAACTAATCTACATGCATAAAATACGCAGCTGAGTGCACAAAATCAGCAATGGCAAATGCAGTTTGGCACTTCTTATTGTTTAACTTCGCAGCAGGGAGAACAATTATCCATTTTTGGTGGAACAGCTGCATGTTCCTATGCAAATCTTAAATGCATATTCTTGTCTCTCGAAAGGCAGAAACACAGACCGCAAGCAAAAAGGCTTTGCCAAGGGACCAGGCTGCAGGTACGCAAGCCTGTAAGTCTTTAACAGGGTCACAGCCGTGTGAAGGGCTGGTGAAGAGCTGAAACTTGAAAGGGAGACAGCAAAGGTCAGAAGGGAGATGTGACAGCAGCTGGTTATGGCCAGTTGGGATAACACGGATTATTCCTGCAAACCTTTTCCCGAGTGTCTGTGTTTCATTGTTAGCTTCATTTGTATTAAATTGTTCACCCTCAGCCCGTAGAGAAGTACCCTGAAGTGCTGAGGAGGTGGAGTGGAGACCTGAGGAGAGGCAGAGCTTAGAAGATGGGGTACTGCTTCCAAGTGGAGCTCCTTCTTCAAATCCTTGGCCAAAGCTGAGCAATGAACTGAGTCATTTTCAGGTTTTTTTGGGAACCACAAATCTTGCAGTAAACCACAGACAGGGCTTCAGCAAGGCTGTCCCAGACCACCACCTCCACTAGAAAGCATAAGAAACCAGGGCTCCGCGCTTGGAGGTCTGATTTTACCAGATTAATACTAGGTGATGGTATCAGAAAAGAACCAAAGCATCTGGATTTCCCCCGGTGAGGCTCACGCCAGCAAAAATTTGCCTTTGAGGCAGGCAGCAGGATTTGCTGTGAGCTTGGTCAAGCAGAGTGGGGAAACCAGGGCATGCCCCACAACTCACACTCCTCAGTCCAGTCCCTGGACGTTCATCCCGGCATGTCCCTCACACCTCCCTGCCCTTGCATCCAGCCACGTGGTGTTGCAGGGATGCTCTGACATCTAAGCTTGCCTCGGGCTCCAGCAAAACTCCACTGTCTTTACTTCAGTGTCACATCTGCCGAGGTGTGAGAGTTGCAGTTCCCACCTAGATTTTTCACTTGCTTTCTTTTTTTTCCTCCCTCTAAATCAAGCTGCTAAAAAAAGCCTCACAGGGCATGGCCTGAGGATTAATTTTTAAAGCACCTTCAAGGTTTTTTTTGTGATCAGCAATCATAAAAGCATAAAAGATAGAGCTAGAAGGGACCTCAAAAGAGAAACCTGCCCCCATGATACACCTAAATCATTTCCATCCTTAAAGTCTTCTAGCAATGGAGACACCACATCCCCCCCAGCCCATTTGCCCTGGCAGTTTGCCACACTTTTCTCTTACAGCAGCTCATTTTCTGGCACGCTTAACCCAGATCTGCCCTGCTGCCATGTAAGTCCTTGACTCTGAGCCATGCACACAGAACATTAATCCTGGCTTGTGCATTTAGACTGCTCAGGAACCAGGACTTTGTTAGCTTGGGAAGAATGTTGGAGTGGAGAAGCCATTTCACGGAGGACTGTGGTGGGCGTTTTCTTTCCGAGCACTCCCAAGACACCTTCTCAGACAGGACTGGAGCATCTCCTCATCCCTCTTTTGGGCTATCTGCCTCCCCCAGGCCATCAGCAGCTGGCAGCAACCCCAGAGCGTCCTGCAGCCCTCCCCTCATTGCTGCCAGGGTACTGCTTCAACTGCCACAGTCCACATGCTCCAACAACTGCCTTCTCAAATTCCTCCCCTAGAGCCACCAAGATATCAATGTCAAGATGAAGAGCATTACAAATTAACCATTAATAGGGGGAGGAGGGAAGAGTCAGGGAAAGAGTAGATGCGGGGTTGCGCTGATGAGGTCTGGGGTATATAGTCCCTTAGGAATAATAATATTCATAAGGATAAAGCTGGACTTGATTAATATGTTTCCTCTTCTTTTTAAGTGCCCCTCGCCACTCCTTTTAACATGCAAATCCGCTCTGGTCACCCTTGATTATGGGGCTGTGCGGCTGGCTGTGAAAGAGGAGAGCTTGATTTGCCCAGCATTGTATTTCATACAATAGCCCAAAAGCAGGCTTTGAAGAGAGTTCATCTCCTTGTCCTTCCAAAGGAGAAGCTGTCTGGAGGGACACAGAGGTCACCAGCTTCGGTGCTGTCAGCTCTGTCCCCTGCAGACACTGCCTGAGCTCTGACTTCGTGATTACTGTATTTTTATCCTTATTTTACAGTTTTGCTGACCAGGTCTCTTCATTGGCCAGGATAGCAAAAGTCATACAAGCAGGGTGTGAGCTCTGGACGAAGATCTGTCTGGCCCTGAGAAACAGCCATGGGCATCTACACCAAAGTCTGAGGAGCTGGGAGGGACCCCAGGGCAGGACCTCAGCAGTGGGCACCTGCAGGCATGAAGGTGGGTGCATGAGCAAAGCTCAGCGTGGGTGGAGGGGAGCAGAAGAGCTCGCAGGCAATAGGAGGAGTATTGCAGAAGCTTCAAGCAGAATAACAAGGTCACAGATCTCTGATACTGTCCACAAGTCAGTGGGAAAATTTTGCTACCAAACAGCAAACTAGTCAAAGATGCAGACCTGTAATAAGTGTTCTGGATAATGCATTTCCCCCCCCCCCCAGCTTAAATTCAGGCTAAAAAACTTCCTCTGGCAAGGCAAAACCAACTGTGGGATGCAGACATTCCCTCCTTAGCAATAGTCCTCCTGGAAAAGAGGTCTCATTTTCAATAGTCATGCACAGGCAGGACACAGTCAGGACTCCGAGGAATTTCTGACTGTCTGCCTTAAAAAGCATAAGAAGTATGTCTTTAAAATCCTCTTGCAGTTTTTTTGGGGTCAAACAGGCTCAAGATATTCCTCAGCGGGAGCTGACGTCTTTATTTCTCGCAAGATGTGGCCCATCATTCAAACAATGGAGCAAAACATCTGTATAAACAGAGCTGGCTGGGTTTTGTGTTTGGTAGTAAATAGCAGGCAGTGGGCACGTCCCAGTAAGGTGTGACTGGGGAGCCCTGCACCAGACCAGCTCAAGATGAACTGTGTTTCTTCTTTTTCAGAATTTGGCCCCATTTAGAGGACCCTTCTGCATGTCCCTCGTGGCTTTTCTTCCTTGGCAAAGATTAATTGTGGTTATGCTTAGTTCCCCAACAGGAAAAAATAGCAAATTCTACCTTGTCTGTCCAGAAAAAAATAAAGGAATGCAGACAGATGACAGGTGCTTGTGGCAAACAGGTGGGTTTTCTACATGAGTTGCCAAATTTTGTCATTTTTAAAGCTTTCACCTCTCTCTCCAGCAGCCGGCAATGAAGCTTCACTCGCTCCAGAAAAAAAAGAACTGGTGACAAAACTGTGTCCTATCATTATATCTTTGTTATGATGCCAGCAGATGCGAGATAAAAATAAACATGCAGGCAGATGCCTCCCATGGAGAAGAAGGAAGGCAAACTGGAGCAGGACCCGCTCCTGACCTGTCTCCAGCACCCCATCCTTCATCTGATAATCAGCTCAACAGGAGCATCTCTGGCACCCAGGTCCCCACTGAACAGCTCTGGGAGTTAAAGGGCTCTGGTGAGCCAGCTGCAACACTGCTGAGCTTCATGGACATGGGTGTGCAAGGCAGAGGGCTGCTTGTGCCTTACTTTGCAATGAATCAGTTAAAAAAAAAAAAAAAAAAAAAAGGCTTGAACTGTTGTAAAAATCTTATAAGAAGAACACTGGGGGAACCTGCTTGCCAGAAAGAAATACTGAACAGTGACAACGTATCACATGTGGCCAGCCAAAGGACCAGAAAGACCAAAAAGCAGTGAGGTACAAGAGGAGACCACTCCATTTCCACATATCACCAGCAGCAAGGACAGACTTGGATTAAAATAAAGAATGAACAACTGTAATATCCCTATCCAAACACAAAAGGATGTCGCAAAGAAGAGACCAAGACCTCACCTCTCTCATACCAACTCAGCAATACCACTAGGGAAGACGCATGTTTGAGTGACCAAAAAGTTGTGTTTCCATCCAAAAGGTCTCGTAGGTGAGTAGCTCCCGACGCAAAAACTCCCAAATCGAGGCAAACTTTAGGGCGGACAATGTTTAAGGCATAGGTAAAGCTATAAGAACAAGCCCTTCTTTTAGACAAGGCTGAAATGAGAAGGCTGTTTGCAGAAAAAGCAGCACCCGTGCTGTTTCACCAGGCCCGCGGTGTCAGCTCCCAGGGTGTATAAAACCCTCTGGCCGCCAGACAGCCACTCACCCTGCTAACGGAGCAGATTTGCACGGTGCCTTTGAAAGCTTTTCCACCATAACAAAACCATTTCACGGGCCACAGGCCGCCAACACCTTGAGCGTGCCTTGAGCCATCAGTCTCGTCCAACCGGCCTGACACCGAGCACCCTGTGGGCAAAGGGTTGAGAGGAGGAATATGTGGCGCTGACTTTTTTACAGCAGGGTCAAAATTGCCTGGAAGTAAAGCTGGGAGCTAGTTTCTCAGATACTCCCTTCCCTTAAATGCATCAACTTTTCCAACCTCCAGACAAGATGTTACAAGCTTCGGTCGGGCACGGGAAATGTTTCACCGGGTTTATTTGGGGAAGGTCCTTCCAAGCCTGCTCCCCATCTCCGGCAGATGGCCATGTGGAGGACCTCCATCTGACCTCCCAGGGCAAAGTCACCCAGCAGAAGCTGGTAGAAACGATTAGGATGCGGCCGCGCGCGTGCTGTACCCGTGCAAATAATGTGGAAAAACGGCAGGCAATCTGGCCGAACAGCTGTCTGAAGGTCGATGAGATGAGAGGAGGCAAGGCAAACGGACTGGG
>WUAM01000143.1:47834938-47861843 GCA_024336885.1 Actenoides hombroni | reverse complement strand
TGGGCTTGTTCAGCCTGGGGAAGAGAAGGCTTCAGGAAGACTGTATTGCAGTCTTCTAGTATTTAAAGTAAAAATGGGGAGGGACTTTATAGCAGGGCCTGTTATTGCAGTAGGACAAGGCACGATGGTTTTAAACTAAAACAGGGAAGATTTAGACTAGAGAGATGGAGAATATTTTTTATGCTGAGGGCGGTGAGGCCCTGGCCCAGGTTGCCCAGAGAGGTGGTTGATTCCCCATCCCTGGAACCATTCCAGGTGAGGTTGGCTGGGGCTCTGAGCAATCCGCTCTAGTTGTGGCTGTCCTTGCTCCCTGCAGGGGGGTTGGACCAGGTGGTCTTTAAAGTTCCCTTCCGACCCAAATCATTCGATGACTCTATGATAGTGTAAGGAATGGTGTATGTGCCACACGCTCCAAACTCATCTCCATCAGCATGCGTGTTATACAAGGTGGGTTTATCAAAGCACAACAGCTTTGCCTGCTTGAAAAGTCCCTGCTTTGCACTACAGGTTGCACCCACGTGCAGAGCATTTTCCTGTCACTGTTATGCTCTGGACGACCTGCCTGCCCTGAGGATAAGATACCCTGAGAATGGAGCCTGCCCTCTGCAATATGCACTTGATGCTCATCTTACTCTGCAGAACACAGTTAGTTGTTCATTTCACACCTTCTTATGACACTAAGGCTTTCCCCACCTGGGAAAATCAGAAACGAAAGCAGGAAAAATTACACAAGAGCTCCAAGGTACATGGTGAATATGCTCCTAGTCCCAAAAGAAGGTGCCCGAGCATGGAGTATCAGGAGCCACCCAGCCTGAAAAGGAGAGGAAAATGGGCAAGTGGGAGCACAGCAAGGTTTGGAAAGAGAAGAAGCGCCTTTGTGTTAGACCAGGCATTGATGTTCAGTTCTGGAACAAAAAAAAAGAGCATCCTATAAAGCCAAACAGAGACAGAGGGCTGATGTTAACATCATCTCAGAAAATTCAGAACAACACAGATCCACACAGCAGTTATTTGTGAAGTGGACAGACAATACTAGCATGAAAAGGGCCAATAAAATCATCAGCTTCTTAAGGACAGCAAGAGAGGCAGGTAATCCTTGCCTCTAGCTACAGGCAGGTGAAATTATAAAGCATCGCAGAACTAGTAACCTTACTGAGGCTGTCATTTTTTGGCATCAGAGTAGAAGTTTTAGATGCTACCTTGAGGAAAGGAAGGACAGATCTGCTCCCAGCACTGGGAGGCTGAGGCTTTCTGTGCAGGTGATGGGGAAGAGGCAGCCTTGAAAAGTGTTTTTCCAAGGTACTGTCTCTTTTCTTAACAGTTCTCCAGCTAATTTGCTTGAAGGGGAAAAATGCTGCTATGGGAGCATCCTGTGTAGGGGCTGCTCTGCTCAAAGCGACACAGCCAAGTGCCCGGTGTAAGGGGAAGGGATGCAAAGCATCAGATGTGGCTGCAGACCCACATTGCTGGGGCATTTCTCCTCCTCCCCTAGTCAGCAAAAGGCCCTCCAAGCTGTGATTAAAACAGAGGGGCTCGTCTGCAGCAGTGAAGCTCTTGGAGTCACATTCAACCTCCGGGTTGTTTTGTTTCGGCTGGCTTTGCTTTAGTACAGGCTGGGATCACGTTGTGCTGTTTCCCTGTCTAGCAGGATTCCTAATGAAAAGCATTTTCCCAGTGGACTGGGCTCACTGGCTTCATTGACTGGCACATCTGAGTGAATTAAAGGAGCAATGTTTTGGAATTCCCTTCAGTCACTCTAAGGGCAAACCCCTTCAGCTCAAGGCAGCATCCATGAGGTGGGAAACAGGCAAACATCTAACTTAATCCCCCCAAACCTTGCCTGAGGAAGGGGGTTAAGTCTATTTTTTTCACATGGGTCACCTCATTTCTCCTCTTCCCTCGGCTTCGCCCTCATCTACAGCTGGGAAAATGGATTATTTGCCCAACTTTTTTTCTTTAGCATCACTGGCTTATAGGTTACAAACTTAGAACAAAACGCACAACAATTACAAATAAATCAGGGTTTCCCCCCTCTCCTCTCCTGATGTTTATCACCCTCACTCACCTCCTTGTCACCACCCCAGAACCTTATTGCCAATGTCTGTCAGGGATATACCGTCTGTCAGTCTGAAGCAAGCTCAAGTTCCTAAGCCTACCTAAGTTGCTCTCTCCATCCTTTTCAACCTAGACAAGACTCAGCAAAGCAAAGGTTAAAAGCCCTAAAGCTCAAGTGCGTGTGCTACACCCCAGAAGTGTTCCAGATCTCCTTCAGCTGACTTGAAATTCTAAATTAGACACATCAGCATGGGCACTGGTCAACCTCAACCTCCAGGCATGACCTTGAAGGCCTTTAAGGTGACTTATTTTGGCAAAAAGCAGTGTCCAGGGGTGAAGGGCAGGGTACACCTCTCAGTATGATGTTGGTATACCAGGAATGCCATCAGTTGGCGAAGTTGATATCTCAGAGGAAATGCACAGTATGGCTTTAAATACCTGCTCCTGATGTCATGAACAGCTTTGCTCTACTAAAGCAACAAAGTTAGCTATTTTTGCTTCTAAATCCCCAACGATCAACCTGACCGGGAGGTGGGTAGATCTTTCAAGCCTCAGCAAAGCCTGAGGCTCTGAGGCAGCAGCGGCAGAGTGAGGTGCACAAGGGTATGGCAGGAGCATCAGCGTGGGATACGGTCAGGGCTGGTCGCCTCATCGGTTAAATCACAGCACAAACGCCCTATTTCTAATGACAGTTTTCAAAACCTCAGCTTATCAAGTGGACCCACAAATGCAATCATGTTGGACACGGCTTAGAAGCATCCTCATGTTAAAAAGAACAGCTTTTTCCTCTTCTCTCTTATTCCTTAAACCTCTCAGCCCTTACCTCTCTTCCATGAAAGACCTCGCTGGGTAGATCTAGGGGTGGCAGAGGAAAGGCTGAGCCACGTGGCCACCAGCCTGTTAACCATTGCACATCACCCCTTCATAAGAGCACAAGGCAGTTGCTGTGTAATGCTTCTCGTCTTTTCCCTTCCCCTCTTTGGAAAGGCCACTGGCCCAGGATTTTCCAAAAGGATGCTTGTTCTGCACTCTTAGACCTGCCTCCTCCCCTCACATCTGCTCATCGCACTCCTTGATTCACCAGGGTCCAAACCTTTGTCAGGGACACACTGGGGCCTCTCTGCTTGCAGAAAATATTTGTGGATAAACTTTAATACAAGCAAGTAATTATAATACCATAGCTCAGTAATGCTACATTAAATGTCATCCTAAACTGTCATCATGCTCCACAAGAGCTCCAGACGATATTCTTGAAGGCTCCTACACTAAGAGGCAGTGGAACAACATAGGCCTTGAATCCAGTCTTGAGAGCTCTCTCCTAAAGCCTCCTCTCTTCCTTGAAAGCTCCTTCAGCTCCAGTGGTTCCACCTTCTGCAGTCCTGGGCTGCACTTGGCATCGTTAGGGGCTTTCCCACCTCTCTCCAGCTAGCAGAAAGCCTCTGTAAGTTCTTGCATAGCCACTGAGACGTCCTTCAAACTATTTTCTTAGCTGAGTTTTGGGAGGGATAAGAGCAAAAGCAAACTGCACTCCACTTGCGTGGTAACACAGTCTGAACCATTCCCCAGCCAAGTAGGAATGTCCTGAGCCACGAGCAGTGCAGGAATCCCTGTCTCCTTCCTAAGCACCAATGGTCTCCAGCTGCCTCCTCACACCCCTCTTGGTTTGCAGCATCTCACCACTACCTTATCAGATTTTAGGGCAAGAATGAGGCTTTTTGCCGCAACTCTGTGCTTTTGCCCAGAGTCTCATAGCTCTGTGTTAAGTCAAACTGTTTTCCTCTTTAATTTCTAATAGCGTTGCCAAAGAAACCAGCCTTGGCAGTACCACCCGAAGAACCGACCAAACACACTGAGAAGCCATGTCAGAAGAGGGTTCAAAACAATCAGTGGGTGACACCAATTGTGTCAAGTGCATTTTAAAAATACCTTAAGTGGTTTTTAAAAATACCTGGTATTTTATTATAAAAGTGCTTAGGACTGAGTTGTTTCGTTTGTTGGTTTTTGTTTTGTTTTTTTTTTTAAAGGAGGTCCAATCTCTGAACACCCCTGAGAACATCACGAGGATCAAGACAATTGGGTCCTACAGCCTCACCATAGCCTCTCCTGCAGGGATAATACACCAGTAAAAGGGCTTAGAAAGTACTGGTGTGGAAAGCACATTGCAGCAAGGGATCTCGATGTTAAAGAACAGGAAAAAGGTGGAAGAGTAAAAAAGAGAGAGAGAAAACAAAAAGGGGAAAGAAAAAAGCTGCAATTTTGCCCTTTTTGGAGTAAGTCCCTCCTTCCTTCTCTCACTTCATCATGTCTTTTTTCAGCCAGCAAAGGAGATTCCAGCTCAGCCAGAATCCTTGCCAGGTCTAAGAATTAGCATGGCTTAAACCTCTGGCATTATCTGGGGAAAATAAAACAAACCCCACACAACCCAAACCCTACACAACCCTGCAAAGCTTTCTTTGCTTAAACTGTTCACTTTGGGACACTGACTGCAGTCAAAAGCCATTTCCCAAGCGCCAACATCCCTCCAACAGAGTCAGGCTAAGCCTCATCCTATCGACCGTGGCTGTGGGTGAGGAGTGGGAGAGGGCCAGGCTCATTTGCTAGGGCAGAGAAAAAAAACTAACCCAACATAACAGCCCCCGGAGCCCTCCTGCTACGGCTCCCGCTCCCCTTTCTGCGTTGATTGCAAAAACCTCGCCCTTCTGCTGATTACAGCTGATGGTCCTGGCTGGTTTTTGCCCCTCCAGACCAGAGCCTCTATTATTGAGAGTCTGGTTTGGTTTTTTTTTTAAAGGTTTGGGATTTTGACTGCTTTTTCAGTTCAGCTAGAGAGTTTATTTTTTGCTTGGGCTCTTTCTTCCCCTGTCTGGATGTGCTAATGGATTTTGGTGCTTGCCAGAATTCAGCAAAACCAGGCTCGCTGGGTAGCATTAACTTCTAACCCCCGTGTAAAAATAGCTGCAATAAAGCAGAGTGAATAATATAAGCTTCACCTAATGTAACTTTGATTAAAAAGTGCTGCCCTCTTCATCACTCCTGGGTGGTAACTCCAGCTAAACGTCCTTCCCGAGGTCTGGAAAGCTTGCAAAGTCTGTGGAAGAGAAGAGTCGCCATGACATCGGCACATCCCAGGGCTGTTGCTGCCGTTGAGCCCAGAAGGGAAGGTGGAGGGAGCAATCTCACAGGAAAACAACAAAACAACAGAAAGCCAAGACAGATTCCTCCCACCTCCAGGTAGCAGAGGCAGTGGAAAGGCAGCCTGCAGACCCTCCCAGTTTTACCCCAGCTGCAGGACAAAAGCACCAAGGTCCACGGCAGAGAAGCATCCTCCTTTCCCTCATAAGACCTTCCCTCAGATGCAAACCCCTCCGTGTATTTAGTTATTCTCTTCACTCCTGGTGCCGGTAGACTGTGGCAGGAGCTGTTTTGTTACAGGCTGCAGAAGGAGGCAGGGAAGGTTTTAATTTCACGCCTCGCACCAGGCGCTGCAATTTTGGACACTGTTTGTTATCTGACTTCTGGCCCTATCTCTGAGCCCGGTGCTCCTCAGGCAGCCGCGGCCAGTTGGCTTTTTAATTTATTCTCCGCTAGGATGGGGATTCTGTTCAAGTGAGAGCCCTCACCGGCCAGGCGTGCCGGTTTAATAACAAAATGCCTTCAAGTTTGGAGGTGTGACTTTGTGCCAGGTTAAGTAACAGCACCTGCCACTCCTGGGGGTCTGCTGCAGCTCCCGTACCATGACAGACAAGGCCGAAAAGTCACTGCTGTAAATCACTATTTCCTTCAACTCGCATCCACTCGGAAAGGAAAAAAAAATAAAATCACCTGGGACTAAAAACGATTTCCAAATCTCCCACCTCCACAGATGGCTGAACTGTAACCCCAAATCAAAGGACCATGTCCCTTGAAAGAGAGAAGCTCACAGCTGCTACATCAATACCTTCATCATCATCAAAATTACCCAAGATCATGAAATTCCTCTTAAGGACTTGAGGCTGAATATTTCTTAGTCTATATTTGGGTTGCTAGGATATTTATTTATTTTTTTGCTACAACTGTGCCCATGTCATTAGGAAAACCTGCTGTGGTACAAAAGGCCTCTGAAAAGTCCATTTGCAGGAGTTTGCTCTCCCTGGTGACTCTTGGGACCTAGAAATCATAGAATGGTAGGGGTTGGAAAGAAAGTTCTGGAGATCATTGAGTCCAACCCCCCTGCCAGAGCAGGAACACCTAGGGCAGGCCACTCAAGAACACATCCAGGCAGGTTTTGAAAGTCTCCAGAGAAGCCTCCCTGGGCAGTCTCTTCCAGTGCTCCATCACCCTAACAGTAAAGAAGTTTTTCCTCGTGTTGAGGTGGAACTTCCTGTATTCCAGTTTGTGACCACTGCCCCTTGTCCTATCACAGGACACCACTGAAAAGAGACTGGCTCCTTTTATTTGACACCTACCCTTCAGATATTTGTAAATATTAATAACATCCCCTCTCAGTCTTCTCTTCTCCAGGCTAAACAGCCCCAGGGCTCTCAGCCTCTTCTCATAAGAGAGATGTTCCAGTCCCTTCATCATCTTTGCAGCTCTCCATTGGACTCTCTCTAGTATTTCCATGTCCCTCTTGAACTGGGGAGCCCAGAACTGGACACAGTACTCCAGACGCGGTCTCACTAGGACAGAATAGAGGGGAAGAAGAACCTCCCTTGACCTGCTGGCCACATTCTTCTTTATGCACCCCAGGACACCATTGGCCTTCCTGGCCACAAGGACATCCCTGACCAGACCTTCTTTGTTCATTAATACAAAGTCCAGCAGCACACCTCTCCTCGTTGGCTCTTCCACCACCTGTGTCAAGAAGTTATCGTCAATGCACTGCAAAAGCCTTCTAGGCTGAGTACACCTAGCTGTGTGGCCTTTCCAACAAATATCAGGGCGATTGAAGTCACCCATGAGCACCAGGGCATGTGATCTTGAGGCTACTTCCATCTGTCTGTAGAAGGCCTCATTGACCTCTTCTTGCAGCATGAATCTCTGCCTTCATTTTTTTTAAAGGCATTTTCAACTGTTTTCCTTGTAATTCAGACTGAAAAGTCTCTGGTACACCCCTGCACAGTCCCATCCCTGCTACTGCAGCACACCCTGCGGAATCACAGCCTGACACCTCTGATGTTTGACAAACCCTGGCCTGACATGCAGCTTCTGGCAGCATCTCACCCGCGTGCTTGCGGGATCTCTCAGGTTGCCTGAAGCTGAGCCACCATCTCAGGTGACATGTCAGGGTGACCTACATGCACACGAGACATCAGTTTAATAGCACAAAAGACAGTGAGCGACCTAAACCCCACAGTTAACTGACCCCAACTGCTTCTACTGGAGGAGAGACAATTCCTAAGATTCACACTTAACTTTCACCATTGTCACTGAGCCCTGCTGCAACCATGTGCAGACACAACATCTTCAGAGGAATAGTATGGGGCAGCTTTTGCCCAAAACCCCTTGGGCAGACACAGTTCCTGATTTTGTTCTGCATTATAGAACCATAGACTGGTTTGGGTTGGAAGGGACCTTCCAAGGCCATCTAGTCCAACCCCCCTGCAGGGACCAGGGACAGCTGCAACCAGAGCAGGTTGCTCAGAGTCCTTGGGCCTCAGAACATGAGTCAGGGTCACACCACCCTCACCATAAAAAATGTCTTCCATCTCTCTAGTCTAAATCTTCCCTATTTTAGTTTAAAACCATCGCCCCTTGTTCTGTCACAACAGGTCCTGCTAAGAAGTCCCTCCCCATCTTTCTGACAGGCCCCTTTCAGTACTGAAAGGCTGCAGAAGGCTATCCCTGGAGCCTTCACTTCTCCAGGCTGAACAAGCCCAACTCTCTCAGCCTGGCCTCACAGCAGAGGGGTTCCAGCCCTCCCATCATTACTGGGGCCCCTTCTGGCCCTGCTCTAACAGGTCCATGTCTCTCCAGAGCTGGACCCAGCACTGCAGGGGGGTCTCCCCAGAGCACTGGGAGCAGAGGGGCAGAATCCCCTCCCTGGACCTGCTGCCCACCCTGCTGGGGATGCAGCTCAGGGTGCCATTGGCTTCTGAGCTACAAGTGTATGGTGCCAGCTCACATCCAACATCTCACCCCCCAGTGCCCCCAAGTCCTTCTCCACAGGGCTGCTCTCCATCCCTTATCCCCAGCCTGGGTTGATGCTGGGGGTTGCCCCAACCCAGGAGCAAGACCTTGTACTTGCCTTGTTGAACTTCATGAGGTTCACACAGGCCCACCTCTCAAGCTTGTCCAGGTCCCTCTGGATGGAGTGTCAACCTCATCACTCATCTTGGTGTCATCTGCAAATCTGATGAGTGTGCGCTAAATCCCCCTGTCCATGTCATTGATGAAGCTATTAAAGAGTACGGTACAGAACCCTGAGGGACACCACTTGTCACTGATCTCTAGCTAGACATAGAGCCATTGACTCTGTCTTCTGTCTACCCAAATCAGAGCTTGCTCGGACACCTCTGCCTGGCTTACCTTGGCCTGGTACCTCTCTAGAGCAGCTCACACTCATGGGTGCTCATTCCCCAGCAGAGAATAGAGGATAACTTGGAAAACGTCTGCGCCCCTCATCCAGATCCTTTGCACTGCAGCAAGGTGAAGAGTCTCCTACATTTGCAGCATGAGTAACAAGAAAGGCATAAAGTCACATTTGCAGGCTGGGGAGTCAAAGGATCCCTCTCTTCTTGGGTGACAGAAAAGAAAACCAAAACAAAAAATAAAACCGACTGATCGCCTTCAAGATGATCACAGCCCAGGGGAAACTCTGCCCCAAGTTTTTGTTGTGCTAAACTTCTTCCCAAACACTGACCCTTCTCTTTCTTCCAGGATGGTTTGTCAATACAGAGTTTAGATCTCTGGCAAAGAACTCGGGATGAAAAGAAATCAAGAGTAGGTAATTGCTGCGTGAAAATGACAGCGCAGCAATTTACACAGACAAAACCAGAGTGCGGAATACCAAGAGGCAGCCAACAGCGGAGAATCAATACCTCCCAAGAGGTGGGATTATTAGGGAGAGAAAGGGGCTTGAAAGATCCATAAGTGCCTGATGACTGACTATTTCCAAACGACTGTCCGTTGAATGAAAATTGCCTTCAGAGGGATGCCAGGTCCTTTCCGAGGGTGTGAGTTTACGCTGGAGATGCTGCCACATCTCTGTGAGGAGCTGCAAAGCTGGGCAGCAAAACACAGTTGCCTCATCACTCCCCAGCTTCCCAGCACGCTTCCAGCAAAGGCTTGGGACCCCTGTGGCAAAAGGGAGAGCTCTTTCCAGGGCACACCCTGCTCTGGGGTTGAAAGGTGCCAGGTAACATCCCAACAGGGATTTTAGGTAAACCAGGCTCTTGTGTTTCAGCCTGTGCACTGGCATTTCTATCAGAAACAGCACAAAAAGAGGCAGCAGGAGAAAATACAAGTTTACCGTTTTTTTTTGTTTTGCCAAAGCATCCCTGCAGTCGTTAACAAATCAGATTTGTCAGTTCCCCTTCTTTACTAATAAAAGACAGACAAGTCTTTTGCTGAAGCATCCTTCAAATAGCAATTCCCATGATTCACAATCATAGAATCATTTTGGTTGGAAAAGACCTTTAAGATCACTGAGTGCAAGCATTAGCCCAGCACTGCTAAGTCCACCATAAACCATGTTGCTAAGCACCTCATCTATATGTCTTTTAAATACCTCCAAGGATGATGACTCCACAGCCTCCCTGGGCAGTGTGGTCCACTGCTTAACAACCTTTCAGTGAAGAAGTATTTTCTAATGTCGAACCTAGTTGTGTGCTCAACTCCATGCTATAGCCATATGCAGGGTCCATCCTACACAGCCTTCAACATTCCCAGAAAACAAGCGTATCTGTACTATGCCTCTCCATAAAGGCACAGGAAGCCACCAGGATCTCCTCCAGCACTCCTAAGTGATAATTACTTCTGTTTTCAGCCAGGCATCCACACAAGCCATCCTGTTCTCCAGGAATAGGCGAATGTCTCAGCATCCCAGCCACTAAGACAACACCCCAGGACATTATCACTTTGCTTTTGCCCGATAGGGCAGGTGTACACTTCCAAAAGCAACCTTACGATCCGACGCTTGGAAAACATAAATTCAGGTACCTCCAGGCAAGGATCTGCCCTCTCTGAACACAGAGGGAGTTTGTTTTTAACAAGGTTGCCTCTGGGCATTTTGGCTTTCCATCAAGCACACAGAGGTTTCCTGCAGCCAGCAGTTCTCTGCCAAAAGCAGGCTGCTGAAAACACAGGCTGGAAGCTGCTCTCAGTGGCTTTGGGGGGAAACTCGTGTTTGACTTAGTGCTAAGTACGCTCAAAATTCAAAAGTTCTCCCTGGATGACAGCAGCCAAGAGACACAGGAGCCTCATTTTCTCAGGGGATAGCCAATTGCTCACAGCATATCTGGGTAGGAAAAACGAGTAAAAGCCAGAAGAGCTATCTCCTCTCTGACCACCATGCAGCTTCACTGTGTGCACATCCACTTTTGTTTCTTGGAATTGTTTTAGGGTTTTTTTTTTAAACCATTTCTCAAGGATGAAAATATAAATAAGATTCTCTTTTAGGAGGGGAGAGGAAGAAGATCACAGTGCAAGCAAGAAGGGAGTGAGGAGGACCCTAGATGAGTATTTTTTGAAATGTCAGCAGGCAAGAGTTTGTACAGGGGCAGCCTGGATGTACTATTTCTTCCTCAAAGGACAGCAAAAAGAGCTGTTGTGTCTCTGGGTTTGCACCAGTTCATCAGCCTGGACAGGAGCTGTAGAGCAGGAAAAGAGCAATGCACAAGACATGCTCTTCAAAATCTTCTTCCAGCAGAGTTTCTTCTATTAGTATTTTTTTTTTTCTATGAAATGTATACAGGAGGAATGAAAAATTAGATGTCTTTTGGATTGTTGGGTTTCTTGGGTTTTGTTTTGGGTTTTGGTGGGGTTGGGGTTTTTTTTTGTTTTGGTTTGGTTTTATTGTTGGTTTTGTTTTTTGTTTTATTTTAATTGGAGAAACCATTTGCTAGCACTTAGCTCAGCCAGGGAAAGGGGGTTGGAAACTAAGGACTCATGAACTTTCTTGGAGAGGAGTAGAGAGGGAGCCACATGTGCAGCCTCTAACTCAGAGTGTCTTTGGCACACCTGGCTCAGCACCACGAGTGCCACAAATAGATCTTGGAGCTCTTCTGGGAGCTGGGAGGATGGTGAAGCTCAGGGATGAGGGACAGAGGAGAGAGTAAGAGCTGAGAAAAGGGGACAGCAGCAGAAAACTCTTCCATCCAATCCCATGTTGGCCAAGTCAAATCTTGCACTGCTGAACCTTGCTGCTTCCAGCATCCCTTCCCTTCAGGTTTTCTAGACAAATGGCCGTTCTTCACAGCAAAACGCAACACGAACCCAAAAAACAGAAGAATGAAGAAAAGGATGATTCAACTCTTCCATTTTTGAGCTTTAAAAAATGCAGGGGATTTAACCTTTATGCACACATAGGAATTCCCCAGTATCTGGGAAGGGTCAACAGACTAAAACAATGCTTCTGCCGGCACTAAAAATAAGGAAAGTTCAAGTGGGAGCAGGAAAAACAAGCTTGAAAAGAGGGGTTGTTTCACACCTATGCAGACCTTCACAGCTTGTGGTACTTCTGCATCCTCTCACCACGAGCAGACATCGTGCTCCCCTAAGTGCAGGGGCTAAACAGGAGGACTTGGTGCAGTGGCCATCGTTGGAGCAAGCCTACAATGGAGTAGATCCTACAACGTTTTGTGAGATCTACCTGTGCCATCAGCATGTCTAGTTTACAGACCTGACTCTGCATAGAAGAGCAGCTCATGGTGTTCTGTTTCAAAGTATAATTAAGAGAATGAAGAATGTAGGTTTATATTGGTACCACATACCTTCACTATGATTTTGAAAGCACCAAAATCAACAAAAGGTGACCTCGAACCAGAAAACCAAAGAACGAGTCCAAGAGTCCCAAACCACCAGATATCAGCTGTTCCCAAGAATCTATCACTACCCTAAAGCCTGGATGAGAGGCAGTGAATGAACACTCAGCAGCAACAGATGTGGGCTATTTTGGGCCAAAAAGAATGAATGCCAGAGCTGGAACAGCATAAGAGCGTCAGCCAAATAATAGCAATGATGTCAGTTCCGGAAACACGGTGACAAAGGCAGGACTTCACCCCCCAGCACACAGCATCACTCTCTGACACAGGCAGTGTTAGCAGACCCCCAACAACAGCACACTTTCCCTCTGGCCACCTCTGCTTTGTCCTCCCAGCAGCCCAAAATGAAGGCAATAGGAACCAGCCACCTCGCATGGTCCCAGTTAGAACAATTTCACAGCAGAGAGCATGATGTCAAGTTACAGAATCAGAATCATTTAGGTTGGAAAAGACCATCAAAGTTGGAAAAGATCATCAAGTCTGATCATAAACCTAATGCTGCCAAGTTCACCACTAAGCCATGTCCACAAGTGCTACAGTCAGGTAGCAAATAGGATAACAGAAGGGAGATATAGCAACAATAAATGCTATTAATGATAAAGGGTTATTAAATCTAAACATGCCCTCTGAAGAAAAAAAACTGAAGCCAAAGGAAAATTCACCTACATGAGGATAACCCAGAACCAAACATTCAGCCCAAAGTGCACATACAGTTATAAATCAAAAGGACATAGAGGGGACTTTTGATATTTTGATGCAGTTCTTGTTCTCTACACATTCAACACATACTGGGTTCAAGGCTTAACTAGGAAACCAAAACAGAAGCACCTTTATCAAAGTCATAAGGAGGAGGATTTGGGGGGAACGACTGATGCCTGCTGAACAACAGTTGCAGTCAACCCCCAAGAGGTGAAAGAAGAACTGCCAACTTGGCACTGGTGCAGGATTTAACCCAGCCTCAGACCTGCTCCCCTGCACTGGTGGTGCCCACCTGCTCTGCCAGCAAAAGCCCATTAAAACGCAACGAGCAAAATAATGTCTCAAAAACGCATCCACTTCAAAGCAGCTGCACCCGGCAAACATTATGTGGCCTAAGACTCAAATACTCTTCTTCTTCCTATCAGTCAGGCTCGGTGAAGGATTTGCTGTGTGGGTTTTGTTTTGTTTATTACTTCTAATGACTTTCTCATTATCATTTTGCTGTGAAACATAAACGATGGTTATGGGAGAAATCATATTATTTGGATGGCTTTATTAAATTAGAGAGCAAATCTGTGTATATTTCTGGCTCAGGATAAATGTTTGAACTTTGAGAAGCCAAAATTCATTTTCAGACAAAGCCATTTTCAGAAGCTCTGGAATCAGTGGTTAAATTTGCCCTCAGCTGCGAAGGAGATGTATGGGGGCATTTCTCAACGTAATCCCTCCTAGGGATTTAACCAAATCACCAAACCAAAACCTCACTTCTACTTCTGTTTATGAGAAACTCAAGACTTGCAGAACATAATGGGGAAAATAAAGGCAAAATAGCACTGCAATAAAATAAAAATCATCCTGTCTCTGTGTCCCCTTTCCCCTCAGTCCTCACACGAGGACTTCATTCAGCTCACGATCTTCTGCAAGTGAAACCTCTGTCTTCATGCCTCCGCAACAAGAGCTGCAAAAGTGCTTATTTTTACCGATTCTGCTAACACCAGTACAGCTCCCCCAGAAATAGTAACGTCAGACATGCAAATGGCTAACTGTGCTGGTACAGGTTACTGGCAAGAATTAGAGCTGCACCACTTAAAATATACCCGCTGATGTCTGGCACCTTATCTACACTAGGATTCCTGCAGGATCACCATCAGGACTCTGCTGGTGGTGACAGCAGAAGAAAAGCAAGTGCGAAAAACACACAGGATAAGAAATATGTTGCTAGACGGGCAGAAGAAGGTGCAGTTTCCTCCTCTTTTCCATCCATCCCTCCCTCCCAGTCAGGGACCAGAAACCAAATACATTTTCCAGGCTTTGCATCAAAGGGCTCCCCCTCCCCGCTCACCCTTTTAAAGCCGATACCTGACACTGGAATAAACCAGTTAAAAATAATAAATTCCCCCAAGCACACCCAAAGGGAAAAAGCAATAGGAAATCGACCCTGATAAAAGATCTGTTAAATGAAAGCACTTTCGACATGCCAACCCAAAATATATGGCCCACAATGAGCAAGTTTTCGTGAGAGAAATCCCTGCTGGAAAAAGACAGGAAGGAAAAAGGGAAGGAAAGGTTTGGGGTCCTCCATTCACCATTCTGTGAGATGACCTTCAAGGAAGAGGCTCTGGAGCAATCAGACATGCCAGTGGACCCCAGGACCCCAAACACAGACAGCGTCAAGCAGCCCGAACATCTGGCAGAAGCACAGGTACCCAGGATGAGAAGAGACACAGGGCAGGAGTATGTCAAGCTGGAAGCAAGCAAGATCTATTTTGCTAACAATTCAGAACTCAGGAGCAAAAAGACTTGAAAAAAAAAAAAGGGGGGGGGAGGGGCAATTCTTCAAGCAAGGGTAGCTCCACAGCATTGGCCACGAGCAGCTGGAGGATGGCAAGCGGAAGTTGGTCCTATCTGTCCACCGCCCTGGGCAAAATACATCTTGCCATCTTACCTCTACCTCCTCTGACAAACAGAAATGCTACCTTGGGCACCCCAGCCAGCTCTGGACATGCCTCACCCCTTCTACTACGATGTCACATAGTTGGGGGGCAGCAGAAGCTCCTCCAACTCCATAGTCAAGGGATTGCCACCCCTTGCACAAGGAGACTGAGGTGGGCAAACCCAGAAGAACTATCAGTCCTCTTTGTCTGATCATTCCTTTAAGGAGGAGCTATAGGAACACAAATACTCCTCAGCTTCCTTAGGAGAGACTTTGGTTCATCCTGGAGCACAGCAAAGGAAACGCAGGACCACCATGTTCTTTCCAAGTCATCCTCAGTGCCCTGGGCAGCAGCTCTGCCAGTCTTCCCAGAGACTTGCACACACTAACTGTGAAGAAGGAGGCTGACACATAGCTGGCTGAGCTTTTCCTGCCAGCTTGGGTTTAAGTTCACGTGCAAGCAGGATCTGTTTGACTTTTAAGGGTCAAATGTGCTAAGGGGATGCAAATTGTTGCTACTTCGTCTAGTTTGATTCCATCTTACCTGGCTGCATTCACTTTTCTGCAGGGCTGTGGGTCAGTTCCAAGGGTTTGGAGAGAACTGTCATCTTCTGTTGTGTTATTTTAAATCTTGGTGCTCTGCTGGAACAACAAGCCCAGCTGCGACAGACCTTATGCAGGTGGTGAAATATCTGTCCACAGAAGCCTGTTGCCCATAGATATCAAACCTGCGGCTACTGTTTCACCTCACACCAGCCCGTTGTCCTACACGGACCAGGAGAAGCTGGAGACTTCTCTCCCAGAGACTGCTCTCTTGCCAGGACAGCTGGGCTGGATCCAGCTCCCCTGCTACTGACCCCTCCCTGACTTAGCAAACATGTCTCACAAATCAACACAGAAACAGATGGATCTGCAATGAACTAAAGATGTGCAACAGCCACAAAAAAAACCCAAGTTAATTAAAGCTGCCTTCTCTCAGACCTTCTAGGAGTTGCAGGCCACCACCATGCATCACCACTATCATTTTCCCTCCAAGGACTCCCACTGGATTGCCAACAGCCCCCCACCCCCAAACACTCAAGAGCGCAACTTCACTGCACAACCCATCAGATCTCTGAGTTTCTGACACCCACCAGCCCCACCAAAGAGATGACCCCATCTGAGAGCCAAGGTGTGCAGCATTGCCAGCCCTTTGTGTGCGATCCTGCTGTAGCTCATGGCAAAAACCCTCTCCTAACAAAGATCCCTTGATAATTAGCAATGAGACCTGCTCAGCTGGAGCACAGAGTAATGCTGTTAGTTTATTATTCCTTCAAGGGGAGGAACTTTTCTGGATAGCTGAACAGCTAGAGGTGAACATCTCATTCCATAAAGCATCTCTGCTCATTATTTCTAGGACATCACTACAATCAATTGGCCTAAGGCCAGGAAGGCTACAAACTGCACCAGTTTTCCCCAGGTGTGGTAATGAAAGAGCAAACAGGAGGAAGATGAAGGTGTGAACACTCCCCACAGCCCTGGTGCAGAAGAGCCTAAAAGAGAGGATACCTCTCTGCATTGAGGCTGAAACCCCCCCAGCCCACATCCCAGCACCCCCTACTCTCCTGAGGTATTTAGTTTGCAAGTAGAGAGGGGAATGGTCACATTCCTGAGCTTGCATGAAAACACTGGTTGTGACAATTTCTTACTTTACCCACAAATGCTTTAAGACAACTTTTATGATGAGATTGAGGATGCCAAAGAGAAACTAATCCCATCAACTCTGACAACCCCTTTTTCTTCTGTGCATGTCCAGCCATCATATTTTTAAACCCACAGCTAGGCAAATGTTTCAGCTGCTCAAAAGGAAGGCACGGACAAGACCAGGAGCATGCGAGTCGAGGTATGGTGCCTGAAACCAGCTTCCCAATGCCTGTTCAGAACCTGCCCTGGATAAATGTGAACAATACCGTGTTTCACACGCGATCTGCATAGCACAACTAGGAACAGGGTTGCAACATGAAACAAGTTGATGAAGAAACGATGTGACAATCTTCTAGCAACCCCCTGTGTCCAGGAATGATGTCCTGCCTCTTACAACAAAAGGACAGAAATCCTATAAACACATTTACACGTTGAAAAAACATCTCATGACACCAAATCAATGGAAATAGCCTGTACCCTTCACCCACAAGAAGCTGGTAAAGCACTTGCTTCAAGCACAAGGAGGGGTCTATGTCCCATTCCCTCTCCCTCTCAGTGCTCCTCAACCCCTTCATCCCTGGCCATGTATTTTCCAGAAGCAAGAGTACTCCATGGGATCCAAATACTCCACCAAATTGATGGAGAGACAGAGGAAAAGAAGAGCAACTTTTGCCAACCATATTTTTCTGAACTCGTAAAAAGGGAGAAAGAAGAGCCAAGCCTCCTTGGGAGGTAAAGCTTTTAAGTTAAATGTATCATGAAAAAGAAAACTTCTGTCACTGCTTAAAAAGGTTTTTGACAGGTCTTCATTTGTAACCCACAAACAAATGCAGTTTCTCATGCTCCATGGACTCTAATATCACTTCATAGCAGACCTGAATCCAACTCTCCATTGAAAAGCCAGAGAAGCAACCACATTAAAATAGCTCTCTTCACTGCTTTTGGGCACACCAGAAATCTTTCATTTTCAGGAGCTGCACCTAAGTGCCTGGGAGCACAACCTGAATAGATAGAAACAGCTGCTGAAAGCCATTTCAATAGCTTTGGGTGGACCAGTTGCGGTTAAGTCAAGCCTAACAAACAAGGCATTATTATACAAGACAGAAAGAAATAGTGTTTTGCCCTATTTAAGGTACAGTTGAGTTTCAGAAATCCCTTTTGTGACTTAGGTGATGAGAGAGACCAGCCATAACCTAATAATTCAGACCTTCATGGCCATCTAGAGTCCCCTGCTTCCTTGGAGAAGGGCTACGAAGAGCACAGAGAATCATCCCCAGCACACTAGGGTTAGGAATAGAGAAGAGAAATAAGGACCCACTCCAGACCTAGGACATCAAATGGCACGTGACACAGTAGGAAGGACAACCTCCTCCATGCCTTGCCCTGCAAGAAGGTTGTTGTTCAGGGAGGCAAAACGAGCAGCCGAGGCGAGAAGTTTTGCAGGCAGCTTCTCAACACAAGCGGCCGTAACAGACTGCCTCAAAAGCAACATCCAATACAAATAGGCAGGATGCCAGAGTGGCACCACCACAATGTGATGCTGTGATGCAGGTTCCCGTTAAAAACAGCAGAGTGGGAGATAGCCAACAGTCATTGGAATGCACAAGCCAGGTCTCATTTCTAAGAGAACAAAAAGAGGAGTGGAAACAAAGAGAAGGCCATCCTCTACATGATGGAGGTGCTGAAGGACCAATATCATGATGAAAGTCCAGAAGATATGGACAATAGGTCCACTGGCCACAACTTCTGCTCTCAACCTGAAACCTTGAAACCAGCTACAAAGTACTGACTAAGAAGCAATCCCTGGCTATCTGCTTCACAGCTTAGACCACTCATCCTTGCTCGTACATGTAAAAGTTCAGTCGGCATGACCTATGAGCCCAGAGAGTCCCTTGAAGAGGTTTATAAGGCTCCTGTTGAGCCTGGAAATCCATATTTCAACTGCATGACATGAGCAGAGCATTTTTACCTCTTAATTTTGTGTTAATTTTGGTTCCTCACTTTCTTTCTACAGAGTTCCCAAGATTTTGTGTCAGCTACTAACTCATCCCTCCTCCCAAAAGCAGGATGAGTGGCTACAGAACTCAGGTTTGTCACCAGCCAGAGGAATCCTCTAGAAAGAAAACCTGCAGGAAAGAGATAAGCAGCATCTCCTCCACTCATCAGAATTCAGGGAAAAGACCAAAACAAATATTAATGAGAGGCACTTAGCCGTACCTGTTCGGCAATCAATAACGCACGACAAGGTACACAATTGGGCCGCGCACTTCACACCGTCGCTGTGCTGGAGGTCCCAAATGGAGGGTCTTCTGCTAATTCCCTCCCTGAGGTCACGTCGGCAGCTCTCCAAGCCCCCATCCCCTTCCACGCTCTCCCTCCGTTAGAGCAGCAGGAGACCAGAGCAGTGACTAACGCCTGGTGGTTGCGTTCAGTAGTTACGTTCATCCTGACTTAGCCGCGTTCCTCTCCTTTTTCAATTCATCTAGTCCTTCTCATTATTGCATTATTCAAAAGTATCACCCTTTTGGCCGTTCCAGGGAATGCTCTGGAGCCTTTCTCTGTGTGTAGGTGGCATTTGCACATGTGTCACGGGGAGGGGGTGCGAAGCTGCTTGGGGCTCCATTATGATGTCCTGCCCATGGACGGGGGACAGTGGGAGGACTTGACCACAGGCAGATGCAGGGAGATGCTGTCTGAGTCGCAGGGACTCATCTGGAGAGCATACAGATGCCTGTAAGAATGGAGATGGTGGCTCAGCAACCTATTTACGTTTCTGTGCTTGTTTCACACACAAAACCTTCATCTGTCACTAGCCTGGCTTCTCTTTCACATTGCCCCTACAGGGATCATCTCCCAACTCCTGCCTGCCAGCACTAGGCACAGGAGAGCGGCTGAGGGGACCCAGATGAGAGGGTGCTCCCCCCACCTCCTCCTCTTCCACTACGATTCCTGGGCTGGCATTTGAGGGTGCCTCAGCGGGTCCTGCAGCAGAGGCTGCAGGAAGAGAATGGCTTTCAGCTCAATTAGCCTTCACATTTCAATTCCATAACGCTCCAGTGAGGCTTTTTAACCAAAACTCCCCCCAAAAAGCAAGCTTGCCGCAGCCCAGCCTCAAGCACAAACGTGCAGAAGGAATGCAACTTGCAGGCCTTGCAGCCAGTGGGAGATTGGCTCTCTGTCCCTGTCACCCACCTTTCCCAAGGGTCTCCTCTAGGCTGCCTTCTCCCCTGCTTGCCAGGCACCCTTCTGCCAGGGATTGGGCTGCTTCTTGCTCTTCTTCCAGCCTCTGCTTACCTTTTGAGCTCCCGAGCCCCAAACACCAGATGTGCACAGAGATCCTTGGAGATGTATGTGAGATGCAAGCAGAAAGCACCATCGCTGCTGCTTGTGCCACCAAACACCCCCATACACCTCACAGAGACAAGTCAGCACAATGCAGCCACACACACTTTTCTTTGCAGACGTGCTTGCAATAAGAAAACAACACGGTGAAGGTTTCACTGCTTTGTACAACTCAAAGTGACAAATAAGTCTGCCATCTTCCAGAGAAGTGCTGACCTCCTCCTGACATCATTTGAGCAGATCAAAGACAACATGTGAGCACACAGCAAGACACCAGTTACGATGGTGATGAGGGACTGATGATGAAGAACGTGCTCTGGAGGTGCAACTTTACTGAAAAAGGACCGTTTCCTCTATAGGTAGAGATAGGCCTTGTGTTCAGGGCCCTCAGAAATGAGGTCATCAAAGGAAAGCCTTGCAGAGAAGGTCCCCTGTGATAGGTGGTTGGCTACTTGTCCGGCTCACTCCCGCAGGAGGATGCAGGCTTCCAGCTTTCTCCCAGCCCACCCCCTGAGGCTCACACAGCCCTTGGACCCAAGCAGGTGTTTGCACACCATGCAGCCGTGCCCAGAGGCAATGTTGCCACTATGTCCCATGGGACAGAGACAATCCCACCTCCACAACACCTGGCCTTTAGCCCCAATACACATTTCCACAGTGACTTCAGGGACTAGGGTGAACCGCAGAGCCGTAATCCTCAGGAGCTCACACCAGATGAAACAGCCTCTTTGCAAAATTTCCTTCCCCAAAGGCACAAGTTTTACATAGGAAAACAAAATTTCCACCTGTCCTGATATTCCACTGACCAGCTGAAAACTCCTGTGGTGCTTCACAGCCCATCAACTAACCACTGCAGTGGAACAGCTTTCTGCTTTAACCCTCTCAAAGGCAAGGCGCAGGCAGCACATCTCAGGGTAACGTGTTCTCCTGGGAGGCTGAGAAATCTGCACTCTCACATCTGGCTGTGTGTTTCCAGCGTGTTCAATAGAGTGATTGCCCAAGTACTGGCTCAGTAGTTTCTGACATGTGTAGGTTTGGAGCCCTCCAAATCACACATGCAGCAGAAATTGTTCCTCCATCAGGTTGTTCATCCAGGTCTGGTTATGGTACAAAGCAGAGGTAGGTCCCTCTTTCTCCAAAGCCCAGAGAGCTGCGCTCTCAAGTTATCCCAAAATGAAGATTTACTAATTAGATATTAGATATGAAGATGTTTCCATTTTCCACTCTTGTTAATGAACTGAGAAGTGCTAAAATCATGACTTGGATAAGCATACCATCTACAAACTCCTTTTTTGCCTCCTTAAAGACCAGTATGAAGGTAGTCCTGGTGGCCACCCTTGCACAAACAGCTAGACCTCAGGTCATCTAAGCAGGTGGTGCCTCCAAACATGTATGAGCAACTCATCACACGCAGGCTTGGTAGGAGATGGTCAACTTAATACGTCCACTTCTCCCTTCCCTCCTTCCCATTACTCTTTCAAGTTTCATTTACAATTGCAGGCTAAGCCTCACTGGAAGTGACTCCTCAACATGATGAAAAACAAGGCAGGTTTGAAAAACAGGGAGTCTGTCAGTATAGCTATCACCTGAGCTCGGAGGAGACAGGCAGACAGTGGCCAAATACACCATGCTCGCACCTCAGTGAAATCCCTGGACCACACCGAATAAGCTCAGTCCCTAGGAAGAGGGACGAACAGCTCCTGTCCCTAAACCCAAGGGTGGGGGACAGTCTCTGCAACACAGGGTGACAGCCACCAGCTCTCTCCTTCCTCCTCATACACCTCCTCAGCCTTAGTTATTAGGAGACGTGCTGCACTGGGACGTGGAGACTGCTTGCATGGGTAGTTGTCGAGACCCTCTGCATGCACATGTGTGCCCAAACCAGTCTTGTGAGCTGCTCAAGCTGAAAAGAGAGCGGAGCCTGACATTTGGAGAGCAAGGCGGAGCAGCAGGAACGCAGCAGGAGCCAGGAAAAGGGGTGGCAGGGAGGCAAGAAAATCGAAAAAGCATATTTACAAAGCTTATTTAGCATGCGCTCGCTCAGTTCCACTGCTCAGAAGGGAGCGGGCTCAGTGGCGATACAGCAGCAGTGGAGATAGGCTCTGTAGATGCCCAGCAGTTCAGCATCACGCTTCCCTAGGCCAAACCTTCCTGCACAACATCAGCTGTCTGAGCCCACACCTACCTGGATTTAGTTTGCATCCTCATTTAGGGGAAAAAAAAAAAAAAGAAAAAAAAAAGCTTTTCAAATCTTTCACATAGAAAATCCTAAAGATTGAAAACTTTGTGGTTTGGTTTGGTTTTTTTTCCTCTTGAAACAAAATTGTCTCGAACTCTACATGCAGTTTTCCTGCTTTCTTCATTATTCTCACTGGCAAAATAAATCAACCACATGTTAAGTTTTCAGCCGCAATTAATGGTCGAAATTAAGCAACGGCTGCCTAATACCCATTGCAACTTCTTCCTAGATCAAATTTCTCCCATTTGTAATGAAAATAGTTTAAAACTGCTACAAACCGTTCAGTTCACACATAAATATTTTAGAAATAGAGAGAGAGAGACTGATTCGGTCTATTATTTTATCACAAAGTATGACCAGCAGGAGAAAGCTTATTATACATGACTGTCACTGACACATTACAAACTAATAAAACACAAAACGCAATTCTGAAAAAGGAATTGGAATGAATCTATTGCAAGAGTGATTTTTATTGTTCTTTTGAAACGCTCTTTCTGCCCAGCTTTGCTGTCAAAACGGCAATATTTTCCCTAAGTATTTCCGTCTTAATTAAAACCGTCGGGTTTATTGTAAATAAGAAAGAAAAGAAAATTAAAAAAAAAAAAAAAAAAAAAAAGGCTTTGGCAAACCTCTTCTGCGAGCTCCAGCATCACCCAAGCTGCACTGAGCAAGCACGTTCCTGCCATGTGCCCACCTCACCAGGCTGATGCTGAGCTCAGGTATTTCAGGCTGAAAAGAGCCCTTATCCTCAAATGGCAGCGGCTGGGGCACCGTCCCTTGGCACCCTGTATTTCAGTACAACTGTAACCAGACCTTCATTTAGGTGGCACGACTGCAAAAGGAGAGCCCGTAACACCAAACTGTGTGATTACGCAGGTGAAGATAACTAAATAAAAACACTTTCAGGGAAGGCTCTTTTGCTGTCCGTGGTAATAACCATTCCAAAAGACAGGCGTGCTCCTGCTGCCGGCATCGGGGACGATGTAGGGAGAGGGAGGTAAACAAAACAGGAATGCAAAGGGAGGGGAATGCAGCTTTTGCTGCCTGGCATGAGATAATAAGTTACGTCCCAGGCTTCTGGGAGAATATCGTAAGCGGAGGAAAGAGATAAAACACAACTAATTGCTAGCAGGTCACATTCATTAGCTCCTCAGCCCGTTTCTGGCAGCAGAGAGCCCTTCCTCCTGCTGGGGACAAGGAGGAGACCTTGAAGCCATCTGCTGCCCAGATGTGTAAGTGTAATTATACTGAAAGGGCTGGGCTCAAACACCTCGTGCGGGAACTTCCAGTCGCCTGGAAAAGAGCAATCTTTCAGCCAAGCTCCTGCAGCAAGAGATGCTGTGGGACCACAGACTGCTGCTTCTGCTCTGGAGGAAGCATCCCCAGTCTGAGCAACCCTGGCCAAAGGAGTTCCAAGGAGCCATCATCACTTGGCTTGTCAGACATCATCCTGACTTCAGGGATGGTTCTGGGATGGACACCCCCAGTAAATTCAGAGCTTTGAAAATCAGCAAATACTGGGTCTCAGCACCTATATGAAGAAACTCCTGCAGAGCACCCTAGAGGGTACCTGTGTCCCAGAGCTGCTCAGGAGCTCAGTGGCTGAGGATATTTTTCCTTGTCCCTATTTCATCCAAGAGGAATGATTCCTGATTTGTCTAAGTCACTTTTCCCCTCTTCACCTGGGTGCTCCTCGCCTGAAGAATGCTTCTGTACACTTCCTCTGCCCAAACATTATTTCTCTGGCACCAGGAGTCTTATTTTCCCAGCACGATGGCTCCTCCGCGGAGGCACCAAACTGCTTACTGCCCTGTGCCGGCTTTGCCTTCAGCTCTAAATCTGCTGTTTTCTCCCCTTTCTGCTTTCCCCTGCCCCCTTTGCCTACCCCAGCATTACGCTGGTCAGAACAGCATGACTATTTCTAATTTTCAGGCTGCCCCTCCTTCCTTGCTGCAGTATCCTTCCAGAAAGAGCCCAAGTTTTGCCTGGTGGAAATGACTGTTATCTCCAGGACACTTTACACATTACTTCCACGCCATTTGGAGTTTTCCGCCCCAGTAGTTTCTGTTGCGTCTCTCATCTCACTCCTCGGGCACGTGTTTTAAAGGACCAGGGTCTCCTATTCACTGGTGAAGCCAGCCAAGTGTCAAGACTGCTGGAGGTGGAGACTTTCTTTCTCCCTAGGGCATCAGGACGTCACCCAAGACCCTTTGACGTTCTCCAGCTGGCGTCACAGTATACGCATCAGCAATAATGACAAAACCTTGCACACAGATAACCTTCAGAGGCAAGGACACTGCCAGGTCTGACCACCTGCTTCATCGCACAGTGGCTTTCTCCATGCAAGGCAAAAAGATCTCCATGAGTCTCCCATCCTCTCACCTCTGTGCAATCCTCCATACCCAAGTCATGCCACTCAAATCATAGAATCATTTAGGTGGGAGAAGACCTTTAAGATTATCCAACTGTTAACTCAGCACTGCCAGGTCACCAGTATACCACGTCCCTCAGCACCACACCTACACAGCTTGGAAATCCCTCAAGGGACGGGGTGTCCACCACTGCCCTGGGCAGCCTGTTAAATCCTCCGTGTCTTATGCAGATGCAACAGGACTCTTCCATAAGCACCTCACCCCTTGAAGAGTTTCTCCATAAATACTAGAGACACCTCTGATGTGGACTCTGTAAACCCTTCAGCCCAAACACTGTGTTTTGCTCAGTGTCCTGTAGCCTGTTTTGTTTAAGTGTCTTTGTTCAGTGCTGGTGGAAGAGAGCAGGGACAAGAGGGCAGCTGTTGCCCAGTGTGCTTCCAAGCTCAGGCTCTTGCCCAAAGGAACCACTAGCATCTGAATGCCCAACATGAATGCCCAAAACAGCACCTGAACTTCCCTGCACTTCAACAGCCCATTTATATTTTGCTTGCGTGCGGAAAGTAGGATCTTTATGAATATTTACAAACTCGCCCCAGAGCCAAGCGTACCCAGCGTGCCAACACACATGGCATCCCACTCATCGGAGCGAACTCCACCCAATGACTTGTGCATTATTCACATCTCTCAGTCCTCATCCAATTCGCTCTGTTCTCAGCTCCCTTTTCTTTCTGCTCTTCCAAGCGAGTGCAAGGCAGGAGACGGGCACTCGCACAGCCTCTCAATTACTAACGGAAAAGGACGGCCCACAGCACTGCTGGCAAAATCTTGACTTGGCAATTTTCTCCATGTAAAGATATGTTTTAACATTCAATCTTCCCCAGCAATACAGAAACAGACCTATCTTGGTGGATCGTGCAGGCTTGGATAGAGAGAGGAGGGGAGAAGGAATGATTTCTTTGAGGGATATTAGATTCTACCTAGTGATTACAGAGCAGATGAAACACTCTCAAAAGGATTATCTCATCCAGCTAAGAGATGGCTTTTTAATAGATGGACAGTATGCCTGCACTTCAGAAGGGAAGATGCACCCTTCACAACATCCCTCTGCTTCCATGAGTTTGCTAGACAAAATTGGAAAGTAATTAAAGGTAGTAATAGTTTTTAAAAGCTGGGAAGAAGCATCAAAACAAATGCATGGTGACCAGCTCTGAGAAGTCAGAAAGAGGATACCAAGATCTAACCTGGTATTTTGCCAGGCACCTATCCCCTCATGGCTGATAAAGCCTGAAACCCACCGACAATAAACCTGAATAAAAATGAGGATGCTCAGGAAGTTTGGTAGGTGTTTCACCTGCCGCAGATTATCACCATACACCCGTGCAACTGAGACCCTCTTGCTGAGGTGAGCATCGGTTGAAACCTCACCTCCCACTTGTGCAACAAGCACTGGAGGTGATGGGTCATTGAATCACAGATTGACTTGGGTGGGAAGGGACCTTTCTTTCAAGGCCACCTAGTCCAAGCCCCTCTTCAGGGAACAGGGACAGCTGCAACTACAGCAGGTTGCTCAGAGCCCAAACCAACCTCACCTGGAATGGTTCCACGGATGGGACATCAACCACCTCTCTGGGCAGCCTGGGCCAGGGTCTCACCATCCTCAGTGTAAAAAATGTCTTCCTTCTATCTAGTCTAAATCTCCCCTCTTTTAGTTTTAAATCATCACCCTCTGTCCTATCGACCACACTTGGTCCCCAGCACCGGCCATGCTGAGGGGATACCAGGATGGAGGCAAGAGGGAGATGCTTGCCTACCCAGGGAAGAGAAACAGCTTGCTTCTAGCCATCAGTGTTTAACGAGAACAACTTGAATAATTAGCAAAGTTGTTGGGGTTTTTTTCCTGCTCTAGGAAGATTTTTAAAAAAAAACAAACACAAAACCAACACGAACCCATAATAAAAAATATAAATAAAATGTACCTGAAATGCTGCAGAGGAATTCGAGATGCTTGCACATTTTGTGTGTGCAAAAGTGGGAGAGGGAGGGGAAGGCTGGATTTGGTGGATAAGTTATTCATTGTAAATTATTTGTGCAGTTCTAAAATCCACACAGAAGTGTAAGGGCAGGGAGAGAAGGAAAATAGTGAGCAAGGAGAAGAGGTAAAAAAAAGAAGGGGAGAGGAAAAAAAAAAAAAGGAAGGAGGAAGGAAAGCAGCCAGCAATGATTATAGACCATTTTGCAACGTGGCAGGAACTTCTTTCTTATCGGCTCTGTTATCATTGCCTTCAATTTAAAGGCTCTTTATTTAAAGAAGGAGGAGAAAAAAAAACCCCAAACAACAAACAAGCCACCAAAAATCCAAAAGGTAGCTGGGAGCGTGCAAGGGAATGGCTAATGTGGCTGAAACGCGAGCTCCTGCTCATTGCAGCTGCTTCGTATGCGCAGCATCGGGCCTCCGAGCCATTGCAATAGAATTATATGAGCCCCTGAAGACTCCCGGGCAGGATGGCAGGGAAACTGATGTAATTACTGACATTATTACCATTAAAGCAAAATAATAATTTTAATTACAGCTAGGGCTTTTGGGGCTTTCTCTGAGCCTCCCCAGCCCTGCTCACCATCT
>WUAM01000143.1:47813213-47833377 GCA_024336885.1 Actenoides hombroni | reverse complement strand
TCCACGAAAAGGCATGAACGTGGGCGGGAGGGGGAGTGAGAGGGGGCAAAAAAAAAAAAAAAAAAAAAAAAAAAAAAGGGCGTGCAAGAGGTGAAGTGCAAGGGATGCATCACAGAGGAGAATCAACCCTGAAGGTCAGAGTAGCAAGCACATGAGTGGCTAACTAATGTACTACAGCAGTTCCACAGGGCACAGACCCAGGCGCACACGTCCTAGCAAACTGGAAAGCCATAAAAGTCTATTACAGCAAATCAAACAGCAGCCAGCATGACAGCCATTAGCCTGAAATGAATACACGAGAACTTAATGAGCTCTGTCGAGGCCAGCTTGGTGAATTAAGTTGCCAAGTCTAGCAGGATTCCCCTTTTCTTTACAGACTCGAACGCGGCCGGCGCCACCTCGTTGCCTTTTGACAAGCAAATCACGGGGCGCGCTCGCCCAGACGGGACGGACGATTACGCTGGAGCAACGTCCCCCCCCTCCCACCACGCAGGCCCTCGCTCAGCTATTCCAGGCAGGTACTGGCGATGCGATTAAGACACGACGAGCGCAGAGAACCGGCGGCATCAGCCCGACACACGAGCTTTTCCCCCCCAGTCTGGGTATTCAGAGCCGCTGCGACGAGGAGGAGTCCACGGAGAAACTCTTACCTTCTCCTCACGCTATGGAGGACCTGCACACAAATAAATCCCCATTCTCAACTTAAAGCGGACTGTGTAAGAAGCCAGGATGGGTGTTTAGAGGCAGTATTGTTTTTAAAGGTCAGTCTACTTCATGTTCCATTTATTTATGCACACTCTTCTTTTGACTTTCCTAGTGCCACACAATAGCAGGGAGGTTTAAATAGCCTTGCTGTTGCTGCTCCATTAGCGTGGACAACTGCAAATCGATACATCCATTTATCTCAAAATTAAAAAGAGAAAAACCCTCATTAGATGCCAATTCCACACAGAGCCAGGCTATGCAAAGCCGTGCTAGCACTTCTGCTTGCCTCTTCTCAGTCCCCAAGCTCCAGGCCCTCTTTATTCATTAGCTGTGGACCCTTCAGCTTGGGCTGGGTGGTCTTTGAGACAGATTTTCCTACCCGTGCCCTTGCTGTTCATCCTGGCCTGAGCTGTCTGAAGCATGGGGGTGACCCAGGGACACTCATTCCCTACCACGACTGATTGCTTGTGTCCCCTGGCTCTGGGGGCCTCAGATTCTGAAGGCACATCTCCATGCCACATCACCTCCAGCTTTGAGTAGTTGTGGACAAGCAATGGAGGAAACCCATGGTCCAGCAAAGATCTCAGAGCAAGTGGGCAGCTCTTCCTCAAGAGTTGTGCCAATGCATGAAGAGTAAGTACATTGCTATAGCCCTCTGAAGATCCTCTTTAGGTGTCAGGAACCCATTATGTGCTCTCAGTGCCTGACAAAGAAAGGGTCCCTTTTGTGCAGAAGAACAGAAATGCCTTCAGGATGCTGGCTGAGCGACATGTTTGCGGCTCATTACTTCTGATCGGTGCCCTTGGTTAAAGATCACGGTTAGAAACTGGAAACTGGCACACAACGCTTTATAATTAGATTAGGCCAAGCTCCAGAGAAGCACAGCTCTGAAGGCCAAGTGGCAGAGCAAGTGCACTGGGGGAAACCCCACATTTGTTATACCCCAAACAATTAGATGGTTCTGGCAATCCCTCCTGGAAAAAACATGACTCACATGCAAAGCAGAGTGACATGCGAGAGGGAGGCTCTGGGGTTCAGCCTCTTCTTTTATTTATTATTTGTCCAGATCACCTGTCCACGGGGCTTTACACAGCACCAGAGGACAGACAGAAATCTACTCTCCATCTCTCTCTCCACATGGAGAAGCGAGTCCTCTGTACCAGGTACTGTAAACAGCGAAACCAGAGGGAAATCTGAGGACAGGGGCAAGGAGACTGCTCTCCTTCAATTCTGTTGACATTCCTTTCTCTTTGCAGACAGACCATCACTGGGAGGAGTGGCAGCAAGTCAAGATGGCCAACCATCAGCTTCCAGAGGTCCGAGCAGAAAGCAGAGTGGGGAAGCAGCTCACACAGGCTTTGCCAAGTCATTTCTGCACCATCCATGCTTTAAAGAGGAGAAGAAATGACTCTGACCCAGTGTCATCTCAAAGGGAGGTTTCAGATGACTTGTTGCAAAGATGAGACTAAAACTCCCGGCTCATACATCACAAGCAATTTAATGAAGAAACTTCATCCTCACAGCAGAGAGACAGGGAGAGATCAAAGCCCAGCACGGCAGGGCATCGGCAGCCAGCATATTAAATAAACCGTTGTAACACAATCGTTTGTACCTCTCAATTACCAAAGGCTGCTTGATTTCACACACACAGAGGAACGCTTGACCTCATCCACACCCTGAGGCATGCTCTGGGCAAAACGGGCTCTGCCCTGGCACCAGGGTACAAGAAGGAGAGGTTTCCTCCACTGAAGGATGTGAAACACCCTACCCCTGTTTCAAATGTAATACCCTGACCTCGCCCTCCTCCTAGCACCAGCAACATTACTGCTCGCTCCACATCTTTAAAGTCTAAATTCCCATCAGATCTGTAAGTTCCTGGTGTATTTCTGCCAAGCTGAGCTCTAGGTGCAGGAGATCTCCGTGACACTATGACAAGGTGTCACCTCCTTTGCAATGGCCAGCGCAGAGAGAGAGGCAGAAGGTTGTGGAAACACAGTCCTTGGAGATATACAACACTTGGCTGGATAAAGCCTTGAGCAACCTGATCTAGCAAGAAATTTCTCTCTACTTTAGTGGGAACTTGGGCCAGATGATCTCCTGCTGTCCCTTCCTACCTACTTTACTCCTAGGAAACCATGGGACAAGTTCTGCTACAAAGCTGTTAAAGGAAACCACCAGCAAAGGCAGAATGTTTTGGGCAGGACTCTGCCAGAAATCAGGTGTTTGGATAAATACTTATTTCTGCCTCAGATCACCTCGTCCCTGTCTCAAAAGAAGAGAAAAAGAAAGATTCCCATTTCCAGCTATTTTCAAACTGCATGTTTGTCATGGGAAAGACATCGCCAAGGCTGCAAAGTCTCTGAGCTCCAAACCTCCTCTTCCACCTGCCTTCCCCCCAACTACCAAACCATGCTCCTTTTTTGCCTCTGCCCATCTTCAAACATCAATAAATTCCAGAGGTTTAATCCTCCCCACAGCTCCAGCAAGGGCCCAGCACAGGAAGACAATCTTGTACTTTGGTGGCCCTCGAGCAGCCAAGCAGACAGCTCTGTGGTGGCAACCAGACAGCAAATACAGCCACCCAGGGAAGAGCCAGAGGCCAGGCTGCACAGAGAGGCTGTGGTGATCCCTACCTCTGGGATGCGGACGCTGTAGGGCTGGTTGTGGAAGCGCGGTGCGTTGTCATTCACATCTCCAACCTGGATGTTGACTGATCCTTTGATCACCTGTGGTCACAAGGGTAATGACAGGTTACTAGATTTATGCATTGATTTAAAACCCGGAGCAAGATCGTGGCTGGGTTTGCTGACTTGGACTTTTGGCAAGTGATGGCCAGAGTGGCACCAGTCCCCAGGACTCACCTGGGGCGATGCAGGAGGTCCCCTGGTGACCCACGCTCATCCTCCCCACTCCCCTCTCCCCGTGCTGCAGACCATGAGATGTCACACTTACCCCTTGGCTGTCGCTGACAGAAAATTCAACTGTGAATTCTGACTTGGTCTGAAAGGGAAGGAGAAGAAAAACATAATTAAAGATACTGTAGTGTTTATCTGCAGATGGCAGGCTTGGGACTTCTAGCCAACATTATTACATGCAAAATGCTTTCAGGACCTTCAAGAAGGAAGAGGCACTTGAGTGCAATTACTTACATTGGGTATAAAATGCTGAGAAATATTAATGCCAGCAGGGCTCCAGGAGAGCTGTGGGTCAGGAGGACGTGGGGACTAAGGAACCCATTCCCCAACTGGCAGCCGAGCACTTTGAATGGAAAATGAGGCTAAAGTAGATGATAGGAACCCACTGTTTAACCTTCTGAGATGGGCCAGCAAGCCCTGGCTCTCTGCACACCCGCCTGGTCCCCAACACTGCAGTGCTTGTAGCAGCACGAGGGAGCAAGGACAAGGCAGAGAAAAGCAGTTTTCCACCCACGGTGCACTGAGACCTGGCACCATCTCCAACTGTGAGATGCAGGCACCATGCAAAAACAGAAGCAAGCCCAAAGAAAAAGCTCCACAGTTAGCTTTTGTTTGAAGTGACAATACAACACAGTCTCACTGAGGACATGGAAATCTTGCTGCTGCTTTCCTGACCCACCTGCCTTGCAGCAGTGCTTAGGGTATTGCATTGCTGGGAACACAGGGGTAAGCCCAAGGTTTGTGGTAAGAACTGGCTGAAATCCCAGAAGCCCATTCAAAAAAACAAAAGCCCGTGTGATCCTCTCTGCCTCTTAGTAAATTAATTGCATGGTCTTAGATGGCAATATATTAAACTCACTCGCACTGGGGTGAGAGACAAGTGGGGAAGAGGGAACTAATTTAGTGTCAGGACAGGGGGATATTGCTAGTGGTGGCAGATCTTCTCTTTCGGACCTTTCTTTTCCACCAGCGATGGTTTCACCCATGTTTTACCAAAGACTCTACGATGGACGGCAGGATTTGGGCCACCCCATCTATCTGGTACCCAGGCACCAGCTGTTGTTTTGGTTGCCCCAGTCCCAGCAAACCCTTCCCAACCCCAGCAGCCCATCCCTGCCCGAGCTGCTAGAGCACAACTTGATGTTTCCAAAGCATCATGCAGGAAAGGTTGGAAAGCAAGCTTGAAATAGCTCTCCATGCTGCAGATTTGGTTGATTTATTCCTAACAAGATCAGCTCAGGGACAGGCAGCAGCCGCTGGTGCCCACACCAGGAGAGAGAACCTCTGCTGCTTGTAACATCCCACCTTGCTGCACCCATCTCCCCCCTACCCCTCAGTGCCACTATAAGGGACAAAGCGGTAGGGAAGAAAGGAAAAATAGGAGATAAGCATTTACATTTTAAAAACTCAGTAAAATAATCAAAGAAAGCTTCCACATGCTAATTTCTGTCTCAACTTCATTTTAGCACATACTTATTTTAGAGTCAGGACTCTGTCTTTTTTTAAAAAAAACCTCTTTTCCTTCTCTTATTTGTGGAAGTAAAAAAAAAAAAAGAAATCTTTTTAAATCCGCTTTGCCTCTACAGAGAGTCTTTCCTTCCTCTTTTTCTCAATTTTTCCCTTTTACTGCACCATTTACCTTACTATGACTCCCTCTACCTTTTCAAGAGTCCCTTTTTCTCCTCCACTGTACAAAAATTGATCTCTTTTGCTTTTCTCTCCCCACCACTTTTCTCGTATGGCTGTGTCCCCCCCAACTTTTTGATCGCACACATCCAGGCCAGCATTCTCTTCTCTCAGGGTGCTGCCCACTTCCATCCCTCCCTGCCTGTGCCACCCTGCTTCCTCCACCATAAATTTTCATTTACATCTTTCCCTTATCCACACCAAGCTATGCACATGTCTGTCTTCGCCCTCTTCCATGTATTGCTGACTTCGAGCCCCTGGGATCAGTTGATGGGTGCAGGATCCCCTCCCAGTTCAGCCCAGCCATGCATGAAAACTCTGCTCAGCTCCTTCCCTTCCCACCCTCCACTAAAAGCCACCTAAAATCTATTGATCACTCTCCTTGGCTTAAGGCTGGTGTCATAAGTATCTGGAAGCGGTAAGAATAAGATAAGATTTATGACTCATGCCAGCAGCTGTTGGCATGGGGAGGTGGAGGGGAGAGGGGTGAGAAAACCAGTTTATTTTCCCAAAGCCTCACTCTTAACACTATAAAATTGGGTTTGCCCTTCCCCAGGCTGGGCAACACCCACCACCCCACTCCTCTGCATCCCCACACCTGGCTGGCTCCAACCCAAACTGACCATCAGTGCCTGAGAAGTGTTAACAGGATTCATCTTCACAATGCTGCCGTTGGCCAAGGAAGTACAAAAGCCAGGCAACAGAAGCACGGGGGAAATTAAGCACTTTGCCCAAGTCGTGCAGTGTTTTCCAGGTCTGACTGAGCTCCCGTCCAAGTGCCTGTGCTGTCCCTTCCTTCTAACTCCAGGAATGTGGCCAGAGCCAGGGCTTTTGGAAAACAGGCACCTGGGTGGGATACCATCTCCACACACCAAAGCTACCATTGAAAATAGGGGTGTGAAACAGCTTCCAGGCAAGAATCTTGGCAGATTTAGCATCCAGCAGCCTGAATCCACAAGATGATGAAAAGTCATGATGAGATGGAGTAAGTAGGGATACCTCACATCTCTTCACACACTGTTCTAAATAGCAAAGGATTTAATTGGAATTTAGGTCTAAAGAGGGAGCCTGTGGATTTCCCTGAATGCAAGAGCATCTTGGCTCTTTGGTAGAGCATTTCCATTTATTCTTTTCTTTACCTCCAGACTTACAGATATTATGCTGGGATCCAGGAAAACCCACAAGCCAGTTCAAATAAGAGCACCCGACTTATTCCCTGTGTCTCCACTGAGCTAGGGACAGTGACAGGGTGGCTAGGGACAGACCCTGCTCAGGACACCTGGATTGCTAACTCTGCATGGGAGCAACACCCATGCTGCATCTCAGCTGCCACAGAAGGTGGAGAGCCACCATTTATCTAAGCAGAGATGTTTTTCCTCTCAGCAGCAGATAATTTCAGCAGCAAGTGGCATTACCTCTCTGTCCAAGGGCTGCCTGAGCCAGACAACACCAGTCTCACTCTCCACCGCAAAGAACCTGCTGGCCTCCTCACCAACCACGCCGAAAACCAGCGGATCGTTGTCCAGGTCCCGGGCCAGCAGCTGAGTCACCGAGGAACCTGGCGGAGACAGAGAGGAAAAAAAAAACCAACCCATGAGCAAAATGAGAGAGGAAGAAATCCTCAAAATATTCATCTTGTCAGGAAACAGTCTCAGGTTGCACCAGAGGAGGTTTAGGTTGGACATGAGGAAAAATGTCTTCCCCAGAAGGGTTGTCAAGGCCTGGCCCAGGCTGCCCAGGGCAGTGGTGGAGTCCCCATCCCTGGAGGAGTTTCAAAGCTGTGTAGATGTGGTGCTGAGGCACATGGTTTAGTGGTGACCTGGCAGTGCAGGGTTAATGGTTGAACTTGACGATCTGAAAGGTCTCTTCTAACCAAAATGATTCTGTGATTCTCTGAATACAGGTCTTCGGCCTTTCTCCCTTAAGTAGTCCCCAGACTATTTTCCCGTGGTGCTACAATGCCTCAAGCAGCAAATAGAGTCAAGTTCTGCAAGGTCTTACTGTTCTCTTTAGCACAGATGAACTGAAACATAGCTCTTCTCCCTTGCCCTTATCAAAAGAGAAAGTCATATTGGCTCAGCAAAAGCATGCCTATCTTGGCCACTAGAGATAGTGAAGAAACCCATGTCTTTTCTGAGAAAACACCTACCAGCCCTACTCTCCCCTGCCAAGACCCCCCCCACCAGAAGATATAACAACATTTTCAGGTTAAAAGCATGAGAGGTACTGATACAAATCCATCACTACCTTCTGCCAAATCACGTTTGAAACCATCTTCTGCAACATCCTGAATACCCTAGACAACAGAGGTCTTCCGTGTGGACATGTAGTTGTAGATGTCTCTTCCTAATGCCACCTGAGAGGCAATCCAGATGCTCCAAAGTTGCTGCATGGGGGCCATGTGTCCTTTCTCCAAGCTCCATATGGCTCCCAGAGCAGGCTGACTTCTATTGCTTCAAAAGAAAGTGGCAGCCACCACCCTTGAAGCCTCATTTCAGTCCCAGAAGAATCTCCTTAAATCATTTTGGGCCTTTCCATGACACCAATGAGCACTTTCAAGGTCTGTTGTGGTAGGTTGGCCATGGCTGGCTTCCTGTCACCCACCCAATCACTCTGAGTCTCCCCCTCAAGCAGGACAGGGGAGAAAATAAGAGGAAAAAAGTCAGCGTGTGGAGATAAGGATGAGAGATCCCCTTGGCCACCTGGCTTCAAGGATGGAAGTAGACATCATCTGTGTGAACTGTCTTTGGCAGTACAAGAGCACTCCACAGCCCTGAGTCATCTGGCCAAGGAGGACAGAGGCCAAAATTTCATCCATCTGGGAAGAGGAGGGAAACTCCAGCAGACCAGAGGGCGAACGCAGCAGCACAGCAAAACGAGCAGAGCTACCCAGGCAATTACCGACCAGTTGGCTTGGCATCAATCATGGTGGAAATAATGGGAAAAGCTGATATGATATTCCATTAATAAAGAATTAAATGATAGGAACATAATTAATGCCAGTCAACACGATTTTATGGAAAATAGGCCTTGTCAAACAAACCTGATTTTATTCTTTGATGAGATTACAGTTTTGGCAGATAAGGTAACTGTGAAGAAATAATAGACTTTTGTAGGGCATTTGACTTAGTGCTGCATGACATGTGCAAACCACACTCAAGCAAGGACCCAGCTACCTGGCAGGTCCTAAGGCCTCTGATCATACCCAGGAGGACATCCTAGAGTGACATAAAATTGCTGATGGTACAAACGTGGGTGACAATACAGCAAGGAACTGGAAGGACCAAGCAGCCAGGTGAAGTGATGGGTAATTTGGGTTGGTGTTGTAACATCTAAATCTGTTTTCATGACCCTGCTCCAAAAAAAGCTAGTGGACCATAGCTGCAGAGGAGGACATCCTGAAACCATCCCTTCTGGCAGGCCTGGGGGTTCAAATATTGAAGAAGCTCATTCCATGTCCTGGATGGTAGAGCCACAGTGGTCTTTGGGTATTAGGGCCATATAGCTGGTTCTGTCAAGGCTGCAAGTCTGCAAGCTGCTCACCTGGAAACATCATCTTCAGTAGTGGGTGCAAGAGGAAGCCACAAATGTTCAAGAGCTAGCAAAAATGCTTCACACTTAACAAGGGTTTTTTAAGCTTGAACTGCTTTATTTATGTTAAAGAAGATGACTCAGGGCACCTTGAGCACATCCATGAAGAGGACAAAATGTAATACTTAAAGATGACTATTCCAGAGCATGAAAGCACAGCAAGTCTCGGTGCCCAACCCCAGACAAACATCTATTTGGAGAAGGAATAGTAGTTGTTTTAAAAAGTGCATCTACAGTTAAGCACTGGAAAAAAATGGGAAAAAAAAATTCCTTCCAACAACACAGGTGCAAGGGAGTGACAGGTTGCGATCAAAGACGTTGTGGACAAAGACCTGAATGCAAAAATCATAGATTCTTAGAGTCATAGAATCATTTAGGTTGGAAGATACCTCTAAGATCATTAAGTCCAACCATTAACCCAGCACTGCCATGTCACTACATGTCCTTCAGCACCACATCTACGCTGCTTTGAAACCCCTCCCGAGATGGGGACTCCGCCACTGCCCTGGGCAGCCTGGGCCAGGCCTTGACAACCCTTCTGGGGAAGACATTTTTCCTCATGTCCAACCCAGACCTCCTACGGCACAACTTGAGGCCATTTCCTTTTGTCCTATCTTATCTTTGGATAAGAGTCCTTATCCAAACCTCTGTGATCAGCTGTTTCATCTGCAACACTCCCATTTCTTCAGTGAAGCCAACACCAGAGGTATGAAATGACCCTACACTTCCCCAAACTTCATAGCCTTGATATGAAACAAGGTCCTAGCTTGGTTTTATTTCGGAGGACATCCAAAGCCATCCTTAGCAAAGGGGTTTTTTTCCCCAGGAAATAAGTAAGGTTCTGACCATCCGCATATCAGTGAAAGCCAATAACTAGGACAAGATAAATCCAGGGTCACATCTCTCTATTATTCCAGATTTAATGGGATAAATGGACTTTCCCCCTTTACATCTCATTCAAAACCTCGGAATCAATAGGGTATCTGTAGTTCCCTCCAGAATTGCAAAGACTTCAAACTCCAAAAGGCCTTGGTCTCATCCTGGTGGAAGGGAAAGGATTTTTAAAATCCTGCTGAATAGGAAAACTGTGTCCCACCCAGTTCTAATCATAGTCACATTCATGGTTTGTGTGATGGAGGAAAAAAAAACACAACACAAAAACCTTTTAAAAAAAAAGTAAAAATCAGCCAGTAAATGAACATTTAACTCTTCTCTATCTCTTTGCATTGCAGCTACCTCCCGCTGTCAGTTCCTAAATTCAGGATAACCTGGAGAACATGGCATTTCTGGGCAGACTGCATCATCCCACCCACATTTCTTGCTCCTGCCAGCTCGCAGACATGCAGAGTTAGACCCCCCTGAAACGGCACGCTGGGCTTGGCTGCTCTCTGGTCCCAGAATATCAACATCAAAGACAGATTTAAAAAGGACAGGGGTGTGTGAGGAAGATGCAGAGACTATACCCTCCTTAACTTTCCTTTTATTTGTTAGAAGCGAGAAACTTCATTAGGACAGAGACAGGGCAGCTTGGAACATTACAGTATAAGCTGCACTATATCATAGGAAAATACCATCTTAAACAACCCCTCACAAGTGAGACACCACAAACTAAGAGCACTTTTACCCATTCCCTGACCTATCCATCAGTCAGTGATTCACCATCCTAAGAACACCTCTGAACTCATTACAGGAAAAAAAAAGCCAAACAAACACATAATCCATAAAATGCAGATCAAAATAACAGATTAAAAGGGAAGATAATGAGAAACAGATCCCTAAAATAAGAACTGAGACTTCACAGTCACTTTGTCATTTGTTCTGATTTTTGCAAGCTTTACCCCAGGGAAATGTCAAGTTTAGGTGTGTGGTGTAAACCAGGCGTGCAGGATGCAGTGAGAGCGAACCACAGCAGAGCACACCAGGCTCCTTCATCACTTCTATTACCACAACAAAAGTCTGCGCTTGCTACCTTCCAGATTTGTGCTCTATACCCTTCCCCAGCTTCGTTGCCCTTCTCTGGTCACGCTCCAGCCCCTCAATGTCCTTCTTGGAGCGAGGGGCCCAAAACCGAACCCAGGATTTGAGGTGCAGCCTCCCAAGTGCTGGGGAAGTCGATCCCTGCCCTAGTCCTGCTGGCCACACTACTGCTGATGTAAGCCAGGACGCTGGTGGCCTTCTTGGCTGCCTGGGCCATTCAGTAGACCACAAGAAATCTCATTTTCTAGGGTGATCACATGGAAGGTGGCGTTGTCCTACCTGTAAGCAAAGCCAAACCAAAGCAAGCACCCAACGCAGCGCTACTCAGCTCCGCAGCTGGACTCCACGCCTTCTTTCGTGGAAGTACTGCAGGAATTGCAAAGGGATTGCAAAAGCAACACTAACATCTTCACATAAAGGCACCTGTGTTACTGAGGAACCCTCAAAAAGCAGAGGGTCCCGCTTGGACAGGACTTGCAGAGCCCAAGGAGCTCCACATCTGTCAGAAACCCCTCTTGGGGCACTTGCAAAGATGGATAATGTGCCCCATCTCTCCCTGAGGCCACGCTGAGGATGGGGTTTGAGCCACTACAAACCCAAGTACCAACCTGGCTTTGGCAAGGGCTGAGCAAACAGGGACAAATGATCCTTTTGCAGGGCGAAGTTATAGGCTCCATTTGTTTCCCCTCTGGAATCAGACAGGGCAGTTAAGTGTCTTGATTCCACCAGATAATCACAATTTATCTTGTCACCTTTGGGCTCCTTTCTCTCAATCACAGCCACTTCTCCCTCTCTCTCACACATACATAGATTTTCTTCTTTCTCCAAGTGTTGAACTTTGACTGACCTTGGAAGCTTTTTTTTTTTGCTTTTTTTTTTTTTTTTGTGGATGTTGCCCCCTTTTTTTTCCTCCTCGGATTTTCTTTCCTTTCGCGCCCACTTCCCCCTCTCCCCCACCCTTACTTAGTTTTTTTTCTTTCCCCAATGTTTGAACTTGGCTGGCCTTTGAAAGTTTTTTTTTTTGCTTTTTTTTTTTTTTTGGTGGTTGTTGCCTCTTGTTTTTTCCTGCTAGGATTTTATTTATTTTGGGGGAGTTTGGCTGCTTTATGGGGTATACTTCCCCAGCACTCACACACACACACATAGGAACTCCTGTCTCAGCACCCTGCTTACAGCTGTAAACTTGAATATTTTTCTTGCCCTTCCATTTTGTGAAGGAAGAAAGTAGAAAAAGGGGCTGATGCCCTCCCAGTTCCTCAAACGGTTTTGCTTTCAAGAAGGGGATTGAGAAAGGAGAAAAAGCAAACTCTCCGGGAAGATCCCAGAGCTCCTAAAGGGTTTTAGAAATGCCAAGCCCCAGGGCCAGAGAAAGTCAGAGGATGAAGAAGCTGCCAGAGCAAGATGCTGACACAGCCTGCACAGGAATGGGGTGGGATGGAGAGCACTGGGACCCATTGGAAGGGGTAGGTTTCTAATTAGTTGCTTAATATGATGCTCTTTCAAAAGGTCTGCTCCACATCCAAGAGGAGTTAATAGAAATCTCTCTGCTGACTGCTCTGGCTTTTGGCCTCAAAACTTCAGGCATCAGCTACACTTTAATATTAAAAGCATTTTAATCCCTGCTTTTAAAAGCCAGAGTCTGTTTCTCCTTGGCTCATTGTTTCTCACCCCTCCCAAGCTCTGGATCATGTCGGTGGACACAGTCACCATGCAGCTTCTTAGCTCCCCATCTTCTGCCACTGTTACCGAGAGCGGTCCGGAGGCCTGCCAGCACCATGGGCACTCAGCTTAGAGGCAAAGAGGGTTTACAGAATAAAAAGCTATAAATTTTTAAGTAGCAGCAGCAAATGGACCAGACACTAGCCACGCTGAGGAGCAGAGCAGCAGAGAGACAGCCCTCATGCCAAGAGCAGTGCCTATGGTCCTCCACCAAGGTCAAAAGCTGGTACAGAGAACCCTCAGTTGCTATTCAACTTCTGAAACCAACACAAATTTTACTGACGTAAAAATCTTCTTAGCATCCACGCCCTGCAGCAAGGAGTCCCCTCACGTGAAGGCCACCACCATGCTTTTGCTCCCAGGTAGCTGACACCAGGTTTCCTTGGCTCCCCCTCCTTCATTCCTTCCCTGGAAGGGAGATGGGACAATCACATCCTTCCCACCAACACTCCTGATGTTAGCTACTAGCTGGCAGCCCTGACTTCCTGCCCCAGTTGCCCCAACACAGGCATCTCCAATTAGCCCAGTTCACCACAGCAGCCTGGTCTTTGATGCACTTGGTGTCAGGATTTGATGGAGCTGATCTTGAATTTCAAACTCTTTTCTTCTCATTTGTCACCCGCTCCCTTTTCTTTGCCTGTAATTCATTTTCTCTTTCACCTTTCAGAGAAAAAGAAAAAAAACAAAAACCCACCCAAACCAAACTAAGAAAAAAAGCCCTTTCCGTGATGTTTCCCCAAATATGCTTTAGAAGAAAAGCTGAAATGCCAATATTTCTGTGCAGCTGAGAAATCTCTGAGCAACGTGGAGGAGAGAAATGGACAGCGACTCCCTAGCAAGGAAAATAAAGCAGAATTGAGTTTCAAGCAGGAGGTCACAGCAACTGGGAACTGCTTCTGTGTTTGGAATGAAGTTTCATCCCTTTCCCAAAGGTGAGGACAGAACACAGGAGATCCCACCTGATGTGAAGGGAGGGATGGGAGTGTGGGCATGGCGCAGGGGTCTCAGAGGGCAAACAAAGCACACTTGGGCTCAGGAAATCTCTTGTGGGCACCAGGGTCTCTGTCTTCACTCCTGCCTTCCTCCCAGTTGTGTTTCAGCCTCCTGCAGCAGTTTCCCCATCCATGCCACAGGTTGCCATAGCTTACGTAGAGGATGGGAACTTCCAAAGGCTAACTGCTACAAGCTCCACACTGCCAGGAAGACCTTGCTCCTCACAGCTGGAGCACGCCTTGTGTGAGGAATAAAAGCAAAACTCACGCCATGCAACCATGCTGAGATTAAACCCTGGCCAACACCATTTGGATACGCTCAGGGATACCTGAAAGCACACCACAGGTACAAGAGCAACCCACTCATCCATCTCCAAGCCTTTGTCCCAGAGTGGGTGGCTGCCAGCTCGTTTCCATAAAAACAACCTCAACAGATACTCTCTGGCCTCCTCCTCAGAAAGGGCTCAACCACTTGAGCCAAAACTTTCCGGAACAACTCGGTAAATAAAGTTTCTGCTCCTACAATTCAAGTTGAGCTCAGTGTTACACACTTCCCTTTCCAGGTGCTAATGGAAAGCATCAGCTTACCCCACCAGCAAGGCTTCCTCCTCTCTGATTACTGTGGAGATTACTCCAGTTCACTGCAGAGCAAGTGAAAAAGGGCAGGAAGAGACGGCAACCCCCTTTAAAAAGGGTCTGGTAGTAAATAAATGAGAAAAGAACAGTTTCTGCCATCACAAAAACCAGAGGTCTTGTCCAGTTAGGGGGGGCTGGTCCAGGAACCACATGCACTGCTGCCATCACCCATAGTGTATGGGAGAGAAAGAAGCCAAACGTGGAGGTGACAGAGAAGAGGGAAAACAAATCTGTGCAGTCAAACCCATTTCAGAGGGAGTTTATCAAGCTGGGAAGCGAAAGGCACAGCAGAGATTTTCTTCTAGTCCCTCAGATGCGCAAAGCTGGGTCAGGAGACCGAGCCTGTGATTTCTCTGCTGCATTTAGTTATTTTAAGTGGGGAGTCAGTGTCGAGACAGAATCCATAAGCAGACCTGACAGCCAGCGGTAAACCTTGGAAAGAGGCGTCGCCTGCATTTCACTCCCTCCAGCTCTTGTAGAGACACTTAAAAGGGTGTTGAAAGCTGTTCAAAAGGAAGAGCACAGCAGCAGGTGAAGAAGGACCAAACGACCACGCCAAGAGCAGCCCTATCAAGGGCTTTCTTTGGTTGACTTTGCTATTTACCCAACGCTTCCGTTAACTTGACAAGAGAAATGAGAGGGGGAAAAACTACCCCCAAAAAAATCAATGGTAGATTGAACTTTCTTGACATTATCATTTAAGTAAACAGAATACCTGAGGCTCTCCTGGTGGATGCTGTGCACGCAGGCACCGGGCAGAGAAGTGGCATCCTTCCAGTTAAAGTCAACGCTGATATCAACACGCTTAAACCAGAGCCATTTCCCTCCATCAACCTTCAAAGAGGCCTTACATCAATGCAGATATCAAGCAAGCTCTCCAAAACCAGTTTTGAACTTATGTCTTTGTGTCAGTGCTGCATCTTTGCAGTGGCTGGAGGCCACCACCTTTGCTCACTCTCTGGCACCTCCTTGGCTTGGAGACAGTGGTTTATTAACCAAAACTCCCCAACTAGGCTGCCGAAATCACTGATATGCCTTAGTATCGCGGTGGCATCTCCAGATCTGCCTGGAAAAGGGGGATTTTAAAAGATGCTCATCCTTGAATTGAGCAACCAGCAGCAGGCTCAGGAGGTGCCTGACTCTCCTTTCTCCCTGGATCCAGCGATTCCTGCCCTCTGGATCACTACAAAACCCACAGCCCGTCCCTGGGACAAGGGAGAACTTGGACAGGTTGCAAAAAAACCAGAAAGGACTTTTGTTTCTGGTTGTTTGGGAAGAAACAGGCTGTATCAGCATGAAAGAGGGAAGTAAATACAATTGCATCAAAAAACCCAAACCTCAGAAGAGTAAAATAAGGAAAGAAACACTTGTAAAAGAAGGATACTGGGTCTGTTAAGATATTCATGGTGTAAAAAGGGCTCCCTCACTTAAAAAAGCCTTCTTAAAAGTAATTTCCTCTCCAAACAGCCTGGGAGCCTCATAATTACCAACAATGATCACAGACCCATTCATTTCATCCTAAAATTAATACATCATGTTCAGAACAATATCATATTAATTTATCACAAGATTTATGAAACTTGCACTTTTTTCTAATGAGTTTTATGCAAATTCTGCTCCATCCATTGTTTGCGCCGTAAGAAGAAAAAGGTCCCTTGCAGAAGCTGCTCTGTCAAAAAGTCTCATTCACTTTTATTGATATCTGTCCTTCCCTCTTCATCCTCTCAACAGAAGGGAGGAGAGGAGCTGGTTCCAGCTGGAATGCAATCCCATTCCCAAGCAGAGCCCAGAGAATGAGTGAGGAGAGCGGCTCCATCACAAGGATGAGGTCTGCAGAGGAGCTAAAATATTCAAGGCACTTAGTTTTAAACTAATTTTAAGGGAAATTAACTGGTGGTTCACTCACATATTTGTCTGAGAAGGGTCAGAAAGCCAGAGGAGCAGTAGGGAATGGTGAAATTAGAGTTTTTAGACTTTCCAGAGAGGAAAGTCTGTGCTTGGTAAACTTAGAGAATAAACACAAAAGGGGAGGTGGACGGGGATGAACACCAAGGGAAGCATAAGCCCTGAGCATCATGTGGTTATAAAAGGGGAAATCACACAAAATTAACTTGATCTTTTACAGCAGAGCTGTAAATTGAAGACAGGAAATGCACAAGATGTCCTGTTAGCCCAGGAAAGGACTCGGTGCAGCACTTTACAAAGTTTGAGCTTTCCTGAAGACCAGGGCAATTCTCAGGAGCAAAGGCAAGACAGTACAATGCAGGCAAGGCCATTTCCAATTCAGCTATGTCAGAAATATTACCTAGAAATCTTCATCAATACCTGCACAGCTTCACCTAGGAGGCTGGAGAAGAGGATTCTTGAAACACCCTAAATACTAGATGCAGCCTTGCTCCTTGGAGCTACCCTCACTAACTACTAAGAGCTATTCATGGGGTGCATGTGTAGGGGTGGGACGAGGCAGGATGAACTGAAAAAGCAAAGGAAAACATAAATCTGGGGTTAGCAGAAACATCCCGACAGTGAAATCCTAAGTGAGATGTGTTAAATAATGGCCAAAAGCCCCAACATATCCTGGGGGCTTTTAAAACTGGCCTGGAGAAAATGCTACAAAACTGATCCTGGAATAGCCCCCAGAAGCACTGACTAATGAGATCCAAACCCCAATTTTAGCAGCTCTGGGGAGCAGGGAGGAGGGTGCTCCCCACGCTGTGAAGGCAAACTCATTCCCTCTGCGTGGCCAAACATCTCCACAAGCACTGCTTCACGGGCTGCCTTGTGTCCATCTCCGAAACACCTCGAACACTCTGTACCCCTCCACCCTCCCAATCCTCAAGGAAGATCTAGCTAATGTAGTCTTGATTAACATTTCTGATACAAAGTTTAAACCCTAAATCCACAGAATATCCTTTTCTAATTAATTTTTGAAATAAGAAACAGCCCAGAAAGAATAAGGAATATTTCCTTTGTTCCTTCTCGCCCACTCCTGACCTCCCCACCTCCCTCTAAAAAGAAAAGAGATCTTTTTTAAACTAATTAAACAGATCAAAAGAAACTCTGTCACAGGTATCAGAGTGGAGGGAAACACCATCCAGGTCTCCTCTGCATGAATATTGCAACTCAGTAAAAGGCAGAAAACCAAGATCATCAATGATGGCAAGACCTTCACCTCCACCCTGGGCTCTCATGAGTGCTTAGGCACTTAACAAGCTCCAAGATGGAGGTGAAGACCACCAGAGAGGAGATCACAAGAGGCTGCACAAGTACTTTCATAGAAGGCACTGACAACAATGACCATGACCACCCTCTCCCCAATAACTCAGAAGCCTCCATGGCAAGTGACAGCCAAACACAGGAGGAGGATTTTACAGCACTGAACACACAGTATCCATACAAGTTTCGTAACAATAGCAGCTGAACTAAGGAAATCCGAGCATCCCTCCTCAGGGCCCTAGCATCTTTGTCTTTAAAAGACATGGTTGCCAGCCATCCCATCACCATGAACCAGCACAGGCAGGAAGCAGGACATCCTACCTCTCTCAGGACAGCTAAGGCTCCTCATGGACATAGTGAGGAGACCTTTCCCCAAGGAGTTCTACTGACCTTGCACAGATAGAGTTTTAGGAAAACTCCCCCAAAGCAATTGCTCCAAGCTGTTCCTTGGGGTGAACTCTAAATTAGCACAGATCTTGAGGTCAGAATCACATGTCTGGGGGCTTTCTGTAGTGACTGGTGTCAGTGTAGAGTCACTCTGCTCCCAGAAACAAGAAATTATGCCAAATGACCAAACAAGTTGTACAAGCAGGTGCAGAGACTACCTCAGCAGCACTGCAGCGCTGTGGTCAGTTCCATTCGGGGAGCTGAAGGGCTCTCTAGACAGAGCCAGGCAAGCTTGTGTTTTGACTGCCAGCTGGCAAGAACAGAGGGAACAAGAGACTCCTCATTCTCCCTTTTTGACCACTGAGAGGTGCCTTGCCAGCTAAAACCAAGCAGCAGCAGAAGGGATGCTGAGCACCCATATTTTCAGGAGCATCTGCCAGTCAGACATAAAGACTGGGTATCCAGCCCAAGCAAGCCATGCGCTTTCACTAGGAAAGATTGCACAACACTTGCCTAGGGGATAATCGAGCCCAAACACGTCAGCACACCAGACAAGATGTTGCCATTGCCTCCCAGAAAGGGGAGTCCAGACCAGGTGGAAAACTGAGAGCTAACATATGTCCAGAGGGTACCAACCAGCTCCACCGGCTGGGACAGCAGTGAGGACTGAAACCAAATCCTAGCTCCAGGGATTACTTTCTACTTGGTGGATGCAATGAACTAGCAGGAGCTCCACTGAGGTCATTCAGATGGGAGACACCTCTCCTCAGCTTGGGAAAACAAGGGAACATGTCCACTGCAATCTCACATTCTAGAGGGTGGAGAATGGAAGATGCATCTGACCTGTCAGCCTTGAATTCATTAATTCTCTTTGGCCATACCAAGTTTTCTAGGAATACACACCAGGCAAAGAGGAGAAAAGCAGGACACCAGAAATCTAGTTAATGAGGTGTTTTGCTACTTGGTATAAATAAATGATTTATGAGTAAGATGACACACGCGGTAGTTTGCATCTTACCCAGACCAGGTAACATAGCTTTGTGTTAATTAGAAAAGAGAAGCTGTTCTGCAATTCATACGAGGGCAGAGATAAGACTCGTTAGACGGCAACACCTACGCACCAGGTTCCGGGGCTGTCCTAGCATTGATCAGGACTGCAAGACACTCATAGGGCGTAAGACACCCCCAGAACAGTCAGGCAATGATGCCAGCGATGCTAAACAAAGAAGCCATGCGAACATCAGTGGGGAATGGCTCCATCAACTGCACATCACCACCATGCCAGCTGTGCTCCAGTAACCGGGATGCAAAACGCCCCTTACGGAGTGTAAAATGCCACCCCTGAAATCCTGCTGCCTAAGAGCTGCTTCCCCCCCACCAGCCACCCTGTCAAGCTGGGGAGCTGATCAATGTGAATGTGGAAAAGAAAAAAAGCAAACAAACAAACCAAACAACACCAAAACAAACCCGTCAGCAAATTTCACTTGCGCAAGTGAAGTTCAGAGCGGGATTCATTCACATCTTGTCTGAAATCTCATCTGTGCCTTACAAAAGCTGAAACATCCCCGAGGCTCTCAGCCTCACAAGGAATACAAAACCTTTAGTGCCACAGCTTGCCTGAAGCCCAGCTGCTCTGCTCCATGAATGGCTGAGGGGAACAAATAAGTAGAGCCACCCTCATCCCAAATACTGCAGGGGATTGGGTTCTAGCACAACTGTGCTTTGGTATGTGTGTCGAAGTCCCAAACCAGAAGGAAATGGTACCAGCGGTCAGATTTTTGTCTGCCAGTTTCAGATCCCTAAGCAAATTGGCCTTGGACTGTCACCGTAACTCTCTGAGGTTTCAAAACCTGTGCTGGGTGATGAATTCTGCCTCGTTATAATGAAGATGCAGTGAAATCCCTTCTTGATTTATCTCTTTGGAGTTGAGTTAGCACCTCTTGATCTCTAAGATATGGCTGCAGTAAAAGCAAAACTTACAGAAATTGGCCAGGAATTTGAAACCCAAGGCAGTCAGTTTTGGAAAGGTTACATTTCCTGCTCCTCTCAACCCCTTGAAAAACAAACAAAACCTTTAAGAGAATCAAAAGAAACGACCAGATGCTTGGAAGACTCTCCACAAAGGTGACAGCCTGTGGAAATACAATGCATGCAACTCAATAACCCCTTGGTCCAGGCCTTGAAGCTGCCTTCTTCAAAGTACAACCCAACTCCTTGGGGCTGTCAATGACTGCCACACCTTGGATGTAATAACTCATAGAATCATTTTGGTTGGAAGAGACCTCTAAGATCATCAAGTCCAACTGTTAACCCAGCACTGCCAGGTCACCACTAAACCAT
>WUAM01000143.1:47788058-47813113 GCA_024336885.1 Actenoides hombroni | reverse complement strand
CCTGCTCCCTGCAGGGGGGTTGGACTAGATGGCCTTGAAAGGTCCCTTCCAACCCAAACCAGTCTGTGATTCTATGAACTGCGGAAAACCCCTTCTCCAGAGCTGAACCTTTCCTGTGCTATTTGACTATTTCTCGGATGAAGAAAATCCACCCTACTCTCTCCACCTGAAACTATGATTTCCAGACTGTGAGTCCATGGCCAACCACTTGGCCCTTTGGCTCTACAGAAGGGTGTGAGTCTTAATGCATCAGGCCTGAAAGGATGAGGAATCCTGCAGCCCTTAGGGATGTTGCCCCAGTAGCTGGCAGGTTCTGGCAAGCTCCACATCATAAGACAGCTAAAAAAACCTCAAAGACAAACCCAAACTATACTCTCTCCAGCAACCCACCATGCCACAGGCACTCACATGCAGTGCTGCTTTATGGGCATTGAGCCTTTTGGGGACATCAGCAAGAAATGCACCACGTTTCTGCCTTCCCATCAAAGGACAGATGTTGTTCTCCTCTTTTGCTTGTCCTTTATTTTAGCCTTTGTCCTTGGCAGGATGCAGAGAGGACCCTGGCCTAGGCAGCTTTCAAAATTTCCTCAAATTTCAGCTGAGATTATATCTGTCATTATTAAAGAGTGCTAATAAATTATATTAGCCAAGAGCGAATGTAAAAGGAATAAGGGAAGGATTTGCCTAGGACCCAAAGTGCAAGAAATTCATAACTAACTTAATACCTGTACCAGTAAGAGATACTCACACTGAGTTTATTTTAAAACCAGTCTGACTCTTTCTATAAGTGTGGGGGGGGAAATAATTAAAAAAAAATAAAATCCCTTTTTTCCTCTTTCAGAATTATTCATTAATATAGTCACAAAAAAACCCCAAAACAAAAAAAAAAGAAAAAGAAAAAAAAAGAAAAAAAAAAAAAAGAAAAAACCAACCACAACAAAACCAAAAACCACCAAAATAATGTCAGCAGTTGCACCAGAATTGCCCCTCTGCAGTGGGTGGCAGTTGGCTCAATGCTGGCATTGAACCAGCAGTGACCCTTGAAAAGACATGCCCAATCTGGGTGTTTGCAGCTGCACAGCAAAGTAGTACCTGGGGCATGGGGCAATTTGGGGTGCAATGCAGAGACTGAGTCCTGAAAAGGGTAGAGAACTATGTGGTGGATAAACCTTCTGTCCCAGGCAGCTATGAGGCACAGGACTGCTGTGCAGCTGGACTTGATCCCATGGTAGGGTCTCAGCCATTCAACAGTGGTGAGACATCCAGGGTTCCAGACCTGAGCCTCCTCATCCCAGATATTTTCAGGCTTAAAAGCCCTTGTGCAAACCTCTCCCTTCTCTTCAACGCAGTCTCGTGCATATGCCATAATCCCAAACTTCCCAGGTTTTGGGAGGCCTGGGCGTGCTCCCAGCTGAGGATGTTCTCCCATCTGTCCCATGTACCCCCCCTATGAGCATGCTCACAGGCTTCCCTCAACCTCCCCACCTGCAGCAACAGCTTTCTGATGCGACTCCAAAAATGACTGATGAGTCAGTGTGTTGTTTTTGAGCAACTCACGTGCCTCACCGGCATGCAGGATGACAGACCTTGGGAACCTGGGCATTAATACTGGAGATTTATAGTCAAATCTGTCACGGTTGGAGAATCTTTTTGCCCAAGAACTACTCTGCCTGAAGGTCGCTTTTTCTGGGCAGTAAGTGTGCAAAGAAACTTTCTCAGCCACCTTGGCCCCCATCAAAGAGCACGCAGGAGACCCAAGGCGGGGGACAGCCATCAGCAAATGTGCTCAGCCTCAGGCTGCCCAAGCAGTCCCCAAAATCCCCTTTGCCTTCTGGGAAAGCACATTATGCTGCTGTAGGAACTAGGGAGCAAAAACGCACCCTGTTTGGGAGCCCCCCCCCCCCTTCCTGACTCCACATCTTCAATGGGTTGGGTGAAAATATACATACAGAGAAACAGAGCTCACCCTCTGACCCAGCACAGCAAGTCCCACCTGCTCACGTTCAGCTAAACTGAGAGGTTTGCAAACAATATCCACTCCTTCCAGTCCTTCTTTTGCAGGGATCAGGAATCCATTGCCACAAGAATTTTATGCATGAGGCTACATTTTCCCATGCACAAATGCCATCAAGGATCCTGTTCATGGATACAGCTGTTTGGTCATATTTCACTGTCAGCACCATGCTATTATTTCTGTAGCATGACTGGTACTGCAACTCCAACAGCCAAGAGGTGCTGTAGGAATCAGGGCAAACCTTGAAAATACAACTTCATCTAATACACTAACCAAAACGCATGGATTTGTCATCCAAAGACAGCACAGTCAAACTGTGTAATCTCTCTAGTAGGGGATCCCCCCCCCCTAAGATTTCCCAGACATTCCACTGGTGTTGGCACCATGCTGTGACTTTTTGCTCAAAGCAGGGTCAATCAGTAGAGCAAAGATCCACCTTCCTTATCTACTGTACACATTGTTTCATCACTGTTGCTACCAAAGCTGGAGATAGCTGGCCTGGGGATGGTGAAAGGTTTCAAGGTGAGGGGAAAAAAAGCCCTGGGGTTGATTTGGGCAGGAGAATGTTACTAACTACTGCTCCTCAGATTAGAGCTGACCTGTAAGGGTCAGCAAATCTACCTAAGAAAACTCTCAAAAGGTGGTGTTGCCGACTTCCCAAGCAGAGCTCAGATCTGAACAACCACTGGACTTGCTCTGGCCAAAGGAAATACTGGACTGCACTGGCCTTTGGGTAGGTTGCACATACGTATCAAAGGCTGTAAAAGCACATTGAAGCTCTATACACAGAATTACTTTGCACCACTGTGAAGCTCAGTCCCCAACACCAGAACTGCACTGATGAGGAATGGGCTACCTCCTGCTCTCTCCATTTTTTATTCTTCCTTCTTTCTTGAAAGCAGCTGATGGCAGACACTGGAGGAGCTGCTGAGGAACAAGTCAAGAAGACCAGCCATTTGCAGCTGCAGTGAGCCTTAGAGCTGGCAGAGGCCAAATGCCTACCAGGAGCTACCATGGGCTAGGTGACAATTTCACAGACCAATGGCTCAAACAAATCAAATAATCCAGCCTAAGCCAGCACTAGCTGAGGAGCTGGATATGGACTGGTAGCAAAAACATCTTGGTGGGCTGCCACAGGCAAAGCCCACCTTGAGTACAGACTGGAGCCACGTCCATAAATAGCTCCCACCTTAACCTCACTGGATGCCCCCCAAAAACCACTCTCTATGAGATGGTTTCCAAGAGAGGCTCTGCTCTGCACATCCTTTTCCTGTATGAGTTTCTCAGGGCATGCCTAAAAATCAAACCTCAGAAGCCCAAAGAGGAGGACATCTGTTAGGAAAACCGTCTTGGTCAAGGCAAGAAGTCTTTTGTCCTCCTTAGAGCGTGCATTAGGATGGGCTGAAGGTGCACGTGTTGCTCATTCCTTTGCCAGCAGAACGGATCAATTCTGACAAGGAAGAAGGAACCTGAGGTTTGTAGACAGGGTGACATGACTAAAACCAACACATCATTTGCTCAGTCAGTTTTTGCCATCCCTGCCTGAGAGCAGACCACAAACTTCTGTGGTGTTTTCTTACAGCAATAATCTCTGTGGATAATTCTTAGTCTCCAGCTTGCTTAGAAAGCAGAGACAATAAAAGCTGAGCTGTTTCAGAAGGGCACAGTAGTTCATGTGCCCTTTCTTCCCTCACCTGAGCCACCAGACCAAGCTGAGAGGATGAACAGGGATTACTCCAAAGCAGAGATTTGCTCTCTAGTAGCACTGCTGGCAACACCCATGGAATACTCCTGCCTGTGACCTGTGCAGGAAGCCAACCTGCACAGCACACAAGCTACCTGGGAAAAAAAATGCAGTCCCTGCAAATATGTCTGTCCTTTGCCACGCTCGTCGGGCTTGTCACAAAAATCAAAGGCCCAGAGCAATACTCTATCAGAGAAAGAGACTCCCTAAAGTGAGCCAGAAGGCTGTACGAATGGTGTCAGACAAACTGCTTCATCATCTTGTGCTCAGGGTGGTTTCCAGGGTGGCTTATGCTCCCTGGCGTACAGCAGTCATCATCTGGATAAAAGGTATGGAAGAGAACAGAGGTAAAATGCACAGTAAAGGCTTCTGAAATTAATTTAAGAGCTTCAAGAGCAAACACACTTTACTACAACTTCCCTTCAGTACAACAGCCATCCTTTTCTTTCCTGAAATTTGCTTTGCAAATCCTTCCAAGCTCTTTTTTCCTCACTCACTGCTCTGAGCCGAGCTCCAGAATCCTCTCCCCCTCTCCTGAGCAGCCAGTGGGTCTCCTGCCTGCCCCCACCTTGGCATCAGCCTGCTCTGCCAGCACTGCCAGCTGGGCCATGCTACGGTGCCAAGTCCTCCCCGCCTCACCTGAGCACTCTCTTGCCTGCTCATTCCTTTCAGATCGGACCAGACAACACCTGCTGCACAGCACATCTCCCCGTACAGCTCCTTCCCTGTGTCCCTAAAGCATCATCTCATCCCCATCCCGCTGAGGAAAGCAGGGGGGGACCACACACGTGCTCGTGTCCTCGCAGACGTCAAACCACCCAGGTGACAAACGCACGCGTGGCCAAGAGAGAAAGGGAGAGAGCAGAGCAGAGGCAGGTTGGCAGACTCTGATCCCAGGCGCCTGACCCCCTCCTCTCTCTCGTTATGGATGAGGTAAATTAGCTGTGACACTCATTAGCTGCAGCTCCTAATTAGTGAAAATTAATATTGGTTTTGATAGAAGTGTTGGCTGAAGCTCTCCCAGGCAAAGGCATTATTGACCTTGTTATCCCGTTTAATAGCAAGTTACATCACAGAAAGTACTTTTCGTGGAGTCGACAGACTACAGCTGCCTCCCACACTCCCCAGCTCCATTCCCCACTGCTCAGAGAGACGGTGCCAGCCCCTGACAGAGCACCCACAGCCCTTCTGCTGCCTGCCCCCATCCCTGGAAGCACCTAAGCCCCCTCCCCGGCATCAGATCTTTTCCGCAGCCAGCACTTTTCCCACTGCAAGGCAACAGCAGTTTGAGTAATTTTCTCCCTTTCAGCTGAACTGGTTATTGGTGCAAACCTATACTCAGTTTTTAGGACCATAATCATCTCTGGAGCAGTGCCAGCCCTGGGTATTGCTCCTCCCTTTGGCAGGGACAATACCTGGACCCTCCCATCTCCCATCACCCCTCCCACCGGCCTCAGTAACTCCAGACTCACCAGAGGACTTGCTTGCCACCACCTCTGCTCACTGTCCAAACCAAATAATAAATAAGAATAGCTGCAATGCAATGCAAATAACCATTTCGTGAGGAAAGATATAGGAGCAGCATCCCTCAATTCCGGGGATCCCTGCCTTTGGAGCCTGGAAACCTGAAGCAAAGTAAGAGAAACCACTAAACAAAAGTAAAATGTTTGCTACGAAAGTTACTTGTAGAACAAAACAAACAGGAAAAAAAAAAAAAAAAAGAAGGAAACCAACCACACTGTATTATTTGCACATTAATAATAATAAAGATGTCAAACTGTCAGGTAAGAAGTTAATCTTATTCAGAGCACAATTAAAGATGCCATTATCCAACCACCTGGGGCCACTTCCACTTTCACAAGGCAATAGGTTTAACAGATAACAGGGGTGAGACCATGCCTGGCCAAGCAGCTCACCCAGCTGACCCCCTTGTAGCCACCTAGCACAACTCCAGCCAAATATCAAAGTTGTTCCTTCTCAAATAAGTTGTGTGCAGATTTGTGCCAGCAAAGCTTTTTTTTTTTTTTCCTTGGGGGGAGGGAGGGACAGGACTTTCCTTCATTTCTGGGATCAACATCCCAATGAAAATCATCCCTCTGCCCACCTGGATGATGCCACTGGATGCAGGATACACAAAAGACAAAGCAGAAGCCAACCATCTGTAGTATCACTGGTCCCTGGGGTGAGCTTCTATTTTCGGAGTGAAAAGCACCACAGGAAAGCAGCACCTCCAACAGATTCCAGGTGATTTTATGGCAGGATGCCCACCAAGTGCAGCACTTTTGGCTATCAGTATGAACTAATGAGCACTCTGTGAACAGCAAACCAACCCTAAGCCTTTTATCCCCAACTGCAGCTGCTGTTTGGGAAGCTGAGGCCAGAAAAGCTGGGCACAGACTGCTGAGTGCAAAGTCACAACCATCAAATCCTGGCCTTTACAGAATAGGCACTGGAAGAGGGGAAAGATTTGAAGAAAGAAACCCTTTCTTGATGTCCTTACCGAAGACACCTCTGGCTACATCAGCCCAAGGACTGCACAAGGGATGCAAAGCCCAGGAGTAGCTGGCTGCTGACACAGTGTACAAGAAAACATTTTCTCATGCAAAATCTCCTCAAGCCCTGGGACCTTTGTACCCTTTTATGAAGAAAGCCCAGCAAAGAGCATCCAGATGCTGACTGCTATTTATACTGCAGGCCAAGCCAACCTTCCCCACCTCAGTGTAGCCTGCAGATTGTAAAGGTTCCCTACACCTCTCCATTTCAGCAGCCTGGTGAGGTAGACCAGGTTTCTGTGATATTTAGCACCACACACAAGAGTTACCTCTGTGCTTTTTCATTCTTGCACAGGGAGCCGTTATTTTGAATTTAGCCATGAAGGACAAGGTTAAAAAAAAAATAAATAGCCAGGGTCCATCCTGAAACCCAAAAATTATTCTTGAGCTAGATTAATTGCATTCAAGACTCTGCTACACGTGTCCCGTACGAGCCCATCACAGGGTGTCCTTTTCTGTGCCATGGTCTGGGGTGAGGGCAAGACACAGCAAAAGCAAGGCAGGAGACAGACCCCTGCTTCCCCAGTCCCCACCCAGAAGGAACCCAAAGCACAGAGGGGTCCCTGAGAACCAGGGATGTTGCCCCAATGGCTACAATAAAGCAAAAGGCAAGACTGGAACTGAAGACAAGAAATCACGCAACTTGTTCTGTCCAACAGCTCCCCAGGCTGGCATGGTTTTGAGTGAAACAGAAAGAAGTTGATGTTTTTCTAACAAAAAAATAAAAATAAAAAATTGGAGATCAACAAATAGTATTTAAAATACTCCCTCTCCACACCTTGCAAGCTGGCTCTGCAACAGGACCAGAATCTGTTGTCTCTTCTTCCTCGAGGTGTGAAACAAAAGGTGTGTGAAGCAAAATAAAAACCACACGTCCAGCTTACAACCTGGAACACAAAAAACAAGCTCCTGGTTCAAAACCCAGGGAGACACCAGCCTCCCTCTCTCCTCTGAGATACCTTTTCTACCTGCCGGCTGCCAGAAAAGGGCTGTGAAGCAACCTGGTGCCCACAGGGATCACATACTCTCAGGGTTGGCATAAACTTGGAGGAGCGTGCCAATTTTTAAGCAACAGCACCTTTTTGCAGTATGATGACAGCAGATTGGGAAATTTATCCCCCCCCCCGCCCCTGCCCTCCTCTTAATTTAGGACTATTTCCCCCACCCCACCGAAGCACGTGGATAATGGCTTCTGGTTGAGGTGTTTTCTGCAAGCTCTACCTGATGGGACTGCAGACAGCATCCCTAGGATTGCAACAATTTTTCCAAGACAAAGAACAACTTGCAGAAGCCAGAGAGGTTTCCCACCCCACTCCCCGCCCCCCTCCTCCATTACACCACTAGGAAAGGTGTTTGGGGAGTGGTGGAAGAGGTAAGTACAGAGGATGGTGCTTTCTATGTGGTCCCTTCACTTTCTTGCCTCACTGTCCCACTGCACCGAGGTTCTACGTCAGTGCTCTTTGGTACAGAAATATTGTTTTATCCGGTAGTATGTGTGTAATTGGGAATAATACGGGAAAAGGTGCGTTTCAAGAGTCGAGATTTTCCGCAGCACCGTTACTTACTTTACAGTCTTCTGCCAGACCTATTTCTTCCCCTCTATTTCCTAAAATCATTAGTAACAACCATTAATCTCTGCCTGTGAGAACACTCCTTGCTTCCCACCATACCCCTGAAGTGTTAGTCTCCCTTGGACTTTCTACGCTTTAAAGCCTACCCACCCCCCCCACCCCCCCCCATTTTCAAATTAACTGCAGAGTACGGAACGTTGTCACGCTGCTGTTTGTGACAGGGTGCTACATTCCATAATAGGATCTCTCCCCTCGAATCTAATAATCAATTAGAAAGAATAAAGGAAGAAGTTCCTTCATATTCAGGTACTTGGTTGCCCTCCTAATTGCGCACATCCCAGCCTACATGATACGATACCGGAGCCTCGACAGAGCAGGAGTTTGACAAACCCATGCAGATGAACGGAATAAAATTGAGTTACTAACCACTAAATGTCAAACGTTTGAAATCTCTCCCCCTTGCGTAAAAGAGCAATATTAATAAATCTTTAAGAGAGGGGAGTGCACAGAGCTTTATTCACTCTTCTGACCGCCGCTGCAAATTGAACAGATGTTTTCATTGAATTGTCCAACAACGCTGTCTCCAGCTTTTTTTTTTTTTGCTTTTTTTTTCCTCTTTCCCCCTGAGTGGTTACAGTTAATTCAAAAGCCATCAATGCACGGGAGCAGTTTGACAGGAGGAACCAATTTATTAACTCCCCCTGCCAATCAAGCCCATTAAAGCACATTTCGAAGGGTGAAAGGCGTATTAGCATGTGCCCACGATAAATTGGTTTAAGAGCCAGGAGATAGGGAGGGGATGGATTCCTGCGACAACATTGAGGTGACCACCCTCCGTGTTCTCTGGTCCCCAAAATTGCAGAAACTGTGATTAAAAAAAAGAAGAAAAAGCTTCCTAAGAGACAGCCCTGCTGCCCATGCAACCAACACAGCCAGGGCAGGGCAACCCCAGCCCCAAACAGGAGATTGTTTACTGGGATAATGGCAGTTTGCTGACAAGACCCTTCCCAGTGGTGGGAGTTCTATTCCGCAACCTCAGCGCCATGCCATGTAACTGCATTTCCAGAAGGGTTCTCTTCTACCTGTTTATTTTCATACAGGAACAGAGTGGTTTTGCATCATGAGGACTAGCTAAGTAAATTTTCACTTTTTAATTGCTGACATGATTTTGATGCAGGTGAAAAAAAACGAGACTTTGTTACCTTTTTACTTTTTTGGGGTTGGGATTTTTTTTGGCTTCTTATGACTTCTTTTGCACAAAGAAGCAACAACTTAAAGCAGTGGGGAAGAGTTTGAATTTTTCATTTTTTTAAAAAGACAAATTAGTACTTCCACAGTGACCAATTATGGAAAGTTTAATTAAAAGGCTCATTTTTCACGAGGTTAGAAATTACATAAAAAGAGTCACTGAGGCTATCGTAGGGTACCTTTTGCAGAGGAAATCTCCTCAAGCTGTTCCCCCTCCTAGCCAGCTGGCTCTGGAGCTGGATGTGTGCCTCTGCATCATTTCATTGATAAACTGTGAACTGGGCAAGCAGCTGGATGCCAGCCCACCTCAAAACCATCTATTCCCAGCATCCTTCACTCAACACACCTCCCGCTGCACCACAGCCCTGGGCTGGATGGCAAAGCACGCCAAGATGCGAGTGGAATGCTCCATCGCTTTCCTCCAGCACAGCAGGAGCTTCGAGAAGTAGGGGATAATGGGGTGTACTTTTTTCCTCCTTTTTTTAAGCTCGCACAACCCCAAAATACCAAGTTCCTGATCTGGCCAAATACGCAGGTATGTTTATCGCTGTTTGCAACCACAGCTTTTTTTCTAACAGGTCCCACTGATAGACTCAAACCGAAAACACCGCTCACCTTCCCCACCAAAAGTGAAAATTATGAGGCAATGAATATGCAAGTATTTCCCTACAGGACAGAGAAATACTCTTGGCCCGTAATACATTCCCTTAGAATATTAATACCTACACAAAGATATATATATATACAGCCTCCTAATTGGAATATATTCACATATATACGTGCATATACACTTTTCCCTCCGCCCTGTGTTTTTTGCTTTATGAAGCTTGACTCACAGTGCTATACCTGCTCTGTATCAGGTTTGTCACACTTGTTAATGCCTCCAACCAGCCAGGGAAAAGGCCTAATTTAGCTGAGCTGGGACAGTATGACCATCCAAGCCTGGACCCCCAGAGTAACAAGGAGCACTCTCTCGAGCACAACCCAACACCCACCAAGAAGCCCCTATAGCAGAGCTCCTATGGACAGCACTGTACAGATAATTAATGCTACTAAAGTAACCTCAAACATCAAAATCACCCCAGACCTCATTACCGCACACATGCATCTGTATCTGGTTCTTTCAGAAGGGCTTAGCTCCTGTGCAAGGGCTCACACACTCAAACACGAATGGTGGCAAGATCAAACCTTCAAATGGTTTGATGGGGTAGTTCCCAAAAGCAAGGTTACCCTGACATGTTAATTAGTCCATATTGCAAATATACTTTCTTCCTTCTCCCTCTCCCTTTTTCCCTTCTTAAACTTAAGCATTAACGTTATTGCCTATTAGCAAAGCAGATATGAAAATTTAAGTGATTGATGAAGTGATTAATTTAATGACACAGGGTTAAGGGGTTGGGGGGGGAGGGGTTTTTTTTTTTCCCCTTAAGTTTTCTGATGTTGGGAATAACTAATTTTCTAGCCTTAAGTTTTCATTAACGATGCTGTGCTTTCTACAGCTCAACAGGTCATTTCATCAATGGACCTTTTAATGACCAACGACAGAAAAAGGGCTTGAGTTACAAGAGCTGAAATCCCCTCCTTAAAATACTCCTCAAATATTGTTGTTCATTAGAGTCACTTCCACCCTTAGAAACAAGACTGTTCCTTTGCAGAGCACTTCAGAAGCCTGCAAACACAGTTCTAAACAGTAAATAGCCACTGGGTGATAATATCATTTTCAATTAATACCAAAGATGAAGGTGATGTCCCTGGAGCCTCCCTTTCTAAAGGAGAATGTCCACACCCGCTCTCAGCAATGCCTGTAAGGAAGCTCGTGGAGGAGGTTTCCTGTTCAAACAAATATCTCTATCTCTCTCGCAGTCAGACACCAGCATATTCCTCTGGAATTATCCTTTGTAAAAGGCCAAATCAATTCTGCTAGCTGCACACAGGCACGCACCCTGCCGGGGTGATGGACACGTACGCACTCACACTGTCATCTCAAAGGGACACAGTAACGCAGCGTGGTGGGGTTGTAAGAGACCTCTGGAGATCATCTTGTCCAACACCCCAACTAAAGCAGTTTTACCTAGAGCAGAGTGCCCAGGATCGCACTGTCCAGGCTGGTTTGGAATCCCTACAGAGAAGGAGACTCCACAACCTCTCTGGGCAGTCTGGGCCAGGCTCTGGCATCCTCACAGGAAAGAATTTTTTCCTTCTGCTCAGATGGAACCTCCTGGGCTCCAGTCTGTGCACATTGCCCCTTGTCCTATCACTGGTTACCTCTGAAAAGAGTCTGGCCCCATCCTCTTGACCCCACCATTTAGCTGTTGATCAGCATTGATCAGACCCCCTCTCAGACTTCTCTTCTCCAGGCTAAACAGCTCCAGGGCTCTCAGCCTTTCCTCAGTACAAAGATACTCCAGTCCCCTCAGCATCTTCTTAGCCTTAGCTGGACTCTCTCCAGTAGTTCTTTGCCTCTCTTGAACTGGGGAGACCAGAACTGAAAACAATACTCCAGATGTGGCCTCACTAGGGCAGAATAGAAGGAGAGGAGAACCTCCCTCAACCTGCTGGTCACATCTTCTGTATGCGCTCCAAGATACCATTGGCCTTCTTGACCACAAGGGCACGTTGCTGGCTCCTGGTTAACTTAGACATGCTGGTTCCTACCTTCCTGGAGAAAACAGGCTGCACGTACGTGCTGTAACACCAGTCCCAGACCCCAAAGCTGCTTGGAGCAAAGGCCATTAAAATAGGCTTCATATACCTGCTAGGGACATGTGACAATTTTGCTGATGGCTGACAGTACCAAATTCAGTCCAGTTGTGGGGATGGTTTTAAAAGCAGAAAAAGCAACGTTTCCCCAGACCTTAGCAAGAGTAGCAAATTACTTCTGGCCCCGGGAAGATGAACTGTTTCCCTCTCATCTTTTTCTGAACGGAACAGGCAACCTCAGTGGGACTATCTTGGAGGAAAAATCCCAGGCTATACCTTGGACCAGATTTAACCCCAGTTGCAGGTGTTTTCCCCTGTGGTCTAGGGCTAAGAACATCCACCCAGCAGCAAACCAAGGAGTCTAGGGTCTGCCCAAGTTTGCCAACTCACCTTTTGTCTGCCAGATAACCAACACAAAAAAATCTTTACTGGCTTTTTACCATTATGAAAGCCTTGTCCCCATGCCTGTGCTAACACAGTGGAGCAGCTGGGACACCTGCCATGTGGTCCCCAAGCTTTGCAACCAGCCACAGAGCAGATTCCATCATACTCTTGCCCACTTGTTTTGCTACCCATTTGCCCTGCCAGCTGGTGACTATTTATATAGGACACGGCAGCAGCATGTTTTCACCATCAGCTGAAGCTGATCTGAGGCAACACCACAGCAAAGAGATAGCCTCCCTTGCTCTCTTGAACCATCTTGAATGCTACACGTCCCCCCGATCTTGCAGCTCTACTGTCAGCTATGCCTAAATGCTGGTCCAGCTGAACACTAGCTTTACAGCCCAGAACAGAAATCCTTGAACAAATAGTTGTTAGCTGCACCCTAACCGTGTAGTGTTGGTGTAGCTGAGGTGGGGAAAGATCCCACAGGTGTCGAGATCTCACCTTTCCCACTTGCACGTTCCACTTTCACAATCCTACCTTGCCTTCCTGAAAGGGTGTTAGCTTTTCTTTGGACCTTTTTGGAGCTGCTTCAGCAAACTAACAATAAAAACCCCAACACATGAATGCAGGGATAGTCTTCCTGCTAACTCAGTAGATGTTAACACACAGTAAGCCCACAATGCTTTCTGGTTTTGCCACTGGGACTTTTAACCCTGCAGTGCAGAGAGATAAAATTCATTTTCTCTTTTTAGCTTTCATATTTTATTTTGTGCAAAAGGGATGCAACATCGTATTTGCCAAGAAACACACCCCCCCCCCCCATGCCAGCAGTAAGTGTATGACCCTGCAAGTGAGGAGGGAAGCCAGGAGACACCAAAGGGAAAAGGGTCCCATACTCAAGACACCCATGGTCCCCACTCAATGACCCGCAAGCCTCCCATGTGGCCATCTGGCCTAGAAGGCTCTGAAACAATTTAATCACCCCAGAAGTATGCAGAGACCAGAGCCAGCACCTTTTTTTGTTCCTTCCAGTGACGCATTAGGCAAGTGTCATCACGGAGGAGCCCAGCCACTGCAGATGCCTACAGCTATGGGATCAAATGAGCAGGCAGGGTTTAACTGAGATAGCTCATGCTCAGTCACATGCAGATAACTGTATCTTCAGCAGCAGCTTGAAAAGCCCGGCACCCCCAGGGACTTTACCAGGGTGCCAAAGCATCTGACTGCCCAAGACCCAAGAGCACTGCTGTGGCAGAAGGGATGGTTGCTTTGGAAACTACAGATACAGTGCACAGAGGATGGCAGCCTTCCCTGCTTGGACAAGAAAATCCCTCTGGCCTGGTCCTCTTCTAGTATGGAGAATCAAGTTAAGTCCTCCACAAATATCAGAAGGACATGCTGCCTCAGACCCGTGTGCAGAATTACCAGTGAGAACCCTGCCTGCTAAAGACCAAGTTCCTCTTCCAGTCCTCTTGCAAAATAACACTCTGTCCTAGAAGGCTCTGAAAGGCAAGAGGTGACACACACCAACTTAATGACTTTAACCCCCACCAGCCAACAAAGTACACCGTAGTGATGCTCCACTATAACTGGACCCTCTTAGGCTGGGTTGCACAGCAAGAGCCCCAGCTCCATGGGAAATGTCCACTACGGTCCATCATGGTGAAGCAGATCTCATAAAGAGTAAGGTTCAGCTCTGCCCCTTGGATCTTGCTAGAGAAACATCCGCAAGTTTCAACGTTTCCCCACCAAAAAAAAAAAAAAAAAAAAAAAAAAATCAACTTTCCTCTCAAAATCCTTGTGCCTCCTCCTGCAAGCAGAGGAGGTAGTCTGCTCAACATAGCCCATCCTGGAAGGACTGCAGTTTGCCCTAGAAAAGCATAATCCCAAGTTTCCCGTTGCAGAAAGTCAAACCATGTTGTCATGAATTTCTCAGGCAACAAAGCCCACTCAGGCAACAGTGCCACAAACCAAACTGGGATCCTCAAACATCCCACAGCACAGCCATCAAGACAGCCCAAGCAAGACTGCTTCCACATGCACACTCCCCAGCAGAATCTGTGACTTGGTCAATGCCACCAAGAGATTTGGGGTGTCTCCAACAATCAGCTTCTACTGGATTTAAGTGAAATTCCTGCAAAAGCGTTTGGAAGTCACCATCTGCAAGTCCCCACACCACAGGGTTTGTTGTAAGCTCGCAAAGGCATACTCTCCCTGTTCCCAAAACCATGAGCTATTTACAGAGCGTTTATCAGCTCAGCAAGAGTTGCACGTAGCAAAAGGGAGGCAGAAGCATGCCAAATTCCCTGTCAATCATCCACCTTGCTTTCTGAGCATGGTAAACGCAGGGGATGGAGATCACAGTCAAGCAGCAGGACAAGGGACAACAGGCACAAACTGGGGCCCAGGAGGTTCCATCAGAACAGAAGGGAAAAATTCTTTCCTGTGAGGATACCAGAGCCTGGCCCAGACTGCCCAGAGAGGCTGTGGAGTCTCCTTCTCTGGAGAGATTCTGAACACGCCTGGACAGTGTGATCATGGGCACCCTGCTCTGAGTGACCCTGCTGGAACAGGGGGGCTGGACCAGATGATCTCCAGAGGTCCCTTCCAACCCCTACATTCTGTGCGATTATGATTTCTGTCCGATTATGATTTCTGTCCCTCTTCTTTCATGTGCATATACCCACCTACTCACAAGTGCTGCGCTCAAGCATCCCCCAGCTACCCATCCCTTCATACCACGGTGGCACCGAGCTGCTGAGTCAGGGAGCACACGAGGCCCTTAGCCCAAAAACCCCACACCCAGCCAGGCTCTGAGCACTGAGCCAGCACTGCTCAGGGCTGTCACTCCTCAGCAGCCCTGGCCACTGGACTTGCTGAGTTAGAAGTTCTCCTTGGCCCTACACTGTCACGGGTTAACAAGCAGAAGGAGATGCTGAGGCAGCCAACTTGAGGGGGACCCGCAGCTGAGCATCCCACCAAGCACCGGACACATTCTGGTGATGCTCACAGGAGAAGATCCCAGCAAGCTGGTGGGGAGGAGAGTCGAGAGCCTCAGCTGCATGCTCTCCTGCCCAGAAATAACTAAGGGAGTCAAATAGCAGGCAGCCTTGGCAGGAGCCCCAGGGGAAGCCTGGCCTTCCCACCTGCCAGGCATCTTTCCCAGCTTCACTCACGCTCACAGTGCCTGAGGGGTGGTCAAGACTTGCAACTAAACCCTGGCCATTTTCCCCTTCTGTCATGCACTGCTCAACCTCAGCAGGCTTTACAGAGCAGTCTCCTCTCCTAGTTTTCAGCAGGGCACACAGGACCAAGGTTTGATGGGCAGGAGGGACGTGTTGTCACCAGCCCATCCAGGCAACCATGTTCCTAACACAATGCGGCCCGAGAGCAAAGCTAAGCATGTGCTATCAGCTTGGGTGCAATGATTAAAACATTTCCCACTCTTTTAAGACAACATTATTCCAGAGATGCTAAAATGTTATCGCTGGGATGAAGGGAAAGTGGAATTGCACTCATCTGAATGGCCTCTTTTGTCATGCATTTTGCAAGGCATTGAGGCATGAAAGCTTTCAGAGAAACTCGGGTGAATCCAAGCTAGGTGGTTATAACGCTAGTTACAGGCCTGACATGATGGATCATCGTCATTTTCCCATTCCTGTCCTGCATACAGCAAATCCATTTGCTGGGCAATTAGACTCCAGCCACTCTATTATGCTAAGAAGACGCTCCTTCTGCAGCAGAGGGGACCCCCAACCACAAGAAACACAAGAGCACTGCCTGCCCATCCCCACTTGCTGACAAATCCAGGGCTACGGGTCACCTCACCTGCAGCAATGCCACCTCCAGGCATACCTGTGAGCATCGCACCTTACTACGGACCTCTAGCAACTCACCTGACATCAATATCTCCTCGCCCTTACCTACGAGCCTTCTAAAAGGTTTGGGATTAAAGGAAATGGTCCTTGGAATGATTTTCCTTAAGGCAGTGAGCAGCAAAATAAAGAGAGACAGCCCCTCTCCCACAAACTCTTCTTCTGAGGGCTGTTAACCAGCCAGTACGCCCACTTTCAGAGTAAAATACTAACAGCAACCAGCAGCTGCCATGGGCTTTCCCAGTGACCTATCTCACCTGTACCACCACAGCCCAACGAGTCATTATCCATCCTCCTCTCCAGGCATCTCCCCTCTCCTGCAATTCCTTCCCTGATCCCTTCAGCCACTTTCGCCTTCCTGGAGCTCAGATCCCAGGCACGTGCACACACGGGTGGGTGAGTGCTTCCATTCCTTCTGGGTGAAATAACTGACAAGAGGGTCAGTCCACCTGAAAATTGCTCTCCCCGGACCTAACTGGAACAGATGGGCATTGATGATGTTTTGGGAGAAATTAATCAGCCTGGACCAGCAGCAGCACCAGCGGCTCCCTTGGCCCAATCTCGCCTAATGAATTCCGAGCTCTCTGTCTTAATAGCTCCTGACAAGACTAATTTACTCTTGTAAGTGATTAGAGGGGGGAATGATCTCTTAATTGTTGCTTAAGATTCCTTTCAGCACAGCAGGCAGTGAGCGGGGATTTCTGGGTTTGGGGGGAGGTGAGGCTGTGGCCAGGGATGTTGTAGGAAAGGGAGGAAGGGGTTACATGGGGGCCTTTCCTCAGTGCTGGGCATGGTGATGGGGACTCATAGACCTCAAGAAAGGAGCTGTGTTTTTCCAGGTAAGAGCTGCCACACTCTGTTCTGCTACTCACACCCCAGTCAGGGTATAAGAAAGGTGTTTCCAGATGATGGCTTTTTTTTTTTGGCTTTAAAGTTAATAAGCCTGACTCATAAAACATCTAGCAACAGCAGAAAAAAAAGAAACGCTGTTTGTCAACACTTTCAGGGCTGACATTTCCCTCTGGTGCACCTGGAAACAAAATCTCAGGGTGCCAATATTCTTAAGAGTGAATTCCATTTCTGCACAGTGTAATACAAAGTTTAAAAAAAACCCCAACAAACTAAAATTCAACCCCCAAAGTAATTCCGAGAACAATTTTATTCACACAGTATCTCACTGGAAAGCAGACTGTCAGAAATCTTCCCCCATTTTCTGCCAAAATAGGAGTTCACTCCAATTCCCGTAAGGTATTTCAAGCTCAAGTACTTCGAGAGCTATGTACTCAGTGAGGAAGCATTTCCATTAAACAGTTCCCAACCAGTTCTTCACAGGCGCTTCCTTCCCTGGGACTTGCCCAGGGCACATCCAGCCTAAGTGTGTTTGCAGGGACACCAGCAATCGAGGGCAAGTAGCACACAGACAGCAAAGTAAAGAAAGTGACTTTTAAGAGGTGGGCTCACTGAAAGAGGCTGTGAAAAATGACACGGATGCGAGTAATTGGGAGGAAAAAAAATTACAAAAAAACCCTCTAATGAAGTCAGGTCCTTCCTTCCCTGACATTGTTCACAGTTTGCCTTCTGCAGCGTGGTGAGTAAAGGTGGCTGAGCAGCGGTTTTTCAGTATTATTTCCCATTGCAAATAAACCTGAGCATCACTGCAAGACAAAACCCGCCAGGCAAACGTCTGTGGCTACAGCAAGCTTTCTCCCGAGGACACAGCTTTTCATAGAGCTCAGCTGCCACCCCGCACCTTCCACACCATCAATCCAAAACCTGCCACCAAACCTCCGTGTCCTGCCTACTTGCTCAGACATCGCCTCAAATCCCACAAGCGGGACACCGTGGGCTGCAGAAGATGCCACCAAGGGGGACGCACAAGAAGAGTCATCTTCTCAGCTGGAAGGCCCAGTTGAGCTGAGCAGTCACTAGGGAAGAATTCTCCAGAGTCCTACAACCTTCAACGGCTCAAGGGATGACTTAGGTGTGACAAGAGCCTTTTTTTAAGGAGGGTGCTGCTCAGGCTGCACGGTTGAAGGCAGCGGTAGACGTGAGAAGGGGCCTCCACAGCCTCCATCCCAGCCGCCCTCCCCTCCCAATCGATTCCTCCCGCATTAAAAGCCAGTCACGAGCCCTGATTGAAGAGCACAAGTTTAATGGACTGAGAGCCTGGAAAAGAGGCCGAGAAATGACCGGGTCGATTTCTGCATTTACTAAAAACCGATCCCTAGCTAAATAAAGAAAGAAAAATAAGCTACATCTGTCAATCAAAAGAAAAGCATTTCTTTAATGGTTTTTTCCGTCAGGGGGGTCGGCAGAAGTGGTCCCCCTGCCCACAGGCATGCCCCACTTACCCACGGGAGTGTCCTCATTGATCAGCAGGTAGGTGTCAAAGAAGTAGTTCATGAAGTACGGCAGCCGATTGCCCCAGCCTGGGGAGAGGAAGGACAAAAGCAAGGTGTTATTTCCCTGGCGAGTCATGGACAGGCCAGCCTGGCTGCGAGAGGCTCTGGGCACAGAGATGCCCACAGGGCACCAAGCTCACCACTTGGCATCACGCTGGTGAGAGGTAAGCCTGGCATGAGGGCAGAAAGCACTGTGTGGTCCCCTGTAGAAGCTGCTGGGGAGCAGCTTCCCTCTGCTGGCTTTTCTTTTTTTGTTTTCAGTAGGATGGAGGTATTTTTTGCAGGATGAAGGCAGAGGGGAAGGGGGAAGCCAACAGCTCAGGGACCAGGAACATCAATTATTATTTTAACACATGATTAATACTTGTGCTTCATTCCCACGGTTGAGAGCCTTTTGCCCTGTCAGCCATCCCAGCAAAACCCAGCGCACCTCCCCTCTCCCATCACCCGATCGCCTTTCCCTCTAATTGCCTCCTTTCACCTTTAATAACCAGGCTTGCTTCTTTCTACTCCTCTTTTTTTTACGGAGCTGGAAGCTCCCGAGCCTGCCCCTGAAGCACAGCCTCATTAGGTGACACAGAGTCAAACGCAGAGTGCACAGGAGAACAACCACAGCCTGAACCAAGGAAAAAGTGAACCAGGGAAGATTTGCCCTTCGAGGGATGATAGGGAGCCCCAGGAGCCAGTCCCAGGAGAGAGAGGGGCAGATCCAGGGTCCCAAGCACAGCCTTTTGGTAAGGAGGCTCCCTGGGGCAGCACTTTCCCATTGTGACCCCTCATAACTGTTGCCTTTGGTGCGAGCCAAGCCAAAGCCCAAGATCGTGCAAGTATGAAACACTGCCAGCAAAGTGGCAGTGTGACAGCTTCTCGCAGAGCCCCACCACGCTGGACATGGATCCAGCCAGGCTCCTTCCAACACAGACCCTTACAGAGCATCACCTCAGTCCTTACCCCAGTCACGCTGTAATAGTGAAGACGTAGCTTCAGGCAAAGGAATGGCAAACCCTGGACAAGATCAGGTGTCCATATTTCCCTCCTGACCATGCTACACTTTGCTACCACCTTTATGCCCTGTGCTTCAGCATCCCACCTTAAGAAACAAGAAGCAGGTCAAGTTTCAGAATCCTCTTCACCTGCCCAAGCTCCTGATAGAGGGAGATGCTCCCAAGATCTTTCAATCATGCACAAACCTGCTCAGCACCCATGGGAAACCCACTCAGGGGAGACACAGGCACAGAATGGGGGAGCAACCTGGGCTCCTCCAGGGACCCCTCTGTAACAAGATGGGAATTTTCAGCACTGTCCTCTTTCCTGAGGCACCAGCTTTGTTAAACACCTCAAGAAGGTAGAAAGTACTGGAGGCAGCACTCTTGCAAAGACACATTTTAATCTCAGCCTCAGGAGTTAAGTAGCTGGAAAGAAAATGAGAAGGATCCTGACAAAATGAGTTATTTAGAGCTAATGGCATCTCTGGAGGCTTCCAAACACGCTTGTAGCCAGCTGTCATGCCGGGGCCAGCAGGCTTTGGAGGGCACAGATGAGGCTAAAACACACCAAGCAGCCCTTACTCACTTCTGCAAACCCCTCTATTTCAAAACTTATTTCTTAATATTAGCAGCTTACTAAAATTAAGTTGCATCTCCCAAATCCAGGTGCATCAGATGCTAGAAGGCATCTGAACCACCCGTCTGTGAGCACACAGGCTCTGTGTCTTAGGAGAGGAGAGCAATTGGTGCCTGAGAGCTGAGGAAAGCTGACAGAGGGTCTGGAGGCAGAGCTCTGCTTTGGACTGCAAATCCCAGGATAAAGAGTAAGGCTGTCACCACGCTGCCGGAGTATCAGCATTCAGAAGGGCAGGGAGGGAATGGAGAGAAAGTGTCTGAAGGATACAAAAATGTAGGTCAAGAGATGAGTGTTGTGACAAGTACAAACCATCCTCCAAAAAATAAAAAAGGGATGGTGTGGTTGAAGCCACAGCCACAGCCCCATCCCCCTGGCCAGTCTCAACATTTAACAGCCCAACCACTGCTATTTCCAGCTCCACCACAGCCCAGACCACTGCAGAGGTTCCTGCACCTTCAGGAACCTTCTCCCCATCTCAGATGTGGCCATAAGCTCATACCATCATAACCTGGGTGCTGTCCAAAGGTGCAAAGCAAAAGTCTCCCACACATGCACCCTGCTGCTTCTAGGATGACCAGTAGTTTTGCTTTCACGTTTAGCTCAGGACCATCGGTGCTTTGCTGGTTTTGGGCATGCCAGTCCTTTCACAAAAATGAGTGTGGGATTCACAGTCACACACTGAGTACCCTGAAAGCAAGTTCACATTTTCCCAAAGGCTTGGCTGTGAACCAACCATCATCTGTGGCTTCACCTGATGGATCATCAGCTGGATTTTCCTTTCATGAGACTGCCACCACTGCCTGGCTATACCCTGGGATATACCATCACTGTGTCCTTCAACATGTCTCTTGCACATAGAGCCATAGAATGGTTTGGGTTGGACGGGACCTTTAAAGACCATCTAGTCCAATCCCACCCTGCAGTGAGCAGGGACATGCTGGGACATAGCCCCCTGCAAGGTGTGTGGTGGAAAACCATCACTTCCACCACACACTTATAACCCTTTATTCCTTCTTCACATGCTACCAGCAGACACCAGGGAATCACCATCAATGTTGTTTTGATGTACTGGGAGATTTCCTTCCCTGCATCCATCTTCCAAAACTGTTCCACATTACTTGCATAAAACCTGCTGCTACTTTGCCCTTCAGAGTCAGTACTCACACCCTTGTCCACTGGTGAAGTGAGAGCATGGTAATCACAGACCCATTCTTCTAGCTAGCATCCTTTGGTCCCTCCTATCCTGGACATGATGAAGGTCTCTGCCCATCTCTGGTGACTGCAGTGGTAGCTGAGAAGGAGCAAGCAGACTTGACTGCCATGACCAAACTAAACCATCCTCTTCCAAACACCCTGAGCCCACTGAGGCTGCATTTACCTGAGCTAATGGCTTCACCTGGAGCTTTGCAAGTCTTCTGGGAAGAGGAGCTCCTTCACCTGCAGTCCCCAGGGCACATGGTAGATTTTCCATGCCCTTCTCCTGATCCCAGGAACAAGCATTGCACCAGCACTTGCTTATCAAGGGCAGGTATTCCTCGGGAGATGACAACCAAGCCCTGGGCAGGGCAGGGTTGAGGAGGGAGAGGCTGACCCACCACTGGGCTGCCTCTCCAAGGCTTTCTACTTTGCTAATGCCCAGCTACTGTGTCCAGCCAGGCACCCAAAGCAGGACCTTGCCCATGGTAGCTATGGATGCTGGGACCAACCGCACAGGGAGGGATGGAGGAGCAAGTCCCCAGCTAGGCAAGGAAAACCCACCATCTCACCTCCAGTGGGATGTACTGGACCAGTCAGGGCAAGTGGGCATATTTTAGGAGGCTCAGAACAGGGCAAAAGACTTGCTGGGTTGTCTTTTTTGACTCACTTTTTTACCCTTCCAGAAAAGCGACAGGGCAGTTAACTAGTGAGGCTGCACTGACACCAGAGGGAGATTGCCTGTGCTTGTCAGTCACAGATAACGTCGTCCACTGACTGCTTAATCGGGCTGCCGATCTGGGCAAGCCATCTTGAGGCTTTGGCGGGGTAGGGAGGGAAGAAAATCACCCTTTATTCCAAAGGGTACGGCGCTATCAAACAGCCACACGCTCGCTATTGTTTATCAGCCAGCACCACACAGGCGCACGCTCCCCCCGACCACCCTCTCCCTCCCCAGCACCCGGGGGAGGGCCGGGTGAGCCCATTCATGCACCAATCCCAATTTTCACGGGGCTTTGCTGTGTGTTCACAGCAGCTAGGCACCCTGGGATATGCCAAAGCCCAGCCCAAGAGGCACATTCGCTACACCAGAAGGCAGTTGTCTCACCAGCTCCCACACAGGGGCCAGGATGGAGCCCCTGGTCCCCAGCCAGAAGCCCACGTGCGAGGGGAAGGCCAAGAGCATCACGGTCACGAGGCAGAGCCTGGTGGCGGGAGGAAAGATGAGCACAATGGCTCTGCCTGCCCAAAGCCCTGCCCTTCCCTCCAGATAGAATTAGAAAAGAGGTTTTGCAGCTCAGAGAGGAGTTATTTCCTGCACAGCGTATATCAAAGCACAGTTTGGGTAGTAATTTTTCTGCTGAAAGCACAGGGAGAGCCCTTCCAGCAATACCTCTGCTGTAGAACAAGCTAAACAAGCTTCTGGTTTACATCCTCACCTTTCATCTGCTCCCTCTAACTTTCTTTAGTTTTTATTTACATAAAATGACCTAATGCCATGTCTATCACCAGGTCTTCCACCAGTTGTGACTCTGTGAGCCCACATCTGGAAGTTGCCGAGGTTTTCTCACTGAGATACACCAGAAACATCTACCACCGTTGGGTTCACCAGCACATCCTCCTCCTCCAAGCCTCTTTCCAGTCCCACCACTCTCACCCAGGAAGGGCCATCATCAGATGCCACACTTGCCCTTTTACTAGCTGCAAGAAAAGTGGCTGCACAGATACCCCAGGACTGCATCTGACAGAGGTGAGCAATCTGCCCACCCATACCAGCCACATCTCCCCAGTAACACAGCAATGCTGCTCTGCCTTCAGACACTCACCAGCAGACCCCAAACACAGCAAATATTAGCCTTTTACCTCACAAACATGAGATCCAATCAGGGAAAGGAGGAAAGAGAGTAAAGCATGTCACTGGACAGATAGAAAGATGACTTACCTGCGGACACCAGCTCCAGGAGCAAGAAAGGAAGCAGAAAGTTGCTGGCAGCAGCGTGAGGCTTCATGGTTCCTGTCAAAGAAGAAAGGCAGCGTCAAGTCCAGCACTTTATGGATATTACTGCATCTCCCCAGAGCAGGCTCAGGGATGAAGCCCTGCCCCACCTTGCTCCTTAGTGCCCTGGTACCACAAGCAGACATCCAAAAGTTCAACATTTTGTTAACTCTTGGCTTGTACACTGTGCACTTCACCACCACCTTTTTCTTGGTTCATGCAGCCCAAAGCATCCTCTTGGCGAGCACCAAGTTGAAACCAGGATTAACCTGGTGTAGGTGACACATTTTCTTAATGTTCACTTTCCAAAGCATATTTGCTCATCTCACAGAAGGGGATAAACCACAGTGACCTCTGCGGTCAGGACCAGCGAAGAATCAGTCCCAGCTGAGACGAGCTGCTCAAGCACTGACCGAGATGTTGAGGGTAAGGAAGAGCCACTGCAACCCCAGAGCAATGCAACAGAGAGGATTTAAGACATTTTAGCAGAGCTGTGTGGGAAGCTTGACCCAAAATCACTGAAGAGGCACTGGGATTTCGGAGAACAAAGAAGAGCCTCTCAAACCACATGGGTAGCTGCAGAACAGGCATCACAGGAGCACTGGGAGCAGGCAGACTTGCAAATGTGCCCCCATCCCACCCGGCCTCTCAAATTTCTCTGGCTTCATGTTCAACACAGCACATGACTCCTCACAATGAGGCAATTCGCATCCTTGTGTGGTTTTCAGACCTCTCAATAAGAAGCTCTTTCTGAACCAACCCCACAGAAGCTCAACGAAGTCCTTCTTTGCAAGGAAATTCATACACATGACATTTTCAAACGTCCCACCCCGAAAAGGCACGTGTAAATCATATACATTACACACACCACAGAGGCACAATGGAAACCCCCAGGCAGCTCACGCAGAGCCTGAAGCAGACAGGACATCTCAGTGACCCATCTCTGAAGCTCTCCATACTTCTGCAGGTGCTGTGAAAGGTTTAGGCCAGGGGAACATTTTCCTACCAGCTCAGCACATCCACACAGAAGCAGACCCCGGGATACACAAAGCAGAGAGTGGCTGTGACAGTCACTGTTTTGGGCAGCAAAAACACAGAGATGAACCCACCATCAAATGCATAAGCTGCTCCTACTTGAGATCAAGCGTTGACCTGAACCATGAGAGCTGAGTCACAGGATAATATGAGTAAAATGAATAATAAATCAGTCCTTCAGTTACAAGCTCAAGAGGGGGCTTGTTATGCTTGCGACTGGTTCCATTAAACAGCAAGTGTATAGGACTTGTATAAGTCCTCTGCACAGGAGAGACATGTACCTGTTGGAGCAGGACCAGAGATAGCCACAAAGATGATTCGAGGGCTGGAACCCCTCTGCTGTGAGGCCAGGCTGAGCGAGTTGGGGTTGGTCAGCCTGGAGAAGAGAAGGCTCCAGGGAGACCTTCCTGTGACCCTTCAGTACTTAAAGCGGGCCTGTGAGAAAGACGGGGACGGACTTTTGAATCAGGACCTGTTGTGACAGGACAAGGGGTGATGGTTTTAAAATAAAAGAGAGGAGATTTAGACTAGAAGGAAGGAAGAACTTTTTTACACTGAGGGTGGTGAGACCCTGGCCCAGGTTGCCCAGAGAGGTGGTAGATGCCCTATCCCTGGAAGCATTCCAGGTCAGTTTGGCTGGGGCTCTGAGCAACCTGCTGTAGTTGCAGCTGTCCCTGCTCCCTGCAGGGGGGTTGGACTAGATGGCCTTGAAAG
>WUAM01000143.1:47757039-47777241 GCA_024336885.1 Actenoides hombroni | reverse complement strand
TTTGGGTTTATTTTGGTTGTTTGTTTATGGGTTGTATTTTTTTTCCTTTCTCTTTTTTTTTTATTATTATTATTATTTTACTGACCTTTCTGCAAGCCTGGGGAAGCACGTAAATCATACATGAGTGGGAAAGTGATCGGGGCATCGCCCTGGCAGGCATGCCAAGAGAGCTGCACAGCAATTATTCCTCTGAGCTCCTCTCCCTCGGGTGCTCGGAGCCTCTGTTTCTACAGACACGGCGTTGATTATGTTTGTCGCGCCACTGATAGGCATTTCCAACCAACCCTTCAGGTTCTTAACCACCAGTCTCCTCCTGGCTTTCCTAAACCCAGCAGGACACTGCAGGAGAAATCCCTGCTTCCAGCCCAAGCCCTCACTACAAGCTGCTTTAGGGGGGCACCCACATCCCACCACTTCATTTAATTTACTGGGTTCAGCTTTGGGACCCTCACTCCAAGAAGGACATTGAGGGGCTGGAGTATATTCAAAGAGCAATGAAGCTGGAGAAGGGTCTAGAGCACAAGTCTTGTGAGGAGCAGCTGAGGGAACTGAGGTTGTTTAGCCTAGAGAAAAAGAGGCTCAGGGAAGACCTCCTCACTCTCAACAACTCCCTGAAAGGAGGTTGAAGCCAGGTGGGTTTGATCTCTTCTCCCAAGGAACAAGTGATAGGACAAGAGGAAATGGCCTTAGGTTGCACCAGGGGAGGTTTAGGTTGAAAGCTTTCCCCACACAGGCTGTCAAGGTCTGGTCCAGGCTGCCCAGGACAGCAGTGGAGTCCTCATCCCTAGAGGGATTCAAAAACTGAGGTGCTGAGGGACATGGTTTAGGGGTGACCTGGCAGGGCTATTTTAATGGTTGGACTTGAAGATCTGAAAGGTCTCTTTCAATCAAAATGATTCTATAATTTCTTGCCTTCTTTAGAGCAACAAAGCCATAGAAAGCAGTCTGCAAAAACACTAGTCCCCATGCCAAGGGTATGATGCAGCCCCCAGCAGCACCCCATGTCCCCAAACACCAGGAGGGTGAGGGCACTGGGTCCTGCCCTGCTATGTGCACACTCACACTAACCTCCCACTTGGTTTTGGTAGAGCTTTCCCTTCCTGCCGGACCCCATCCTGAGCAGCTTTAATTAAAATGCTAAACAAATGCAGTTTGTGCTAACTAAAGCCTTACCTGGCAATGCTGGGAACCTTCCCCATCCTCTCAACTTCTCAGCCCTCCTCCTGGAGCAGCAGTGGGCAAATGTCTCTCTAGGAGCAAGAAAGGATAATTAAGCCCTTGCCTCTCTCAAGCAGCTTCTGCTAATTAGGCAATTACCACAGCTCCTGGGCTGATTGATTTGAATTGGGCAGACGGCTGCTCCTGGCACCTCACCTTGGCAAGCGGGAGCTCCCCAGGATGAGGGATCCCCATCTATGCTGGGCAGGGGCCTCATGCAAACCAGAGCCCCACGTTGCACACTTGGAGCCAGCCCTGGTGCCCCAGCAGCTGTTTTGGGGTTAAAACCAGTGGTCCCAGACTAACAGCCGAATGCAATGAGCTGCCTGCTGTTAGTCAAGGTGCTGGCAAATAATATCCTCCTGTTGCAACTAGGTTGTACTGGGTTTGCTAAGGACTTACTCTCCATGCCTGAGCTTGTCCAGAAGTCCCAGGTCACGAGGAGTGCAAAGGGTGTGCTGCGGGGCTCTGAGCATCCTGCTGATCTGTGCCCACACTGGTCCAGGTGGTTTCTCTCTCTTGGGCTCTTCATCCCTCCCTTGTCCTCTTCATCAGCACAAGACAGCCAGGATACCTGTGCTGTGCCAATCCCAGCCATGTCCATAAAGTCAGGGAACTAATAAGGGGAAGAAACAACAAAAAGGGGAAGGAAAACCAAAGCAAAACCTTATGTTAAGAGACCTGAAGGCACATTTCAGGCCTTGTTGCTGTCTGCAGCCACTCTGATTCTGCACAAGTGATGTCTCACTTAACGACTCTCATGATAAATTCAGGTCACTGTTTCTATTTAAATAGAAGCAAACCTCTCCTCGGCTTAATCGCTGCCTGGTTCCTATGCCTTGGCTTTACACAACGGATCTCAGCTCACATCCTGACCAGTCTGAAGACCTGTCACCTCTTTTCCATAAATCAGCTCTAATGAAGCTGAGTTCCTCCCGGCCTCTGGGTCCAGCTTGGACTCCTGGTCCAAGTCCCAGTGGCTGCAGCCTTTCCCATTGGAGTGTGGAGGACTAGTGGGATTTCACTGCCGAGGTTCACAAAGCCCACAGGAATTCAGTCTCTTGTGAGCATCCTCTGTCAGGCTCGGTTTAAATCAAGGCAGCAACAACCGTAGCTGTGTGCAGGCTGGACCTCAAACCAACTTGAGCTGATGTTCCCAAGCTTCTGCATGAAGGAAGCAACATTGCTCTGAGACACAGCCCACAAGGGGATGCGCTGTAACAACTGCCTTTCAACAAGCTCATAGCTGAGAAAAAAAACGAGACTGAAATTAAGCAATGAATTGCAAGCAAGAGGGATGCTCCCAGTTGCCACTAGGACTGGAGGCCACCACAAGGCAGGGAGCACAGTGGTTAGCGGGAGGACTGGGATAACCTCCCTGCTATCCATGAGCTCGTTACATGTTTATTTTTTTTTGAGCCAGGTCCTGTGACCTCCACTCTCCACCGTGCCTGCAGAAGCAGAGCAGCTACGGCAGAGACTTCGCGGCCTCCTGGCACAACTCGCTCAGCCTTGAAATTGTACTGTAGGGCTTCACCCCCCCTCTCATTTTCCATCTAGCCACAGAATGTTTCTCCATCCAACTATCCTCACAGTGTATTGATCTACTCTGTGCCTTCCCTGGCCCTTCTTCTGCGAGAGGCTGGATTGCCATTTGTCTCCAAACCTTTAAATAGATGAAATATCACACAGAAAGCAGGTAAAATGCTGGCACGTGCAAAATGCTGCCAAACTGAGGTACTGAATTATCTCTGCTTGCCATGGACCATGTACTGCCATGGACCCCAGGGTCTGCCTGGACATCAGCTGCCTGACAACCAGCACGTGCAATATTGTACCATCAGTCATTTCTTCACACCTCCTTTCCCCCAGGAGTCTCCCACAAGGGTCCCTTGACATGCTTCCCCAAACCACCACCATTTTTTTGGCAAATAAAATCTGTGCAAAAGTGCATGAGGTATTTTTTTTTCTCAGAGAGAAGCAGCCCATGCCCCCTGCTGTCACTTCTTGGGTGACATGGTGATTTGGTGTATCCCCCACAGACCACAGGCATCTCAGGGCTGGTGATGTCCTTCACTACTCACGGCTTTCCAGCACCCCACGTCTCAGTGTGGGTCGGGACAGCAGCACAAGAAGGTAGCTCTCCACCCCCTTCCTCCCTGCGCTACCCTCTTGCCTGAGCTGCATAATTAATTTGTACAGCAGTCGTGGGGTTTTCTTGTCGACCACCTGTGCTGTGACTGGCAGTTGAGCCAGTTTTTCCGGTGTGAAATTAATTTCCAGGTCCATTTCACACAGAATTTTAAGGCCAATATTAGGATCCCACTGTTTGTTTAGGAATTTATGAGTGAAAGAGGCTGGAGAGGAATCTGAGCAAAGTCAAGGGATCACTCGCATTTTCCCCTGAGAAGGAAAGTGCTGTGAAAGAGGAGTCCGTTTCTTTTTTTTTTTCCTTTAGAAATATAGAAGGACTATGTTTCAAATTGTGTCTTTATAAAGTGATGGCCTGTATGAAGGGTAAAGCAAATGTGTTTAAAGGTGGTGGTGGGAAGGGCAGGAGCTGGGCACACATGTGTAGCGTGCGCCCCGTTCATGCAGCATCCTTCATCGGGGATCTGCCAGCTGACATTCAGAAGTGGGTCCAGTTGAGCTACCCCTTGACCGAGCATTGCCATCTGGGCCAAGGCAATGGGGACCAGGTATCCAGAGCTCTGCGGTGTGGTTAGAACACGCAGACAGAAGGATCGAGGAGGGAGGACCACCCCAAAGAGACCTGGCTGAAGTCCTGAAGCTCTGCCCCTTTCAGACCCCATGGCAGCCTGTTTGCAAAGCACATCGTCTCCCTTTGTAGCCCAAGATGGAAGCGGGCAGGACACATCCCCTGCTAAGGAGACTGAGAGAGCCCAGTGGCCCCTGGATGGGCTTGTTATATCCAGAAGGGGTTAATTAGGATAAAACCAACCCCTTCACACTAACTGTCCAAGCAGCTGTGGGGTGCTTTCCACTGGCTTTTGAAACATCCCTTGGTGTAATTTCTTACTGATGGGAAATGTTCATGAATTCAGAGTAGAATTTGGTGATGACTGTGTCTTGAGTAAGGACAGTTAGGGTGATAGGGGGACAGCTTTGGAAGCCAGGTCCTTTATTCCCCAGAGGACGACTACCTTGAATCACTTCATGCCACTCACTAAAAGCACCTTTCTCTTCGCTTTGAGCCCTACCTCAACAGACAGTTTTTGTAGGTTGCTTTGGTTTTTTTTCCTTTCCCCTGGTTTCCTTTCCTCCTCAGCAGAGTAAAAGGTGCCATCTACAGGCACAGCATCCACAAGACAGCCCTCTGGATCTCTGCCCAGGCTGGACGTGTCCTCCTGTTTGTTCTATGCCACCATACCTTTTGCTCTGTCAACTTCCCTGCAGCATGGTCCACGAGCTGCATATCCAGGTTGTCCATTTTTTTGGGGTCAAGGACAACTCAGAACACTGTGACAGACAGAAGATGTCTTCCCTCTTAGTTAGTTCTTGGGCACCCTTCTGTGTAACCCTGATGGTAACCCATAGGAGCTGCAAGGCAAAAAAATACATGGGAAAGTTACTGCCATTTGCACAGCTGGGAGGGAATAAGAAAATGGGCCACAAAGTAAATTTAGGGGACACAAAGTCAATTTGGGCACAGAGTTGCCTCAAGGGAAACCTGACGTGCACCTATGCTGCTTGCCCAGTGACCCAGCTTCCAGTGCCATGGGTCTACTTGAGCTGCTCAGGCCCATGTCATGCTCCTCTTCTGTGTTGCTCTGCTTTTCCAGTTTAATCCATTTTGGCTGGGTTCCCACACCTGTAATTTCAGTCAAGAAAATAAGGAACCGTAGGAAGAAGTACCAGTAACGCCTAACAAATTCTCCTTTGTGTGACTACAGGATAGTGAAGGGTGAATCCTGAGCAGCTGGAGTGAGAGTGCATGTGAGGGAGCACAGGCCCAGCATGGAGGTACTTGTACTTTGGCTGGGAAAAGCTGTTTGCTGCTGTTTAAGGCCAAAAGTGGTTACTTAAAGGGGGGCTATCAGAAAGATGGGGGTAGCCTTTTTAGCAGGACCTGTTGTGACAGGACAAGGGGTGATGGTTTTAAACTAAAAGAGAAGAGATTTAGACTAGATAAAAGGAGGAAATCTTTTCCACTGAGGGTGGTGAGACCCTGGCCCAGGTTGCCCAGAGAGGTGGTCGATGCCCCATCCCTGGAAACATTCAAGGTGAGGTTCGTTGGGGTTCTGAGCAACCTGCTCTAGTTGTAGCTGTCCCTGCTCCCTGCAGGGGGCTTGTACTTAATGGCCTTTAAAGGTCCCTTCCCACCCAAAGCAATCTTCTTGTGTGAAAAATGAGGCTAGAAGAACTCCAAGGTGATGCTTTTAAACCGGAGCCAAGTCCTAGAGATGAAGATCCAATGGTCCAATGACACACTGCTGTTGAAGCTCTCCAAGTTGCCCCCAGTAGAGGTGCAGGAGAGCTCTACCCACCTTTCCAAGCCAAGGGCTCGGCAGAAAGAGGCAATGCCGAAGAGTGGAGCTAATGCCAGGTGCGCGTGTGCGCTCTCTCCTCGCACTCAGTTGCATGCCTGGAGCTCACTCCTGCTTTAAAGCCCCTTCTCAAACCCAAGCCTTCTGCTGCATATTAAAAACATTTGTCAAAGCAGACGCTCCATCCTGCTCTGCTGGGTACCCGAAGCTATGCAGCACGGAACGAGTTGCAAAAGAGGGTTGCAAAATCTGGAATTGTGTGCGTGTGTGCGTGCGCACCCCATCCATCAGCAAGCACGGATGGCAGAGGGAGCAGACCTGCTGGCTCGCTTGGCTTTGCCCAGCCTGCTGGGGGAATGCTGGAATTCATGCTCAAGCTAGCCTCAGATTCTCTACACCCCCCCCCCACCCCCCCCCCATATCCCACCATGGCGTGATAAATTAGGAGGAAAACTTTCTCAGCTCAGTTTGTTCTCACAGCGCCATCCAACAGAGCACAAGCCTGTCTAATCAGAAGCTACAGTCCTTCACCATCTGGTTAGAGCCTAATTACAAATGCAGAAAAATAATGTGCTTTACAATTGCACCAGTAAATGCTTTAAATGATTTAAATGCATGCATATGTTCCCTGCAGAATTCAGCATGCATCTGCGACGACTTCTTCTCACAAATCAAGGGAAAAAATACCCTGATCTGATGAACAGCATGTCCCTGGGATGGTGGTTTTTATCCCTTCCCCCCGCCCTGGTGGAATGGCAAACAGGGCTTTTTTGTAACAATTCATTCAACGGCATTTTCTACGCTTCCATTTTAAAAACTGTTTATCACCATCGTGTAAATATAGTACAAATTACTCCATAAAACATGTAAGAGGAGAACAGCAGCCGGGCAAGCCTGCAGCTGGCTGGCATGGTTTCAAAGCTGAGTTTCTTTACCTCTGGGTTGCCTGTGAAGGGGCAGCATCAGCTCAGCTCGTCTGCTGGAGACTGTGGCCCTCCCCAAGCCCCTGCTGAAGACAACCACCAGCATTTTGAGGATGCTCGCCGCAAAGCCACAGAGGTTGGTGAGCTTCAAGCCTGCCCATGCTAGCACGTGTGAAGGGGAAAAAGGACTAAAATACCTCGAAAGTACCTTTTCCATGGCTGTGGAGGGAGAGGCAGCAGCATTTTGGAGAAATAGGGGTCAGAGAGCATCACCTCATCTGTGGTGGGGTGAGCGTGGCCGTGCAGCCTGGGGACCCCGCTGCCCATACAAATGAAGCTGTCCCAGGGTGGTAATTAAGAAGTAGGTCATGCACGCTGGCCCCTGTCTGGCCACGGGGACTGCCAGAGCTCATTAGGAGCTTCGTCAGGATGCCGGGGACAGGCAGGGATGCAGATGCACAGAGATTCTCCATGCACCACCCCCCTAGCAGCCCTTGCTCCCAACAGTTGAGCCACCAAAGGCAATCCCACTTCAGCTGTCTGGGCTTTCGACCTGCAGTGCATCCTGGCAAAACACCGAAAGGATGAGTCCTGACCCAAAACACGTACAGTGGAGCAGCCAAGAGGCAGCATAGCTTCTCTCTGGTAACCACCAAGGTGATGCTGAAGGATAATGAAGTTGTTTCAAAGATGGTTCCACCACCTAAAGGGTAACAGTGCTGCGCCAAAGCCTCTCTAATGCAAAGGCTCGTATCCCAGAATGAGAGGTGGCAGCATTTCTACCCTGTGGGGCACTGAAACGAGTGGGGACAGGCTAGATAAGGCTTTGGAGATCAGAGAGAAAGAGGGAAAGTCACTTGCAACTGATGGGCGATGAGCATCACTCCACAACAAAAATGTCCTTTCATAGAATCATAGTAGTTGGAAGAGACCTTTCAGATCATCAACTCCAACCGTTAACCCAGCACTACCAGGTCACCACTAAATCACATCCCTCAGCACCACATCCACACAGCTTTCCTCCTAAGGGCATGCTTGTTTGCTTTAAAAGCTCCAAATTCCTACACTTAAATTCTCCAGCTCTGAAGAAGGGAGGAGTAGCTGGCACTGCTAAGCCAAAAGAGGACAAAAACCAGGTTGGACACAGGCTCAAGTCAGTCTCCAGTCAGTCTCCTTTGAGAAGAAACTGCAACAGATGTGGCTCCTCCAATTTCTGCCCTCATCCAACCCCCTCCTGCTTCCTGCAGCCTCCTAACTGGAGTCGCTTTGCCAGTTTGCAGCTTTCATCTCCCCTTGGCCAGTTGGATTGAGCACCAAAGGCCGCTGGAGAAGCCAGTGTGGGGCAGGCACAGCACCCCGGCCATGCCAGCCCTCCACAGAGCTGGGGCAGCATGGGGCTCGTCAGCCTCTGGCTTGCTCTGCCAGCAATGCTGGCCTCGAGCGCTGGGCAAACGGTGTCAGAGATTCGTGCCCGTCTTTGATTTCATTTTACTTCGTGGGCCCACCCTCATGAATTTTGCAAGCGCTTGCATTGTTCATTTTACGCCCACTGGCGAGATGAGGCCAAGCCCCGCAGAGAGCACATGAGCCAGCTCACCAGCCACTTTCCTCAACTGAAAGGTGGTGGAAACATTTACAACCCTGCTAGTCTGTCTTAAGCAGCTGAGGGGATGGTGTTAATTAAAGAGATAAAATCCAGCAACGCTGTTTTGGACAGGAGCGGAAGAGCCATGGACCCAGCTCAGCTCCTGATACCTTCCTTGAGACCTTGGATGTCCCGGAAACAAAGAAAGACCTGGGGAGCAAATCCCTCTTGTAAAGCTCTTTGAGATACAGAAGAAAAAAAGAGTGTAATTTCATGGCTGAATACCATGAAGAAGGGTTTTGACCTCCACAGTGTCTCTGCTGGCTGCCCCACCTCAATGCTGGGGTAGAGCAGGGAGGACTGAACGGGAAACTGGGCTCGGTGGCTGCAGTTCTTATCGAGGACACATTATTTAAAACCATCAAGAAATGAACCTGTGGTTGCACTTCGACTGATGCATCCGCGATACGGCCTCCTTCCTCCTTCCTCCTTCCCTTGTTGTTCTGCGTTTTCTCACCTCGAGCTCTTCGACACGGCCTACACAGAGCATCAGATGCGACTTCGCCCAGGCAGTATATGGCAGTAATTACTTCCCTGCTGTTATATGTAACACCCTATAAATTACCCGTCCACTTTCACAGGGGGCTCACCCACATGCTCATGGCTCAGGCTGCCTGTCAGCATCCATCCCTCTACTGCAGCACTCCCTGCTTTATACCCAGAACCTGATTCTTCCCCAATTTGAGCCTATATTGATTTTTCCCCTCGCTTCTCTAACTTCCCTTAGCAAAATACCATTAAAGACAAAAAGAATAAATTCCCTTTCTGCTCACTTCCCCCTGCAGATGAAGTAAGTATGATCCCCACACCTACCTGCAGATCATTTGGAGATAGTAGATTAGAATAACTGGGCTCTCAAAGCAATTCTTTAGGGGCTCCTTCACCCGGTCAGTAATTTCTCCGCGTTTACAATCCAAGCTGGGAGAGAAGGAAGAACTGCAAGCTAAAATTGCACACATCTCTGCATCTCCAAGAGAATTCACGCCAGACACCAGCAGTTGCACAGTATCAAGAATTAACTTTATTAGCAACAATACTGGATAATTAAGTTCTGTCTCAAGAGGTATTTGGTCCATAACACGAGGGAGAGGATCAGCAGAGGTGCAGAGCAGTCAGCAAATGAGCAGAATCTCACCATACCTGGGGCTGGGGGGGAAGATGTACGAGCTGAGGAGAGCAGACCATGGGGCAGGCTCTCAGGGGGGGGGCGCTGAAGGCCACAAAGGGTCAGTTTGGTTGCCAACATGAGGTTGGCTTAGGCTTTTCAGCCATGATCAACTACCACATTACTCCAGTGCTCACAGAGGCGATGGAAGCACTTACCCAGTGTGAGCAGCACCCAGCATCATTGCCCTCAGCCCTTGGGCTGCCCTTCAAGCCAAAATGGACCTTCACCTGGATCTACACTGGCCAAAGCAGCCCCTAGCCAAGCCTTGGGGGCTGAAGGGCTGCAAACCTATTTAAGTAACAGGGTTAAGAGCCCACATGTGCCAAGTCACATGCCGTAAAGCTGCTTCTCAGTACCGTGTACCCTGGAAATTTTTCACTCATATCTGTATTTTATGTTAAATAAAAAATCAGCCATAAAGCAAAACTGCATTTGTGTTGCCAATGGGCCCAAACTAAACACTGCAAAGGATTTATATAAAAAAAGTCACCACCCACCAAGCCTACATGTTCTTCACTGCTCCTTGGCCAAGCAGGAGATGCTGAGAGAGCATCCCACCAACAGAGCATCTGCTAACAACGTCGTCTTAAAGGAAGTATTTTCTATAGGTAGCATCCCTGAGGTATCAGCTCCAATGCCAAGTTATGCCATGACACCCTTGTTTACATGTTCACCTCTCCTATACCGTAAGTCCATCCAATTTGAGAAAACAAGTGCAGTAATTGTCCAGGCTCCATGTGCAGATGGAAGTTTAAGTGACTTTAGAAGCCAGTCCTCCTTGGGTGGGCCGTATTTTTGGGTGTCACAGCAGCCCACCCTTCTGAAAACATCTGGAGACCATATGCTGCCTATCTACATAAATAACTGTCTTTCTGCTGTGAATGTCACACCAGAGCCTCTCTAATACCTCTCCCTGGCTTTTATAGACCTTTCTCAAGGCAGACTAAAGGAACCTTAAAAACCTTAACTTAGGACCACATAGCATTCTGCTTTCCTTGGGGTTCAGCTGCAGACATGTAAGTTGGTGCCCACAAATGTTACACCGGGGTCACAGCATGAGAAACAGGTTGGCCATGACACATAGCCTGGCACTGGCAGCACCGTGCTGGGAGGTGGGTGATCCCTCAATTCAGTCTTATCTGGAAAAATTCAAGCAAGCAGAAGTCCAAGTGGAGAGGCTTCCCTTATATATGCTCTCTTGTAGCATGAATGTCTGAAATTCTCCCTGGAATGGTGCCCTGCTCCCTGGTGCAGCTGTTACCCACTCCAGAAGCTTGCTTGAAGGTTCTAAAAGGCTCAAATTCCCTTTGGCTCAACACCACAAGCACATCTTGATGAAGGGGAATTCCCCCTGAGACCACCAAAACACTGCAGGGTTAAACTCGTAACAACAACACAGCAAAAACCAAGGTGCTGTCAAAAGCTCCAGTTTCAGCTTAAAACCACTGTGGTGGCACCAGCAAGCCACCCTTGCCCACTGGCACTGGGGTGAGTGACACGTTTCCCTGTGCTCCCAGTTCTTCCCTGAGCTCCCTGGGGAGGACGAGGCTTTTTTGGTCCATTTGCTTCAGCTGAACCATAGAGTGACAAATGTCCAAAAGGACCTCCCAAGGACAGGGGACACCTTTTCCCAGATGGAAGACTTTCCCCCTGCATGCAACCCTCCCTTCTCAAGACAGGCAGCCTGCCCCAAAACCATGGCGTGACTGGCTTTTTGGGGAAAATATCCCTAAATAACTGACATCAGCACTGCAAACTGAGGGCATCCTCCCCGGCTGCTCCTCTACACGAGGTGGACAATGAGAACAGAGCAGGCGGACCCCACAGCCAGCCCCAACATGAGGTAAAACGTCATCACCACCCCTGACGCTTCAGCCAGCTCTTTCGGCACGATCTTAGGGCCGTAGACCATGACCAGTGTCCCCAGGTAGCCGTTGCTCAGCCCCAGCAGCACCGTGAAGACAACTGGGTAGACATCTTGGCTGAAGACCACTGTTTGGATGCGAGCCCGGGGTTGGTAGTTGCTGAGGATGAAGAGAGGGAGGAAGATGGTCCTGAGGAGGACAAGGGCAGGCAGCAGCTTGCTCTTGGGGCCGGGTGCCTGGATCCAGGCTGTGATCTGCCTCCCGCACCAGTCAGAAAAGTTGTACAGGAGGAAACTGGTGAGAGGTGAAAAGTACTTGGTGCTCCACAGGCTTCCCGAGGACTTGCTGACTGATTCAATGTTGGAGGAGAGAGAAGGGAAGATGATGATTGAGATGAAGAAGATGTAGAAGAGGCAAAATCCAAGGAGGGCAGTCTTCTGCAGGATGGGGCGGAGCGGCGGGGTGCCAGTGTTTTTTGTGAGGAAGGAAGTATTTGTGGTGCCTCCTGTCTCTGCCTCGTCTTCCATGGAGCTGTTGGGCGGCACGGTGGCCAGAAATGGACCCTCCTTCTGGCTGCTCATGTAATACCTGGAAAAAGAAAAGGAGGGAGACTATTAGTAAAGTGCGTGTGTGTGGAAACAGAAACTGAGGTTTGGAGAGAGAGCAGGAGAGAAGCTTGCAACACCAGGATGTCTGCTGGACACAGCAAAGGCAGTTGCAGCGACCCCATCACAACTCCAGCTCCCATCTTGTATAGAGAGGTGACCCTCAGGGACCCACCACCCCCTCTTCCCCACTGTGGGGATCCCTTTACACCCTCGGTGATTCACAGGGGTTACGTACTGCATGCAGGCATCTTGGGAGCCAGGTGGTTTCAGGGGTTTCAGGCACCAATGAGACCAACGGATCATGCACATCAGTGCAGGATGTTGCAGATACGGATGCCCTACAAGGACCCACCCAGCTGGCTGCTTCCAGGTTATGGCTCTCTGCTGACTTCACACATTTTGGAAGCCCTGGTGTCACGTCAGCACCCCTCTCAGTGCAGGGGAGCTTCCCAGAAACTTGTCACATGCTGGAGTGGGTGCCCAGTTTCAGTCTGTGGTTTCAGTCAAATGGGGAAGTGTGGCTGCTGGCTGCACAGCGACAGAGCTGAAGCGCGTGGAGTGGGATGTCCGGGTGGTGACAGGGCAGGGACTGGCACAAAAAGCATCCCCTGGGTCACCCCAGCAGCCCCGCTCAGCATCGATGGCAGGAAGCCCTCCCTAAGCCGTGTTCGTGGGATGCCTACGGCAGGCTGAGGCACGCACCTGGAGTACTCCAGTCTGGGAAGGAGGAGGTACACCATGATGCAGACAACGATGAAGATGTCGGCAGTGAGGAAGTAGGCCAGGGCGCTGTCCGTAACCTCGGCTGCTGCCGCCAGGTCTATCACAGAGGCAACGGCGCTGATCGTGCCACCCATGGCCTGACCTGTGAGGGGGGATCAGAGAGCTGCAGCTCAGTGCCAAGCCAGCCTGACCAGGATGGGCCCACGTGAGGGACATCAAGATGGCAGAGAGCAACCCACAGCACCTCCAGTGAGGAAGACTTTGATGGAGAAGGGGATCCCAGAAACAGCAGCATCCTCCTATTAACCTCCCCTTGGTGTGTACAGACCCGCCACGGGAAGCAGCTCATCCCCCTGCTCCACGCGCTGGTCCCCACACCTGGCTCAGGGTGCAGCTCCACACACCATCTCACCTCGATTTCCACACCTTACCATAGCACAGCTATTTGTGGAGCTGCATCACAGCCCAGGTCCCACCCTGCATCCTCTTCCAGCACTGCACAAGGGTCAGGATGGGACCCAATCTGCTGGGATTGCATGTGCCAAGTCCTGCAGAGAAGGTCCAAATCCTGCCCAAAGCCTAAATCTGGCTTTCCACCAGCACACCACCTCTCTTCTGCACTCCCCAAGATGGGAATTCAAGCCACCAGCAACAGGTGTGACATCTCAGGGATGTGGTGACTTCCCCCACAGGGCTAAACTCATTAAAACACTCTTATCTCAGCCCCAGGAAAAACTTCTCTGTCTTGTTTTTTTATCCCTTTCCCCTCTTGGTTTGTCAGCCGTTCCACAGCACATTTATAATGTGATCAAACCTCCAGGGAGCTCATCACTCACGGCACCCAACATGTCCCTCATTACTCATGGGAACACATGGAAGTGCTGAACAGAAAGGAGAAGACAGTGCAGAGGTGAAGATTCCTCCATCTGCAACCAGAGGAGCTGAGGGATATATCTTCTTTCCCCCCTTCTCCCTGTGCAGAACAAATAACCAGGTTATACTGGATGGAGCTGCTCTGCAGGGTGGTCACCCCTAGGCAGGGACAGTGAAGGACCATCACTCTCCTCACCTCTGCTGAGCCCCTCAGTACTTTGGTTTATCATTATTTACAAAAATGACAGCACTGGCTCACATGACCGAGCAAGTTTCTCCTTCAGCAACTTCCCTTTATCTTCAAGGCAAAGTTAAGTTTCTAAAATAAGCCCCATGTGACAAAACGCCAGCTGCGTGGGGGAAAGAAAACCAACCACCCAACCACAGAAAACCCAAGAGCACAATCCCACTGGGATGGCATGGCCGGAGGACACCAACCCGAGACCAGCGCCTGCAAATTCCTCATGGGGAAGCAGCTGCTCAGCCCAAAGATGCTGCTGCTGAAGACAGTTGAGGCACTGCTGACAATGACCACGCAGACGATGGTGAGGGCAAAGAAGCTGGTGGTCCAGGTGGAGGTGTCGACCTTCACCAGCACCGTGATCAACAGGAAGATGGCCAGCATGACAAAGAGGGAGGACAGGATCCGGACGCTGGCAGGCACCCTGGGGACAAGGGGAAGGAGAGAGTCCTGCATTTAAAACTAGAACGTGAAGATGTGATGCAGAGGACAACAACTCTTCAGCTGTGAGAAGGATCAAAGAAAAGAAAACAAGAAAGGTGGGGGGAGATGCGGAATAAAAACCAATGGATTTTCTCAGAAGCCTTTAATGTTAACTCTGTGATTTCCACTTTTGCCATCAGTAGGACTAAGACTTTAAGCTCAACCGAGCTCTAAATACCCATTTACAATGTAAACACCTTCGACAGGACAAGAGGATATGGCCTCAAATTGCACCAGGGGAACATTAGGTTGGATATTTAGGAAAAATGTCTTCCCCAAAAGGGCTGTCAAGGCCTGGCCCAGGCTGCTCAGGGCAGTGGTGGAGTCCCCATCCCAGGAAACGTTTAAAAGCCATGCAGAGGGATGTGGTTTAGTGGTGACTTGGCAGTGCTGGGTTAACAGTTGGACTCCATGATCTTAAAAGGTCTCTTCCAACCTAAACAATTCAAAATGATTTTAAACAATTTTATGATTTCTCCCAGAAATCAGGAGGCCTTCCCATCGCTAGAGCAACATAGAGCAGCAGAGATAAAGCCTGCCTGGGAAACACACCTGGCTGAGTGGAGACAACCCCAGGCACACCACTACAAGATAATTTGTTGTGTGAGCATGGAGGTTGCTTATTACCCAACCAGGTGGGCCATTTCTTAACCCAGTTCAGGGGCTGGTAGGACTAGAGCACTACTCCTTCCTGGATGAGCCCACCTCCCGTCAGCCGTGTCCCCTGCTGACAACAATGGCATTTTTAAGAGGAAAGTCCATTTTCCAGGCAATTAACCAAGGAATTTATTTACAATGGTCAAGCCAACTCCAAGCACGGGTGCTGCTGGCAGGCAGCAAGGGGCCTCACCCCGCTTCGTCTCAGCTGGCTGCTATTCAGGCAGGGGCAGACGTGGGGATTTTGGCCACACAGGGAGGCTGTGCTCAGGATGCCCCATGTGCCCCATGGCTTTCCCGTAGGGGAAGCCGAGCCAAAAGCCAGGACTGAAGCCAGAGCAACCTGCTCCAGTTGAAGCTGTTCCTGCTCAATGCAAGGGGGTTGGGCTAGATGACCTTTGAAGGTCCCTTCCAACCCAGACCATTCTATGATTCTATGAAAGGCCAGAGCAACATGGGCAAAGCCGGGGAGAGCTGTGACAAATGGACCCAGGAATGGAGCACCACTTACTTATTGACGAGCAAGAAGTTTCCAATCAGGCACAGCACCGAGGGCACAGTTGAAGCGATGGAGATGTAACTCTCAAAGAAGTCCTGCCAGGAAAAAAACAAACAAAGAAATAATGGTAGTTGGGGGAACACCACATGAATTTCAGGTCCTAAGGATAACACGGACAGGGAGTTACGATGCAGGTGTTGCACTGTAGCACATGTTGCAAAGCCCCTCAGGGCAACAGGCAGCAGAAACAGGCCCCCTGGGGCTTTTTTGTCCTGCAACAACCCTGGGATATTCCAGGAAATTAGAGACATAAATTCATAAGCAAAAATGATGAAGGAAATACCTGCCGTCCTGAGGCAGCACCCAAAAGACGGAGGTCTCAATTTCTCCTGCTGGCTTAGGCATCCTGGACAAAATCCCCAAATATTTTATCCTACTTGAGCTCCGTTGAAGGCTGTTTTGTATAAATCAGGGCACAAAAGCATTAATATTATTTGCTAACTGCCTCGAAAGCCCACGATGGCTAGCAAACGTGTGCATCCCTCTGCACCTTGAGCAACCAGGACACAAGCCTGAGAACGTGCTTGGGCAAAAGCAGCTCAAGCGGGACATGATTCTCCCTCCCAGTTTCCATCTCTGCACGCATGAAACTCATCAAGAAACTACACTGAGACTCAACACACATTCACTCCAGGGACTTGGAGATCATCCGAGCAACTCAGCTGTGGCCTCAGTCAATATTTTTCAGTCACTTCATGAAGAGGTCAGGCTGGGCATACAGAAAACAATAACCACGGCAGAGCCAGAGAGAGATTTCCTCGCTGAGATTGCAGCCAAATGCTAACATTTTCAATCCATTTTATGTCTTACGCTGTTAAAACCTGTCTGCTCCATCTCCTCCCCTCGAGGTGCTTAATCCCCCTGTTGTTTTTGTTTTTTTTCTGCAGGAATCTCAACCAGCAGGTAGGACAATGCTTGTGAGGAGGATGACCTACATATCCACCTCCACCACGACGTGCTTTCATTTTCTGCAGTTATCTAGCTACAGAGATGGGCCCATGTTGGGTCCAAGTGTGAGAAAGCACCTGGCACATTTTCTCTGCATGTTACAGGGTGGGGGTTTTTGCAGCTTTTAATCAGTTTACAAGCACGTTCATTAATTCTTCCCTATCAGGAGCTTTGCTGTAAGCAACAGGAACTCTTAATAATCGCCCCTAGAGGGTCCATACAGACAGAGACATAAATATCTGCACTTATAGCATGGGCTTGGCAAAGCAGGAGGCTCAAAGCTCCCCAGCTGTACGATGAATTATAGGAGAGAAGACAAAGCAAAACGCAAAGCTGACTGCTGAAACTAAGACTTATTTACCAACCTACTTAAAACAAACCCCCAAACTAGCCTGGAGATGTTTAATACACTTCCAAGTTATTTTTCTTTTGAGGAGGAAAAAGGACTTTAAAACACTTTCCACTAAGCAGGAGTGTACTTGAAGTAATCCAGCAGAGATGCTGCTGAGGACAACCTTCTTAGCAGGGCCTGTTGTGATTTTAAACTAAAAGAGGGGAGATTTAGACTAGAGAGAAAATGAAGAAATCTTTTCCACTGAGGGTGGTGAGACCCTGGCCCAGGTTGCCCAGAGAGGTGGTTGATGCCCCATCCCTGGAAACATTCAAGGTGAGGTTGGCTGGGGTTCTGAGCGACCTGCTCTGGTTGAAGCTGTCCCTGCTCCCTGCAGGGGGGTTGGACTAGATGGCCTTGAAAGGTCCCTTCCCACCCAAACCATTTTATGTTAGGTGTTAATCCAGCTCAGATGGTAACTCTTCTGCCTACATGGGCATTCACACCCATCACAGAAATGTTTTCAGAGGAAATTTTTGGCTATGCAAGATACACCTAGTTCTTCTCCCTTTCTGCTGAGCCCTTCCTCAACCACCAGCTCATCTCCTTAGAGCATCCTTTGCTCACAAGGGCCAACATGGTTTCAGAGGAGAAATGCAAGCCCTGAGCGACCCTCACTCTTTCCTGGCTAATAATAATAATAACAATAATAATAATAATAATCCCCAAACCACCTTCCTCTCACCTCTGCCTCTCACAAGGGAAGAGGTCACACCTCATCCATGGAGCCGAGGCGCATAATGGAGTTTGACCCTATATTAGCTACTACAGCATCTTCAAACATTCTGTCATTCTGCACTTGGCACCTTAAAAAAACCACCCCAAACAAGAACAAGGCATTGTGGTGGCAAATTATTCATCGGCGTCACCAAGATGCTTTTGCAAAGTAGTTTTTATTCTGCTCCAGCTTGGACTTGACAGCTGGGTTCCTGCTGGGCTCGAAAAGCAATCCAGGCCCACGGTGGTGGCTGAAGGCACCAGAGCGTTACCTGGAGCACGGGGCATGAAATTAGCAGCAGCGAGCAGGCTGGAGCCAAGAGCAGGCTGCCAGTCACACGAGCATCGCTCCAGAGTTGAGAGATGGTTTATTTTTGATCATACTCGACTGCCACGGAAAAGCCAGGTTGCTTTCCATCGGAGGAGGTAAAAACGACTGTGCCATGGCCACAGAGAAAGAGAAACAACTTTTCAACAAAAGTAATGGCTGATCCGGCCAGGAATACAGGTATGCAATAGTTTTTAGGAAAAAGACACCCTGTGATACTTAACTCCACCTTGAAAACAGCTTTCTTCTGGAATTACCCTGGATAAGTGTGACATAGAAGTCACAAAGTGTGGGTGGGATGAAGGGAACATGGGAGGACATCATGCCACCTGATGGCAGAGCACCCTTTGTCCCCTCTCTGAGCACCAACTATTAACACAGTTGTGCTGTGGGTGAGAAGTTGCAGAGAAAACATGGGTGTCACATCATGCTCTGCGTCTACATGAAAATAAAATGTGCCCAAACCACCTGAACAAGCTTGGTAAGGGAAGGAGGATGGGACGCAGACTCATCACATCGACGCTTTCTCCAGCCACTGTTGCTTTGCCAGGGGAGCACAGAGAAATAATCCTGCTGTGGCAGGAGGAGCAACAGAAGGCAGCTTTTGGAGGGAGAAAAAGAGAGGCCATCGAGCCTGCCGCCCCAAGGCCAGCTCATCAATCGCCCCGTGACAAGCTCCTCATCCCATATGCCAAAAGCCAGATGTTTATTGCTCCAAGGAGATACTCCTGTCATACCTGCCAGATCTTGAAGGAAAAGCAGTAAAGCACCCAGGGGGGCCTTCACACTATTGCAAGGCACACGCTCCAGGGCTGGAGCTCCTGCGGAGCCCTGCTGCTGCTGCTGCCGCCGAGCAACACGCTGCACCAGTGCGAGGGAGAAAACGCTTAAAAAGTGTTTGATGCCTCACCATGGGGCCAGAAGTTCAGGGCAACTTATTGCCCAGCCCACACGGAGTTGCAGCCAAGTCCAGCTGGGAAAAGCACAGAGCCCCATGGGGTACAAGTGCTCACCAGGCGTGAAGGACAAAAGGAAAAACACAGAAATGTTTACCTTGCACTGCAGAAATTGCCCTTGAAAGGCAACCTTGCTTACAAGGCAGGTTAAGCCAAATATTTTAAGGCTTAGCGCTTCAAATTTAGGTAAAAGACAGACCACAAAGTGCTACGCCTTTTTAAGAATCTTTCTTGCAAGTATTTGTGCTCCCTAAATAAGCCTCTACCTCTGGTTTACAGCAGGCAAAAACCTAAAGGATGTTCACTCACCTGGGGAAGTGAAAGGGGGAAAAAGAGCAAGTTAGGAAGGAAATTAGGGTGGGGTTTTTTTCTGCCTTGAAAGCAGCAGACTCACCTGCAGATCTGATGTTGCTTGTCCCGCTGGGCCTGCCTGACCTGAGCAGTTTTGCAGCTTGTACATCCAGTAGTGCTTTGCAGTGATGAAAAAATTCCAGGGCAGCAGGGACCCAATGCCCAAGAGGAAGAAAATAATGTAGGCCCCATGTAAGCGGTCGCTTGGCTTCTGGCGGCTGTACCTGTTCACCGAGGCCTCCTCGATCAGGGGCTCCTCATCGGGGAGGAAGCTGTCGGCTGCTGGGTGCATGGTGCTGGCACACTGCAAAAAAACACCACCAAAAAAAGAGATATTATTAGATGAGAGTTGCAAACTGCTGCTCGCAAACTCCTGTAAGCGACTACCTTGCCCTCTGGCCCGCCATCACCGAGCAAATGACATGTGAGTGAGCTGAACTGGCTCAACATGGGGATGGCTGCATCCCCAAAAATCGTGGGAAAGGGGACCGAGATGTTGGATTCAACCTTAAAGGTCTGCTCCGACCTAAACGATTCTATGAGACGTGCTGCAGCAGCACCCGCGCTTCTGTCCGTAATTAACTCATCCCCTCGGCCTTGCAAAACCAGGAAACCTCTGCTCGGACGAGGCTCTGGAAAAAAATTAACAGCTTGTAAACTAACAACGCCATCGGGCTTCGCAGAGAAACCTGTAAACTCGCACCACACCGTCAGGCTTTCTAAAAATGACTTGTACACGAACGCAACCGGCCTGTAAACTAACAGAACGTCATCAAGGCTTTGTAAAATGACTCATAAAACAGAGCGTAACAGCATCAGGCTTCGGAACAAACACTTGTAAACCACCGCAACCCCAGCAGGCTTTGCAAGGTGAGCGAAAACTCCCCCAGCGACGCCGGGCTTTGCGCGTAAAGCACTGGAAGCACCGTCTGGCTTTGCAAAGCGGATGGTTAACCCCAGGGGAAGGACCGAGCCGAGCGCAGGGCGGGAGGGAAATGCCGGAAATCGGGCGTTTTGCAAAAGAAATCCCATTCCGCTAC
>WUAM01000143.1:47712347-47751033 GCA_024336885.1 Actenoides hombroni | reverse complement strand
CAGAGCTTTGCTTTCAGACATTAAAAAATAGTAAAAAAAGTGTTTATAAGTTTTTTTTTTCTTTGTTTTTTTTTTTAAAAAGGACTGATCAAAAGATCTGGATAATAAATTACTTGCGTTTCCTAAGAAACTTTTTTTTTTTTTTCTCTCTTTTCCTTTTTTCTCTCTTATTTGCCTTGTTAAGCTGTCAGAAGCTTTTGACAGAAGGAAGCCATTCACCTAGACTGTATTTGTCTCTTCAACGCAGAGATGCTACTCAAAGAGGAGGAGGGGAACCAAAACGAAGAAGGAGGAAAGCCCCCGTCCCGAGTCGAAAAGCCCCAATTCCGCCCCACGCCATGAGGAGGAAGAGGAACGCTGTTTAACACTTGAATTGCTTGTAAACGCTGAGGATGGGTCTCTAAGGCTGACAGTGATGCCGTCAGGGAGGGACAAGCGACGGCCTCGGCCATTCCTCGCTCAGCCGCTGCCCTGGGCTAGAAGTGTACCCCCCCCACCATCGGGGAAGGGTGTTCCCCCCCCTCTCGACTCCTGTTTTGTCCTCTTGGTCCCGGGGAAGCATCATCAGCAGTCCCCCTCCGTGGCCATGACCACCAGCATCTCGCTCTTGCCCATCTCTTCTAAGGCACTGGCCAGGGTGTTAAGATCGCCGTCGTCTTGGTGCTCGGCTTCCCATAAGTCCAGGAGCACCCCGGTGGGGCTAGCTTTGGTGGCAAAGTAGTTCAGATACCTGTGAAGGGGAAGCAGAGAGGAGGTCCACATTGGTGTGGTGCCCTTTGGGGATGGAAGGAAGGAGGATGCTGGAGCAGCAAACCTGTTTGCAACGTGAACCCTGATGGAAATGCCATAATGCAAAGGCCAAAGCCCTTGAGACATCATCTTCAATTATTATACAGAGCTGGCATTCATGCAAAAGCAATGCCAGCTTTGTTTTGCTGAAAATATCCCCCCTTCCTTTGGTCCTCAGAGATGAACAGAGGCAGAAAAAGCACAAGCATAGTCCCAGATAAATAAGGGTGGGTTCAAAGTGACCAGAACTTAACAACTAGGTTCAACAAGGCCGAACGCTGGGTCCTGCCCTTAGGCCACAACCCCCTGCAATGCTCCAAGCTGAAGGAAGAGCAGCTGGAAACAGCCCAGTGGAAAAGGATCTGGGGGGGTTGGTTGACAGCCAGCTGAAGATGAGCCAGCATGTGCCCAGCTGGCCAAGAAGGCCACCAGCATCCTGGCTTGGATCAGCACCAGGGTGGCCAGCAGGACTGGGGGCAGGGATCATCTCCCTGGATTCAGAACTGGCGAGGCTGCCCCTCAAATCCTGGGTTCATTTTTGGGCCCCTCACTCCAATAAGGATATTGAGGAGCTGGAGCATGTCCAGTGAAGGGCAACAAAACTGGGGAAGGGTCTAGAGCACAAGTCTTGTGAGGAGTGGCTGAGGGACCTGAGGTTATTTAGACTGGAGAAAAGGAGACTCAGGGGAGACCTTCTTGCTCTTGACAGCTCCCTGAAAGGAGGTTGGAGCCAGGTGGGGTCGGTCTCATCTCCCACGGAACAAGTGATAGGACAAGAGGAAATGGCCTCAAGTTGTACCAGAGGTTTAGGTTGGACATCAGGAAAAATTTATTCCCCACAAGGGTTGTCAAGGCCTGGCCCAGGCTGCCCAGGGCAGTGGTGGAGTCCCCATTCCTGGAGGGATTTTAAAGCTGTGGAGATGTGGTGCTGAGGGACATGGTTTAGTGGTGACCTGGCAGTGCTGGGCTAACGGTTGGACTCGATGATCTTGAAAGTCTCTTTCCACCAAAACAATTCTATGGTTCTATGACCGTGGCACAGGTGGATGCACAGATATAGATAGGTATAACTATACAGAACTATACCCATATTTATGGATGGACCTATATAGCTGGACATTACCTAGCTGGGAGGGAGAGCAGAGTGAAGTCCCGCTGCCACCTAGGGCATAGGAGGGGAAAGCAAAGCACAGGGAGACCCACCGGTCCATGGAAAGCTTCTGGGCAAGAAGTCTCCAATCGTTTCCCCTGGAGTTGGGAGCATCCAGGCTGTTGCAGATCTTCTGCCGGATGGAGAGGGGGATTTTGAAGGCATAGGGTCCCACCTGGGTGGTGGTTGTGGTGGCACTGCTGTGGTGGGAGTGGAGGGTGTCAAAGGAGCTGGCGTGCTGTAAAGGGAAGGACAGGATGAGATGCTGCAGCACAGAGCAGCTCCCGAGCACGTCCCCATGTCCCTTTGCTGTCCCCGCAGCTCCCCACTGCTCACCTCTCCCAGCGTGATGTGCAGCTGAAAGATCTGCCCTTCCCCTTCCACCTGCCGGACGCAGATCTTGCAGGTGAGCTCAGTGGAGGCCTGGCTGTACCTCTCCAGCGTGAAGGTGCAGTGCAGGGCTCGCTGGCTGCCGCTCCAGATATGATAGAAGGGGAGTTCCTGTGGACCACCAAAGCACGGGCTCAGCAAAGGCTACAGCATCTCCTTTGGGAGATCCCAGCTCCTCCTGGCACCCCGTGGGGATGAGATGGGACAGGGGGACCTCATAGAGAGCATCCCACCAAGAAAGACCATAAAAAACGGTTCCCCTTCCCCCTCCGTCCCTTTGGGAAACAACTCTGGAGACAAGACCAGGATTCTCACAACACTGTGTTTCCTGCTGGAGGATGGTGTCCCTGGTCTGAGACCTCGGCTGTCCCTGCCTCAGCCCCTCACCTGGTACTTGGCCAGCCGCTTGCTCCTCCACAGAGCATGGGGGATGTCGTGGATGGAGAGACGCAGGTTGTGGTAGCTGTCCTTGAAGGGCAGGGGCTTGGGCTCCTCCAGCAGGTACCCACCCAGCGTCCGCTCCAGCTCCAGCACCTCCTGTGGGCAAGGGGACAGGCAGCATGAGACCCAGAAGAAGAGTAGGGGCTGCTCCTCTCCCCGCTTCATACCCATAGCCAGGCATGTTCCTTCCCAGAGGAGCCAGGAGCAGCAACAAACCCAAAGGAAGTCCCCCTCAGAAAAGCAGCCTTTGTCAGCCCACCTGCTGCTCTCCAAGAACCTGCCAACTCATCTCATATGTCATCCCCACCTATGTCAGACTCTTTTCCGTGGCGCCCATAGACAGGACAAGGGGCAACAGGCACAAACTGGAACCCAGGAGGTTCCATCTGAACCGGAGGAAAAATCTTTTTTGCTGTGAGGGTGCCAGAGCCTGGCCCAGGCTGCCCAGAGTGGCTGTGGAGTCTCCTTCTCTGGAGAGATTCCAAACCCCTGCTGGAATGTGATCCTAAGCACTCTGCTCTGAGTGACCCTGCTGGAGCCCGAGACTCAGACAATATGATCTGCAGACGTCCTTTCCAACCCCTACCATGCTGTGGTTCTGTGATAAATGTGAGCATCCCTATCTGCCTCTGTGCTCCTCGGCCAATGCGAAGGTCCAACACAAAGGTCAGGCACCTTCTTGAAGAGTGCCACGCAACCTGTTTTTAACACCACCCCACTATTACACCAGCAGCTCTTAGGAGGAAAATGCAATCCAGGAGCCGGAGCGCTGCCTACATCCCCACCCTAGAGGCACTGCAGCAATCCCGACACCATAGGACAAGTCACTGGGAAGAGAACAGCCACCACGCTGGTAGTTCAGGAAGCCAAAGTATCACAGCTCAAGCCTTCTGAGATGTACTCATCGTTATCTATGTCACAAAATCCCCCAAAGAATGGGAGAGACAGGTCTCCAGGCAGGACTAACAGCATCTAGAAAAAACTGAGGCAAATCACAGCAGCAAGAAGGTGGTTGGTTTTTTTCTTTCATGAGGGAAAAAAATCTTGTTCTTTTGAGGGTTCCAGAGCTCTGGCCCAGGCTGCCCAGAAAGGTTGCGGAGTCTCCTCCTCTGAAGAGACTCCAAACCCTCCTGGACAATGTGATCCTGCGCACCCTGCTCTGGGTGATCCTGCTGGAGCAGGGTGGTTACATGAGATGATTTCCAGAGATCCCTTCCAACCTCTACTGTTCTGTGATGGAGTGAAAAAACCCATCCAGCAGCAGCAAAACCTCTCATGTAACATCTGCAGAACGTGGGCCCAGTGGAGGAGCTGAGCAACACTCTCACTGTTTCCATGGGAGAGTGTGAGGAAGGGCAGGGAAAGCAGTAAACATGCTTATTATTTCACCGTGGTCACTTTGCAGGCAGTTACATCAGGTTGTCTGCTCCCCAGGGCCAGGCCACCCTGAGAGGCACCAGGCAGCATTTCACTACCAGCAGAAACAGCTTTGGGAAGCAGGGGCAGCCCATGCCGGTGTTGCAAGGCAATGTTACCTTCAGAGCATCTGGCGTGTCCTCCAAGCAGTAGACCTTGAGGCTGTACTCCAGGGAGGTGCAAATGGTGGGGGCAAAGATTGCCAGCTGGAGCCTCTTGATGGCTGACCTGGAGTAGGACTCTCCCACAAAGACATAGGTGCCAAGCTGGTCTAGCAAAATGTGGCAGGACTTGGCTTCCAGCTGGCAGTAGCAGGGAGTGTTGAGAGTCTCCTCATCCAGGGTCACAACTTCCTACAGGGAATCAAGATTGGTGGTCAGCCCATCATCCGGGGGGGAGTTTGCTAGGAGCTGTGTCCCAAAATGCTTGTGGTCTTCTCTGGGTTCCCACCTTACCTCCCAGTTTCCCTGGTGGGACTGTGTTTTCAGTTGGTAAATCCAATCCGAAGAGCTGACGTCAGCACAGTGGGGAATGGTCAGAATGACAGGGCGACACAGGAGCAAGCCAGTGGGTCCGCAGGTCACCGCTGGGCTCAGAACTGTCTGCGTGCCTTCGGAGGGCAGGCTGGGGAGGGGAGAGGGGAGACCAGTTGGAAAGAAAGCCTCACAGGGGCCAATGAAGAGAATAAGTGCAGGGGGTGCAGTATGACTTACAGGATGCTCTCTGCCTTGTTGAGGACCAGGTACATCTCATAGAACTTCCCCTGGGGGATGGCCCCGTGGGGCACCAGCAGGCTCACCCCTAGCACGGCACACACAGGCGTTAGTCACAAAATGAGGGAGGAACCACCAAGAAACCACTACCCCTCCTCCCCGGGCTGGCGAGCACAAGGACAGCAGTGAACTAGGGCAGCTCAGAGCACCCCAGGAGAAACATCTCCAGATGTTCCTCAGCTGCACTGCTTGCAGGGAGAAGCCAGGCCACTGCATCAGGAAGCAAAACCACAGGCTGGATCTTTTTGCAAGGCACCGGACTTGGATCGATGGCAGGGCCAGCCAGGAAAGTCCCAGTGACCTTCAGGCTGAGAAGCCCAGCTTGGGAATAGCTTGCTGTCTTCCTCCCCTGAGCCAGCTTTGGGACAGCAAATAGCTGCTCATGGCAGGCAAGTCGGCTGGGACAAGAACAACTCCTGAATCAGTCAGCATCCAGATGCACCCTCCTCCCCAGCCCAGTGCTTACCAGTGCCCGGCACAGTGAGCCTTCCCCCGAGGTAGCCAAACGTGCCACTGGCGCTGTTGCCATGTTCCCGGGGCAAGCTGAGGAGATGCTGGGAGCCCAGGGCTTTGTTCCGCACGTTTGCAAAGTGGCCATCCCGGATGTTGTCCCCTGGGTAGGTGCCAGTGGCGGGGACACCCCCAAGCAGGTCCGTCCCGTCGTGGAGCCCCGGTGAGGAGGAGGCAGTAGAGGAGTTGTACACCTTGATCTTGAGGTTTGGGAGGGGATCAAGCAATGGGGAGTTGGTCATGGGGATCTTGTCAGAGGAGTCCTGCAGGGCGTACATGGGGCCACGGTACACCCCTGCACTGGCCGTCAGGTCCGGCTGCATTGACGGGTGCAGCAGCTGAGGGTTGTCTGGGAGGAGGAAACACAGATGGGATGAAGATGACAGTGGAAAAAAAGGGCATGTAAAAACACTGCTTGGCTAGAAGAGAAGCCTGTAAGAAGCCCTCCTCACGCACTAAGGGATGGATGACATGCAGGAGGTACAAAGGACTACATCTGTCTGCCGCCCACCAGACTCTTGCAAAGGAACTGCTCCACAGAAAGGTGTGACTAGCAGGTCAGTGGAGGTTGTCCTCCCCCTCTGCCCTAGCGAGGCCACACCTGGAGTATTGTGTCCAGGTCTGGGCTCCCCAGTTCAAGAGACAAGAACTACTGGAGAGAGTCCAGTGGAGGCTACAAAGATGCTGAGAGGACTGGAGCATCTCTGTGCTGAGGAAAGGCTGAGAGACCTGGGGCTGTTTAGCTGGAGAAGAAGACAGAGGGGATCTGATCAATGCTGATCAGCAGCTAAAGGACAGGAGGATGGGGCCAGACTCCTCTCAGTGGTGCCCAGTGACAGGACAAGGGGCAATGGGCACAAACTTGAATACAGGAAGTTTCACCTGAACATGAGGAAAAAACTCTTTCCCATGAGGTTGCCAGAGCCAGGTACAGGCTGCCCAGAGAGGTTGTGAAGTCTCCTTCTCTGGAGACATTCAAAACCCACTTAGACATGATCCTGGGCACCCTGCTGTGGGTGACCCTGCTGGAGCAGCGGGGTTGGACAAGATGATATCCAGAGGTCCCTTCTGACCCCTACCATTCTGGGACTCTGTGACACTCCCTTAGAAAATTGCAGGTGGGCATCCACCAGGGACCCACCCCCTACTATGATTTCCAGACAGACTTGCTTTCTGCCTGGGCTTGAGCTGGTGAGTAGGACCTTCATGGGCTGTGGCTCTTACCATGTCGGGAGGTCTTGAAGTTGACAGGGTGGAAGCCTCCGGTCAGAGCAGCTGATGAGTCTGTGATATCAGTGTCAAAATCCCGGCATCTCCTCCGGTACACCACCACCCCCACAGCCATGAGGATCACAATGAAGACGAAAATGGCCACCACCAGCCCAGCGTACAGGGCCACATCACCTGTGGCTTCCAGGACTGGAAGAGATTAAAGAAATGGAGGTGAAAAAAGGAGTGCCAGAAATGCACATCAAGACCCACTGGTGGTCCCCAACCCTGCCGCTAACTCAGGACAGAGGCATTAAGGGGAAGATGTCTACTGGCTGGGCCTGCTGGAAAGGCTGTGACAGGAGGATGGAGGAAGTTTTCAGAGAGCAGTCCAGAAGTCAGAGCAATGCCAGAGACTGAGATGGAGGTGAAATGCTCAAGCCTTTGGAAGATACCTTGCCAGGGGCTCATGCAAACTTTCCTGGGTCACCAAGAAGCCCAGAAACATTAGGTTTGTGCAGCTCAGACTCATGAAGCTATCAAACCTCACATCCTAACGGAGACAACTCTGAGAAGTAAACCTAATGCCTACACACGCAGCTCATACATATGTCCCTGAGCTATACATCCATCCAGAAAGATCAAGTGTCACTGTATCTATATAGACACCCCTCAGCTTCCCCATCTTCCCTTCTTCTGCCACAAGGCTCTTGATCTTTAAATGCCTGGTGTGTCTTGGATCTTGTAAGCCTGGAGATCTCAACCATGTTAGGAATATGCCGCTTGTGGGAGGTGTCACCTTGTCCCCAAGTTGGTCCTCTGTGAATACCAGAAATGGGAACCCTGATGCACCCCAAGACCCCTAACTCAGTGAAGGGAGTGCTCAGGGTGGGTGGTGATGATGCCTGGAGTAGCTCTGGTGGTGTAACAGCTGCTGTATTGTGGCTGCTTCTCTGAAGATACTCATACCCTGGTGGATGTGTTCCTGGGCAACCTGCTCTGGGATGACCCTGCTTTAGCAGGGGGATTGGACCAGATGATCTCCAGAGGTCCCTTCCAACCACTGCTGTGCTGGGATTCTGTGATACACCAAGGAGAGCAGGCAGCAAAAAGGGCACAGGAGCAGGGGTGCAAAAGTGGGTCCTACTTAAAGCTTCAAGCAAAGCATGTGATTTAATGTACTCAGGAGCTTTGGGGTGGGCTTTAGGTGCTCCCTCTTCCCCCCCCCCACCGTGTCCTGCTGCAGCTGCTGAGGAACCCTACCATGGATGTGACAGACCAAAACCAAAGCAAAGAAATAAAATGACGATGAAATGAGCACTTACGGTGGCTTTTGGGTTCACTTAGAACTCTTTTATCTGTTAGGAAAAAAAAGAGTTAGAAAACAAAAGGTGAAGGTGGTGATGGAGATGAGATGAAACAAAAAGTGGAGGGGGCAGAGGAAAAGCCAGCCCAGGGGGCATGAGGAGCCACAGCATGGTGGGGAGGGATGGAAGAGCAGCATCGTTCCCTGGGACATACAGAAAGCCATCTAGAAGCGTGGCGACGAGGACATCCCCATGCCCGGTCAGACTTTGGGGTGCATGTTGCCAGCTAACAGACCTTCAGGCATTTCTGGCTGTAGCAGTGGTGAAGGGGACAGCAGGAAAGAGGACAGTGGTGTCACACATCAGCAGGTGGCAGCATTGGCTGCTCAACCTTCGGTGTGCCCACTCATAGCGCAGCAGCACCATTATTATAATTATTATTATTATTATTATCATCAACATTATTGTTTTTCTTTCCTGGCTGCTGCTCCAAGGTTCCTACTGAACCACGACTCAAGTCAGATGTTTTCATGGTGGGGCTGAGAAACCCCCAACTGGCTTGACCCCACTAACCACAACGAGCCTTATTTCAGCAGAGACCCCAAACCTAGCACCGACTCAGAAGGCTTAGTGGGACATTTAGATGCCACCAAAAATTCCCCAAACCTTCCTTTCTACCAGGTTAGAACCAGCTTTGGAAAAAGGTTACGTCTGCTTAAAAAAAACCCCACATCACTAAAGACGCAACGTAAAAATCGGGCGCCGGCGGCACTGCTGCCCGTCCCCCTCAGCTTGGAGGCACGGCCAACAAGAGCATGGCCGAGCCCCGGAGCGCCGTGGCCGCCAGTCCCTGCCCACGTACTCACTCTGGAGGCAGAGCCCGTCGGTGCAGTTTTTGGAGTCAAGCAGCAGGCCGCTGCAGTCCTTGCCGCCGTTGCGGGGGGCCGGGGCGGCGCACTCGCGGCTGCGCCAGTGGGTGCACTCCGTGCTGCATGCCGACCACTTGCTCCACTCCGTCCACGCGCCATCCACTGCGGGCCACCAAACACAACAGCGTCGGGATGACCCTCGCCGAGGCCACGGAGCCTGTACCTGTCTCGGAGCTCCCAGGGAACTTTGGGGATTGCTAAACCAGGATACCTAGGCCTGCGGTGTCTTTGCAGGCTTCTCCAGCTCTTTCAGATCTTGGCAGAGTGAAAGGTGCTTCAGACTGCCTTCCTGACCCCCCATCTACTCGGGGAGCACCAGGAGCACAGTTGGACCATGCACCCAGGGGGATAGACAGCATAGAATTGTTTTGGTTGGAAGAGATCTTTAAGATCACCAAGTCCAACTGTTAACCCAGCACTGCCAGGTCACCACTAAACCATGTCCCTCAGCACCACAACTCCACAGCTCTGAAACCCCTCCAGGGATAGGGACTCCACTACTGCCCTGAGCAGCCTGGGCCAGGCCCTGACAACCCTTTTGGGGAAGACATTTCTCTTCATGTTCAACCTGAACCTCCCCTGGTGCAACTTGAGGTCATTTCCTCTTGTCTTATCACTTGTTCCTTGGGAGAACAGACTGACCCCACCTGGCTCCAACCTCCTTTCAGGGAGTTGTAAAAAGCAAGGTCTCCCCTGAGCCTCCTTTTCTCCAGACTGAATAACCCCACAATCTTCAGCCACCCCTCAGAAGCCTTGTGCTCTAGACATCTAGACCCTTCACCAGATTTGCTGCCCTTCTGTGGACACACTCCAGAAAGGGCAAGGTTTCTGAACCCGCCTTACCTGGGCAGAGGGTGGTGCAGGTGATTTTCTGGAAAGGCTGCCCATCGCAGAAGGAGCCTCCATTCAGTGGTGCGGGGTTGGTGCATGTCCGAGTGCGCTTCTGCCAACCACGGCCACAGCGGTTGTTGCAAGGAGACCACTCAGACCAGGTGGACCAGCCACCGTTTACTGCAAGAGGAGACAGACAGTGTTAACACATCAACAAACCCCTTTCAGCAGGGACTGGAGCTAAGCCTAGGGTTCATCAGGTCCTCTGTCCTTACATCTTCTGTGACAACCTAGAACAGCTCACCCTCAGGAAAAGCAAATCACGACACTCCTTTCTCGTGCACATCCCACGTACAAGATGCCTGCTTTGGTTCTTTCTCCACTTTGAAAATATTTTTGCAGCTGGCCACAGCTGATCTTTGGTTTCATAGCAAAATTCAGCCAGATGCAGCTTTTCAGCTGCTTTGAGAGTCAAAGTAATGTGGGTGGGTCCAACCTCAGCCCACCTTCATACCCAAACGAGAAGACTTGCAAGCACCTATGCCTAATAACCTCTCCTAATAGCTTGTGCATGCTAGTAGATGTTCCTGTTTTTCAGACACTGGCTATCACCTAATTTAATTCAATTCCCTGGTGGGGTTCACTCCTACCACTCCCAGAATACACCCTTTGGCTTGGAGACATGGTCAGCAGCAAAGATCCCTTCCCCAAGAGCAAAGGCTGGTACCATAGACAATGACAGCGGCTGTGGTGCTCCGGCGCTTGGCCACAATGTTCTTGGCCATGCAGGTATAATTAGCAGTGTCCAAGAGCCGGGCCTGCTTAATGATGAGGTTGTGATCGATGGTGATCAGGAAGTTGGTGTCTTGGGCGGGATCGATGACATCCTCGTTCCTCAGCCACTCCACCTGGCAATGGAAATGAAGGGACGGACGGTGATTAAGCTGCACAAGAACTGAACGCTCAGCCAGGAAAGGTTAATCACGGGTTATGGTGGAAATACCCATCCCACATGCTCCCCACGAGGGTCTCCAAGGGCTCCAGAGCTAAACTAGGACACAACTAATTAACTAGGCTGTTCGGGAAGGGCGTGAGCCGATACCATCACTGACAGTGGGTGTGGGCATGAACAAGGAGAAACATAAGGTTGGAGGAGCTGGATTCACCAGTCCTGACAGAGCAAAAACCCCCAGGCCAGCCTATGACTTGTCCCAAAGCCCTCCCCATCTTCATCAGAGAGACCACTGATGTCCTCAGCACCACAACCACTGACTGGCCAACCTTGCCTCTGACTGTATTTATTTCTCCTCAAAAGCTGGGCCAAACAGGCCTGATGGGGCACATTACTGCTGTTTTGGCCAAGGCTAGGACACTGTGGTTGCCACCAATGCACAGCTCCTGGGGCTGATGGAGCTATGGACAAGGAAAGCACTGCTACCATGCTAGGGAAACCCATTGGTATGGACTTCCCCAGCCCTTGGCTCTCACTTGTGACTGCTCCCCTTCAGACAAGTCATTGGGTGCCTCCTTGTTAGATCTTCCCTCTAACAGGTTAATGGCACATCAGAAAGCATGGCAGAGGTGGGCTGAGAAGGTGCTGAGGTGATGTGTGTTATCAGCCATCAGAATAACAGATCCACTGCCCAGCATAAACAGTTCTGCTCAACAATGAAAGCTGACAGTCTCAGCACAAGGCCACCCATCGTGGCTGCAAGCCATCTGCAAGGACCCGTCCTGTCCCCAGGACAGGACAGGACAGGACACGACACACCACCAGGCATTTTTTCAGGCTGTTGTGCTTCTCACCTCAGCCTGTGGCACCCCCTCAGGTGGGCGGCACTGCAGCAGGACCTCGTGCTCCAGAGGGACCTCCTTGCCCAGTGGCTCCTGGTCAAAGTTCTTTCGCAGGTCTGTGAGGGAAATGAAAACCCAGGGGTTACCAGCCCACCATGCAGAAACAGGGCAACCTGAAAAACCTTGGTGGGAAGAGAGCACTGGGGTTGGACTAGATGACCTTTGAGGGTCCCTTCTGACCCAAACCAGTCTATGTTTCTGTGTACTGGGAGGAAGGAGACAAAGAAGCATCTTTTCCAGTCTGGATTCAGGACAGCACGTGGTGCTTAAGGACAATGCCCTTCCTCCTTCATGCACTTGCAAGCTTATACCCCATCCTTGCAAGCTTATACCCCATCCTGTCTTCTCCTTTTGGGGCTAAACCTCAGCTTAGCCAGTGTTTCTTCAACCCGCCCGTTTCTTGCCCCTCACCCTGGTCTGCTCCAGGACCCTTATTTGTTGCAGGGGTGGAAATGAGATTTGTACAACAGCTCAGCACCGAAGTAAATCCCAAAAGTTCAGGGCTATGGGGGCTGGTTGCTCAGCTCTGCCCTAGTCGGTCCTGGCTGAGCCGCATCCTCAGACTTCCTGAAACCTGACTGCTGTGCTCTGTTGCCAAAACAGGGAACGGCCGCTGCTGAAAAGCCAGTCTCGCTCAGCAAGGCCTGGCCAGTGCTTTGGGGAAGGGGGAGAAGCCCAGAAGAGGCCCCTGGGATGTGGGGGACATGTCAGAGTCCCACTCCAGAGCCTTGAAAGCAGAAGGAACATCACTAGGTGGTGCTGCAATCCTACTACAGCATCCAGCTCTCTGTGGCTGCGGCTCCTGCTCGACCAGGGCAGCCAACCCTTATCTCATCTGCTTTGCTCCCAGAAACACCAAACCCTTGGCTGGGGCCAGACAAACAGGCTCCCTCAGTAGCCAGTCCTGCACCTCGTAACATTTTGCCCTTTCAGACTAAATCATTCACCAGCCACCTCCATTTTGGACGAGGCACTGGATTATGAGCCCTCTAATAGCAAAATCCGTTTACGAGTGGGGAATCCTGGCTGTTCTCTGGCTTTGCCATCTCATTTGCTAAGAGAGCAAATTCAGCCAGGTAACAGCCTGATTAACTCGCCCTTAATGAGGCTGACACCCACAAACAGCAACTTAGAGAAGCGACATATGACAGCAAGGGGACTCCAGGGATGCAAAGTTGCTGACTCAGGTAAAGCATGCAAGGTGCTAACCACTGGGTTATTAGTGATAATAAAGCACTGGGAAGAGCTGAGCAAGCTGATGGGCAATGCAGTATTAACTCAGGTAGCGCCACGGCCTCTTGCTCAGGCAGGTCAGGACAATGGCTGCTCAGGTGCAAAGCTAGAGCTGGGACGGGGAGCTAAGACCAGGGCCATCCAGCAAGGATGGGTCATCTCCAACTGATCAAAAAGCACTGCTTTCAACAAGGAAACAACTTTTGGAGATGGCTGACCCTACACAGGGTCCCTGGGGGGTCATGGGAAGCTAGGAATGAACAGCCTTAGCCACTGTTTCAGCTGGTGTGGCTATCAGAAGCAGCACACGCCTGGCTCAACAGCACTGCTTTTCCAGCTTGGGATCCAGGGTCACACACCAGGCTTTGCAAACAATTTTGAGATCGGTGGGTTATACCCTCCAGAAACCTTCTGGGGCCCCCCTCAAAGTGGAAAGGAGGTGGGGGAAGGATTAATTTAAACGAAACGAGTAGCCAGTGAGGCAAAGCAGTGCAGGCGGGTGCAGGCAGCTCTCTCAGAGGGACAGGGAGCATTGCTGGAGGGGCCGGGTCTGAGCACGCGCTCCACATCCTGGGCACTTACACGCTATGCGGACGTACGCCCGACGGCTCTTGGTGGTGCCCGCGGAGCTCCAGGCCACGCACTGGCACCAGTAATCTTCTAAGCCGAAGAGTTCCTCCACCTGCTGCCGGGAGACCTCGATCTGCACCTCCCGCACCAGCAGCCCTGGAAGATGACAGAGGGATGGCATCAGCTTGGCAGGAGCCGAGGGAGGAGGGACACTGAGGCAGCACCCAAGAGGGCCGGTAGATGCACAAAGCTCAAGGCAGTGGGTTGGAGGCATCTCAGAGGCAGCTGAGTTCGGCAGCTCTGCAAATAAAGGAGACTGTTCCCTCTGGAGTGTGACACGGAGCTGAAGCCAGGGCAATAGCTCATGTGTGTCTTGTCTTTTTTTCCCCTGCTGGTCAGGACCAGAACCTCTTGACCATTTCAAGAGGCACCCTCCTCCACCAGCCCTCTTCCCAGACACCAACATCCCCATCCCTGTCCAGACCCCATCCTACCCACAGGGTTTGAAGGCTTTCCTGGTGGGAGAAACCATCTCTGTCAGCTGCCATTAAATACAAATATAACAACAAATAAAAGATCTTAAGGAAATCGCCCAAGGATGGTGGCATTTCATGCCCAATGACCCCAGAAAGGATTACATGCCTCCATCAACTCCCCAACACCTCCATAATGTCTGCTGGGACACCCTGGTCATGCCAGGGGTGTAATGACAAAGGTGTCACCGTCACTTCCAGGACATGGACCCCGGGACCATAGGATGCTGAGGTTTGCCTGAAGCATCACCCCTCATGGTGTGGCCATAGCCAAGGGCAGGAAGGACTCGGGGCTTATTTTTACTTATTTCAACAATACCTGTCCCTTTATTTTTACAGCCTCTATTTATGAAGAGGTCTCAAGTTCATGGTGATCGAAAGCCGTGTGTTCTGCAGCTGTAATTTTGTTAGCTCACTCCCAGGGCTGTGAGGAACAGTTACCATTTCTCTGCCACTGTCCTGTGGAAGAGCTGACAAATAAATATGCACCAAGGAAATACAGTTTAACTAAGGAGTTAAAAGAAAAGAAAAAAAAAAGAAGAAAAAAAAAAGAAAAAAAGAAGAAGAAAAAAAAAAAGTGAGAAGACATTTGGGTCAATCACTTTTGGAAACATTTGGGCTTTCAGAAGGACCCAGAATGTAGATGGCTTAAAACCGCCTTGTTTCTCTAGAAAGCGCCGGCAGGGGTGGGTTGAGCAGCCCAGGAAAGTTGGGGACCATCCCGCAAATGCTCTGCTATCTCTGTAATCCCTGAAAGCAAAGACTACCCGAGACTGCAGACTGAGCTTACGGCTCACGGGAGGGACTATTTAAGGGGCTTAGAGGCGTCCAAGCACAGCCACTCTTACCGACAGTCCCTCCTCGTCCAGCTGAATTATCCTCTCTGACTTGGCCTATTTTTGCTTTCTTCCGCATGAAATGTTTTGGATCCGATGCAGTCAGAGCATTACCGAGCCTGGCTCATTCAAGACACGTCATCTTAAAAGTCCCCTTTTTTTTTTTTTTTTTTTTTTTTTAAAGGTCCCTTTTTCCATGTTTTTAACCGAGGCCACTTAGAAAACTGCAAATGCTGAACGGTGTTAACCCGTTGCTTTGTGGCCAGCTCTCCCCAGTGCCCTTTGTGGCAGCTTTCCCTGCAAACGCAGGGGTTGTTTTTTTTCAGCGCTGTGGTTCCAGATCCTTTTTCTTAAGGTAGATATGCCCATGCCAGCAGAGTTTAACATGCACGGCATCACCTCCGCACGGAAGGTATTGCCGGTTTGCTCCCTGAGAGCAGCGATCCCATCTCGTCAGCCTGGGTGAAGGTGCTGCGCCTCGTTTCCTCCCCAGATTGCTGGCACGCGTGCTGCAGCTGCAAACTGGGATCCCCGAGGAAGACGCTGGCCCAAAGCCAGGGATTCCCCCCACTAAATCAGGCAGGGGGGCAGACTTTCTGCTCCCTTTCCACTGTATTTTCTCCAGCCTGTTTTACTTTAGAGTTGCACGAGGCAGGTTGTTTGGTAAGGGGTATTCAGCCAAGAGGTGAGGCCAGAAATATAGGGTTTTTTTCCCCTGATGCACATCACTAAGCCATGAAACTCCCTGCTACAGGATGATTTGGAGGGAGAAATGAGTCCTAACAGCATTTAGACACATTAAGGGGGGGAATCCATCTGGGACTGGACCACTGCTAAGATATCACCACTGGACCAAGGAATCCCTAATCATGGGCTGCAGGAAGCAGGGAGGGTAGCAGAGTGGGGTCCATCACTCCATCCTTGTCCCAGTTCAATGCTCTTCCCTGAAGCACCCACCACAGTCGCACGCAGGCGGCACGAACCTTTGGCTTGACCCAGCGTGGCCATGCGTTATAAATAAACTAATAACCCCTCGGCGAAGGCTGCTCGGTCACTCATCGGCCCTGACTTTGCCCGAGAGCAGGGAGGCTTTCAAATCTGGCCTTTTGAGAGAGCTGAGAGATGGAGGTGCACCCTGAAATAGAGAAATGGTGGTGCCGCAGCTCCCCACAGCCTCTGGAGAAGCAAGGGGTCAGCTTGCCCACAAATTTTTGGCCATCCTTCACAACAAGATCCTCTGGAAGAAAACCATCCCTGGAACAGATGAAGCAGTTTTAGAAAAGGCTCAAAAAGCCACAGGGAAGAGAAAATTATCTTCCCTTTGCAGAGCAGGTTCAGAGATGCACCCAAGTAGGGACCAGGTCACAGCTAGCACTGGATGAAGAGCCAAGGAGATGCTGGAGAAGGGCAAGGCTGGGAAAAAAAGGGACAAGAGGATATTCTGTAGAGGTACTCGTGCTCCTCCAGGCTGACAAAGCCTCTCCTCCAAGCCCAGACTGCCTCTGGGGTCACTGCTGCAGCAGTTCAAAAAGCCACCTTGGTTTAAAGCCCTCTGTAGATGCAAAATGCCACAGGCTCAGGGATATGCAGGTAAAAGATCTTACATGGAAAACATGATTATTTTCCTTCTCTCCTGATCAGGGCCCAGGTGCCAAAGGTGGGAGCTGAGCTAAGGCACTCCAGTTTTAGCCAATCTACTCAATTACATGATACATCCAACCTCCACGCCCTGGTCTCATGCTGGGGCGTTGCAAAGCAGAGGGCGAGCAGCTCTGTGGAGCCCAATCCCAGGAAAAAAAACCCATCGCCTAAGATGCCTAAACCACCTTCTTGCCCATCATTGCAGACAGACCACTTGTCCCCCAAGGCAGGGAAGAGCTCATCGGCCATTAAAAGGCATTTTGAATCCTACCTGCAAATATTCTCCTTGCCCATTAAACAGCTAATCTCTTTGAGAAAGTGAGTAAGGTGCCAGCCTTCGCCAGCCCTCCTGGTGATGACTTCTACGTGTTTTGTAGGAAAGCAGCTCCCTTTTTTTTTTTTTTTAAATCAGTTTTAAGCATGTTGCCTTTCAAATCCCATCTAACAACCCCAAATCCTGAAAAAGGGTAAGTGCACAACCACACAGGCTGCCTTCTCCAAGCTTTTATAGGGTATGGTGACCTATATCATCATCACACCTCCATCAATGGTCTGGAAAGGGGCAGCTCATCTGCAAAAATTCACTAGTGATACAGAAATAAATACAGGCACAGATGCAACACACAAAAGAGGTCACCTGAGAATGATAAAAATGAATCAAAGAGATCTGTTGGGCTACTTGAAGGAGAATCATCTCCGATGTGGAGAAGAGAAAAGGTCAGAAGCACCTAGAAAGGAGAGGGGAATGGCAGGGAGAGGGATACTGGGGTGGGTTTGCTCACCAGTGACCTCATCCAGGCTCTCCTTGGTGACATGGTCGTTCTGGTTGACCCACTCGCCATTGCACTTGAAGTAGATCTGGGTGGCGGGGTTGGCGCGACAGACAAGCTCCACGGGCTTGTTCTTCACGATGTAAGCATCCTGCGGCTCCAATAGAAAGTGAGGGAGGGTCTCTGCCGGGGCCGAGGGGAAGGAGTCTGGCAGTACGTCACTGTACTCCAACCCTGCCAGGGGAGAGAGAGTCAGGAGATGCCCTTAGTTCCATCCCAGCAACTCCTACCTATACCGCTTTAACCCTCCCGCTCCTTCCCAGGACTGCCCTGTGTGCCGAGGTGAGACCAGCAGCCCTTGCCGAGGGTGCTCAGAAAAGCAAAAGAGGGCTAGAGGCTCCCCCCACAAAAAACAGAGCAAATCAGAGAATTATAGAATCATTTAGGGTGGAAAAGACCTTTAAGATCATCGAGTCCAACCCTTAACCCAGAACTGCCAGGTCACCACTAAAGCACATCCCTCAACACATCTCCGTGGCTTTGAAACCCCTCCAGGGATGGGGACTCCACCACTGCCTCAGGCAGCCTTTCCCCTTTCGAGGAAGAAATTTTTCCCCATGTCCAATCTAAAACTCTCTTGGCGCAACTTGAGGCCATTTCCTCTTGTCCTGTCACTTGTTCCTTGGGAGAAGAGACTGACCCCACCTGGCTCCAACCTCCTTTCAGGGAGTTGAAGAGAGTGAGGTCTCCACTGAGCCTCCTTTTCTCCAGGCTTAACAACCCCAGGGCCCTCAGCTGCTCCTCTCAAAACCTGTGCTCTGGACCTTTCCCCAGTTTCATTGCCCTTCTCTGGACACACTCCAATCCTTCAGTGTCCTTCTTGGACTGAGGGGCCCATGACTGAACCCAGTATTTGAGGTGCAGCATCCTCAGGGCCAAGTTGAAGGGGACAATCCCTGTCCTAGCCCTGCTGGCCATACTAGTGCTGATCCAATCCAGGATGCTGGTGGCCTTCTTGGCCAGCTGAACACACGCTAGCTCATCCTCAGCTACCTGTTGACCAACATCTCCAGGCCCTTTTCCACCAGGAAATCTCTGCTAGCTAAAGCTGCTGCTATGGGGTGCATCCTCTGTTTTCTCCTGGGTACCAGCCCAACCATCCACACCCCAAGCCCTGTCTGACTACAAAGCCTGGGTGACCTTGCTAGAGGAGGCCATGATGCAGAAAGCAAAATAACCTCAAGTCCAGGGATAGTGACAGGAACACAGAGAGGCTCCAGAAGGGCTGGTGTCTCCCATCCCAAGCCTCCCTCCCACAGCTCTGAGGAATGCATGGGCATACTCTAAGCAAAACACTGTCAGGGCTTGTTCTGGGAACGCTGACCAGGACCCTGGCACAAATCACACACATCCCGCTATTTGGTGGAGCCACGTTTGTGATCTCAACCCCTGCCAATACTTGGATCTCAGCATCACACAATAGGTGGGCGCCCACAGCCCCTGACAGTACAGTGCCCGGGGACTGGCCATCTGCCAGTCTGCTTCCAACCCAGCCACCTCCGGAGAACGTCACCCGAAAACACAATCAGGATTCACACTGACCCACTCCTGAAACCAGAGTGTGTCAGTGCCCGGGTGATCTCCATCTTCCTGCTTTTTTTTTTTCTCTCAAAACCAATCTAAATGCAAAAATAACCAAAAGAAGAGGGTAGGTGAGGCTAAGAAAAGTCTTGAAAAGGGACAAGCACCTCAGTGCTCATGCAGGAACGTAATCCCTGAGGAGCAGGAACCTTAGAGTGGCTCATGCTCAGCACCGGCTTGAGAAGATGCTATGACTGATGCTGTGGAGCATCTGCAACATAGGAAATCTTTTTCCAGCTACTTCGTCCATGAAGGTCAACACCAAGTATCACAGGATTGATAAAACACACACATGCACTGGGATTCTACTGCTTAACCTGTTGTTTCTGGGCATCCTGCTACCAGTCAGGTCACATCCCAAGGCTTTTCTGGACACCTAAGAGAGTTCTGAGCTTTTCTTCCTCCTCTCTTCCCCCAGTGAGAGCTTCAATTCTCAACTCCAGGCGCTGCAGCGTGCACGAGAACAGTAAATATCCCCAGCCCTGTGATTACATCTCCAGAGCTGGCAAGGAAGAGAGAAGCCCACTCCCTTCATCACCCCTGGCAAGGAGCAGCAGCGCACAGAGAGAATCAGAGAATCCATGGATGTAAGTAGAACAACAACAAAAATATCAGATACGTCAAGAAAAGAAGATGACCAAGCTGCCTCCTGAGCAAAAATCAGCGAGGAAAAAAAACAAACCCACACACGAGGTCAGTCGTTTAAAATCCATTTAGGAAAATTGACTTTCCATTTCCATTTAACACAGTACTAAGGGAAAGAGGTAGGACATTTGTCATAATCCATTAACTGCTCTTTTGGAAACAATGAATTAAACTCCTGGCTAATTTCTCTCTCTCTCTCTGGCTGGCTCTTCCCCACCTCTCTACTGTCAGCCCTTTCCTCCCACATCTCATTTGCAGACCTGTCATTTTCCCAGCGCTGGCTGCGGGCAGGGGACAAGGATGCGAGGAGGTGCAAGCCCCCCGCCGTGAACTGTCCCACACTTCTCCCCATGACACTGGTCCTGCTGACCTCTCCCAATGAGCAGTCTCCTACCTGTATCACAGCAGCAGATAAGAAGTTTATTTTGCCTTTTCTAATTTACTATTCAATTTTGCATCCACTGAGTTGTTGTTTTGATGATTGGTTGTTTTTGCTTTTAAATGCCACAAACCTAAATTCCCTGGCAAAGGGGGCTGGCAGAATATAATCCAACTGGCAATGGAGGCAGCCAAAAAAACTTCACTCATGGGCTCATGTGAAAACCTCTCTGAAATCATAGGAACACAGAATGGTGGGGACTGGAAGGGACCTCTGGATATCATCTCATCCAAACCCCCTGCTCCAACAGGGTCACCCACATCAGGGGGCCCAGTATTGCATTGTGCAGGTGGGTTTGGAATCTCTCCAGAGGAGATGACTCCACAACCTCTCTGGGCAGCCTGGGCCAGGTTCTAGCACCCTCAAAGGAAATAATTTTTTCCTTCTGTTCCGATGGAACCTCCTGGGTTCCAGTTTGTGCCTGTTGCCCCTTGTCCTGTTGCTGGGCACCAGTGAAAAGAGTATGGCCCCAGTTTCTTGACCCCTGAACTTTAGCTATTGATCATCATTGACCAGATCCCTTTTCAGGCTTCTCTTCTCCAGCTAAACAGCCCCAGGGCTCTCAGCCTTTCCTCAGCACAGAGATGCTCCAGTCTCCTCAGCATCTTTGTAGCCTCCACTGAACTCTCTCCAGTAGTTCCTTGTCTCTTGAACTGGGGAGCCCAGACCTGGACACAACACTCCAGATGTGGCCTCACTAGGGCAGAGCAGAGGGCACTCTGTATCTCTTCAGCACAGCCTGCAAAGTTGTATCCAAGCTTGGCAAGTGGGCGCTGCAAAGCATCCTCTGCAAACCGCTGACGTGATGCCCAGGAAGCTTGGTTGCCACCCATCCCTGGGGCAAGGGCAGCTCCTGGGCTTTGCTCTACAGCTCTAAGGGCAGGTGGGTTTAGAAAGCAGGCTTGCTTCTAATGGAAGGAATGTAAACACTTGAAGCCCATTAGTCTTGAGGGCAATGGTAGAGAGAACTACTCCAGGATACACCCTCCCTGGCTGTAACAGGCATGAGCTCCCCTTTAAGTTTTTCTTCTCTCTCTGAGCCAGCTGCTTTCTTATTTCTTTTCTTTCTTCCTATATATATTTTTTTTTCCCACCCCAAGCCAGGTGTAACACCCCAAGATGCAGGCATAGGAGACCTGCAGCCTGCCTGGCACTGCAAGGGTGACCCACAAAGATCCAACCTTCCCAAAGAAACCCACTTTCAGAAGGACCTTCCCCTCTGGGACTTGCCTCTGGCAAAAGTAACACTCCGAAGTCTCCCCTTACCCAAAACCATAGGCAAAGAGAGGTCCCCCCTCCAGCAGCCAACATAAAAGACACATTTTTCTCCCACCCCACCACCACTTTGGTGATGCTAAACAATACTTTAGGTCACCCGAGAGGATTTGCGAGCTGGGAAGGGATGAGTCACTGCCCAATGGGGATGGAAATTGCAGATTTGTGACTCATCTGTCATCAGCTGCAGCAGGATGGGTGATGCTCTGGGCTTTGGTGGAAGCCACCTCAGTCCCCCAGAACAGGGCTTGGGGCTGAAACACTGCAAGCCATACTAAAAATATGCAGACCTCCTCATCGATGGGTCTCATCCAGCCCCTCTGCTGAGGGTCTGAAGTTCAACACTTCAAGTTTCTTATCCAAGGGGGCACATTGACTTTGGGGATGAGTGTGGTGGAACAGGATGATCTCTCCAGCCCTAACCAGATCTAGCACCTCCTTTTGGAGGCAAAAAATCCTCTACTTAGTTTAAATTTTGAACCCCAAAACCCCAAACCTTTAAAGATAGAGGCATCCTGGCTGCTGGGGAAGTTCAAATCCTGCAAACTCGCAACAGTCAACAGATCTTTTATTTCTGGCCAAGAGAGATCTAGGGCCAAAAAAGCAGCTCTAACAGGTGATGGGGAAAAAGATGATGGATTTTTCATTACACACTTGTAACTGGGGCCATGCTGCAGAGCCCCAGCCCCATCACTCCCCCAGGCTCCTGCTTGCTCATCTACTCATGGACTGGAGCAAAGCAAGGAGAAGGCTGATTTCTCCATCCAGAAACCAGCCCTGAGCAGCTGAAGAAAAGCATTTGCAGCTGGGCAGGGTTCATGGCTCCAGCACGATGCAGCCACTGGTATTTAAATGCGCCGAGGAAGAATTAAGGCAAAGGAACAACAGGGACTTTGGATGAGAAAAAGGAGGAGAACCATGCTGGGCACATTTATCATAAGCCATCAACACAGCCTTTCATCCCCCTTCCCAATGCCTGGCCACCCACCGCATGGGAAACCTCTTGCTTTGCTGATGTTCATGGAGAGACACCCCCACCCCCAAAAACAATGCTCTCAGCTGCCCTGACTATCCAGCAGCGACTGCAAAATACAAAAAACCAAACCAACAACAACAAAAAAGCACCTTCCCAGTGGTGCAACATCATCACTTCCGTGCAGTCCTTCCCCCATCCAACAGGGCACAAACAGATCCAGCAGAACCAGGATGAGGTGCTGGCGGTGCCAAGATTAAAAGAGCCAAGGATGGAGAGGTTGGGGAAAGGGTTTGGTCTGCTCCAGCTTAATAAGGACACCGATCAAGGGTTTGCATGGGTGCTTGCAAGGTGCTGGCCACCCTTAGGAGCAGATGCTTGAATCCACACGTGCACAGCAGCTGCTCTGCTTCGACCAACACTGCTCTGATCCCACCTGAGGTGACTACTTGGCCTGCTGACCACAGAAGCAGCACATCCAAGAGAGCCTTGCCTCCGAAGCCAGGGAAGGAGCCCTGTGCAGGCAGGATTCCCAGTACTGCAATCAGACAAGCAATAAAACTCCCAGCAGCAACAAACTAATAAATATTTGAGAGCACACTACACTGACTGTGATCATCATCTCCCTGGCAGACATCTACAGGGGGTTCCCTTCCCATCTGCTGGCTCTTTCCATCTTCCTGCTGGAGGTGGGTGCCTGTTTCCCAGCTCCTTTTTGTGTGTGTGTGTGTGTATGTGGGGTTTTTTTAGGTTTTTTGGGTTTGGGGGTTTTTTGGTTCATTTTTGTTTCGTTTGTTGTTTGGTTGGTTTTGTTTTTTTAAGGAAGTCCCAGGCTGTCACCATCCCCAGTCTCACACTACCCAGGGCACATGGTCGGGTGTTGCAGTGGGATGTGGTATGGGACGAGCTGGAACACTGACTTCAGCACTCTTTAGGGGAGGAGAGGCAAGGAGAGGGCAGCTCCTGGGCTTGACCAACAGGACGAAACCCTAAAGCCTTGAGGATGAGCACAGTAGGAAGAGCGAGCTGGAAAAGGGAGGACGGAAATAGGCACCAATGACTTCCTTCGTCTCCAGCCTCCTCTCTCTTCATCACACATTTTAATCTGCTGGGCTTGAGCTGGATTATCTGCAGCATCTGTTCCCCGGGGAATGACTTGCAGATGTTTGCAGCCAGCGTTTGCAATTTGGTCAAAGATCGATGGCCCCAACCAACCGACCCCACCAGCCTGCACATGGAGCAGCACCGGACCCGGGGCCAAGCATTAACCCCTATTCCAACACAATGCACAAGGGGTGGGCAAGCCCCCAAAAAAAGCAACTTCCCTCGCAACAACGGCTAAGCAAACCTCCCCAGGAAAGCGTTAAAATCTTCTCTCCTGCAATTGTTATCCCTCCAAATATTTGGAAGATTACAGGAGCATTAGCGGCAGTGAAGCCCGGTGCCCATCACCCACAGCCACGCTGCACCGGGCAGGCAGGAATGAGATGTAAGGATTAAGCTGGGATGCCTGGTTTCTCCAGCTGGGTTTCTCTGGCTAAACCTCAGTGGTGGTGGGTGCTTAACCCCTTCTGCCTCCATCTCCCCCCAGTCACACCTGCCTCGGGGCAAGCACTATTTCATGCAAAGGCCCAAGAGGCAATGGTTAAACTCATTCCTACCTCCCAGGTGGGTAGAAATCCTCCTATAGGAATGAATTAAAAAAAAATTAAATAAATAAATAAATATATATATATTTTACAGCTTACCTCCAGCACTGGAGGAGGAGAGCTGCCTGCCTTCCCAATCCCGTGGTGAGGTGGGGAGCAGCTCCAGAGACCAAGCCAGCAGGGATGCTCTAGCCACTGGCTTGGCTCCAGATGCTTGGAAGGCAGGAGCAGGGCTCTGCTCGCACCCCAAATCCCCCCTCCTATTGCCTCTGAAGGAACTGTGTGAGCAGACTCATTTAGGGGTTAGTGCTGTTGCCATTTAAACTCCAGCAAATTGTAATGCCAGAACTGTGGTGTGGCTCACTCCTGTGCCAGAATGCCTGTTGGACTGAGGACATCCCCACTGCAAGCCTCAGAGGGATGCAAAGGCATCCTCATTCAAGAAAAGGTCATCACATGGGATGCAGGCCTCATCTCACCAAGTTCCAGTCCGTCCCTGAGCTCAAGGGGAGCGGGCATCGCTCATCCGAGCCTGCCCTGTTACTAAGGGGTTCCCATTGCAGAATGCCCTCCTGGGATCATTTCAGGTCTGAGAGTAAAACACAGCTGAACTTTGCCTCCTAAAAGCACCGTGAGCATCCTCGCTTTTCAGAACATGATCCACTCTTCCCCAAGCGTCCCTTTCTCTGCTCCCCATCACACAAATTCAGCCTCTGACACACCAGCATGGTCCCCCAACACAGAATCAAGGAATCATTTTGGTTGGAAGAGACATTTCAGATTGTCAAGAGCAACTGTTAACCCAGCACTGCCAGGTCACCACTAAACCATGTCCCTCAGCACCACATCTACATGGCTTTTAAATCCCTCCAAGGATCCCTGCCCTAGTCCTGCTGGCCACACTAGTGCTCACACAAGCCAGGATGCTGGTGGCCTTCTTGGCCACCTGGGCACACACTGGCTCACCTTCCGCCAGCAGCTGACAAACACTACCAGGTCCTTTTCCACAGGGCAGTTTGAGCTGCTCTGCCCCAGCCTGGAGTGTTGCAGGGGGTTGTTGTGACCCAAGGGTAGGACTTGTCACTTGGCCTAGTTGAACCTCATCCCCTTGGCCTCAGTCCATCAATCCAGCCTGTTCAGCTCCCTGTGTAGAGACTTCCTACCCAAACATGAAGCCCCATTGCTAAGGGGATGCCAGCAGCTCACAGCAAAGTCTCTCCCAGGCCAAGCAGTGCTGTGCAAGGCCATGACCCACCACACCTTCTCTGGGGATGCATCCCACTGGGGGCAAAGGAGGATGATCCAAAATAAAGGGTGTTATTGAGGATGGGTGTGGGAGACTTGAGGCCACTTGCACCAAGTGAAGCTTCCCCCCCAGCTCTCTCCCATCCGCCTCCTTGCTCAAAGCTTGCAAAAATCTCATGCCTTCGAAACACTCCAAATTGTTTGAAGCAGATTCAGACACAGGCTGGGAAGTGCTAACAAAAGTGAGATGCGGGGGATATAACAGGCCCTCAGCGCCACCATCCCAAGGGCTGCAGCTTGCTGATGTAACCCCTCAGACTCATTAACTCAGCACAGTGCTCATTAACCTCTTCCTCTGCGGGAGGACTGAGAGGATGGGACTGGACAGACCCGAACTGCTGCAGAGGACAAAAAAAATTGAGCATGGAACCTTCAGGGATAGCAAGGAGAAACACTGGTGCACAGCATCTGATCACGAGCCTAGAGTAAGGTTGGATTTTGAGGTCAAAAAGCCATAGGGTTGTCCAGCCTCCTCATGTGCTCATGGGGTGCCCATCTCCGTGATGTCCGACACCTTCCCGCAAGGACCTGCAACAGTAATGTGGCAAAGGCTGGACCATGAACACACAGCACTCAGCATGTGTTCCAACCCTTACCACCAGTACCATGCTGAGGTCCTCAGGAGGTGTTGCTCCACCTCAGGGCCGTGTGTTTATAGGGTCTTCCTCTCCATCACCCCAAAAAGCAGAGTCTGCTCCCTCCCATTCCCACCAAATGGGAAAGCACCTGCAAGCCTGGCTGCACAGGCTGTGTTTTGGGAAAAAAAAACACCGTATGGAGCAGCAGGACTCAGGGGCAGCAGAGACAGACAGACCGACATGTGGCTGCCACAGCACTGCAGCCTGAAACTCCCTTGTCCCCGCTCTGTACAACACAACAGAGCCTCCCTAGCCATGCCAATCTTTTATTAATAAAACTAAATTTAGAAAAAAACACTTAACCTTCTCCCCAAAGCATCTCTGCCCAACAAACCATCTCATTTTCCTCCATCGCTCTTCCAGGAGTTTTACAGTCCCTTTGCAGCCCCTTCCTGCCAAACCTGGAGTAAATCCAGTTACAAGTGAGCCCCATCCCTCTGTCTGACCCCCTCCTGGAGTCCTCGCCCAGCTTGGGACAGATGGACATTTAGGAGCAGCATCCCAGATGGGTTAGGCAGTTTCACCCCCTGCCCAGCAGCAGGCAAATGTTATAATTAGAGAGCATTCCTCCCTGGCGTGGGTAATGAGGGGGTGCATCCAGCCAGCCCTAATTACACCCTTGGAGAGAAAAATAAATAAATAAGTAAAAAAATAAATAAAAATCAGCAGATTCCTCTCCCAGTCAAATGAAAAACCTGCAGTCAGCCTCCCTTGCTGCACACCTTTATTAAACTGTGTCTGGATGAGGAAGGGTGGGAGTGTGGGGGGGAACAACAAACCCCAAACAACAACAGAAAGCAAAGTCTGTGCCGAGAAAAGGGTGGGAAGGAGCAGAGGTAGTGCCAAGGATGTTTTTAGCATGTAATGGCCTTATTGATCAAAACCCACTTCACCTGACTGCAAAGGAAAAAAAACCCAAACAAAAAAGAATCATCTCTTTAGCTACATCCCCAGGCCAGGCTTTTGCAAAGCAGCCCAAGAGGAAAACTAAAAGCAGGGTGCTATTGTACAGGGAGTCCCACTGCTGCAGCATCCCTGTGCCTTGGCTAAGAGGGTCCAACCCAAACCCCAACCACCGCCATCCCCCCATTGAGGAGAACTCCCAGGCTCTGGCAACTTCGTTTGCTCAAGAGTTCGGAGGAGACAGATTTATCTTGTTGATTATGCATTATGCTGGAGTATTTATGGAGCTACTACTCTTTTGTTTATCTTTATGATTATGATAATCAAAGGCAAAGCCTCCTGAGAAGTGTAAACAGCTGAGATCCCTTCTGGTACGAACCTCTTCAATTTTCATTATATAGATTTATAACATGGTGCGGGCAGATTGGAGTAAATTGTTCTTTATTTCTGTTTTCAACAGAGTGGAGCTGGGAGCCTCGCGAATCCCCCCGTAAATACCCACGGAAAGGAGAATGAATTACCAAAAAAAAAAAAAAAGAAAAAAAAAGAAAGAAAAAAAAGGAGGAGGAATTATGTAGCAAATCCCTGTTACACTCTATTATGCTTCCTCCTTTTGTGCTATTTTATCCATTTCCTTGAGGGAAGCAGTTAGGTTTGAAAACTATCTTCGAATTTCATCTAGCACTGGTTCTTGTTACGGGCACAAACACTTTTCTTTGTGCTATTTTAATTTCATTGTCGTGGTACCCTCGTATAGTTTTGTTTTGTTTACTGAGCTACAGCATTGTTTTTAACAGATATCATAATTTTATGAACTTTTATTTATTTGCTTTGGCTCATAAAAGGACGAAGATAAAAAAAAACAGCCAGCAGTGGATAATGCCATAATATGCTGTTTAGTCACATGTACAGCACGCACTGTGTTTCTGTTGTGAAAAGAATAGTAATTTCAACAAGAGGAGAGAGAAAAGAAAAGAAAACAAGGAACAAACAAGGACTTGTTGCCCCGTTTAACGCCAGGAAGTCCAAGGAATTATTAATTATCATTCAAACTGCAGTAAATCAAGTGCAAGATGCGATCTCTCCCTGGAGAAAAAAAAACCAAACCAACAAAAACTAAAACCCAACCAAAAAAAATAAGTCTCCTGTTCAAATGAGCAATGCAGTTTTTAAAATGCTAACTCCGTGAGAAAGAAAGTTGCCAGTTTCACAGACTGAAAGCCATTTCCCCTTCACCCAAATTACATACATATTTAAAAATGTAAATTCCCCAGCATTCCCCTTGAGAGTGCAATTTCCAAGCGGCTGGTTTGCAGTGGATTTGGTTGTTGCTTTTTTTCCCCCCTCTCAACGTGCAAAGCTGGAGGCGACCAACTTGGCTTTGGGCATGAAAAGCAACTTTGAAGTGCCTGGTGCTCCTCTGGAGGAGAAGGATGCTCCGTAGCACTTCCAGCATCCCAGCACCGAGCATCCCTCCCTCCCCGGACACATACATCACACAGGGATCACAAGCCAGAGGGGAGCAGGCTTTGCCCTCTGAGCATCCAGATGCCAAACACCGAGGAACAACCGGCCATGCCCTCTAAAAGCGACTCCCAAGGTTTGATAGCCCTGGATGGCACCTCTGTGCCAAAATCCAGAGGAGGGCTGCATATAGCTCACCTAACAAAGCTGATGAGGGGCAGTGAGGGATGGCATGAGCCCAACAAGGTAAAGCTAAAAGTTCAGGCAGCTGGCTGCAACGAAGAGAAAAGCAGTGCAAAAGGAGAAAGCTTTTTTGCTTTTTCTCATCATTTGTGTTTTTTTCTCACCCACTCTCTCCTCCCCAGCAGCTCCTACAAGCCCCGGGAAGCCAAAGCCGGCTGGAAGGATGCTCCCCACCGCCTCCAGCCAGGCTCTCCACAGGCCCCTCGCCAGACGATGCCCTACTTTCCCTGACACTTTTCCCACTCTTCTCCCACAGCTCGCTCAGTGGCAGGCGTGGGATGGGAGCAGCACCCGCTCCCGGGTACCTGCAGCATCCATTCTCCCTGCCAAGGCTCCCACCGCCAGACCCACCGCCCAGGGTCACCTCCCACCTTGATGGGCATTCAAATTCCATAAAGGAAGGTGCTTGGTGCAATGCTGCACTGATTTTAAATCGTTTTAATCATTGCGTTATTTTTTTTTTTTTTAATTGTAACAACACCAAAAGAAAAGGTCTATTCGATGCCCCAAATTCCTCATTAATTCAGCTAGAGGAACAACATCACAAGAGTGGCTGATTATGGTCCCTTTATTAAACAGTCTTTAAAGTTGCCCTTAATCTTTCAGATTTGTTGCTACACTACAAAAAACAACAAAAAACACACACACACACAAAAAAAAGACCAACCACCACAAATAAGGCTGGAAATATTTTGCTTTTCATTGTCCTTTCTCTGCCCTTTTCTTCCCTTCTCATTTTACTGTGACAATAAGGGTATGAACAGAGGGGGGGAAAAAGCAGGAAGGGGGAAAACGGGGATAGAAAAAGATTTAAGAAAAGAAATGAAATAATCCCTGCTGATGTTGAATATCAAATATTAAGACTTTTCCCCTCACCCTCTTTCAGCAATATCCCTATTAAAGAATAAAACCCCAAACAATCAGCGAGACGGGCTTAGAGGACCAGGATTCACGAGCCCCTTGCCTCCGTTGTTCTTCAATCCCTGCAGCCAAGAGCGGGTAGGAGAGTAGGTACCCAAGACCAGAGCTTGGCTTTCCCATCACACCACCCAGAGAGGTTTCCAGCCAGCTGCAAAAGGATTTTAGCAATTACCTTCATTAGTTTGATTTCTTCCCCTCTAAATCCCAACGCCACCTGGCTTTGGGGTTTAGAGGGGAAAAAAATAAATTTAAAAAAAACCCTACAAAAAACAAAGCCTTTTTTCCTCCTGCTCCCATTCCCATCGATGATGGCAAGGTGGGAAGCCTTCAGGGGCTTCCTAACGTTGTTTGGCACCTTCCGCTCCTCCAGTGCTCCCTGGCATTTAAATACTACAGGACCCTGAGCCACCGCAGCCAGTTTCTTCCTTTCTCACTACCAGGAATTTCCACCTTTTCTTCTCTGGATGCAGCCCGTGTTCCCGCAGCACTGAGTTTCTCTTTCCTCCCTTTGTCCTCCCACACACGCATGGACCCACTCTGTTCCACACACCAAAACCCAACACCCAGGTGGACCAGCCTCCTCATGAGCATCCTCCCCTCCCACGGGCACCACTTGGTGCCAGAGGTGTGAGAGCTTGAACTTGCCTGGATTTTGGGGCCCTGTGCCACTCCACGTGGCAGCATCCCCACGGATGCTGTGACCTGTACAGACCTACATGTAGGGATACATCAACACGCAAGTCACACTCCCTCCCACACCATCCCCTCTCTCCCTTCTCACTTGGTGCTATAGAACCCAAACTTATGGATTAAAATTGCCCTCAAAAATTAAGATGTTTGCTAGGAAGGTGCAATGATACCAAATTAAATTAAATTTGGGATGCTGAATCCAGGGACTTCATGGTGACAAACATGCTGAGCATCGCCAACCTCCAAATTGGAGCATAGCTATGAGGGACACAGGACACCCAAGGCACAGCCTTGGCTTATCTATCAGTGAAATGGCTCTTGTGGGGCTCGGAGGCACCTCTGAAGGATGTGCAGCAAAAGAAAGGGACCAGAGGTGATCCAGAAAGGTCTCAAGGGCCAAAGGATCACGCATACTGGGCATCAAACGCGTGGCACACACAAAAAAAGAGGAAAAACACACCGTGCCCCACAGCCTCGCCCTCTTCTCCCCTCTGTTCCCCAGTGGCTACATTTCCATAAGTGTTTTGCACTAATTGCTTTAAATATGGCCACGCTGTGGATAATCAGAGTCATTAAGTGACTTCTGCTCCGGGAGGGCGGGCAAGGCTGTTGCAGAGCCCCGCACCCAGGGCCATGGGCCAGCCTACCCCCCAAGCAGGGCACGCTCCCGCGTCCCCAGCATGCCACAGTGATGGAGTTGGCTCCAATTTTCTCTTCCCTAGAGCCTAATCAGTAAATAGCCTCTCTCCTGCCCTGGAACAGGGAGTCTAAATGTTGCCCGACACCCGTCAGGGACAGATCCTGATGATGCTTGCCTACCCCTGCCCTACACAGACTAACTGGCAGCAGTGCCATGGCACCATGAGTTGGCCACCACGGCTGCCACCAAGCCCAGGGCTGGTGGTGATCAGGCTGGGTTCAAACCAATGACGTACAAGCACCCGAAAACCCCCAAATCCCCCAAAAGTGACATCTGTGAATGCAGGAAATAGTTATTTCCCTGTCCTGGGTCAGGGCCAGGGTGACAGGAGGGACAAGCCAGCTGTCACTGCCCAGGGGACACCAGCCTTTAGGACTAAGTGCCAGTCATCTGCTAGCCCAGATCCACTTCCTAGCAACCCCACTGCACCTACAGATGGCTTTAACCTGTGGTCAAGGGGCTTAGCCTCAGAAAGCCCCCACTGTCCTGCACCATGCCTCCCAAATTAGCGCCGTCCTTGCTAAGGGATGTGTCCACTACGACGTGATGTATCCAGCCCCAGACAGGTAGCTTGTCTATAAGTGAGGCTTAAGCTGGGGGTTTAAAAGCCTACTCAAAGAGGTGAAAGACAGGGTTGAACATCCTCCAGCACCTTCCCACAGGACCCTCCCTGCTCCTAGAAAGACAAGTTTTCCTGGAAGCACAAAGAGCTCCTCCAGTTCAGCTGCTTAGTGGCTACAGGAGCCCCTGACCCAAGGTTCCTCGAATGCCAGCGAGCAGCAATCGTAAAATGCAGTCCCACCGCAGGGATACAGCCCTTCTGGCTGAATTTAAAGCCAGGATTTAGTCTCAAATCTAGTGTTAAGTCTAAGCTAGAACCTGCTAAGGACATCCCTGCTTGCAGCCAAGGTCAGAGGGGGATATTTAGGTGTGCTCCATATAGCGCAGGAATTGCACCAGGCTCTTGCAAGCACAGCTCAAACTGGAGGGGGGGGGGGGGGGAATCAAACAATAAAAAAATAAATAGCTGCATCAAAATCCAAGAAACCCCTTCCCCAGGGGGTGGGGGTGTATTTGCCACCTGCGAGCGTGCAGGAGCGCGCCAGGCTCAGCAGCAACCTGGCCCTGCCTGCACGTGGGCAGCGAGCTCCCTCCTTGCACCCTTGAAATCAAGGCTGGGACGTGTAAAGAAACTGCTGTGCTTCCAGGAAAACGCGCTGCAGCACAGCTTCTGCCTGTCCACTGGGACCCATTACACTAACAGTGTGTCCATTCAGCCTGATATATAAATTACTAATGTAAATTAATGGATAATTGAAGCCCTTTAGTCCTAAATATTTAAATTATTTAACAGGCAATTAAGAAGGAAGGAGAAAGAAGAGAGGAAAAGGGGCCTTAACCCCAATAGGAATAAAAGAAAATAATATAAATTGAGAGGAGACCAGAAAGAGCCAAACATACATGTTCTAAAGGGTGTGAGCCTGGGGGGTATTACAGGGGATGCCCCAAGACCCAAGGGGGACAGGCAGGGGAGCACCTGCTGAAGGAGCCCACTGAGCAGCAGGGCTAACAGTTCTCTTCCAGGTCCTTTCCAGGAGAGGAAAGATCCATGGCTGCCTTTGTAATAGCTTTTGGTAACCTGGACTTCCTGACATGACAAAACATACATACAACAGATACATTTGTTTTCCTACTCCTAAGCTGACAGCATTCCTTTATATTATCCCATTCCTGACCCTTTTTTGATTTTTTCTTTCTTTCTTTATTTTTTGACTCCCGCATCCACCTGATCAGCTACAAACACCTTTAATCCAAGTGCTTCCATCTTTTTTTCTTTTTTTTTTTTTTCAAAAGTGGTCTTTGTGTCTCTTCCCCTCACCCCTCTCCAACCATCCTCAGCATGGCAAAGTGCTGGCACAAGAGCAGTCTATCAGGATGCCAGACACCACCAGTGCAATGAGTTTCCCAGCCTCAGATGTACGGGAGACTCCTCCTAACAGCATGGCCCATGGCAAGGAGCAGGTCAGGATTGGGAAACATGGTGTTTCCTCCTCCTGCCTCCATCTCCACAAGGCCAGGGATATTCCCACCGCTCCCCTGAGCACTGGAGGAGGCCATAAGGAAAAAAAAAAAAAAAATTGCCGAGTGGCCCGCTGAGAAAAAGACGTCATGTGGGAAAGAAAACACTTTAACAAAAGCAAGCGTGTGAGTTTGTGCGTGCCCAGGGACGACACCGAGGGCAGGGAGAGGCATCAAGACAATAGTGAATAGACTCCAGATTATATCCTGAACTCGCAGCCTCCTGGGAACAGGGTTATAAAAACCTCCTTTTATTTTGTTTGTAGTCCAAAACAAACAAGTACATAAAAAGCTGAACGTGGAGGAGCCAGACAGGAAGTGAGTAACATCTGGGAAACATCTGGTCCCAGCCGTCCTGCAAGCCCAGCCCCCGGCACAGCTCCAGTACCTGCTCCTGTGGTTCCAAATCAACAAGGGCCCCCAAAAGCCCCCCTCCTGCTCCAAAAGGACACTTCTTGGGGAAAATCGTGCCTATCACTCTGCTTGTCTCATTTGCCAAACGACACCAATTCCTGAGCTCCCCGTCCCTCTCTGCGCTGGGGGAAATGAGTAAAACCTTGTGCTGGTCCCACACGGGTGCCCGGCCATGCACAGGCATCTCAGCCCATCACAACGGTGGGGCATGGGCAGCCCCTCTGCCGGAGGGAGGAGAGCCCCAGAGACATGTCACCATTGAGAGGACATCAAGGTGTAGGAATTGGAGTGCCCCAGGACACCGAGTATTGCGGGATAACCCCGAGCATCCCAGGACACCCCTGAGTAGGACTCTGAGCATTAAAAGGTGACTCCAAGCATTGCAAGACACCTTGGTACAGGTCTCTGAGCACTGTAGGACAGAGACCAGCTGGTCAGCTGACCACAGGGCACTTTCCCAGCCCCAAGAGATTCTCCACATCCTTCTCCACAGAATAGAGAAGGTCCAGCCCAGCAGACACAGGAACTGAAGGTATTTTCTTCTTTCTGTTTCTCATCTCCTGCTCTTACACCTCCAAAAGCCATGAAGAAAGAGCTGCCCATCACACCACCCCATGCACAGACCCGGGAAGCCCAGGTAGGTTGCAGGGCCCAATGCTTGGGCAAGCTCCAGCCCGACTGCGCGGGAGGAAAGCCTGCTCGGCAGGCTCGCAGCCGAGGCCCTCTGTGCTGGGGAATTCCCCCATGGCTGTCAGCCCAAGCTGCCATCCCACGTCTTCCCTCTCCACCCTCCCACAGCCAGCAGGGTGCTTTGGAGGCGAGAAAAAAAAAAGGGGGCACAGGGTTTCAAGCAACCCCACATGGCTATTAGACAGCAGCGATGCTCAGGACTGGTTTGGATCCCAGCAGGAGTGACTTCTGTGATCCCTGCGCACCCTCAGATGCATTTATAGATGGGAAATGCAACAACCACATTCAAACACACCAAGCAACTCTGCTGTCACCTCTGGCTGTGTTGGGGCCTGGGGCAAAGCACCAAAATTCTGGCAAACCAGCTTCTCTCAGCTCCTCAGAGTCAACCATACTCTCCTTGCACAGGGTGGGACCATAGAATCATAGGCTGGTTTGGGTGGGAAGGGACTGTTAAAGGCCATCTAGTCCAACCCCCCTGCAGGGAGCAGGCACAGCTGCAACTACAGCAGGTTGCTCACAGCCCCAGCCAACCTCACCTGCTATGTTTCCAGGGATGGGGCATCGACCACCTCTCTGGGCAACCTGGGCCAGGGTCTCACCACCATCTTTTAAAAAAAAGTCTTCCTTCTCTCTAGTCTAATCTCCCCTCTTTCAGTTAAAAATCATCACCCCTTCTCCTGTCACAACAGGCCCTAATAAAAAGCCCCTCCCCATCTTTCTTACAGGTCCCCTTTAAGTAGCGACAGGCCACAATAAGGACTCCCTGGAATCCCCCAGCTCGCCAGATAAAACCAAAGCCAGCCCCAATTCCCCCCAAAACATCTCCTACGCGGGCAGAGATGTGCTTTCCCATTGCTCTGACAGAGCCTAGGATTAGCTCCTCGCATTTTCCAGCAGGGAGGATTAAAGCCGGTCCAGTGCTGGACCGTGATGGTGAGGAAGCAGAAGCCGGGTGCACAACATCTGGCACCTGCTGCTCATTTCTTATCATGTACCCACAGGCAGCAACATGCAGGACCAGGTGTGAGGATGGATGGCAATAGTGCTCGTGGCTCAGGTGTCCCACAAGAGCAGTAAGGACAAGGACATTTCTTTTGGGGTATTTTTCACCCATCCTGGCAGCCTGCCAGGGTTTGGAGCATCTCCCTGTGGAGAGGCAAGGCAAGATGCAGGGGGTGTGGGGAGTGAAAAGGAGACATTAGAGTTGAAAATGAGGGTGTCAGAGAGAAAAAGAGGGAGGAGGAAAAAAAAAAAATTACAGAAGGTGGACAGTGGTTTGGGAAGGGAAAGAACCAAGGCACTTTAAAGGAAAAAATTATCCAGCAGGCTGACAAGGTGTTAAAAAAGAAAAACACTGAGGCACTGGAGGATACGGAGACCTAGTTACAGAAGCCTTACCCAGAGCATACCATAAGCGAAAAGCATCCAATGCATCGGGAATGAAGACATAAGATGTGTCCCATGCCCTGCAGCAAAGGGCACAACTCCCAAACTCCAAGCACCTGGCACCCCAAGACACCAAAGCAGCAAGGATGCCAGAAAAGCCCAGCCCCATTTTCTTCCTTGATTTTCAGATACCTTTGGACCAGCTGAGGCCCACCTGTAGCTTTTTTTTTTTTGTGCTATTACTTGTCACCTTTAAAAATAGCTTAATTAAAAGGCTAGAGCAGCAAGCACCTGCCCAGACCAGTCACACCGCATCGCAAGAGGCGGTGAGAGCATCAAACACCCATCGCCAGTATGTGATGCTGCAGCTAAATTTGGCCCAGCGAGCAGACAGGCTCCTGAAGGTGTCTGAACATATCCAGGCTATCAAGCCGAGAAGAGTGATGCACAGGAACCCACCGGAGCCGGGCAGCCTGTTCCCACCATCCCTCACACGTGCCCGTTTCCCTGCTTTTTTCTTTAAAATTTCCAGCCTAAATAAGGCTTTGGGGAGGAAATTAATGAAAAGCAAAGCTGATTACAAAGAACAATACAATGACTCAATCTGTTTCTTTTACCTCAATTGTATAAAGCTTTTACATTTAGAAAGGTTTCTCTCAATACACAATGAAATGGAAGCGGTAATAGCCCTGGAGACTTTTGAGCAACGCTGGACAAAACACCGAGGAAACAATCCCAAAGGAAAGGCCAGATGATCTAACAGGTCTTTTGCATCTTTAATTTCTCGCCCTTTTCTTTCTCCTCCTGTTCCAGGCACGTTTCTTTAGCTGCTGCTGCTGCTAATTAGATGCTAATGTGAGAGCGGTTGCATTTTCAGCACATGGTGTAACCAAGAGAAAAAACATCGTGGCCCTAAATGACAAACAGATCATACGATGAGCGTCCTTATTTTCAGTGTGCAAAATAGCTCTCAGAGAAAAAACAGGCCATAAAACATCGCTATCCTTTCCACACCAGGATGGATTTTGCTTCTGTGCCCACTGGTAGCTGCCTGATGCCCATAGGTCACAGCAGCACCTGCTTCAGATCTTGTCCCTCTCCATTTCCACACCCAACCTCTTCACCAGGGCATGGGAAGGATCTCCAAGGTTGCTCTGTCTAGTCCTAACACAGCCAGAGACAGTGAAAAAAACCCACCAGAACAACAGTCATCCCAGAACAACCTGCGTTTAAGTCAACCACCAGCCACAAGACCAACCAACCCTCACGGGTGCTCTTTTGTAGACCATCTCCGAGGAGAAGGCAACAGGACATTCTTCTTCACCACCACCACCTCCTCCTCCTCCTCCTCCCTGCTGTTTATTTGAATCATCTCTAACACCCGCGTCAGCAAGTGACAAGAAGCTGAGATGAGCTGTTTGCAATAAAATCAACGAGGTGGTGCAGAGGCAGGAGTCTGTGCCCTTGCCTGTGGTGCCTGCCCCTGCCACAGAACAGTCAGCAAGAGCCACCACTCATCACTGACAGCGCAAACGTAAACCCAACTGCGCTCAGAGGTTGCTTGGTGGAGATGCTCCACCATACATATTCCCCTTCACCATATGCCCAGCTCACCATTATCACAAGAGTTAATCTAATTTCAAATATTTTACTGTCTTTTATCACCCTACCAGAAGCCTTATTAGAGAAGTCAATGCTCTAGCAGACCCCAGCCAGCAGAGATGACTCTGATTCTGCATCAACACACCAGCAGACAGACCCTGTGCAGAGTTCGTGCTTTACTTCAGCTCCACTGGAGCATCATCATACCTAGAGATACACTGAGGTCCATGTGGACAACCAAGACACAGGTGAAGAATGGATGAGGAGCCTCAAAGTTTTGGTAGTGGGATGTTATTCCCCTCATGAGTGGGGTCAGGGCTCCCCCACCAGCTGTGGGCAGTGACCTTCCTCTAGCCCCATGGGGGACTTGGTGCCTACACCCCAGCTGAGACAGGAAAGAAAGATGCTGGTAAGGGATACTTTTACGACCTTCTAAGAAGGAGCTCACTGACAGCTTAACGAGCTTTTTGTTTTTCAGGCAGTGGTTTTATATTTACGACCTGAAAGGGAAAGATGCAAGTAGGCAGATGATCATGGTGCTATCTACTCCTCCTGCTCCTGACCCACTGCCATCCAACCCACACCCAAGCCATTCTGGGAAGCCATAAAAAATGATTGCGCTTCAGCTTCCCCCCCGCCCCTTTCTTTCTCTTCACTTCTCTCCCCATGAAAAACAAAAAGCACCGTTGACTTTTTTTTTTTTGGTGGTGGTGGTGGTCATTTCTTTTTAATGTTCACCCCAAGGAAGAGCATCAAATATTAATGCAGGAAGCTTCAGAGAGACCACACCAGAAAACAGAGGCCCCATATGTTGTGGAGCATCCCAGTGGATGCAAGATCCCATCAGTTCATACCCAAGGCTTGGCTCTTTAATTCCCGGGAAGGAAGGAGGAGAAAGGAGGAAGCCAGAAGTTGGGCTTTACCAGCACGAGAGAACACATTCCTGGGTTATCAGCCCAGAGTTGCACTTGGAGGAGGAAAAAAAAAGTTGAGGGAAAAAAAAAGTTAAGGAAAAAAAAAACCCAAACAAACAACAAAACAACAAACCAAACCCACCACCCCTCCCCAGGATGTTGCACTGTTATTTATAAACTTAATAGTGAAAAGCAAGGGAAAAACTTTTTTTCCTCCAGATCTCAGCATTAACGTGGCAAAGAAATGCCTTTGGACTGCAAGAGCATTCCAGCCACCAGCAGACAGATAAGCTTCTTCCTTTGCCTCCAGATTGCTTGGCAGAGAGTAGACACAGGGCGTTAATTGTATACAGAGATGCCACAGCCTGGACACAAGCACGATAAGGAGTTTGTGCTGTTGCGGGCTCACTGGACTGATAAAGGCCTGTCCTGTAACAGCTCATAAAACTCAGCAGGCGCCTTGGCCAAAGCCCAGCTTGAGGAGTTGGTGAGGGATGTGCAAGGCCAAGACATGCAACACAAGGGACAAGTAAGGAACGTGCAAAGCCAAGATGTGCAATGCAAGGGATGGGTAAGGGACGTGTAATACCAGATGGGCAATGCAACATCTGGTAAGAGAAGGGTGTAACATGGCAATGTAGCATGCACCATAGTGCTTGCTGCACCACTGCACATGGTGTTAGACATGCATGTTCCCCCTTCCAGGGGAGGAAAGCACCATTGTGTGCTTGGTGGTGGCATCCTTGTGCCAAAACCTCCTATGGCTGTGGACAGGAAGCAAAGCGCTATTTTTGGAGGCAATTTGTCGCTGAGCAAAGATGGAAAGCAATGAACCAAGCTGCTGAGCTTGGGACATAGAATCATAAAGATCTTTTTCAACCAAAACAAGATCATCAAGTCCAACCATTAACCCAGCACTACCAGGTCACC